>JACCIC010000049.1:1490000-2182500 GCA_018907035.1 Sycobia sp. Sy_11 | reverse complement strand
CTCAGCGACGTTGACGAGTGCGCCTCGAACCCCTGCGTCAACGGCGGCAGATGCGAGGATGGCGTCAACCAGTTCATATGTCATTGTTTACCAGGATACGGCGGCAAACGCTGCGAAGCCGACATCGACGAGTGTGGCTCCAATCCTTGCCAGCACGGAGGTGCCTGCAAGGACAGACTTGACGGTTATACTTGTCAATGTCTGCCTGGCTACGCTGGCATCAATTGCGAAACTAATATCGATGACTGCGCCAACAGCCCCTGCCAGAACGGTGGCTCTTGTATTGACCTTGTAAATGATTACAAATGCATCTGCGAGCTACCCCATACCGGCAGAAATTGCGAGAACAAACTTGACCCATGCTCCCCTAATAAGTAAGTTTGGATATTGATTAAAAGTATTAATTTATTTATTTGTTGTCTTGAAGGAAACAATATACAAATTGCCAAGAAAATGGTTAAAAAAAAATTTTTCTTGTGAAATTAATATAATTTTATATCTGTATCACAGATGTCTTCACGGTGCAAAATGTTCGCCATCGTCCAACTTCCTTGACTTTGCATGTACTTGTACAGTCGGTTACACTGGGCGGCTTTGTGATGAAGATGTAGATGAATGCATTATGACATCACCTTGTAGAAATGGTGCAACGTGCCGCAACACCAATGGTTCATACCATTGCGTCTGTGCCAAGGGTTATGAAGGTCGTGACTGTATTATTAATACCGACGATTGTGCTTCCTGTAAGTATTTTCCTTTATGTGCAATTTTTAAATATATACAGATGTTAAAATAGTTTTTAATTTTTAATATTTTTCAATGTTTTTAGATCCTTGTCAGAACGGTGGTACTTGTTTGGATGGAATCGGTGACTATACTTGCCTTTGCGTCGACGGATTCAGTGGTAAACACTGCGAAGTGGACGTTGATGAATGTGTCTCATCACCCTGTCAAAATGGTGCCATTTGCAAGGAATATGTCAACTCCTATACTTGTCAATGTAAACTTGGCTTTTCTGGTATCAACTGTCAAACTAACGATAACGATTGTACTGAATCTTCCTGTATGAATGGTGGAACTTGTCTCGATGGAATCAACAATTATACATGTGTTTGTCGCTCTGGATATACTGGTTCTAACTGTCAATACCGCATCAATGTTTGTGATAGCAATCCATGCCAGAATGGTGCTACATGCCATGACCACATGCAGTACTTTACATGTCATTGTCCTTACGGATTTACGGGCGAGCGTTGTGAAAGCTACGTTGATTGGTGTGCCGAATCTCCTTGCGAAAATCAAGCAACCTGTTTACAAGAACGTAACAGATATGAATGCAGATGCTCACCCGGCTGGACTGGCAAAGTCTGCGACGTGGAAATGGTCTCATGTAAAGATGCAGCTCTCCGCAAAGGTGTACCCGAACGACGACTCTGTAACAACGGCACTTGTAAAGATATTGGCAATAGTCATAATTGTATTTGTAATGAAGGTTACACTGGTAGTTATTGCCAAACCGAAATCAACGAGTGCGACTCTGCACCATGTCAGAATGGTGCTACTTGCAGAGATCTCGTAGGTTCTTATCAATGCGACTGTACCAAGGGTTTCCAGGGACAGAACTGTGAGTTTAATGTGGACGACTGTAGTTTAAATCCTTGTCAGAACGGTGGTACTTGTCATGATTTAATCAGTAACTTTAGTTGTTCTTGTCCCTCTGGTACCTTTGGCTATCTTTGTGAAATCGATGTCAATGACTGTGTTATTGATGCTTGCCACAACAACGGTACATGTGTTGACAAGGTTGGTGGATTCGAGTGCAAATGCCCACCTGGCTTTGTTGGACCTAGATGCGAGGGCGATATCAACGAATGTCTTTCCAATCCATGTGCCTTACCTGGTACTCAAGATTGTGTCCAATTGGTCAACAACTATCACTGCAACTGCAAACCAGGCTATATGGGACGTCACTGTGAGGTCGAAGTTAATTTCTGCGACAGCTCCCCGTGTCAAAATGGTGGTATCTGTAAAGCTGAGAAGGCTGGACACACGTGTATCTGTCAGAGTGACTACTATGGTCATAATTGCGAATTTTCTGGATCATACTGCGACACAGAACCTTGTCTTAATGGTGGTTCTTGTCGTGTTGTTGATAACAGCGTGGGATACAGATGTCACTGCCCTCCTGGTACTGCGGGTACACATTGCGAAATCGATGCAAAGGATGAATGTCTTAGCAACCCATGTCAGCAGCCTGAAGCAATGTGTGAAAATCTTCTAGGAGACTATGCCTGTTACTGTCCACCTAAGTGGACTGGTAAGAACTGTGAAATTTACGATCCCAATTATAGAGGCGGAGTATTTGGACAACGAAAACACCATGGATCGAGCATTATGAATGCATACGAATTAGATTTAGAGAGGGAAAAGAAAAAGTGCCTCGAAAACAGGTGTGAGGAAAAATCGGGTAACCATAGGTGTGATGAAGAATGCAATCGATATGCTTGTAATTTCGATGGCAATGACTGTTCATTAGGAATCAATCCTTGGAGAAACTGCACAGCGCCCATTAACTGCTGGGACGTTTTCATGAATGGTGTCTGCGACGAAGTTTGTAATAATGCTCAGTGTCTTTTTGACGGTAGAGATTGTGAAAAGAAACTCGATCCTTGTAACCCGATTTATGATGCATATTGTCGCAAACACTATGCCAATGGTTTTTGTGACTACGGTTGTAACAATGAAGAATGTAACTGGGATGGTCTTGATTGTGATACAAAACCACCTTCCCTTGCAGAAGGTATAATATCAGTTGTGGTACGCTTAGATATGCAAACGTTCCGTTCGAACCTCGTTGGCTTTTTGCGTGACATTGGACACGAGCTGCGCACAACTCTAAGAGTAAAACAGGACGAACTCGGCCAAGACATGATTTTCCCATGGAAGCGTGACAGGGAACCTATCCAAACGAACTTCTTTGGCAGCCCAACAAGCATCTATACCGACAAACAGCCGGGTATCGTGGCTTACTTGGAAATTGATAATAGAAAATGCACAACTATGCAAGGTGCCGTGTGCTTTCCCACAGCCAACGAAGCAGCCGAATATCTTGCAGCGACAGCTTCAAAACATACTCTATCTCGCAATTTCCCTATTGAAAAGGTCCAGAGCGTTGTCGAGACAAATCTTGACTATCCAGACACTCCGACTAACTATAAGTATGTGTTTATTGGAGCTGTTATTGTCATTCTCATAGCTACACTTGTGGGAGTTCTGGTTACTGCTCAACGAAGACATCCTGGTAAAATTACAACTTGGTTCCCTGATGGCTTTATACGTACATCAGGCGGTAGCGTACAGCGTCGCCGCTCACGTCGTCGAGGACCAGATGGCCAAGAGATGCGTAATCTTAACAAAATGCCACCTGGTAGCAACTGTATGGACCTTGACTTGGGTAATGGGAGGGCTCCACAATGGTCCGATGACGAATCAGATTTGCCGCCGTCGAAGAGAATGCGTGCTCTTGAACCTGGGTATGCGAGTGACCATACCGTTGTGACAGATTATGAGGAGGCAGAGCCCCGCATGTGGACACAACAGCATCTTGATGCTGCTGAAGTTCATAACAGACCTGAGGCTGGTGTGCTAACACCTCCTAGTCTTGAACATGGACAAGATGTGGATGCCAGAGGACCTTGTGGCATGACTCCTCTCATGGTGGCAGCTGTCAGAGGAGGCGGTTTAGATACAGGAGAGGAGGAGGATGAAAGTGACGGTACCGCTGCAGTAATTGCGGATCTCGTTGCTCAGGGAGCTGACCTAAATGCAACAACAGATAAAAGTGGAGAAACTTCACTACATCTTGCTGCGAGGTATATATCTTATTATTAATTATTATATTCTTAGAATAATATTTACTGCAGTCTTTACGCAGATATAATTATTTTATTTTTCAAATTTATAGGTACGCTCGTGCTGATGCAGCTAAAAGGCTTCTCGATGCCGGTGCCGAAGCTAACTGGCAAGACAACACTGGCCGTACACCACTACATTCAGCTGTTGCTGCTGATGCTATGGGAGTCTTCCAAATCCTATTACGCAATCGTGCTACCAATCTAAATGCTCGTATGCATGATGGTACTACACCATTGATCTTGGCGGCGCGTCTCGCTACCGAAGGAATGGTTGAGGATCTTATAAACGCAGACGCGGATATTAATGCCGCCGACAACAGTGGCAAGACTGCCTTACATTGGGCCGCTGCCGTAAATAACGTAGATGCCGTCAATATTTTGCTAGTACATGGCGCAAACAGAGATGCACAAGATGACAAAGACGAGACACCATTATTCCTCGCAGCAAGGGAAGGTAGCTTTGAAGCATGCAAGGCACTTCTGGATACGTTCGCCAATCGAGAGATTACTGATCATATGGATAGACTACCCAGGGACGTGGCCAGCGAGCGGCTTCACCATGACATCGTCAGATTACTAGATGAGCATGTGCCGAGGTCGCCGCAGATGATATCCGCTATACCCAATGGCACTCTCATGGGTAAGTTCAATGGTAATCATGATTTCATTTTATTACTATTTCTAAAAAAAAAAAAATAGAACATTAAAATAATCTATTATTGTTTTTTTCGTATCGACAGGTTCGCCCAATCACCCACAACTCATCTCGCACCCAACTGTAATCGGCAATGCACCGAAACAATCCAAATCAAAAAAGCGTCCCAAGCCGGGCTCGGGCAATCCAAACAGTCCGGAATCGGAAAACGGAGGAGGCGGCGCGGCTTCGGTCAGGCGAAAACCCTCGGTAAAGAAGCAACCCCCGACAAAGCGCGGCGCCCAGCCGAATCCGAATCAGGAGCTGCCTCAGGGAGCAGAGGGAGCCGAGGGCAATCTTCCCAGTCCCTACGACAGCGCAAGTTTGTACAGTAACGCACTGCCTCCATTAGTCGTCGCATCCGCGACGCACACACAAACGACGAATGTCTCTGCTGCAGCAGCGGCAGCGGCACAAGCAGCCGCCGTAGCTGCGGCAGCCGCACAGGCGGCGAAGCAGCCCCCACCCTATGAGGATTGCATAAAAAGTCAAACAATTCAACAACAGCAGAATAGGTAAGCAAAACGCTGATTTAGGCAATCATGTTATTATTATTTATTTCGAATAATCTTTGCTGTAAATAATAAGATATTTTAATCTGTATTTTTTTCTGTTTTTCAGTCTGCAACAGCAATTGCTGAATCACTTAACCGGCGACAGCTTTACGAACTATGGGCTGCCAAATTTTCACGAGCAGCTGCTGGCGGCGCAGCACCAGCAGCAGCGTCAGCAATCAAACGGCAACGCCGCGAACATGGTCGTAAACACGCTCTCGCCACCCTACAGTAATCAATCGCCACCCCACTCGGTCCAGTCTAATATGACGCTCTCGCCGCAGGCGAGCTACATGGGCTCGCCCTCACCTGCCAAAAGTCGACCGTCATTACCCACCTCGCCCACTCACATAGCCGCAATGAGGCAGGCAACGCACCAGAAGCACGGTGGCATGCCGCCGGTGGGGTTTGACTTCGAGAATCTGTCTTATCCACAGCAGCAGATGCAGCCTACGCAGCAGCAACAACAGCAGCAGCAGCAGCAGTTTCAGCAGCAGCAAAGTACGCAGCAGCAGCAGCAGCAACCCCAGTACTATCAGTACTTGACGCCGCCGTCGCATCATTCAGGTGCCGATGTGACGCCTCAGCATCTCATGCAAGCGCCCGAGAGCTTCCCTACGCCATCGCCTGATAGCCCAGGCCACTGGTCGTCGAGCTCGCCTCACTCGAACAGCGACTGGTCCGAGTGCATGGCCTCGCCTCAGAATGCGTATGGCTCGGCGGGCGTCGCCGGTGGACACCAAAGCAATAAGGGCTCCGAAGCTATCTACATCTGAGAGTGAAAGATGGAGCGCACGCATTTATATATGGACAGAGACACGATTCTCTATTTTTATAACATTAGCAACTTAACTCGGTTCCTGTCCGTCATTTTTAGATTCTAATGTAAACAATCATAGAATGTATTGGTATCAGATCTCATACTTTTTTTATTTATATTTCTCAATGAAATTTAATTAGTATACAGTAGTATTATAAACATATAATATATAACTCAATTTGTGTTTATATACTATGTAAAAGGAATCGTTAACAAACAATTTGGATTATTGAATAATCTAAATGCCCGTTAAATAAATGCATGTTAGAATGTACTAATAATTCCTTAACGAAATTTTAAAGCGAAATATTAAAACTAGAAAAGTATAAGATCAAATATCAGTAAGATATATTTCGGAATTTAGAAATGACGGGGGAAAACTATGTTAAGGTCCTAATATAAAGCGGGGAACTGTGATTAATTATTATTTTCTCATGAAGAATAATAAGGTTAGGCGATACAGTGGAAATCGTGCCTTACCCGACTGAAAATTCTCACTCGAGAATCACATGACAATCATCTAATTCTCGTGCGATTCTCATATGACTCTTATATGATTCTCATTTGATTAAATTCGTTATAACTTGAGTAATATAATGTATTATACCACAAGAAATATTTAAAAATGTAGGATATATTTAGTATGACATGCAAATTGTCTCATTTTAAAATATTCACTGATTCATCTGCCTTGAGTACTGCATGTACTTAAAAAAATTGCTACGTAAAAATTGTTGGCGTTGAAAAAGGAATGGTCGAGTGGACCACCTTGGGAATAAAAATGAGGTGTGAATCTCAAGATTAATTTCATTTTTATATCAAATCCTAGTTTGATAATTCTTTTATTGGCCTGAGGAGTCATTTGCTGGTCATGTAATACATTGACCAACGCGAATTGTTATTTTGTTATAGCATTTAGTAACAGTATACTAATTATGCACTAACATAATTAATTAACAATTATATAATCCTATAGTTCTTTGACTTATTACACGATTTGCGTTTCAGCGTACAAATTAACGACTTTGTTATTGGTGTAAAAAATAAGAGTTCCATTAAAAAAAATTTAATTATTTTGAGTGACCCTTAAATTTAGTTTCAATGCAAAGATAACTGTGAGTTATCTCCTGATCCCAATATACGTATACATAGAAATAGTTAATCCAGTGAATATTTTAAAATGGGATACTTTGAATAAGAATAAGTAACTTCGTAAATGTTATTGTAAGAAGTAAAACAATTTTTATTACTATTATTATACGTACATAAACTATTAAATTTAACTATAACATTATATTAACTATAATATCAACTATTTTTCAGTGATATTTATAATTTTTCAATTAATTCTTTTCTTATATCTCTTATGTGGATGCTTGAAAATTATATTGCATCCGCTATCAGAAAATCTTTCTTTTCTTTTGATAAGTTCTTGCATTTCTCATTATTATCTAAATAATCATTGTACAAACCTATAAATAAAATAAATAAATAAATAAATAGTCAAGAAAAGATTTAAAATTAAAGATTAATAATTAGAATGTAAGTGTCAGAATAAAAGAAAAATTTCAAAATTGCGCATAATGTGTACTAGTATTTTTGGATCTCCAATGTATGAAAATATTTAGATTTTTGTCAAAATTTCATATGATTGTTCAAATATAGTGGAAAAAATAAAAACTAAATTGTATAAAAGTTATTAGCATTATTTAAAATCACTAGTAAAAGTTTACAAAATATTTCTTTTTTAACAAAGTTGATTAAAATTCAGTCGGCCATATTTGAAAGGCCATCCGTTAGTTAGAAAATCCAAAAAAACTTTTACATACTAAATTCTATTACATACCCGTATTTGAACAAAGTTATACATAAATAATTAAATTATTTTTATCCCATAATTAAATATAAATTAATTTGTCTAGGGCTGCACATTTTGACAGGGCTTGAATATCTTAATGTATTGTTCGTTTTCGATATTAAGCCACGATCGGCCAATTGTCTTCTCTTCCATATAAACACACTAGACATAAGTCACTTGGGAATGCAGCTTATTGTTTGTAATTCATCATCTGTCAGGTTTTATCTCCGATATGAATAACTAAACCAAGATATATTTAAATATTTAAAAGATTTGTTAATAAATTAAAAAATAAATTGTTACAAAACGATACTATATCTTCTTGCCAATTATAGTACATTTACTGTGCTTGTAATAGAATTCTAAAGAATTATTTGATCTATAGTAAATTTAGTACATTTTAAAAAGATAATTATTTTATATTTTATCCGATATCAAGTCAAAACCATTTTTCTTTTCTGTACAATTTATAAAGTTTTGGCTTGTATACGTTTTCAAGATTATCCGTCGTTTAAAAAAATTATAGATTAGTTTAATTGAAATTATAAGAAAAAATTTTTTTTAGGTAGTAGCCTGGTATATATTGAAGTTAGTAAGTTTTGCCATTAATGCTCAAATGCACAAATATGTTTCTTTATGATTCATTGCTTTAACTTTTGATGCAAACGTCGCAAGAAAAATGTAAATATAGCATATATATTTTCGATAGTTCGAGACATGCTTTTACAGATGTTGGTGAAAATGTGCCTTCTGGAAGACAGAAATGCCTTTTTTTTGTTATATTTTCTTGTTGTACCTCTCGACGGGTCGCCGGAACTTTGCACGCGCCCGGGGAGAGCTATTTAAATATATTGCTCTAACATCTGTAAGGCTAAGAATACATGCGCCTTATAGAGTAAATCTGCGCGCACATCTATAGAATAATTAATGCGTTTATGCGGGTGCAAAGAAATATGCTGCGCAGTCCGCGCTTATAGATTATAGGCCTAGCCGTTGGGCTTTCTTAGCCATTCCAGGAGGGACGCATATTTATTTATATACGACCTAAAAGAAGCGCATTGAAAGGCCAGGTTTTCCGCATAAAAATATGCCTCCCTTTCAGTCAGTCTCAGTTCCGACAGCATATATACCGACCAATCGACTGAGCGCGCATTACTCGAGCGTTAAATATATTTTATACTTAACTCATACTATTTCATTTCGTTTCTATTGTATTGTAAATAGTTTTTAAATAAATGAAGTATTTGAATACGGAATTTTGCCTATATTTATTTCCACTAACCCTATGAACTAAAAAAAATAAATAAAACAAATAGTGAATAAAATTAATGTATAAAAGATTTATGTTAAAACTTATAGAACAAATTCAGTGACGAACAATAATAAGTAGTTCTGCATATTTACACTTTGACTGATACATGGAGTTATATGATAAAATTGAAATCAATTGAAGGTCAATGATAATTATGTTAAAACTATGTTAAAACCAAAAATTTGTATATATAATAATTTGAAGTCCAATTAAACTCAATAATGATTATTAATTAAATATTAATTTAAATTATTTTGAAAATTCTCAATATTTTTGAATATACTACAATTTTTTTGCATAATCAAGATTTAAATTGTTTTTGGATACAAATATATTTATTGGTACGAATATAAATCATTTCAAATATATGAATTTTTTTATTGCTAATTTGTTATTAAGATCTTTTTGAGACACTCTGCGAGATCAATTTCAGTCAATAACAGGTTTATTTTATTTATTAATTTTACTTTTTTTTATTAACTTTCAATAATACGGTACAATTTTCAGAAAATATTCATCATAGAACTAAACGATTATTTCGATTCGTATGTGCTTCGTGCCATTGTTTATTGACTATTGCTTGACTATTTATTTTCTGCATTAAAAATATTCCTCTTACAACAGAAGAGGGATTCTATGTAGGATAAATTCGCCATATATGATGAAAAATGATACCAATTATCAGGTAGCAATGAAAAAATGCTATTAGTAAGATAACAATAGCTGAAAATTGAAAAATATGTAGACATTGTAATTGGTTGCATCTACATTAATTTACATTTTCAATTATGGAGAAAATTAAAAACTTAAATAAATTATAAATGACATAATTTTCACAACATAATTTTCTCTGAAAAATTGATGGATTTAATAATATTTGAATGAATAAAATTTATAGTTTCTTAGTAATTATAAATTGCAATTAATTAAAAATTGTATACAGTTTATACAATTGCTATTCTTTTGAAGATTTTTATAGTATGCTATCGTATCTAGAAATTTTTGAAAAATGATAAAATAGTGGATATTTGCATGGTATTATTCTTATACCTTAGTCGAGCCATGTCCTAATAAAGTTTTTTATGATTATAGTCAAATTTAGACGATTCTAATCCTTATCTCGAAAGTATAAATCTTATTAGAACTGTATTTGAAGTAAGCTTTTTCTTACTGGTTTTCTTGTACTATATCTGTTTGAAATACTAATTCATTATCTAAGAAGAAGAGTCAATGATATTTGAGCGACAAATTTTATCGAAACTAAGAGAGATAACTCCGATTACCTACAGAATGAGCGCTGCATAGTTTCAGAATTTAATGTTCTTACATTCTCAACATATGATACATTATTATTTACGAATTATAGCATACTTTCATGGATTTAAATTGGATGTGCTATTCAGTCATAGGAATTTTGTTAATGAAAAACCCTACTTTTAACGTTGAATTCTAAATATGAACAATCAAATAACATTTTAAGCAAAACCCTTCAAATATAATTTATGTCCTCAAACGTAGATTTTCGATGTTAATGACCCAAATCTAAGAGCATCTAGACCTAGAGGCAGCGCGCCGTGTGGAAAAATTGAGGACAATTCTCTTACGGAGCAAGAAAGTATTAAAAGTAGTGCATTACTTTTCCATCTCACCCTTACAATTTTCGTAATTGGCTCTCTATTTTTGCATGAAGTAATCAACTAGTCATTGCTTTTGTGAAAAAAAGGTAGAAAATAGAAAAGATATGAAGTAATTTTTAATCTCTGTTGCATAATAGAGAAATGGTCCTCCATTTCTCTATTTAGCATGCTACCTACAGATCTACATCCTTAGCGAATGATTGCCTGTCTATGCCAATAAATTGACCGAGCATTGTTTAACAATAAGAAAGAAACTATCTATTTTCTGATATAAGTTCATTCGAAGATTTTTGTTTTCAATGCTAATGATTAACTATACAATACACATAATTTAAATGCAAGAAAATAATGTTAATTTTAAAAATAAAAACAATACGGTGTGTTAAGAATGTAAATGAGTTAGATCTTGAAACTTTGCATTTTGAGGTAATCGGAGATAAATTTAAGGTATAATTGAAATATTTAATTGAAACATATTATATCTCAATTCTTTTCTTGTCCTATTGGACGTAGATTTCAATTAATCATCCCAACTATTTCAGTCTTCCTCGCTCATTCTCGATCATTGACACCGACGTCTCCCGCATCAATCATTACATCGTCTTTTGCATCGTCCACACACACACGTACACGCACGCACATCTTTTTAGAAAATGTTTATACTCATTCATTAATAACTTTAACATACTACTACATTTTTTTATCGTCTATACCTTTTGACGGTAGTCTTTACCATATACACGAAAATTGAAGTGGAAATATTGAAACGAAATAATTTCAGAGAATCGATATTTAAGGTTCGTATTATTAAAGATACGTTTACATAAACGTCGAAACTGCTTCTTACAATCAATAGTAATCATAAAAATATATGCGCCTCGTTATTCTCGCTACATGAAAGTGCTGGAAAGTTTATTTTATTTGTACGATTGAAGACATTTATATTAATTTTATAATTAAACTGTTTCCTTCGCCTAATTTTTCTCTGGATGACGTAAGCTCATTATCTTCAGATGGGGATATATGCGACGATACCCGCTCTCGGCCACTGTCAAATACAGTAGAAATCCTATATTCAGTTGAAGTATCGGCACGCGAGTTCGTCGACAGAATTATTTTTTTTTTTTTGCGCTCTTCTTTCAACTGCTTTAGCAAATTTCGCAATTATTGCGTTCTTATCCTCGCTTTCAAATAAGTTGCTTTCAAATATATCTTTCGACTAAAAGATTAAGTCGTGTTTATGTAAGATATTTTTTTTCACGTTAGATGTATCTGTTTTTTAATAACATTTTCCCTCCAACACAAAAACATGAAGAGAAATTAAAAAATTGTAGTTAGAAAAAAAATAATTAAGAGATCCAATTATATCTTATTCGTGTGACGGACTGCGTTGAAAAAGCAACTCGTTAATTTAGAGAAAACCGGAAAAGATTAGAAAATTGGGACACGAGCAAGATTAGGCAACACGGTTATCGTAAAATTAAAGTAAAAATTATATATATATATATATATATATATATATATATATATATATATATATGTATGTATATGGGGAAGACTCCGTCACCTTGTGACGTTTTATATTTTTACTAAAGGCGAAAGTTTAAAATTACTGCAACACTTAATAAACCAATTTAATTTCAACATTTCGCGTGGATACTTACAAACATATACATATATATATATATATATATATATATATATATACATATATAAATATACATATATATTATATATACACTATTCTTATTGTATATGATTTAAATAAGTTAATACACTTTGATTAAGGAAAATATAAAATAATCATTAAATTTTTCATACTGTAATCAGCCATTGTTAAGATAAGTTAAGGTTTATTTAATTTAAAGATATATGAAATAAATATAAGTGGATAAGTTATTATAAATCGATTCTAACAGAATGTAAATTTTTTATTAAATTCTACATTCAATATAGATAAGCTATTATGTATTATATGTTAGAGTTATACGCCTAATGCGTATACGCTACGAAAAGAAAATTTTTCGACTGCAGGCATATGATTCTCTATATAGATATACACAAATAGTACACTATCGGAACTTCCGGTTTTGTTGTATGCATCCGATACTTTGTCTTTGAATTTTCTTTGTACTATATTGAATATAAACTTAATCCGTTTAGTTAACAAACATTAATAATACTCAACATGAATATAACAATCGTCCTTTTATAATTAATTTTGTAAACTGCTGATTAAATTAACTTTACCTATTATATTATTATATATTAATACTATTATTATATACAACTATTAAGATTACAATTCTTTTAACATAAGTATAAAGTGTAATAACTAGGGACATTAACATAAACATTTTAATCATAATCTATAAGATGATACCATAATAATTATAAATATAATCATGAATACATACATATTTATTAATAACTTTGGTAATTTTTGTGCTACGATTGCGATTCAAAAAACCTACATTCATGTAATTTTGCGAAGATCACGAATAAACCTATCAATTATATGTAAAACTGCTGAAACATTGGCAATAATAAATACTGTAAAAATCGTACGAAAATCATTTATGTACAAGCGCTTTCCCACTTTTCCGCGCAATTTATCTTGTAGAAGAGGAGATAAAACTGGGTCCAAGCGTCCAAATTGTACAGGGTTTATGAAATAATATATTTTTGGTGAGGGAATCTAGCAAAAAGAAGCGCTGCGATTCGTTAGCCGAATTTCCCTCCATAGCTTAATTGTTTCCATAAGCTCAATACACTAACTTTTATATAAAAGGAGCTGAAAAAGCGTAGAAGCGTCCATTCCTTCCCAAGAAATACGAGTGGTATCAACTACGACCACTATCTCTTTTCCCATCTGAGTATGCCCGAGAACTCCGTCCTTACCGCAGCCAGCTAAAGTTACTAGGCTTTAGACACTACCGGCCTTTACGCCTTTACGGTTCAACATACCAGAGACCTGGGCCTGCATTCCTAATATATCAAATTCCCCCAACTAATAGAAACTCACTTTAGCCTCCGAGCTAGGGACTGTTTATTTCTCAGTTTTCCTTGTACCTTTATTCCAACTACATCGCTCGTAGCAGCCAAAAATCGATCTGTTTAAATACATTTTTTGAAAGTATAAAAAAGTGACTATTCATTTTTTGTCTTCCTATTCCTTACTCGAGCGTAAGGCGACTTGCGGATTTGATAATATAACGATTCGACGCCGCCCAAGCTCGATTAAATAACTCCCCACCAGTACGCGACCTACGCCGTACTGCGAGACTTAGTTCGCAACACGAAATCGGAAATTTGAAAGAACTGTACGAACTAGATTGCAGCATTGCAAATCAACTCTTATTAGTTACTAATACAAGAGTTTAAGTATTGACTCGCGTTTTTATTTACTACTTATAGCTTATATATATATATATATATATATATATATATATATATATATATATAGCTCTATATCGTAGAGATAGATCGCAATCGCTGTGATTATCTTTACTCTAACCCTGCTATTTTGCGTAAGTAAAGGCAAAAAATAGAGCGCACGAATTTATGTACGATCGGTAGTGGTTCGCGTGAATCCGCCGGTAATCCGTCACATTCAATACGTCCTCTCTTAGGAGAGTTTCTTTTTTTTTTATGAAATTCAATTTGGATCATTTTTTGGATCATTTCCAATCCATGGACTACCTCGCTCTTTCATACGCTTCGCTTCGGCCACCTTTTTGCCTAATTAATAAAACCATTTTTCTAATCTAAAAAACTAAAATTACAATTGCAAATTACACCCTCAAGGATGTTATACTCGCATAATGCAGTAGCATTCTTTTTTAAAGTTCCGTGAACCGTTTTCAACATTAACACTCGGACTATACAGTTAGAATCAAAATTAATGTTCATAACTCTTCCCAGCTACCAACATTTACATTGTTGGTTCTTATCTATACGGAGGATGATTGGTCCTTTCTTCAATTGTGAAGTAGATTTTTGTCCATCACACACAACATGATAGCAGGTCCGCTTTTTCGTTGCCTTGAATACCCTGATGCGAAGGAATCCAGTATATCGTAATAGTTTTATTGTTGTCATACAGATTTAAGAACTCATTATATTTTCGTTTAATTTCTAGTATATGCGGATTTTTTAATATTTATTTTATTTGAATTCAACACTTGAAGAGCACTGAAAGAGTCGGAAAAAACATCAATATTACAGTGATACAGTGATCGCTTTGTGTAGCTATATCAAGAGCATCGCTTAAGGCAATGCATTCTGCTGTATATACAGATGAGATATAATCTATTTTTGTTTTTATTTGGAATACCAAATGGAGATCTATACAAGCAGTTCTGGTGCCATGAGAAGTCATACTGCCATCTGTATATATAGCCAGTACAGAGCTTTGTACAATATGTTTGTTTATAACTTCGTTGGATTTTTCAGAGGAATTCAATTCTCTTCCGAGACTAGTATTTAATCTAACTCGCGTGATAAGTGTTTCATAGTTATGTAAGTAAATATCCAAATTAGAAAGTGGGTCAATTTTCTTCCGAAGTTTTTGCACATTTTCAAGACAATGGTTGATTACCTTTTTTTATTATTAATTTTCTTTATCTTTTTCTTCTCAATATGGAAATAACTGGCAGGTTTTATGAGATTGTAAACTAGAGTTAAAAAATGTTCAGGTTAAAAACATTTACATAAATATATCGCTCTTTGTTTTAGGAAAGGTAGCTTTGATTCTCCTATTAGAACGTTTTTTGGTCTGCTGATACGCAAACCTTAAGCCGATTTGATTGCATTATATTGAATTTTTTCTATCCTTTCTGTTAAAGACTCATATACGTTGCGCTAATGTACTATTTGCCCCTCTTTTGCTGTAGCAGACATCCATTTAGGATTCCCATCAATGTAATGTGAATTAAATTTAATACATCCATTCAAACCTTAATCCGTGTAGTCCCTTGCCTCATTAAGAAAGTCTCTCAATTTCATGTTACAACAGGTAACAGTGGCAGCGTATGTTGTGCGTATCCCCACCTCACTACGCCCCCTGCGAGCGGCGACACAACGACATATATATTATATACTCGGATCTTCGGTACCTGGGCACTTGCTTGTATGTATATATAACTCTGAAAATCCTCTGTATGGACAGTCTTCTTGTAGCCTTCTAAGCGTATCGTTATACACGACTTGTTGTAAATTTAATAAATATACATATTTGAAAAACACCAAAAAATTGTGTCTACGCTTATTGGATTAACCGTAGAAAGGTGAACACTCCCTCGTGCTTATATACGTTGAAGCAGTATTACCTCCAAATTCAACACTTTCTATTTGTCTTTTTTACGCAGGGAAATAGATAAAGCTACCGTATTCTACAATTGCACGTATTCTACAACAGCACCCCACCATGTGTCACTAAGTAATTTCACAATATTTAGTGCTCTTGCGCACCGCTTGTGTATTTTATTAATTTGTTGTCTAAATAACATGTTGTAATCAAACGTGATAGCGCGGAAGTGTACAGACATACTATATTTTATACTTACGTTTCCTATTTTAATTTCAGTTTCGCCGGGCAGTATTTTTTTGCTATTAAAAAGAATGAGGACTGTTTTACTAGGAGTGAATTCCAAACCGAGATTTTTAAGGTTTTCTTTGAGTATGTTTATTGCCCTTCCGATAAGGCTTTTTGCTCTTTTCGTAGCAGAAAATTTAATATAAATTGCAATATCGTCTGCAAACTGAGAAATAATGGTACTTTTTGGAAGATTATCTGTTATGTGCGATACATATATCAAGTACAGTAAGGGGCTTAGAACACCTCCCTGGTGTACTCCTTTAGAAATTTTTTCGATACATGTCGATAGATGTATCAGTAAATATGTTCCTTTCCCAGCATAAAAGTTTAGCAAATAACATGAAATGCAGAAAGCAGCCGATTGAAGCTAGGATAGATAGAAGTATTTTTATCTGCACATTCTCAAACGCTCCTTGCACATCAAGGAAAGTAGCAAGGATTTCTTTTTCTTCTAGAAATGTTTCGTCGACTTTCAGCTTAAGATTTATCAAGCTGTCGAAACAAGAATGTCCTTTTCGGTAACCATGTTGGCTATCGAGAAGTATGTTGGTAGTTTCTACCCAAAATTGAAGCCTATTTTAGGATTTTTGACCATTGTTTTTGGAATGAAATAAATAAAAGATTTTTTCCAGCTACTGGAATAGTAATTTGTCAAATACTATTCCAGTGATTATAGATATCCAACAAAAGTAGTTTGAATTTTATTGGCAGATTGAGAAGAATTTCAAAATCGATAGAGTCCATGCCTGGTGACGACTTTGCATTTTTTGATTTCAAGGCAATATTAAATTTCTCGTAATGAAAAGACGAATCCAGTAGGAGGTTTTCCGTACATTCCGGGATGTAACTTGGATCTTATGGAACACATGGAGGGCTTATTTTATGTTCGGGCACACGGTCAGCAGCTGCGTGCGCGCGCTCTGGAAACTAAAATGTATCAGCTACGTTCGCTGTCCAAATTTTCTCCCGAAATAAAATTTTACTATGGGAAAATAAATTCTCTATATATATCTAAATACTAAACAAACCCTATGAAGGGGCAATTGCACGCTCACGTGGCCTGCATGTGCGCCGTCCTTAGTTGCCACGCCCAGGGCGAAGTACAGTCTCGCGAGCACGTACTGCGGACGTGTGACACCTTGGGAGGATAGTCCTCGGAGCAGGTATAACCTCCCCCACTCTTTCTGCTTAGGTATCAAGCTAGCTAATAATTCAAGAAATTCAAAACGGCACTTCATTCATGACCGTCGGTTAAGCTTGTACACGTCGTGTTGTGTGTATCACTCGCGTCATCTTTTCATGTTTAAATATTCTTCTCTTATTGTGTTTTGTGCAATATATGTATAAGTCGCGCAGCATATAAATATTATATTACGTGTGTGGTCTGCGTTAATTGTGAATCGCGTATATAATTGTATTTGTGGGCTCCGCTGTTCGTGTATAAGTGTATCTGTTTGTGTATAAATTTATCTGTTCATGTATAAGCATATCTATTTGTGTATAAATTTATCTGTTCGTGTATAAGCGTATTTATTGTGTGTAAAAAAATTCACTTAGCACATCAGCGGGACAGGGGCTTTGCCTTGTGGAGATACTGCCGTTTGCATATTTCCGAGGGTGTTCCCGGCGACACTTGTGCCCAGTGGCTGCCGTCTTGGCAAGGGCTGAACCCGTTCCCGAGACGTCG
The DNA here is from genome assembly GCA_018907035.1 of Sycobia sp. Sy_11. Lineage (NCBI taxonomy): Eukaryota > Metazoa > Arthropoda > Insecta > Hymenoptera > Epichrysomallidae > Sycobia > Sycobia sp. Sy_11. The sequence continues at coordinate 2,164,425 of JACCIC010000049.1, read as the reverse complement.
GGGCCAAGACGCAGAACAGAAGGTACAGCGGAACATCCCTCCCTCATTGACCTTGCCAGCCCCACGAGCATCAGTGTGTTCGCAGCGCGGCAAAACTGTATGGCGCAGGAGTACTCCAACAATTGTAAGATTTAGTATTTAAGAGCGCTCGTTCTTATATTTAAGGTATACCAACGCGTATTAACAGTATTTTTAAATTTGTTGCAATAGACGGCTTTTTCCTCTTCTCTTCAAGAGAAGGTTTTTTACGCCAGTTTCTAATAAAGATTATCTTAGTATATTAGTATATAACTTATATTATTAATTTATTGCACCCGATCCCATAATTCCCCGAATTCACGACTTATCAATTTTTAACCAATTATTATTAGTATTATTATTATAACTATTGTTATTATTATTATTACTATTATTATTTGCTAACAAAGCAACATTTTGTTTAAAGCAATATCAAGATATTTTTCATTTTGTAAATTTTGAGAATGCGTAGGAATAGTTTTAACCCAATTATTTTTAAATACTTTACTTTTACACCAAACCTAATTAGGGTCAGTATAAAAATTCATTGTGTCCGCAAAATTTTTAAATGATTCTCTTTTTTTATCTTAAAAGGTTTTTCTCACAAGAGCCGTATATTTTTTATAACTTATTAAATCATATACTTCCATAGTAGCCCTCCATTTTTATATGCTGCTCGACGCAATCTTTTTGCTCTGACGGCCTCTGCGTCCCACTAGGGTACTAGATTTCGAATATAGTGAGGCTTATTTTTTTTCTTTGGATTGGAGGAATTTACAAAGCTTATTACGGCTTGAAAGTAGTAATCGTACTTTTCAGTTGGAGAAAGAGATTCATAAACGTCGGTTAAAAAATCATTACAGACTCTATCTATGTTGTTTGTAAATTTTTTCCAATCCATTCTTTTACATTTAATTTTAAAACTTTTTTTTAAATATGTATTTTTTCCAACGTCGATACTAAAAAATATTGGGTAATAATCTGAACCCCAGGATTCATCGATAACACTTATCTTTATTAAATCAGAAATATTGGAAGTACTTAAGACCAAATCAATATTTGATTCTAGATTTCTAGCTATATCAATGTGCGTAGTATTGGGATTGATTAGTATTAAGTTATTATGATTGTTAATAGAATTTTCAATACGAGAGCTGTTTGAGTCCGTATAGGGACAGTTCCAATTTAAATTATATCCATAAAAATCTACACTAAGCAGTTTCTATTCGTGTCAATATTTTCAATAAAAATATCCTATTCAGATTGTGTTAGAGTAAAACCAGGAAAACAAGCTATTAGTTGTAACGGCGGAGTAATATTATCAGTAATATTATTGTCAGAACTTTTTTTTGCTAATAACTGGATCTATTGTTTAATAGTCATATGGCTAAACGTCTGAAATATCGATCTGAAATATAATATATATATATATATATATATGTGTGTGTGTGTGTGTGTGTGTGTGTGTGTGTGTGTGTGTGTGTGTGTGTGTGTGTGTGCTCTTTACAGTTATTATAAAATATTTCTAACAAATATAAATAAACATAAATTTTTATCTAAAATATTATTATAAGGAAATAAACATAATATAATAAAGCTTATATATATATATATATATATATATATATATATATAAATTTAACTTTATTTATATCAATCCTGTTGTATTGAATAGTTTCTATATATGACATTTAGATTCATAGTAAAAATATTAAAAACGCTAAAATTTATTCCGCAAAACTTTTAATTATATTATATACTAAATTTTAATTATATTTCTTATTCGTCAAAGTTACAATTATATTGTTAGAAACATACGACATGGATAATAATAAAAAATCATTTATAGCATTACGGTACATATAATATTATATTATAATGGAAGATTTTTTAATAAAAGAATAGACTATATTTTGTTGCTCTCTGTAAGAAAGAGTTTAATTTTTTTTAAATAAATAAATTATTTACAATATTTACACTTGTAACTAAGAGACACGACAATTAAAGTCTATTTCTATAATTTCTATTCTTCACACTTTCACAATTATTTTCAACTACGCTATGGTTATTAGTAACTGTTCGCTGAGAAGGAACTTTTTACGACGAGTGCGAAAATATTTAGTTACTCAATTAATATAATAATACATTTAAACTCCGCGCGTAAACTGAATCGGTAAATTTTTTTTTCCTATATTGTTACAACCTTTCTTGATGTCCGTGAGAAATTTGAGCGCCATATCTAAATTAAAGTATGTGTGTCTCGTTGTTCAACTTTTTTTTCCATAGCCAATATCGCGAGACAAACTTTTTACATCGGAAACAAACAGTTGACAAACACACACTAATGGAGATATGGCGCTCAAATTTCACACGGACATCAAGAATGGGGTTGTACCGGAATAAGAAAAAAAATTTTTTACGGATTCAATTTACGCGTGGAGTTTAAATGCACGAGTCTGGGTCAAATTTTATCATATGGTAAATCATAAATATATTTAATGTTTTTCAATTTCATACAAAAATCTTATTCTTCATAAAACCTAAAAACATCTGTTTTATTATAGAACATACTAATAATAACAATAAAAATACGCACATAATTTCATAATAACTATAGTTTTTCCATAATATCATACGCAATAAATTTAAATGATTAACGCGAACGTTACATACATATAGAAACTCACAGTTGCACTTTATAAACATTCATACAGTCTTTATGAATTTCGCCAACACACTTTTTTGAATTTACAAATGAATCATCTATTTAAACGAATACTATATTTTCATTAATAGCAACACTGCTTTACGGCTGAATCTTTCAATTATTCGAAATCTTATTTCGTTAACGCATTGACGAAACCGGTGAAGTTTGTTCCGTTGTCACTATATATGATTTTTGTCCGACTCCTCCCAGTAATAAAACGCTGCAATGCCATTAAAAACGCGGCAACCGAAAGTGAATTGACAAGCTCCAGATAAATAGCCCTATAAAGCGCGCAGGTAAACAAACTAATCCACACCTCTTGTCCCCCTTTCAGGTATACGGGTCCTGCAAAGTCGACTCCCAGTACCTCGAAAATTGCTGTTTCTCTTATATGATTGAGTGGAAGCGGTGCAGCTATTGTTTCAAGATGTTGTGCATCGTATCGCTGGTAGTCTACACATTTCTTAATTACTGCACGCACCATTTTCCTGCCACCCACAATCCAATTATATTCTCTAAACGTAACAAGTATTGTTAGGACCCCGGCATACTTCAGCCTTTTATGCTCTCTTTCTATTATTAATCGCAAGAGGGTATGATTATTCGGCAACAATATAGAAAAACAAAAATTAAATGCGTCTTCCTTCAGATATAATCGCGTTTTAATTCGTAAAATCCCTACCTCATCTACAAATGGCATTAAATGTTTAATTCGGTCCTTATTTTTATCTTTAAAACATTGTGCTTGTATAAGTTTAACTATATGTTTCTTGGCACTTTCAATTTCAGTTACATCTAAATTATTTATTTTCCGTACCTGGGTATTATTTTTATAATTAAATATAAATCTCTTAATCCAAGACAGAACCCGTACTATTTTATCTAAATTAGAGAAGACATTACCACGGTTCGATATTTTTATCAGATGTTGCATTTACTAATTCGCATATCACCGATGAATGAGTACTTGATTTCTTTAACTCGCTGTTAATTTCATGTTCATTGATTAAATAATCATCGCAAGGCCATGCTTCTGAGGATTTATATAACAATTGTGGGCCGTCCCACTAACGCGACTCTATTAATTGATCTATTGCACAGCCTCGTGACGGCACGTCTGCTGGATTAAATTCTTCTCACACGTGTCTCCAAAGGCTAGGATCCGTCAGTTTTGGAATTTCCTTAACTCTATTTGAGACGAACATGCTCCAATTATTCTCCCTGCGTATCCATGACAATACGGTAGAAGAGTCCGTCCAATAGAAAATATCGGAAATTTTATACGTAAATACATTTAAAACTGTTTCTGCCAATCGCGCGCCTATTGTTGCCGCGAACACTTCAAGTCTTTATATACTTATGCACAAAATTTATTTTGACGTTATTTCCGATTCGAATACGCGCGAATATGACGAATGCATATGCTACTTTACATGCATCGCAAAATGTGCGCAAGGTAATTATTTTATCGTCTTTCTGTTCTCTAAATATGCATGTCGGTATTTGAATTGGTTCTAAATTTTCCAACGAACGTACCCATGTTAAAAATCTATTTTCTATATCCTCATTTACCGGATCATCCCACTTTAACCCTTGCGCCCATAATAATATTCGAGGTTTTATAGTCACCGGACACACGAACCCATAGGGATCGAAAATCCAATGCGTAAAGGAGAGAATTTGACGCTGGGTTACAGTTTTTAAATGTTCCCTATTAAACTTTATAATTGTGATCGATAATAAGTCTCTGTTATTATCCCAATTTATACCTAAGACAGGTGAGATTCTGTCAGCGCTGTTGTCAAAACTACTTTTCCACCCACAGGGATCAAATACAGCCAAGCCCATTACTGCCTGCGCGCGGGTTTGATTTCATCCAACTCCTTTTGACTGTTCACGCTAGTCACACAATTATCTACATAGAAACTGGTTTTCAATTTAACAATGTTTTCAATTGAAAAAGGGGTCGACCCGGTGTCAATTATATTTAAAGACGTATATTTATTTAAATGTGACTCTATTACGGCACTTAAAATGAACGGACTACTACATACTCTGACTACTACTCTACGAGGCCTATACACTATAAGTTTACCATTTTCATAGAACCAAAAAAACGTGATACATCTCGATCGGCGAGATGCATTTCAATTTGTAAAAACGCCTTTTTAATGTCCGAAATTATGTCTATATTACCTTCTCAAAATCTAAGTAGAATTGGCGTCACCTTTTCCATGAGGTTTGAACCTTTGTGTAAACACTCATTCAGCGCTGGTGATCCGCTCTCCCTCGCTGAAGCGTCGAATACAGGCCTAACCGCTGTCGTCAATTTTTCCTTACAGACAGAGCTGTGAGATAGGTAGTGCCCTTTACGTAGTTGCTCCTCCTCCGCCGGCACTTTTTCTATAACGCCGGTTGCCTCCTATTCTCGAAATATGACCCCATATTGCTCATATTTTTCCGATGTTTTCAATCGTTTTACAATGGCTTGCAGGCGGCTTATAACAATCTTTCTATTTTCAGGTAGCGGTTTATGGTTTTCTATCCATGGTAATTGTACTTCATATCCACCGTGGGATAGCTGCCTTAATGTATCTAGGAGAGTTTTCTTCACCAATTCGTTACGTTCAAATTTAGCTTGCAGTTTAATAGGATTTTGTATACCTATAGTGTCTAGAGCCCATAAATCTTTTACAGGCACATTGCGAGTAAGCAAGCATTTCTATAGAAAGCATTACTGCTGTATCTTTATCTTCATTCGGGACCTCACCCATTGTTTATTGCAAACGTAGATTTAATAACAATTTTTAATTAAGTAGGAATGAGCAGATAGGCTAATTAAATTGTTATTAAATCTACGTTTGCAATAAACATTGGTGCCCCGGGTGAGGAATGAGTAGAAAGGTTTAATTAACACTAATTTTAGTCAATATTTGTATGAAGCAAGGTATTTAATTTTATTGTATAATTTAGATTAATAATTATTTTAATAATAAAGCTAATAATAATAATAATAGTAAAGTTAGTTTAAATAATAAATTTAAAGCTTAATAATAATAAAGTTAGATTCAATAATAAAGTTAAAGATTAAGAAAAATAAAGTTATTTAATTTTATTGCGTGGTTTTAATATTTTATATACATTGTACATTCATTAGTTTTAGCAAATTACTTTAATAGATTATTTGATTTTTATTCTTTTATACCTGCTTATACGTTATACTTTCTTAGTTTTGTTAAGTTATATTAGTAAGTTATTTGATTTTATTAGCTTTATATCTTTTATACGTTATATTTCTATTAGTTTAGTAGGTTATTATTTGTAAGTTATTTTATGTGTGTGAATGTTTAATTGATAATATATGTCGCTATAGTTGTTTTATTAGAAAATTGCGTTAGTCATTAGTGTAAACGATTTGTGTATGTTATTTTAATACACAAACGAGTTGCTGTGAGAGGGCCTTGTGGGATTTTAGCGTGTATTATATTTAGTTACGGTTTCGTTTATAATGGCGCCAATACAGTTAAGAAGACTTGTAGCTCTACAAACCGCCCGTAATTCTGAAATTGAAAATATGCAGGCCGAGTTGAAGGATCATATTGATAGGCCGCTGAGTAAAAGCAATCTTTCGACTAGGATCGACGCGGTGAAAGATATTTGGTCAGAAATTCGACAAACGCACGCGGAGATTATTGCTCGTGATGATGCCGGAAATGATTCTTATCTCGTTGACAATGTGTTTAATCAAATTCGCACAACATATCAGCAATTGCTCGATTCACTTACTGATAAGATGGATCAACTCGGGAGAGCCGATCTCTCGACTTCGCTTTCGTCGGATACTGCCAATGTAGCCGGGGCTACGCTTGTCAGGCCTAATCTTCCGAAACTCGATCTCCCAAAGTTCTCGGGCCGGTATGAGGACTGGGAGAGTTTCGCTGATTTCTTTAATACGCTTGTACACTCAAAGATCGCGAGCGATGCTACTAAATTCAGTTATTTAAAACTTTGCTTGACCGGACCCGCTGCCGATTTAGTAAAGGATGTGGCAACGACTGACGCGAACTATGCCACAACATGGCAGGCATTGTCGGCACGATTTTATAATCCGCGACTAATAGTAAATAAACACCTACATGCACTTACGACACTACCGCATTTAAAGGGAGAGTCCGCTGCGGACTTGCGCCTTTTTGCTGATGAAGCCCAACGGATTGTTCGTGCATTGTCGAATTTGAAGATGCCGGTCGATCAGTGGGATGTCTGGCTGATTTATGTTTTAGCTTCGCGATTAGATCCGGTGTCGAGGGAGAAGTGGGAATCTGAAATGAGTTCGCGGGATCAATTTATGAACGCTGACAGCGCGCGCGATCCATCCGTGACACCAGCACAGTCGAGCACAGTAGATCGGTTTCCAAAGTTTTCGGAATTCACGAAATTTCTGGAGAAGCGATCTCATACACTCAGCATGATGGCCGCAAGGGATGCGGATGATAAAAGACCCGCGGGTAATAAAGCGCATCGTTCTTCACGCACGGTACATCACACTCGACCGAATTTTAAAACGTCTACAAAATGTGCGTTATGCTCGGGCATGCACCCGTTGTTTAAATGCAACAAGCTAAAAGCGAAGACCCCTTATGAACGCCGTGCGGAAATAAGACGGTTAAATTTATGCTTTAACTGCTTCGGACGACATCGATTTCAAGAATGTAAGTCTCAAGCGCGCTGCATGACGTGCCACGAGAAACACCATTCGCTCTTACATTTTGTATCGAAACGACCTTCAGACACTAGGGGAATAAAACCGCAAGACGACTCAAACTTATCGGTGGATTCTAGTACAGGGTCGACAACAGTAGCCTCGCACATAGCTGGTACTTCCGAAAATAAATATTCGGTAATTCTGGCTACAGCTCAATTGATCGTTGAGGGACCGCAAGGTATTAAAACTCGCGCGCGGGCATTGCTTGACCAAGGGTCCGAGGCAACCTTTATCTCGGAGTCGATTGTACAGGTATTGGGTCTACGTAGAGAGCGAACGAATGTTGCGTTGTCGGGTGTAGGTGCTACGAACTCAGGAACCGTAAAATATAAAACTTCATTTGTTTTGCGATCGACAATAAATCCGGAATTTAAATTGGACACACAGGCTTTAATTTTATCGCGGCTTACGTCTTATTTACCATCGCGCCACGTAACATCAATCGACTTTAATCAGTTTTCGGGCTTGTCACTTGCTGATCCCCAATTTTACTACAATACAACCCCCCCTCGGAGCTGATATTTACGCGCAATTATTACGGCCGGGTTTACATACGTCTACAGCCTCTGGACTTATAGCACAGGACACCGCGTTGGGATGGGTTGTATCCGGGCCGGTTCAAAGGCGCGCGTCACGGCGGGCGGAGCATGATCAGCGATTGCCGCTGCAAGCGCTTCATATTGTTTCAAATAATGAATTGAACGATTCGCTGCAAAGATTCTGGTCTTTAAACGAACTACCGGATGTCGCGCCAAAATTGAAGCCAGAGGACGAGGCTTGCGAGCAATTTTACCGTGATACGTATACGCGTAGTGTTAGTGGACGGTTTACTGTACGCCTTCCTCTTAGAACAAAGCCACCGGCACGTGCTGATGAAATGCGACGTATCGCGCTGGGTTCCCTCTCTACAATGCATCGGCGTTTTTCACGTAATTCGGAAATAGCTAATGCCTATCGCGAATTTATGCTCATATATGAAAAGCTAGGCCATATGGCGCGCGTACCGGTATCTGAGCTTAAAAATCCTGATGCTTGGTATTTACCCCACCACGCCGTAACCACCTTTGCACAAGGAGCATTAAAGAAAATTCGTGTAGTTTTCGACGCGTCAAGGAAATCGCAAGACAAGCAAAGTCTTAATGATTTTCTAATGCCCGGACCCGCACTTCAACGCGATGTAGGTCTGATCCTTCTTAACTGGCGTAGGTACGAATTCGTTTTCACTGCAGATATAGTGAAGATGTTTCGCCAGATTTGTGTGCCGCGAGAGGATCAGGACTATCAGCGGATCTTATGGACACCTAGCCCTACTGAGCCGCCCGTTGAGTATCGTTTAACGACCGTTACATACGGAACCGCGTGCGCGCCTTATCTCGCGATCCGGACATTATTACAACTTGCTGACGAAGAGAGATCGCGATTTCCCCGTGGTGCAAAATGTTTAGAAGAAAACACGTATGTGGATGATATTTTTGCCGGAGCAGACGATCTCGTGGAAGCAAGCGCAAAACGTGTCGAACTAACTGAGATCTTGAAGACGAGCGGAATCGAGTTAGATAAATGGGCCGCGAATCATCCCGATCTGTTACCTACTCATGTAAATCCAGTTCACAATGACAAGCAAATAGATAAAGACGCGCATATAAAAACGCTTGGCATTCAGTGGAACCCCGCGAGCGATATATTTCTTTTTAGCTGCGGAGATCGTGATGGTCTTTCCAAAATAATCACTAAGCGTGTGGTATTATCTAATACCGCACGCTTATTCGATCCGCTCGGTTGGCTTGCTCCAGTCACAGTTACCGCAAAAATCCTGATGCAAGATCTGTGGATTTTGAAATGTGACTGGGATACTCCTTTGCCGACCGATTTGCGCAGTCGATGGATAGAGTATTGCGATTCTCTCGATGGTCTATCCCAAATCTCAATTGAACGTTGGTTAGGCGGCTCTTTTGTACACGCTGTTGAGATTCATGGCTTTTCGGATGCTTCCTCTCGTGCGTACGCGGCAGCCGTTTACGTTAGAATAGATGACGGTAAAGGAAATGTCCGCATCTCTCTTTTAGCGGCGAAAACCAAAGCAGCGCCAGTCAAAACCGTCAGCATTCCTAACCTGGAACTGTGCGGTGCAGTAGTCTTAGTGAAACTTATCCGCCATTTACAACAACTCGAGTTTTTAAAACAATGCCCGGTATACGCTTGGACAGATAGCCAAATCGTGTTAAGTTAGGCTGCGTAAACATCCGCGATCGTGGAAGACGTTTGTCGCGAATCGCGTATCTTATATACAAACCGAGCTTCCCTCAAGTACATGGGCTCACGTGCCTACAAAGGAGAACCCAGCCGATTTAGCTACACGCGGGGCTAAGCCAGCTGATTTAGCGATAAATTCACAATGGTGGCATGGCCCTACTTGGCTTACGTCAACTCGCGAACATTGGCCCCGGCCGGTAGAAATTTCTCAAAGCTTGCACGTACGAGAATCTTTGGTTGAACCAGGATTACTTACCCGGTATTCCTCTTTGATACGCTTGGTCCGTGTGGTAGCATATTGCTTTCGTCCGTTACTTAATTTGCGCAGACGCAGGGAAACTATGAATAGACTACCCAAATTTCTTACGACCGAGGAACTTAAAGGGGCTAAAACCGCAATCTTAAAACTCTCTCAGGCAGCAGCCTTCTGGAAGAAATAATGATTCTAAAGTCACCCAACCCTTTGCCGAAACGTAATTTATTGCGAAAATTGACTCCGTTTGTAGATGCTGATGGCGTGTTGCGCGTCGGTGGGAGACTCGCTCATTCCAGCTTAGCGAACAATTCGAAAAATCCGCCTATCTTGTCGCAGGCATCAAATATCAGCCGATTAATCGTTGAAGAAGCACACGCCGCGTGTCTTCACGGTGGGCATACTCTCACAGCAAGCTTTGTAGTACAGTCAGCGTGGGATTATAGATCGTAAACGCTTGGTAAAATCTGTAATACACAAGTGCGTACAATGTCAACGAGTCCAGCCTCATACAAGTAAGCAACTGATGGGTAATCTGCCGGCTGCGCGTGTAACACCCGCTCGCCCGTTTTCGAGCGCTGGACTGGATTATGCGGGACCAATTCAAGTCCGTGCAACTAAAGGGCGCGGTCACAGATCATATAAGGGATATATTGTGTTGTTTGTTTGTTTTGTGACTCGGGCCGTGCACCTTGAATTGGTAAGTGACTGTACGTCTGCGTCGTTCATTGCAGCATTTCGAAGATTTGTAGGAAGACGCGGGATCTGTCGTACTCTTTATAGTGATAATGCGACAACTTTCCATGGAGCAGACCGTGAACTATGCGACATGTTTCAGGCCGCATCTAACATTTATCAATCCACAGCTTGTGTGCTTGCGAATGATGGCACGGATTGGAAATTTATACCACCAACTACTCCCCATTTTGGTGGGTTGTGGGAGGCGGGAATAAAATCTGTGAAACACCATCTAAAAAGAATCGTTGGCGAGCACACACTGACCTTTGAAGAGCTCTCTACGGTGTTAGTAGAAATTGAGAGTTGCCTAAATTCGCGGCCTCTATATCCCATGAGCTCTGATGTAGATGATCTTCACGCTCTCACACCAGCCCACTTTCTAATCGGTGAGGCTCCAGGTGTGATACCGAACGAGGACCCACCGAATGTTCCAGAACATTTGCTAAAACGCTTCAATTTATTACAAAGGCTACGCAACATCTTCTGGAAACGGTGGAGCCGAGAGTACCTCCAGCATTTACAAGAAAGAGGCAAGTGGAAGGATACCGCTGAAAATTTTGCCGTCGGACAACTGGTCCTGGTGTTGGACGACCGTTACCCACCATCTAAATGGCCACTCGGCCGAATCACCGAAGTTCACCCGGGATCTGACGGACTCGTACGAGTCGTAACAGTTAAAACGGCGACTGGTATATTTCGCAGACACATCGCGCGATTAAGTCCTTTGTTAACGCCTAGCGATCAGAGTTCTGTTTAACCGCTTCACAATGTTAAGATTCGTCCTGCGAAGGACGAAGGCGGGCGGTATGTTCGCGCATCACACTCGAACAAAAAATAAAAGAAAAAAAAGAAAATCTGTAATTTTGTGTGTGTATCTGTATGTCTATACGTATGAATGTATGCGTGTATAGCGAGGGAAATCCTACTCGGTTGCAGCTGTCCGTCGGAGGAACGTGCAAGAACCCTGCCGTAATGCGGGGAAAGCCCAAATTGTAAATCAGGGCGTTGCACTTTGCGTCGGTCCGGTACCTGCAACCGGACTCCGCGGACGCCCGACGGTCAGCTCAACTGAAGCAGTCAGTCAGTCTGCAGCTAGCAACCTGACGGTGAATTTAGGTGTTGTGCGTAGTGCTGGAAATTCCTTTTTACTTACCGGTTGATAAAAGTGCAGTCGTGTTGCGTGATTCGTGTCAATCCCGTGTAATTCTGAGTGCGTGCCGCCGTCTGTTCGTGTACGCGTAGTTGTTTAATTGTGTATAAAAAAGTGTCTGTGCTTTCGCGTGTTTATATAGTCGTGTGTGAATACGTGTTTGTGTTTTCACGAGTTTGTGCATTCGTGTACTTACGTGCACTTGTGTATAGGTGTATTTGTGAGTACGTGTGCTTGTGTGTGTGCGTGTATCTACGCACGGGCGTGTAAGCGTGCTTGTGAAACCGTGTATATATATATATATATATATATATATATATATATATATGTGTATGTATATATGTATATCTGTGTCCGCGGATTTGTGTGATTATATATAAAAATACGTATCTGTGTCTGCGTATTCCTTGTGTATACGTGTACTTGCGAGTACGTGTATTTGTGTATACGTATTTGTGATACGTGTACTTGTGTACGTATACTTGTGTGTACGTGTGTTTGTGTACGTGTATACGTACGTGTATGTACGCGTATTTTGTTCGTGTATACGTATATTTTGTGTGCCTGTAGATAGGCGAAGTTTAGCATTCGTGTATAGGTATTGTGGAGAACGTGTCCTCCTGTTAGGTTGCACAGGTGACAAGCGGTCCAGATACGGAAGGTGCTATCTGGGTGAGCGCACGAGTGCTCTAAGCGGGCGCCACTGCGATAACTCGATAAGGAAGGAGTTATCCGGACACACACGGGGCGAGGGCTGTACCCGTATCCGAGACGTCGGAGCACTGTGTCGTGTCGATTTTGGTGTCCCGCTTCCCTCAAAACCACCTCGCCCGACTTCCAGCGGCAGGTGGGGTCACCGCCGATACAGAGGTCGGCTGTCGCCGTGTGATCCGCGCAAATGCGTTAAAACAGTATATTTAAATGTGTAGTTTTAAATGTGTGCTTATATGCTGCAGCATCCAAAGTATGTGTTTTAAGAGCGTTGCGTAGTATCTTTAAGGAGAATCGTAAATTAATATAGTTTCTTGATTTACTCGTGTTATAATTTTGTATTCATTTGTGAAAGACGATCTGTCAAGTTATAATTAATCAATAAAGAATTACCAATTTCCACTTGATTCGGCTTTTCCCCTTACTCCGAAGGGGTTTTTACGCCCAATCAAGCGTGATTTTTATTGTCCGCGAAATCGTTGTGTTTTATTTAATTAGCCTATCTGCTCATTCCTACTTAATTAAAAATTGTTATTAAATCTACGTTTGCAATAAACACCCATTATAGTCCATCCTAATTTAGTATTAATGACAACCAATCCATTTTTTAATACTTGCTGATGACCGGTGAATAATTTACCAATATTATCAGCACCAATAAAAATATCGATGGAATCGCTGTTACTGTTTACATCGGTCAAATTAATGTCGAAATCACTCAATTCAGCAAGCCATGGTCCATGGGTGATAGTCGGAATACTGTCACAGATAATACCTTGTTTATAGAAAACTACATTGGCACTATAAGTATAATCTAAACTGCTTACTTTCACTTTATATTTTCGGTGCTCTACGATTTCCGAACTTTGTCCTCCAAAAAGCAGATGTCGCATTCTTTGTTCAGCAATTGATTACAGCTGCATCCTCTCAGTGACATGCTTCGTAATATAGGAGCGTGGAAAACCAGTGTCCATAACAGCGCGTACAATAAGCTCATTTAATCCATCGCACAGTTTAAATTTCAAGGTTTACATAAAAACTCTATTACACATATTACTCATTTACATAAAAATTCACATTAGTTTCGACAGATTCCATTAATCTATTTTTCGATTCGCACTTGGACTCATTTTTTAGCTGAACGACACACCTTAGCACCGTGTCCGATTTTGAAACACTTATAGCACGCATTCCGTCTTTTAGCGCACTCCGTTCTTTCTTTAAGATTTAAATTACGTACCTTTTTACATTCTGCGCTATCGTGTCCTTTAAATTCGCAGAATATACAAAATAATTCTCGCGGTCTCGAGACAAGTAGATCCCGCGCACTAGGCACATTTGTTGAGTCGCTGCGGGATTTAACTACTTTTATTCTTATCTACAGCATTGCTATCTTTTCTTTCAAATCCAGTGACTGACATCTTTATATTAATTTCACTTTCAACTTCTAATCGAAAAACGTCATAAGTTGATTCAACTTTATACCTGACTTTTCTTCGTCCTCTTTATCAATTGTTTCATTTCTTGCGATTTGTGCAGCGCAGTTTCTTTACCAAACGCGTAGTAATTCCTCTGGTAGTACTGATTCTATAAGCGGAAACAGTGTCGCTGCGCACATATCAGTCGCTACGCCTAATGATTCAAGTGACCGTAAACGCGACTCAAGCTTGTCGAAAAGCGTGGCTAGATTTACCTCTTGCGTTAGATTCGTAGCCTTTTGTAGAACTAACTCGAGTAACTCACGTACAAATATTTCTATTTGGAGTTCCTTTCAGCCAAATCTGTTCTTTAAAGCATTTATGGCCTTTTCGTAGTTGTTTCCTGTTGGCTGGTAGCCTTTAATCAACTCGGCTGCTCTCGAGTGAGGCTCCATCGCCTGTACCAGGTAGTGGAACTTATCTTCATTTGCAAGTGAATTATCCTCGTCGATTTTCTTGAAGAGACTCCAAAATTGAAACCATTCCGCACATTACCGCTGAATCGTGCGAGCTCAATTTTCGGTAATTTAAAAGTTCGCTTTGCTTCATTGGCCACTACACTAGCTGCAACACTTTCACTATCGATTTCTCTGGATGTACACTGTTAATAAATTTCTTGCGCTTTTATAAATTTTTTCTGGTAATTATCTGTTTCATCTTGCTATTTTCCTAGCACTTCTTGAGATATGTCCTCCTCGTCGTGCATTAAATCATCAAATTCTTTGCAAATTGTTGAGAAGATGTTATATTTTTCATGCAAAAATTTGTACGCAACATCGCGGTCGGTGATGTCGACATTTTCCTGATCCATAATAGCCTCATATGCTTGTAGCGCCTTAGTAAATGACGTGCGGGCTATTGGTCGTTTTCTTTTGGACTTATCCATGATTTTTAGAATCTTCTTTTCCTCAAATTAACACTAAACACTGTACACTCAGTCCTGTCACGGTCGTCAGATGTTGATTATAAAGTATCAGGTATGTGAATAAGTCTTTCCCGTTTTTTTTCAAATTTTGAGCCTTTATTGTGAAAAAATGGTTACAAATGAATTATTGAAAGTATTGGCCATAGCTAGCTACAACTTTTTCCCATCTTTCTGGCAACATACGAATCCCGTTGCGAAAAAAATCGACCGGTTTGGCCTCTATCCAGTCATCCACCCATTTTTTGGCTTCCTCGTAGGAATGGAAGTGCTGGTCAGCCAGGCCATGCGTCATCGATCTGCAGAGATGGTAATCAGACGGAGCAACGTCTGGACTATACGGCGGGTGGGGTAGGGCTTCCCATTTGAGCGTTTCTAAGTATGTTTTCACCGGCGGTGCAACATGTGGGCGAGCATTGTCATGTTGCAAAATAACGGCTCAAACGCATCAATTGTCGTCGATAGACCTCGCCTGTGATCCTTTCATTCGGTTTCAGAAGCTCATAGTAAACCACACCTAGCTGGTCCCACCATATACAGAGCATGAGCTTGGCGCCATGAATATTTGGCTTGGCCGTCGATGATGATGCATGGCCGGGTAGTCCCCATGATTTTCTTCGCTTCGGATTATCGTAACGTATCCACTTTTCATCGCCAGTCACGATACGATGCAGAAAACCCTTTCTTTTATGTCGCTGAAGCAGCTGTTCGCAAGTGAAAAAACGCCGTTCGACGTCTCTCAGCTTCAGTTCGTACGGCACCCAATTTCCTTGCTTTTGGATCATTCCCATGGCTTTCAAACGCTTGGAAATGGTTGTTCGGTCAACTCCCAATGCTTCAGCAAGTTCTTCTTGCGTTTGACAAGAATCTTCATCAAGCAAAGTCGCCAATTCTCGATTTTCAAAGATTTGCGGCCGCCCGGAACGCTCCTTGTCTTCCACGTCGAAATCACCGCTTTTGAAGCGTCGAAACCATCCGCGAACACTTGAATCATCGACACAACCTTCTCCATAAGCCTCCTGAAGCAATCGATGCGTCTCGGCAGCAGATTTCTTCAAATTGAACCAATAAAGTGAAACTTCCCGCAAATGACGTCGACTCGGCTCAAATTTCGACATTTTCACGATATCAAAAATTTATGATGCGAAAAAATTTTAACTAATGTGTTAGTATGGAATTGTTGACATATGAATAAGCTTTGATTATGACATATGTAACCATTGAATACTCGCACAGTATTGGTGGCGCCATCTCTTACAAAAAACGGGAAAGACTTATTCACACTCCTAATAGGATTAGAGTATAATTATAATTAGGAGAAAAAGAGTTTGATAATTGAAAGTTAAACACACTTATTTAGACACAAGAACAAATTAGATTATATTATATTATAGGTACTATACAGTTTATATATATATATTAGGTTGTCAAATATCTCCCTTCCGCTTTTTTGCTCTTCATTCAATGCTTTATAAAAAGTGTTACAGTGGTCGGATTTACTTCAAATATGCGCCGTTTTGTTCGATAATCTATTTCCATCTAGACGGCAACTTCATAATACCCCTCTCTTAGAAACCCCTCTCCTTATTTGCGAAGAATTCGGACAGCCGCTTTTCACAAGCCTCTTTTGAGTCCAACTTTAAACCACCAAGGGCGTTCGACATGGTCAGGAACAGATGGTAATCACTTGGCGCTATGTCCGGACTATATGGTGGATGCGATAAAACCTCTCATCCGAACTCCCGTAGCTTCTGACGAGTCATCAACGAAGTGTGTGATCTGGCGTTGTTCTGGTGGAACACTACACCCTTCCTGTTGGCCAACTGTGGACGCTTCTCGTCGATAGCCTGCTTCAAATGGTCCAGTTGTTCACAGTAGATGGTAGAACTAATCGTTAGGCCATATGGGAGCAGCTCATAATGGATTATTCCCTTCTCATCCCACCAAACACACAGCAAAACCTTCCTGGCCATCAATCCCGGCTAGGCCACTGTTTGGGACGGTCCAACGGCCTTGGACCATGACCGTTTTCACTTGATATTGTCGTATGTGATCCATTTTTCGTCGCCACGCGCCATCCGCTTCAAAAATTGGTCGAGTTCGTTCCGTTTCAGCAGCAAATCACAGGCGTTGATTCGGTCCAGAAGGTTTCTTTGTGTCAAATCATGAAGCATCCAAACATCAAGCTTTGATTGTATCCAGCCGCCTGCTAATGGTTTAAAATAGTTTGGGGACTAACTATCATCTCCTGGGCGATGTCATCACAGGTCTTCCGCCGGCTGGCTTATCCATGGTCTCGTTTTCACCGGCTCTGAGTGGTCGAAACTATTCCTCTGCGGTTCAAAGTGATAGTGTGCCATCCCCCCAAAACACCATTCATCTCACGGAACGTTTCTCTAGCGGATTTGCCTTTGACGAAGGAAAATTTTAAAATAGCGGGAATTTCGGCGTTAGTGAACTCCATGTTTACACGTCTATAACTTTTGAATGCAATATCCAAACTAATCATGCATAGCGTCGTTTTGTACGTTATGTCAAGACCTTTCAAATGATGTATAGTATTGCCAGATACGAGTTCTGTAGTGCTTTGTACATAGCCGCGAAATTCATAAGAGAAAAAGGTGGAAGGGAGATATTTGATAACCTAATATACGTACTTAGTCGAACTTACAAAAATAATTCGAGGTGAGGAAACGCTAACCTCTCTCTACCGAGGGTGAAAACTTTCTGATTTTTCGACAAGCGTCAAAGAGAGGCGAAGGTTCCCGTAAAAGTCCCTTTACCTCTCCTCCTACACTTTTCCAATACTTAAATACAGCAAGTTTTACTAAACATGTTTTTGACAGCTGTAGCAACTCCTTATATGCTTATAGTTGGGTAGGCCCTTTCGGATTATCCGGGTGGGCCATAAAACCCACCTCAAGAATTCTGAAATTTATTGCCCGTTTACAATGACGCATACGTCTCACAAATTCTCACTATCCCACAATAGAAGAAGAATTCATTGCTGTTATAATTTTAAATACTACACTCATACAATCTCCTGTTTTTTTTTCTACAGTTTTTTCCTTTTATAACAACAATGTTCTCGTTGTCTTGTAACTGCTAATTTCTAACTACCAGAATTGAGAAATGCGAGCCCTCTTAAAGTGAGTCACTCCTGCTCGTTGAAAACCGTTTTCTGTAAAATTAGGTGGGGTTCAATTTCTCCCTTTGTTTCCTTTTGCCAAGGGAACCGTTGTTGAGCTCATGGGGGGTTCGTGAATCACATGCTCAGAGACGGTTCAATTGAGGGAAAAAGCCGTACGAAGCGGGGTGGTCCCGCTAGGATCTCTCTCTCTCTCTCTCTCTCTCTCTCTCTCTCTCTCTCTCTCTCTCTCTCTCTCTCTCTCTCTCTCTCTCTTCTCTCTCTCTCTCTCTTTCTGAGATGGTGTTAGGGGTTGCCAAATTATGTAAATGTTGGTTTTCTTAATGTTAAAGTTTCGTTAATTCTATGTTTTAATAATAGTTTAATATAATATTTTACGTGAGTAAAACATTATATTTATATCTTATATATATATACTTATAATATTCAGAAGTATCTTAAATAATTACTCAATAGATGTATTCACTCTTATAATATTGTAGTTAGATAATACATTAGATAAAGTACACACACACACACACACACACACACACACACACACACACACACACACACACATATATATATATATATATACTCTATGGAATACACACATGTTTATATGTTGGTTTTATAATATATTTTATAATACATATATTAGATGACATATATTCATTCGAATTCCTGTATTTTATTTATAATTTAAAGTATATACGTATATATATTCCATTCTCATAACATAAAAAGTATTATATTATATTAATTTGAGACAATATTTAATATAGTAAATATAAATTTGTACAATATATTACGCTTTGAATTAGTAATATATTGTAAGTATTTTGATAATACTTAGTGAATTATTCACACATACACGCATACATGCGTCTTTTTTTATATTTAATTAAAGTTTTTTAAATAATATTTTAAATTTTAAATAATATTTCTAGAAGTAAAACTACATATATAGAGATAGAGGTGCAAATTTTGAGCGAAGAATATATTCTTTTCGTAGAGAAAGTGGATATATTCCTTTTCCCTTTTATTGTACTGCGTGGAAACTTTTGACCCATGATGGGTGTACACAGCTGGCCTCTATATATGCTCATCCTGTCAAGAGAAAGCGTTTTCTGCAGTGGCGTTCTTGCGCCAGCACGAGTCTTTTTATATCTTGCGCCTATAGGTCAGCCAAGGTCAGCAAAGGCGTTGAGAGACAGGGGGGGGAGAAGACGACGCGACGGATGAGATCGGGTAATAAATAATAATAAAAAAAATCGCTTGCGTACTTTATTCGCTTTCTCTTCCGGTGGAAAGCATAGTGGTTCGTGGGAAAATATTCGGAGTTTCTTTCTGAAGATTTTTCCAAGGAAATTGCGTTGCAACGTAACAGGCTACAGTATTCAAATCAACAAAACCATGATAATGATCTTCTGATGATGAACTGTATAATTTAGAACAATCGAAAAAAGTATAAACAATCCGATTATAAGGTATACAAACTGTCATTCTCAATTGAAAATGATAGCAAAAACATTTCTTATGTCAATAATTGTAATGTTACTGTATAGAAAAATGAATGAATACATTGTATGAAAAAATTAATTTCTTGTAATAATAATTATAGTAGCTATTAATTTATACAGTTTTTTTTACTTAAGCAAAACCTTATTGTACGCTGTCGAGCTACGTGACACTCGATTTAAAAAATAGTATAGTCAACTGTGTGAGCGCAATGTATGCACTAAAACGTGTTTCTTGCACCATAACTGTGTATTATACAATATTTTATTATAATTATCATCATATCATATCAGACCATATACTAATCTATAAACAAAATGCGTATTTTTATTTGTACATGTTAAAGAATAAACTACTGAACCAATTCCTGTAAAATGATATATTCCTTATCATCTTCGAAAGGCTATCTTTTTTTTCAATTCAACAAAAAAAGAATGTAAAATCAAAAGTTCCTTTACCAGTAATTCCAAAACTATATATCTACAAGGTCTGCTTCAAAAACTCCCAAACTTTTTAAACAGGGGTTTAATCAACGACGCCCCCTATTTGTGATCATGCACGTTCAAAAGCTACATCTTTTATTTACATTCTGACGAAATTTCATGATATTTGGATGTATAAAAGCGAAGTTATTACGCCTCAAGTTGTAGGGTATTTTGTTTGGTTGAAAATAAGCATTAAGCAAAGAGCTAATATGAAAACTTTTACCGAAACACATCAAATGATGCAATAAGTTTATGGGAGTAATTATTTATCTCATGCAACAATTAATGAGTGGTTTCGGCGTTTTGAAGACGGCAGGGAAGACCTAAATGACAACGAACGTTGGGATCGGCTGAGAGAAGCGCTTAATAAAAGAAACATAAAGTACGTCAAATCGTCGGTGTTACATGAAAGCGGAACTAAATTTGTCAGCAGCATCGATTCATCGCATTTTGATCGAGTAATAAGACCACCGATAGGTTTATTCGCACTTTGTTCCACACAAATAGACTAAGGCCCAAAAAGCGCTTCGAATTCAACATGCTAAAGATGTCATTAAAGAAGCCAAAAGGGACCAAAACTATCTTTATTCTATCGTAACTAGTGACGAGACATGGTATTTTCAATATGATCCTGAAACCAAAAGTCAACGTGCCGAATGGAAAATCACCCGATGAACCAAAACCAAAAAAGTCGCGCTTGGAAAAATCGAAAATTAAAATAATGGTTTCTACGATTCCAAGGGTACTATTCATCAGCAATTCATTCCATCTGGCAATACGGTTAATGTTGTGTATTATCTTGGTGTTTTGAATTATTTGTTAGCCTGTTTTCGTCGTGTTCGTGTAGAATATCGTGAAAGTGGAAACTGGCGTTTATTGCGTGATAATGCGTCGTCCCATCGAACGACATTGGTGACTGATTTTTTTTTTATCAAAAACAGCATTGTGACTGTCAATCACTCACTGATTTTATCTGATATGGGACATTGCGACTTCTATTTATTCAGTAAATTGCATTTAGCGATGAAAGGAAAGCGTTAGAGGGACGTTGAGGACATCCGAAAGGCAGCGACTGCTATTTTGAAGATGATTCCGGTCAACAACATGAAAAAGTCATTTAACATGCTATTCGAACGTGATAAATTTTGTATTGATCGGAAGAGGATTATTTTAAAGGAAATAAATGAAGTTAGCAAAAATAATTCATTGTTGGCTTTTTTTGAAAAGGCTGGAAACTTTTGAAGCATACCTTGTATATGCTTCCGTCTAAACAGGTCCTATATATCTCTAGTGCTATCTGAACGACCACCTGCTATTTCGCAGAGCATTTTTTCTTCAATTTCAGTTGATACCACTAACTGAATGTTCACAATCTTTAATTTCAAATACCAAAATATGCCATTTATGTTTCTTACATAAGATTTCAACGGGGACATAATGTAGTTTCGTGTTCGGATGGTAGGCATACGAATTCTAGGTGTCTGGAGACAATTTCTACGTGGAATTTCATGTATGAACGGTAAAATACCATGATATTGATATAATGTATATATTGGTTGAATCTAAATATATACACATATATTGTGATGGAATAAAGGCGAATTCATGTGAACCGCTACTGATAGTACATAAATTCACGCGCAAATACAAAATAGCAGAGTTAGAGCAAGGATGATCGCGGCGATGACGATCTATTTCTACGATCTATAAGTAGTAAATAAAACCGCGGGTCATTACTTAAACTTTTGCATTACTAACTAATAAGAGTTTAGTTGTAATGCTGCAATCTAGTTCGTACAGTTCTTTCGAATTTTCGATTTCGTATTGCGAACTAAGTCCCGCAATACAACGTAGGTCGCGTACTGGTGGGCAGTTATTTAATCGAGCTTCGGCGGCGTCGAATTGGTATTTGTCAAATCCGCAAGACGCTTTACGCTCGAGTAAGGAATAGGTAAAATAAAGGAAAGCTCACCTTTTACGATTCCAAAAATGTATTTAAACAGATCGATTGTTGGCTGCTACGAGCGATGTAATTGGAATAAAGGTACAAAGAAAACTGAGAAATAAACAGTCCTTAGCTCGGAGGCTAAAGTGAGTTTCTATTAGTTGGGAGAATTTGATATATGAGGAATACAGCCAAGGTCTCTGGTATGTTGAACCGAGAGCGTAAAGGCCGGTAGTGTCTAAAGCGTGGTAACTTTAGCAAGCTACGGTAAGGACTGAGTTTCCGGGCGTGATGAATCCTCGGGTGTACTCAGATCGGAAGAGAGATTGTGGTCGTAGGTGATACCACTCGTGCTCCCTGAGAAGGAATGGGTCTCAATGCGTTTTTCACACCCTCTTTTATACAAAAAGTCGTACATTGATGCTTATGGAAAAACGCTATTTGAAGTGGTGGGGGCTTAATGAACAGATTTCGCCGTGTTGGTTTTCTGTATAAATTTAGTCTATACCCTCTATGTAGCAACGGTCTCAAGAGCAAGCGCGTATGATTTCTACTATCCATCTAAACGATTCCTAATTTAAGAAATTGGGAAATATACGCAGCGACAAGGGAAAGGCGCTCCTCTATATAAAAACTATTACATTTATTATAAAGTTTTGTTCAGCACTGTTCTATTAGACGTACATATAATTCATTATAATTGTTTGGTTTGTTGTAAGATTTTATAAACATATATTTTTGAATCATAATTCTTAGTTAAAAATTACAATAGTTATAAAAAATAATTATATAGTTATGCACTTCATAAGTTTAGATAATCAATTCATAACTTCATGTTAGTTAATGATTATGTAGGATTTTTCCTTTAATAATTATATTAATTAATTTCTAATATCTTATTCGGTAAGATTTATTCGATATATAATCTATGATTTTGCCTTTAATAATTAATAACGCATTTGGTTAGGTTTATTTAATAAATAATATACGATTGTGTTAATCACTTTATAATAACTTATCCATTTATATTTATTTCGTATATTTTTAAATTAAATAAACTTTAACTTATGTTAAAAATGATTGATAATAGTATAAAAATATTGATAGTAGCAGCAAAGCTGCAGTGGTAGACACAGTATGTTTCAAAATATCACAATTTACACTATACTCTATTTATCGATTAAATATTGCACTGTCATTCACAAATACTTTGTTGTGATTATACAGCCTGTTGCGGAGCTGTGTAAACACACGTCTTCTTGCGACGACAGCTAGAATCAAACTCTTGCCATGATTTTGCTCGATCAAGCAAACGACACCGGAAGAAATGCACAAATATGTTGGAAAGTTGTTGATTGATATATAACCTACAAATATAACACATGAAATCTGATATTTCTGCCCAAGTTCCACTAGTGACGCCCTCTTTTTACAGACGATCGAAACTTATTTATACATCCAATATATATATAAATATTTTTTGACAAAAAAATTGCAGAAAATCTTATACAATATAAATAATTTATATTTATAATAATATATACAAAAATTAAGAAACATATTAATTTTTTATTGTAAAAAAGGAAAAGATGCTTTATATTTATTACCCTTCTTCTTTGCTATTATTTTAACTGTTACTGTTAATTACTTAATTGTACTTATTGAAAAAGTTTGGCAAAATGTAACATGATTGATTTCCACTAAGGCACCTCTAGAATTTGCTATAAATAAAAAACTATCTCGGTTGCAAAATACGTTAGAAAAATTTTTTTTGTATGTCCGTAAAAAAAGATGAATAATTAGTATTTATAAAATTAATTTGTATAATGTAAAAATTAAAAGAAAATTTTAAGAAAAACGTAGCTTAAAAAATGAACTATTGACAAATCACATTTCTTACATTTAAAACAATAAAATCGTTACAATTTTTTAAAATATAATTATACAACTATTGATCAATAAAATAAGCCCAAAATCGTTAATCTATAGCCATTATTCGAATAAGAGGAGTCAATATTTGAAGACGATTTTATACAAACAAATTTTATATATCACAAAAATAAGAAAATATTTTTAATTTTTTAAAAAACATTTACTTCATTGAGTATGAGCTGTACCTACAGTAAGCATGATGTACATAGGTATAAAAAAGATTGAGTTGTGGGATATGCATATTTTAACGGTTTTCTAGTTTTAATTTGATTCGTAAAAAACTTGTTTCTTTTCATTTTCTCAAATTTTGTAGGTTAGGTTTGCCTTCGCAAATTGAATTTATAAAAACATAAATACATAAACATTTATCACTTGTTTCTATACGATTACATTTTTTCTTTTCCGTTATGAATTTTGGCAATTTTTACATTAGGCCGTGTCAGTCTGACTAAACTAGTCGTTTACGCAACAAGACCTTTCGAAAGCACATCGCCGTAATATCAAATATCGATTTATATGATACACTGAGCTAAAAATATTGCTATTGCAAATACAGATATAATTTAAACAAAAATGTCAAATTTTCGCATATAATGAATAATAAATTATTTAAATTATTAAATGAAGAAAAATGAAAATATTGAAAAGACTATATCCGAACAAGGATTAAATCAAGAAATTTTAGCATGCATAATAGGGGTAAAACTCTGCCACCATTATGATAGACGGCATGCACACAAAGTCCTTTTTATAAGATTTAGGGTGTTTTGTCCAGGATTGACAACTTAGTAAGGCACTAGAAATCTTTCCTTAAACACTTGGCACGCAGATGTGTTTGTAACAATACAAGTTCAACTTTTACTTCTACATATAGAAAGGAAGTATTTAATAAAAATAAAAATATTTTTTATATTTATTATTTTTTAGTATTGATATTTTAAATTTCACAAGGTAGATCATGAATAAGGACAATTTGTCTGTTATTTATATAATTATAAATATATTGTTTGATAAAGAATGTAAGACAGATAAAAATATTTATTAGTTGAGTTTACAAGAGTCTAGATAAGCATAATTTTAATTGGCTTATTTGGTAAAAACGATAATTTATGTTAATAAAAATATAAATAAATGCTTTAATTTTCATTTAAATAAATTTGTACATCTATAGCATGTTAAATAAATTTTTTATATTTCATTAATAAAATAATATTCAAGAAAAACAATAATGGAACTTAAGATTTGTTTTATAAAAGCCTCATGGTTTTATTAAACAATAAGTTTATCAATAACTGACTATAGCAGGTAATGATGATCGACTTGACAAAAAAATCATGAGCCAAATGTAAACGTACAGTAAACAAACCGCGTGAAACATTAATTGAAACATAAATTGATATATTAATGATTTTGTTTACACGTTATTCATTTATGATTGTATGAAAATATCTGATTTTGTACCAAATATGAGCAAAGACATGAAATAAAGTTTGTTCGATTGCATGAAAAACGCTTGGCCCTGCTCGACCGTGCGTTGCCCAACTCGTTAAAGCTTATTTGGAAACATTCGAATCCGCCATATTCCACAGATATTGCGCCGTTCGATTATTGCATGTTCCTTTCTATGGCACACGATCTCGCTAATCAGCTCATACGAAAAGACCTAACAAAAAAGAGCTTGATTTCTGGATTAGCCTCGAAAGACGAACGCTTCTACCGTCAAAATATTCGAACTCTACCAAAAAGATGGGAAAAAATAGTAGCTAGCGATGTTCAATAATTTAATTGATGGATTTTTAAGCAGTTTTGTACAATAAAGTTTCATTTTCATTAATAAAAAAAAAAAAAAATAAAAAAAAACAAAAAACAAACAGCGAGAACTTAATTGTGCACTTAATATTTTCATGAACTTTTAGCAGAAAGGTTTTAACGTACTTACTAGTAACAATACTTTTATTTTTTAAAAATTTTAATTATTCTTTTAATCTAGCTTTATTTGAATGATTTTTCATACAGCATGTGCAAATTTCAATTTCCTTTATATACATTACAGAATTTATTAATGACAATGATATTTTTACATGTAAGTCTAAAAGTTTATTCAAACTGTTCTATATATAAATTTACTTAATTGATTCAGTTAGTAAATTTGATTAAGCTAGACTTACCTGATTAAGCTAAAAACACAATATGCATGTAAATTATAATTTTGAGTCAATTCTATCAGCTTAGTTTATGTTAAATTTTATCTGTAGCTTTAACTTTTATGAAAGTGCAATCATTTTTATATATTAAAATTATTTTCAAATTAATTTTCATTTTTAAGACATTATTTTTCTTATCAAATAGTACAAGTTTTTACTTTTTTAATTAGTAATTAAACTTAAAATAGACCATCCAGAATAATTGACTTGTATAAATTGACAATAATACTATGTACAAATTATAATAAAAGATGTATTAATATAGGATTTATTAAATAAAAATAAGGTTTATTTTGTTGCATTGTCTACACGTAAAATGTTTTATTGTTACTTTTTTTACAAGTGGCAGCGTTTATTCGTTATCAAATACGCCTCTCGTTCTCAATTGTTCATTATATTTAATGATCTACAAAATGCTTTACTTTCCCTACTGATGAGTGAGAGTGAAAAATAAAAAGTAAATGGGATCAGTCTCATTACGCGATCTGAGTAAATGAACAACAATTAAATGCGAAGTGACTCGGGGCGGGTGTGATGTTTCGCAAGCGCGAAAATCGTTCGATAGTTTTGCTTCTTTTGTAGCTACCCCGTCGTAAAATAACTAAAATACATGATACAATCTTAAATATTAAATAAAAAGTTTAAATATGAAAATGCTTTTTCGGAGCATTTTAATTTTTATTGCATTATACATGTAAAAGTCTTAATAGTTTGTATAGATTGAACGCTGTCAATATAATAAATTTTGATTGAAAAGTATTTATAATGAATAACAATTTTGAATACTTAAAATTCTTAAATAATCAAAATAATGAAATTTAATTAATAAATACTATAATAATAAAATAATATAATAAATTTATAAAATTATCTGTCGTAAAGTTTTAAAATATTACTATTTATTCATACTGTATCATGTAAATTTTTCGCTCATGCATAATTAAAAAATTTTAACTTTGGATACCGGTACGTACTGAAAGAAATCGCTTTATATCACTTAAAAATGAAACATCTTTCATTTCTTTTCAATCCTAAAATCAATTTAAAAGTTACTACCCACTTATTTTTACTTCGCATTTTGCCTCATTGATACTTATTTCGATATTTACAAAAGTTTGATCGCGAAAACTAATTTAAGGATGCGATCGTTTGCGATAATTTTTAACTAATCACTAAGCATTCAATCATTTACAGACGCACATTTTTACGTTAACAACATTCCAATAGATGCTGATGAATAACGATCAATTTTTATTTGAATAAGAAGCGAAAGAAGATCTTTCACAATATATTTTTGCATGAAAATGTCTATGAGTATGATTATTCACGGTTTGAATTTAAATAAGGTTTCATAAAAATGTTGGCAGTCACAAGCTGTCTAACAAATTATTGTATTAGTATAATATAATGTTCTTTATGGCATTCTGATAAAAAAAAACCTTGCCTGTGATTAATTGTTGTAACATATGCGGAAAATAGTTTACATTAGCTTATTCGATTTCAGCTCATCATTCTCGGAATTTTGTTAAATAAAAATCTTCACTGTTTAATGATTTTTATGAATCTTAAACTATATTTCTTTGAACAGCAAAGAAAAAAGAATAAGAATTCTCTCATTCATCTCTTTGAATCAATTCCAACATCAGAACTTACAAGCTAACTACCGATTCGTTTGTGTTACAATTATCACATACATTCGTACAAACTTAAAACGCCATACAAACAGTAGCACGTATGTATGGCTTATATATGTATACTTGGCTACATATT
The DNA here is from genome assembly GCA_018907035.1 of Sycobia sp. Sy_11. NCBI lineage: Eukaryota > Metazoa > Arthropoda > Insecta > Hymenoptera > Epichrysomallidae > Sycobia > Sycobia sp. Sy_11. Next base: position 2,136,446 of record JACCIC010000049.1, on the reverse strand, counting down.
TTTTATCTTATATATATAAAAAAGAGAATCAATATTTACATACGATACTGGCAGTAATTCTTTATCCAACTTCCCGTGCACATGTTTCATTTTTTTTCGCAGTGGATTCAAACGCTTTACAGATTTTTTTCTCACAAATGTGGTCGAACCTGTAGGATTATACAGTGGTCAACTTGACAATAAATCACGACTTGCTTAAATATATCTTCGCCCTACCTTTGCAACAAAGTATAAGATCGATGAAAGACAAATGATATTTACGCATTCCATGCTGACATCGAAACAAAAGCTCGATACTTATCTTGCCGAAATACGATCTTATTAATTTGCTAAATAAACGATGTAAACCGCTCTCGAAAGCCTTTGGAATTCATCTTTTTTTTTAAATACTTCTACCTAACAATTAAGGCCTAAAATTGTATAATATAAGTCTTCGCATTTATATTTCAATAATTGTATGCCAGTGGCTAATAATGAGAATTTGTCACAAATCCATGCATAGCCACATAAAGGTGCACTGAGAAAAAATTGCATCGAAAAACATTCCATGCCCTTTCAGTATCTCTGTCAAAATTTAACATTGATTATGAATAGATTTACCATTTATTAATTTTTTATTTATTTTTTTTTTAATTTTTAATTATCATAACGATTCTGTTAGACAATGTCTATAGTATTAGAACATTTTAAATATTTATAACATAGCTGTAACGTACTTCTTAATAAATGTGACTATAGATTGCAAAATTAAATTTTGAATACAAAAAGTTGAAGCAATATTTTAGGAATTTTCAATGATATTTTCTCAGTGTTTTTCAAATGTTTAATTTAGAATCTTCTTTTCAATTTAAACAAAAGTTGCTAAAATTTATAAATCTTTAAAACTACCATATTTCGTTTTCATTAGGAATCACTGCACGAGATGACTGTTCAAAGCATCGTGAAAGTGACTATGAAGTTTTCGTACTTTGTCGCCAAAGTAGAGGGTTTATAATTTTTTGCTTATAAATATTTTTCCTAACTTTCAATCAGATCAGATTTACTTTGGTCAATATTCATACAACGTCTAATATACAAAATCTTTACGAAAAAATTAGCAAAGGTCTTTCAAGCTGGTTTACTTCCTTTTTACTTTTTTCCTTCTCATAAGTAAAACGTGCTAAGCCTATATTTCCGTAATAAGCTCATTTAATAAAATACATTGTAAATATTAATCAGAACAAATTAAAAATTAAAGAAAAAAATAGAATCGCTGCTCAGTGCATCCAACAGTTTCTTGCTCTCCTTACATAAGTTTATGATAATAGTTTGGCAGTGGCCACTTCTTCATTGTTTTCCTGTATTTTTTACCTCAACTTTTGTTGCATGTTTGTACATAATATACACAATAAATGTGTACATCACACAATTTTAATAGAGATATATGATAACAAATACGATATAAAATCTACACTTTTATTAATGAATAAAACAATAGTATGCGTTTGCGAATGTCTTATGACGCACCTTGTCATGGCTAAAAAACGTTTTTGACTTACCTTTTAAAGGTACACAAAAGAAAGACTGACCTAATGAATATTATCTACACGTTAAAAGTTGCATAGTTGATTGTATGCCAATCAAATAGAATTTGGAATAAAAATCGATGAAGCCGTAAAAACTCAGAGAAGATGAAGATGAGAGCTCTCACTTAAAGAACAGAGTTTGTTTAAAGTCGATTTCATTAACTATTTTAACTAATATACTTTAAAAATTGGTATAAAATGCAAATAGATTTTATCTGTAGATATCTCAACGTTATTGCTAAGTTTTTTCACGTATAAAAACTATTTTGGATAGAAAATTTTGTATTTTTATCAAAATATCGCATCTTTGTAATATATAAAATGTGTCTGAATTATTTCAAAATCACATTGTATTATTATTAAAAGACTTTAAAATTACTCTGTAAAATAAAATGACAACTACTGATAATAACAAATAGTCCATTAAAATTACCTATATGACATTAGTGTAAAATTAAATTTTTTGTGAAGAATGATCAAATATATATAAAACAGTTTTATGCAAGATAAGGTTTAATCAATATTTTATCTAATAAGCTTACTTGCATAACTTTGACAACATCATTGTTTTTGTTTTGACAGTGTAAATATGATTAAAAACAGTAAGGTATAAAATCGATTTTTACGAAGAAATAGTGGTATTAAGAAATTTTGTAAGAATGCTATGAAATTTTGTACACATACATGGATATTAACTTTTGATTCAGTATAGTAAATATATACTGAGAACATTTAAATACATTCATTGGATTCAATTAAGTAGCGACAATCTATGATGAATTCACTGACACCAAGGACTAATGCTATAGTCTCTATACTTGTATCGAAAAATAATCCTCATAAACCTAATTCAATTCTACTCACATTCTAATTCCGTACCTGTTTTTAGAGGAACAACCAGCTTCTGTATGTACTGCTTTTCATTCTGTGTAACTTTCATATTTTATGAGCATCACTGGAGTAAAGTCCACATCCAGTTATATAGCTGATACCGATACCTTTAATAGATCGCTTTGACGTTAAGGATACACCATGATAAAGCGAAAAAATAATTTCATAAGCCATATAAATATATAGCTTTTATAGAGAGGTGCTTGCAGGTATATTCGCTAAGATTCTTTGAAATGCTTTGATTGCAGCAAGAGTTGGATATCACAAATTTCGTCGTAAGATTGTGGACGGTATGCATGTAATTTAATTATAGAAATAATATACAATTCTGCCTGCAATAAGTACAACGCGACGTACAAAAAATCTATTAGTTGAAAAAATAAGCAAAATATTTGTAATTCATCATCCAGTGATGAATTTATTGAATAAGCTCTTTGTACCTTAATCAAATTTCATTGGAACACATGTGCGCTTTCTGTTGATCTAAAATAAATATTCCTGTTTGTTTTTAACTTTTAAGCATAAATTATTCACAAAATTTGTTTGGAGTAACTGTAGTTAACAAGAAATTATAACTGTATTACTTAAAAATAAAAATATAATGATAATTTAGATAATTATCTAAATCATAAAATATTAGAATATTATCCCCATTACAATTCAGTGCATGAAACCCAAAAAATTAAAACGCATTGAATATTGCAAGAATCCAATGTAAAAATCACTAGATGTAAAACTACAAGTTTTTCCACGGACCTACCAATTCAATAAAGTTTCAGATGCTTGACTGGTAGTACTATTGCAATAAAAGATAAGCGAACAACGGCTCTGCACATCAACATCTTTGCGCGAATACTCCAAAAACTACCTCTCAAAATCGCACTGCCCAGTATTAGGAGAAGAAATAACATCATAAAACACGTAAAAAAACAATATTGTCTCGTGTGGAAACCATTGCTTTGCCTTCCAAAGTTTAAAATCAGACTAATTCGACCCTTCAACAACGGAACCGCCGATAAAACTCGAAATCAACGTGTCAGAAGAACAAGACAAAATAAAGAAGGAAAAATAAGCTATGTACTCGACGCGCAGCAAAATGCACGCTTTTTACAATGAGCTGGATTAACAGCATTAGGTAGTCGTACCCTCCCACTCGATGAGGTACTGCGGCCGGCCATTGGAACCCTGGCGCTTGGCCCTCACGATGAATTTCTCGCCGGAGGCTATACGATTCGCGGCCCCGAAGTACATGTTCACCGAAGACTTCAGGTCTTCGATAGATATATCGGGCGCATTCTGTTTTACGGGAGAACACTTGACCGGCGAATTCGGCAGGCTGCCGTTACAGTTACCACAGCCGACGTTGTTGCCCAGCTGTTGTTGCTGCGTTTGGGGCTTCTTGACCGCCGCCGAGCCGAGGCTCGTCTCCGTGGGCGGGGGCGCCAGTTTGTCGGTGCTGTGGCCGCGCTGCCGCAGCCTGCGTCCGTTCAACGCGTAATCCATGTAGTTGCCCATCTGCTGCTGGTGACCGGCTGGCGTGACCGCACTGAAGGAACTGCGAAGATTGCGCGCCAACTCGCCGTTCTTCATCTCGCTATTACGGACCGGCAGATACGCGGCTGTTTTGCTTGCTGTCTGCTGATATCCCTGCATCTGATGTTGGATAAAAATTGCACAATGTTTAAGATTTTTAATTAAGAAATAAGAACTGACGGCAATTTTATTATTTTTCCGAAATCTTTAACTCGTATAAGCTAATTCACAATAGGCTTGACTCAAATCGTATCGTTATTTTACAAGTCACATGCATAAATTTGTTCCTTTAAAAGATATTTCAAGGGAAGGATTTATACAAAATTTTAATTAAAGACGCGAAAAAGACTGGAATTCGATTTTTAACAAGACGTATTTTGTTCAGAAAATTTTTTCGTAATCTCGAAATGTTTCTTTACATTTTTCTTATATTTTCAAAATTGAAATTGATATAGGAAGACTTTTACAGCTATTAATTTGAAAAATTTGAATATTCAAATATTTGAATATTGAAAAATTCAAATTATAAAAATAATCAATCATTTGTTCTATCTACAACTTACTTCAAATAAATGAATATAACTGAGACAGGTTCTTTTTACATATGACAATTAATTAGTAATCAATTTTTAAGAATCAGCTAATATATTCCATACAATGTTATATATTCTACTGGTGGAATTTTCAAAATATGACTAAAAATTGCTCGTTGCATCAGTTTTACTAACCAATAACTGCTGCTGAGACGGTCGGCCGCGTCGATGCTGCCTCCTCCTTTTCACCTGGCCATTCCTGTCGATGATGATATCCTTCTCGGATAGTTGCCTCTTAGTGGGACGCAGAATCGGCGGCTGAGATATGACGGGCGTCAGTGGTAGAGGCAGGGTTATCGGGCACTGATTGAACGAGGGCATCGACGGTGCGCTCCCGTTACACACGCCGCCACTTTGACCCTGACAACTGACCGACGACGATGACGATGAGGATGACGGGACGGCGAGGCCGAGAAGCTCGCTGAGGTTTCTGAAAGGATTATTTTTGCCCTCGAAGTCTTTGGGCGGCGGGATGAAGGAGTCGAGGGTGCCGCGTGAGCTCGTTTCGTCGCCGCTCGTGTCAGCCGGCGTCGAGGGTGTCGGCAACTGCAAGGGGTGCATTAAATCTATTGAGCTCGGTACCGAGAGCTCTGACATGCCCGAGGACGTGGTTGCGGGGGGCGTGGGAGGTCCTGAGACGGAGGTCGGGGGCGTCGGAGGTAATTCCGAGGCCTCCGCGTTTCTAGATTTGCTCTGAAATAAGAAAATTTTTTATCTTGTAATTTTTTAGTATATAGCGATCGGAAAATTAAATATGGTAAATTTATTCGACCATAAATAACTAGAATATATAGTATTATGAAGAATGAGAACTAAAAAGAAAAATTTTTTCATATTAGATGTCATGTTTGTAAGAAAAATCATTCTATTATTATGATTTCGTTACTTTAAACTAATATAAAATTTCACAAATGTACTAATAAGCAAAATAAATTAAGTTTAGTACATAAACAAGGTAAATAGGTGCAACTGTATTTAAGAAATAGGGCTGTTGTACAATAAGAAGTTATATATGAAAATTATATAATAAGTATTATTTTTTCTACAAAAAAAAATTTATATCACACCACAAAATAACTATTATTAATGAACTGTAAATTTAATTTAAAAATAAGTAATATTTCACTAACGCTCCGTAACTGGCCGAGTAATGATAGCACTTGAAATTAAGAATAGAATAAATAGTGTATGAGCTTGAAAAATAAAAAATGAGGGTTATAAAAACAATTGAGCAATAACGTTTTAATGAAATTAATAATAAAAAATACTTTGTAAACAAATGAATATTTAGTGCCACTAAAAGATTTATAGCTATAGCCAATACTTATATTTTAACAATTTATTAATTTTTGTTTCTGAAGAACAATAAATTTTATCAACCAATTAATATATCCATATAAAGAATATAATGCATAACTTTATACATAATATAGAAGTATAATATATAAAATTTATATATGATACGATATATAAAAATATTTAATTCAACCGATACTATTGTATCTAAGAATAAATCCTTTTGTCAATAAATGTAAATTCATTATTCTGATTTTTTTATTATTATTTCAAAATTTTTGTTTCTATTTCTTTAGATTAAATTTTCTAGAAAGTAATGTAAGGAATCAAAATGTTAAGAAAAATAATATATTTTCTGAAAACGTTGACGCCATTTAATGAAAGATTTTATGGACAAATAATAAAGTTTGTAACTGTAGCATATTATAAAAACTTATTACTCTGTTTTGAGGGGTTCATACCGTCAAAAATCAAGAAATTGAAAAATGAAAAAATTGAGTTTTGCATAACTCAAAAGTAAAATACATTGTGATCGACTAAGCGTGAACTCCGTGCGCGAATTAGAAAAATCTTTTTAGAATAACAATATCTAAAATATCAAATGAGTATAAAATATTTTTTACTGTTTAAGTTTTTGAAAGTTTACATTATAAACTATAAGTATATGTGTATATAATTAATCTTATAATTATGTTTACATAATCAATATATCTATAATTAATGTTAAAAAAAATTAATTGATGAGTTTAAGCCACGAAGTTTAGTCCTGTTTAAGTAAAAACAAAAGAAAGAAATCTGTTGATGAAATAATTTATTTGTGATCATGTACACAAACTATGTGACATTCGCGTTAGTGGTCGTCCGATTTTTTAGCACCTAAATTAGCCAAAAAAAGCCCTAAATCCACGTCTTATATAAAATATATTCTATATTTTATATAAGAAATGGATTTATTTACAATCACTAAGTGTCAAACTTAAAGAACAAGTCGTAGAGATCAATTCCCGTCAATCGCCTTTTCGTAGTTACTTTACAAAAGAGTATCGTCGGTCGAATTTATCGTTGACTGAAATTTAACTCGTATGTGTAAATATGTACATGTCTTATAAAAGGACTATCTAGTCCATTAAAATAATAATAATAAATAAATCTGAATAAAAATAAAACAATTTATTAACAGTATAGTGACCATTAAAATCAATGTGTTCTGTATGAAAATTTTGTAATCATTTAATCATATAATATAATAATATGGAAAATGTACGAAAAATTGTTTTTCTGAAATACCTTAGCAATAGCATTCTTTAGAAGTTTTCTGGCCTTCCGATACCTAGCCTCTCTGATGCCTTGCGATTTGGTTGAGCCTTCTGCACTGCTTTTATCTCGCTTTTTATGCTTGCGCAGCATTCTTTCGCGTGAGCTGCCAAGCACCATCAGTCGTTTTCGCCTTTGCAGACTAAGTTTTGGGAAAGGGAAGGATTTCTTGACAAAGCCTCCTCCGGTGTATCTAAGTATAAATGTTAAACATTTACTAAATATTTACTAAACATTTACTAAATAAATTTAAATAATTGTGGGTTTAATTTTGTGATTTATGGAAACCAATGAACAACTTGGTAATTCTTTCAACTTCATTGGAAGATTTAAAAATAAACTTAGTAGATGACAGTTAATGCCAAATGTGAAATGAAGTTATGATGATTAGAAGTTTTAGTTTTCATATAATAAATATTTATAGACAAATTAAAAATACATTCAAAATAAAAAAATTCTATTAAAAAAATATTTGACAACTTTACTTGTAGTAATATGTTAAATTTATTATAACTAACTGATTCAAATGATCAGATCTCGCTTTGACAATGGAGTGAGAACATTGCATAGTAAAAAAAAAGTAAAAAATCATGAAATAAAAGAACTATTGTTTTCAATCTATGTCCAATATTACATTTTCAATAATCGTCTACAATTTTTCACAGATATGTTTGCTTGTAATTTGAAAATAACGGTTTTTAAATTTTAGTACGTTTAATTTAGCTTCCTATAACTTTTTTCATTCCACTATCACAACAGTTAATTTCTCTTGACGAGTCCTGACTGAACAAAACATTATTAATAATAAAGCTTTCGAAATATTCCATAATTTTCGTATAATAATAATATTATCACAGACTTAATATTCACTGTTACTTCTTTAATTTTTATTTCATTTTCTAGGATATCTTTATGAACTACTGAAAAAAGTCTTTATATTATTCGCAACATCACGAATTATATAGCAAAGCCAGTTATTAAATTCTTTATTTTTAAATATATATTTTTTAAGAAACGACTAAACATACTTAAATTGTTAATATTGTGAACTAATCCAAGTATGTGCATTCATTTTTTATAATTTATATTATATATTTAATTATTTGTTAAGCATATAAGGACTCCTTCATTAATTATATGATTATTTTTAAATTTAAGATAAGAAGAAGCATTAAAAGTATTAGTTTATTTTATAAATCATTTGCACAAAGTATTGGAACACATTAAACAATTGTTCACAATCTTGTTATTTAATATATTGATACAAAATATAAAGTACATAGTATACAATAAAAATATTATATAATTGTTTCATTAGACATAATGCATACCTTTCTTTCAAAGATTGTGATAACTGAGTAGTTGGACTAGGGCCAGAACTTTGGTCAACCTCAGAATTTTGATAGATTGTACCACGCATAACTACATCAGATGGATTTACAGGTATCTCTAAACTTTCTGCTAAATTTTCTGTTAATGAATGTAGTTTCTTTATATTTTCTGGCGAAGATAAAGGCCTAAAAAATATACTAACTTTAATATGATTAAAGTGCTTTCTTAAAATGTTTATCCTAGTACTGTAATGCAAAATTCTTATAAATACAACAATATCATAATAACTTTAGGCAGTTGCAATTTAAATTGATCAAAAATTATTTATCATATTATAATGCTTTTTTACCCAATAGTTGGAGGAAGAAATTGCAGTCTCTTTTCAGCGCCCCAACAATGCCGTAATACGTTATCGTCAATAATTCCAGTCGTAGGAAGATTAACGACCGGACAGGGTGGTGGCAGTCTCACTCTCAAACCCCAAATCGTAGTGCGCTTTTTTATTTCTCTACCACACTTAAACCTATTTCGATTGTTTGTTAATATCGCAAGTATGGATTCCCTGCGCACTTGGGTACTTACATCACGAATCTAGATATATAAATTATTTATGTAATAATAAAAGATTTTTATTACTCAACCATAAAATATTTTTTCAAGGTTTTAGTAATAGTTTTGGATAAGTACTAAATGTGAAATAGGATTAAACTGTAGTTAGCAAATATTACTTACTCTTGGTGGCAATTGTAATGTATGCCAATTATCATTTGCATAAGGTACAATTACAGTATCTAAATCATAGTATTTTTTTGCATTGTAAACCGTAAGGTTGTATAACATTAAATGCACAAGATCCACCCATTTTAATTCTAAACGCCGTACAAATTCTTTGCCATAATTGCACATTGAACAAACAAATACATAAAATCTAGAAAAACAAATATTTTTGTATAAATAATTTATAATTTATTAATATTTAATATTCAACTTAATGATACATTATCAGATTTAAAAGAAAAAAATATTTATAATAAAATTTACCTGTCTCCACTATATAGAGGGTAAGATAAACAGCCAATACATTTTTCATGGAACCATTGTTTACATTGAGCACACTGCAACATTTGTGTATACCATTCCCCATTCAGTCCGCAATAACAATATATTTGCTCAGCATTCACCCTATGATGTGAATCCCAATTCAGCATTTCAGGCTAAAATACAATAAAATGGATTATTACAAACTATTGTAATGATTATATTATCTTTTAAAGTCAAACTATACACATTTACATTAATAAATGTTCTTTTTATAGTCATACATACATCATATGGTAACTTTGTTTTATCTTCTGGTGGAGGAAGTCGTTCATCTCTGCCACTACAAACCTTTCTTATGTTTGGTTTAACCATAGATTTTTTTATTTCCTTGACAGCTTTGGGTTGGCAATCTATTAAGTTAATATAACATTTTTTACACTTCCAATGTGCATCTGGAAGTGTATCTTCTTTCTTAATTTGTGGCTAAAAATTTAATAATATATAATAACATTCATAACATTTGACAAAAAAGTCGTATGTATTATTTAAAAATCACAAGCACAAAAAATATTAACAATATTTACGAATATTATAAAAAAAAACATAGATGATATTAATTCCAATTGAAATAAGTAGTAAAAACTAGAATAAATATAATCAAAAAATTTATAAAATATTTTAAATTGTACATTGATGATTACACTATAAATATAAACATATATATTTACACTATGTTTTTTACAGATGTTGAAATTTACAGTAGTCAAGAATAAATTGGTATTAAAGGAATATCATATTTCTTTAATATTCAGATTAGAATATTCATTAATGATATTAAATATAACATAATTATAAATAAAAAAATCAAAGAAATTAACCAAGATCTACTTTTATTTCAATTGTAATTATTAAACCTGATGGATTAGAATATTTAAATAAAATATCAAGTACAAATACATACCTCGTGACAAAATTGATGATATCCACGGCCACATTTATCACATGTAACAATGTCATTATCAGTTCTTGACTGCGACTTTTTACAAAGGACGCATGTAATATCAGATTCTGATGCCAATTTTGTAAGCTCTTTAACCGATGACCAGGATGATGTATTATCCAAAAATTTAATAAGACATCTTTCTCCTGATAAATCCACCTAAAAATGTTAATTGAACTTTTTTACTAAACATTTTGTTCTTAAATTGATTTAAAGAGTCTTACAGATTAAATAAAATTCTCTTCTATACGTAAAAATATTATACCTAATCAATTTGTTAACATATTACATTTATTAATAAATGTTAATATCTATACATATATTTATGTATTGTTTATTTAAAAAATATAAATCAGGGAATCTGTTATAAAAATTTATTTACATTTATCAAATACAAATTAAGAATTATAATAGTAATTAACATTGTATAATGTTATAAATATACATTTGTAAGGTTATAATTTGAATATTTTTTAATAAATAAATTTGAATAAAAATTACTTAATTTAATAAATTATTCATGTAATTTGTAATTAAAGTGAGCAAAAATTATACCTCCACAATAGTTCCAAGATAATATTTGCCATCATCATGCTGTAGAAGAACATCTTCACCAGGAATAAATCCTAGGCGTTCCCTTGTTGTACTATCAGGTGATGCTGTGCTATCTTCAGATTCTGCCATATTTTAGCTTATCTACAGAGAGAAAGTAATTAAATTAATGGCATTTAATATTATCATTGTTGATAATTAAAAAATATATCAATATGTATTTCATCTACAATAGAACTGAAATGTATGCAAAATTAAAAATTGAAAAGTCTTTTTAATATAGGATTAAAACCAAGAAACATTAGCCGTTAATAATTTAGACAAGAATATTTTTATCATAGTGATTTCCATTTTATCTAGAAATCTTATATTATGTTCAAATAATGTAATTATTATAAACGTGATTGTCAGAACAATATAATCAAATTAACAATAGAATAAAACAAAATAATATGATCAAATTAACAAGTAGACTTCTATGAAATAATTTTAAAAAGTTATATTTTAAATAATAATCTATTACAAATTTATTAATTTAAACTTATTGGTCATATTTACTTTTATTGTTTTAAATATTACAGTTATACTTTAATGTTTATTAAATAAACTGTATTATTAAAATTTTAATAACCTATACATTTTACATTATTCAACTATGGGACACATAATTTGTTTTTAAAACAAAATATATGAAATAATGTCTAATTTATAGAAATTTATTCAATTATAATTAAAATATTCAATTTAGAAATCACATCTATTGTGTAAATTAATTCAAAATATTAAACATTAGAATAAATCTTGATAGAATTTCTTATCTGAAATAAATAATGTCCAATTTTTTAAGCAAAAAAACTATATAAATTTCATTGAAATATTAATAGTAATTTCAATAAAAAATTAATAAAATTTTATAAAATTCTATAAAATATTTTTTTGGAGCAACATTCTATTGTTAAAATAAAATAAGCTAAATTATATTGATACTAAAAATTCTTTTGCTTATTTATATTTATCAAATACAAATCTGATAATAACCTAATCTAAACTATAAAAAAAAATAATTAAATTTATTAAAATAATATATGTTAATAAAAAAATTTACTCATGTGGTAGATGATGAATAAAAACTATTTTTTGCTTTGTGTTTATATTTTCCGCTGCCAAATAATTAAGATCAATATTATATTTAAAACAGTTTTTTAATTTTTAAAATATATCGAAATAGATACAGTTTACTTATTGATATTATGTTTATAAACGGAAGCAAGAAATAATTTGATATATTAAATTATAATTACTATATTTGACCATATGTACAAAATTTCTTAGAAATACATTTTAATGAAATAAAAAATTCATAAAGATTTTAAATTGTTAAACTATCTTCATCTACATAATTATCTAAATTATATTTCTAAACTGAAACTACAACACAAATTGAATATATCAAATATTCTTTTGTTGTTTTAAACTATTAGTCAAACTTATGCTTTTGTACTTATAAATCAAACGCTTTAATTAGCATAGTTAAATTACTCAATATTAGATAGTCGATAGAGCTGCATTTAATAAATATAACTCGTATTAAAAATAAATTTATCTATGAAAGCTAGTTCATTATTCAATTATAACAAAATATTATTAATTATAATTAGAAATTTATTTATATTTAAGATAAAAGTAACTAATTATATGTAAATAAGTTCTTATAGATACTTGAAAATAAACTAAAAACTTTTCTATAGTTTTCAATTTATTAAGGTCTCTTTGATTGTATAATTACTTAAATTTGTCTCTGAAACTGAACTGTATATGATAAACTTAATATATTAGAAATTATAGCGCACTTCAAAACAATTACCACCATAACATTTCTTAAAGATTTATTTAAATGTTTTTAAAATTTTTATAACAATACAACTACAAAATAAATGTAAAAAGGGTCTTTTCATTGTCAAGAAATTAAAATAAATAATTATTTACAAAATAACAATCAGTATTAAAATTCCTTGTAGCCCACACCCACTGTCAACTTGATGCCAAAAGAACTCAGTGTATAATTACTACTTTAAATCTCTAACATAAGAAATTATTTTTTTAAATATTATTGCCACCAACATATAATTCGTACCTCAAAGCTCAGCAGTGGCTTATAAAATTTACCCTGTCTGCCTCATATTTTTCCAGGTAGTATTCGTATACGTGTGTGCGGCAGTCACCGCTCGTCGGCCATTTAGGCGCTGTATAGCGAGTGAGACAGCGAATTAAATAAGCAACAAACCGAGGGCCAAGATAAGCCACTAGCGGTTGCTTTACTCCAGATCCAGGTTACCTGCTTTCGTCTGGAAGAATCAGTTCTCTTCTCTCCGCCTCACCCTGCCGCCGACGACGACGACGACGAAGATGACGACGACGACGACGGCAACGTCCTCACTGGAAAGGAGGAGGGGGTCGGTGTACAACGATATATTATAACTTCCCTCGTTGCCTCGTTCCTTCCTCTTTTGATCTCTCTCTCTCTCTCTCTCTCTCTCTCTCTCTCTCTCTCTCTCTCTCTCACGCTACTAGCTAGTAGCTGGGTCGAGATACCCCAGGAGAGGATACTCGGTGCACAGTTTAGGATTCAACGGGGCGTTTGGCTCGAGCCCTGCACAGGCACGCAAAACTTCCTCGAGCCGCGGCCACCGCGGCCAACACATCCGCCATCTTCGAGGGAAAAACACGCACACGCTGCTGCCTGCCGCCGTCGTCCGCCGCGGTTACTCGTCGCCTCACCGTTCACGAGTCCCGCGATGTATATTGCTGTATACCTATATCTGCCTATATAGTATATCGTCGATCACTCCCTTTCTCTCTTTCTCTCCCTAGAGCCGCTGCATCTTTCTCTCGCTCTTTCTCCTTCCTTCTCTTTCGAGGAAGGTTGTATTCTTGTGTACGTGCGTGTATAAACGAGCGAGTAATGCACCAGTGTATACTTATAGATATATACTCGCCGGCGGGGAACGATATAATAAAGCCCAGTCCGCAATAAGGTGACGCCTCCGAAGCGCCGACGAGAGAGACGCAAAGATGGCGGCTCGCCTCGCCTCGCTGCGGACCGATGCGTGATTCTTCTCCTCTTCCGCAGTATTTTATATGCCGTTTGTAGCTATATAGGCAAAGTTTGATGTCCTTTTTTTACCCTGTCTTTGCTCTTTATTCAGAGTAAAAGAGCGAAAGAGTTGACGATACGCATGGTCAACGAAATCGCATGAATTTGCTATACCCATAATCAGCTGGTTCCCTATTAGCTGGGCTCTTCGTTTGGTTTCAAAGGTGATACTAATAGGATTTACTATATAGGAATGTTTTATACAGATTTAGTTATCAACGGATCTAGATCTTTGGTTGAGCAATAAGTACTTGGAGAAATCCAGTTTTATACTAGAACTGTGCTCCAAATACTAAGTGTAGATGAGCTATATGTTGTTCAAATTTATTAAACTACATTTGAATTATATACAGATTCTTTCTTATAATTATGGTTCTAATACTTAAGAAAGTATAATATGTAATTGGTAATAACATATGAACGATATAATAATTTAAATATATTAATATTTAGGTTTGGTATTTTTCAGTATATATTCTACAGAAATAAAAACCGTATATAGTTATACGTTGTTATAGATTTTGGACATGTTCCGCGTGAACGTCGTATATACTGACCAATTAAATTACATTTATTGAGGAATAATTCGAAAATAAATTGTATTTTTACATTAATTGCACAGCAGTTATACGGTAATCGCCGTAGAATTATATGCTGTTTTGACTGGTATATAAGTGAAATTAGGAAATTTCCTACATATATATAATTATATATGTTAGTTTATATATATATATATATATATATATATATATATATATATATATATATTATATATATATATATTCTATTATAATGATTTTAAAGACAAAATCGTATATACAAGTATATACAAGTACATATACATAACTGGTCGAAACGGACAAATTTATTGTTTACGCATTTACTTGCAAATTATATAAAATTGCATACATGTGCAAATTCTATATAAAATTAGAAGATGCACGCATGACTGCCGAATTTTTATTTTTTCATTTGAATTATATATTTACTAAACGACAAATTGAAATTTTCTTCAAGTTTATACATATAAAAATTGACGTACGCACTACTCGCAGTTATTTAATCCTTGCATATAGTCGAATGTCCAGGATACTTAATTTTCTGAACAGGCCTCAGAACCGTTCAGAACAGTGTGAAAACGTATATATATAATGCTTGCAAATCGCAATCTAAACTGACGACCATACCATCCATCATTGACGAAAGCCTATATATATATATATATATATATATATATATATATATATATATATATATATAAGAGCCTATTATGACAATATTAAAAACAAAATAAGACGATTTCGACGATATATTATTATGTATAACATAAATATAAATGATAGCGAAATTAAAATCTGGAACATTTTCATTATGATGTGTTCAATATTAATATGTAATTAAAGTTTCGTCGATTTCGCGGCCAAAAATGTTCGAAAGATGAATAAATTTTTTCTATGTACGCTATATATACAGCTTTAATTCGCAGTCAGTTACAGCAATCTCCATGATTATGTATCAGTTATCCGCGATTGCAAACTATATAAAATATAACATTATATATATATATATATATATATATATATATATATATATATATATATATATATACCTACTCCCGATTAAACGCATCAATTAAGTCTGCCAATCAAAATTAACGCAGCTCCTTCCGCAAGCATCATCGACCATCGTCACTTCAAAACGTTGGCAATTAGAATTCCAATACAATATTAAGCACGCGTGTCGCCCTTTTAAAACGATAAGTATATATATATGTATATATAATTATATTCCCAATCGAAGCCCATTTTTTTCGAAGCTCGCGCGGGAGGAGCATGAGAAAACCCGCGACGAAATATCTTCCATCGGGCGCCGCTTGACGATGATGCTGGTGCGGGGCCGCCCGAGCTGCGTCGGCTACAAAACACACGGTGTATGTATATATATATATATATGCATATAGCGCGTAAAAATGGTTAATCCAGCGAGAAGCGCGCAACGCGTATATATAACAGCGCCCCCCTCCCCACCTTCTCGCTCGCTCTCTTCTTCCTCGCATTTTACACGGGGCTTTATGTTATGCACGTCGACGTCACGTATACACGCGCGCGCGCGCGCGCGTCCAATCCTCGTATTTGTGAATATGTGTGCGTAATAACGTAAACTGCGCGTGTGTTGCCGTTTCTTCGCGCAACTGATGTGCCGAAGCTCGGAGCCAGGGTCCGCGCTGCGGAGTGATGCGTATTCTCCCTCTCTCTCTCTCTCTCTCTCTCTCTCTCTCTCTCTCTGTCCATCCGTATCTAGATCTATCGTTTTTTTTTATTTGTATACACACGGTCACGTTGAAATATAATTAATCAACCCAGTCTATTAGAGTAGAAAGGTAATAGACAATAATTCATATTGGACGATTTGGGGCAGTACCGAATAATTTGCTCCCGAATGCGTATACAGCTAATGCTCGTCATCCAATCAAGACGTTCAGAATTTATGGACGAAGAAGGCGGACGAAGATTTTCACGCAATGCGTGTTTATGAAGATTCTTCGTAAAAATATCCGAATATCCCTGCGAAAACGGAGCAAAAAATTATACCTTTCGGTTACACAAACACGCACACGCGGGCGAGTGCGCGCGCACACGCATGCACGCACACACACACACACACAGCACACACACACACACACACACACACACACACACACACACACACATTATTCCCTCTCATTGTTTGTCGAAGCCTGCTTTTTGTCTGTATTGACCAAAATATATATTGTATGCGGGCTTTAATTGGCTGATGAATATTATTGGCAGGCATAACGCAAAAACGAATCGCAACTGTTCAAAATACCTATGGGCATTTACATACCATATATACCCTTTTTCCTATCCGATTTCTCAATCTCTTCACGTTGATTAATTATATCTCACAATGTATATACATAGGGTGTACCGAATATGACAATAGTGGATCGGTGACGATCTGGAGAAGTCGTCTATATATATACGGTATTGCCTTAGAATTTGGAAAGTTGCAACTTATTTTTGCATTTACCGGCCAATAGAAAGCACTGACGATGATATAAACTGAAGAACAACAGGAGTTACCGAGCGACCTCAGCGACAGCCAGTATATAGTTGATTACTAGTGCACTGTTACATCATTATCTCCAATCGAAATTTTTTATAGCCCAGTATATAACGTGTATAAGCACAAATTGTCGTCTGCGTACTTAGCCACACACCATTTACATACGAACGCTAAACATATTATCCCTACCTCGCTCGTTCTTTTACTCCCATTGTTCTTCAGATTATTGTCAAAGACTCCGCCCATTTTTAGGTTCCTCGAACGAGAGTCGAATCTACGCCACGCTCATTGGTTAACGATGAACATCATAAATTGACTATAGCGCCCACAGTGCAAAAACGAGTGGCAACATGCCAAAACACGCGTATTACGTTTATCTGTACGATTATGACCTGTACGCGCATATATGGAACACCCTGTACAATAACGTTCGATAGTTTTAAGTTAGAACGATGAATGGAATTCGAAACAATATTGAAAACTTACCCCGTCCTATACCTACCAGTTGGATACCAATGAATCGGCGTGCCAGTACCCTTGCAACATTTGTTGGTTGAAACTGAATTTATTGGGATAGACAGATTACCAGAGATGTAAGAGCCTAGTAGTATGAAGGTGTTCGAAAACACTTTCGGTGTTTCAAGCCACCCCTTTACTGACTGTATTCGTATAATTTTACATCGATATTCGAATGAGTGATCGAGATTAACTTATTTAAGCAAATTAAGAATGAAATAATATAACTGCATCTGTCTCGATCTATATCTATATATTCTTGGCTTGTTTGTAGGTCAAAAAATATTGCAACAGTATTCATCGAAGTGATTAATATTTTAAAAATATATATAATAGCGCTGACATTTGGATTAAACAATTTGATATGGAATAATCTATTTCAATGCCTTAAAGAAAGTTCTGTCCTTCGCAAAAAGTTATTAAATTATACAGAATAATATTTTGCCGTTTTGAAAACATCTAATTATTCAGCTGAAAGATAGAGTGTGAATTATAAGAATGATAATATTATGAATCTTAAAAATATTCTTTGATCTCGAAGTATAATATATCTGACATATAGCTGCTATTGTTCCGATTTTGAATACTTGAATTCAGTCAAAGTGCAATTAATTAAAGTAGGCTATCGGTGAAATAAAATCTATGAGTTTAGAAATATACATACCAGCCTATCAATATAATTCACATACACGATAAATTTCACTATAATGGTTAATATATTTTTGTTTTACTTTGCAAGTAAAAAAATTATTTAGTCAAGTAATGTTTACATTGCTTTTCAGACATATCCTGCTGCGTCTTCTAAGACGAGACCATTTTTAGCGTTTAGATTGATTAAAAAACTTATTTGAGAAGCACAATAATGTTGTAAGAACACTTCAAGAATTTAGCAGTATATCATCTTCATAAAGAATATATAGACAAAGTCAATGTTAAGAAAGTATATGATTCCAATTTATTGATAAAAATGTATCTTTAATCAAGATGATTCCTCTGAGCAAATTTTTTTAGTCTTTTGGAGAACTCCTGGATTTAATGAGTTGTTACGTCACTGCTTTAGATACGGTAATATCGTTCCTAGTTCTGTTACTGTTCTTAAATATTTTATGATGCAAGAGTTCTTTTGAGGACACTCTTATCTTAACAAAATATCCACAGAACTTCTGATGGATCTTTCAAAAAGTATAAAAGCAAGCAACAAATCAGTAGCCCGGCCTTTTTTCGAAAACTGTCCGATAATACACGAGGAATCGAACGCATTCGGACTTCCTAATGATTCCTCCTACTGTTTTTAAGCATTAAGATTTTGATTATTTTAGTCGCAATAGATATGCATATAAACGAGATCAACGCGCGTTTCGGAGCAAAGGCGGTGTAGAGATGCGTTGACATAAACAAAAAAACAGAAAAAAATATAATATTTATAATCCACTCTCATCGCTATATATTTGACTATAATTTTTTACAAAATATAGTATATATAAGCATATAAGCGAGCGAAATAATGTTGTACATATATACAGGGTGTCCTCGATATTGAGAACTCCAATGGGATTTTCTAGTTATGTAATAGTGTGCCAATATGTAATCGGAAGTAAATATTTATATATATATTGTTAGCTTTATCATTAAAACATTCATTTATTCTCAGGACACCATGAAAACTAACATCTAAAACATTGGAATGTTTCGTTATCATACAATTAATTATTGTATAACATCAGTATGCTTCTAACAAGGAGAGGCTCCTATATATGTCTGATGGATTAGGTTCAAATTCAGTCAAATATATCTATAGTTAACTTCAAAATAGTCCTGTAAAATCTTAAGACCTATAATACTGTACCTTTTTCAAAATATATTGTAGAGTCGCCTAAATTTTTCTAATGAAATCTTTATACTACTAGCACGGAATTTGGAGCAAGTTAAACATTTCAAGCAAAAAGCTCTTATGAACCTATATATGTTTTGAAAGATATACGTTCTTATATATATAATATTCTGAATGAAAGTTTACGCCAATAGTAAAAGGAATAGCTGATGGATACAGGCAATCACTTGTTAATGTGTTTAAATTCTGTCAAACTTCAATTGACAACAATTAAGAAACTACACATTTGCGAACGTAAGTCAATTAGAACTTTTTTGACCAAAAGTTACTCTTTTATTCGGTGCTGAAAACGGATTTTTGTTTAAAAAAATTCTTTACCTAATTTAATTAGAGAGGCGTGAGTACTAATTTTAAATTAGAAATTATCATACCTTGGAAATGGAAAATCGTTACGTCTTAAGACTACATATAGGGATCAGCTTGAAGGTAACAGCCGACGAGTTACGTCGCTCAATCTGTATCAAAATGTATACCACCCATATATCTGAACCTCTCATTGAATGACTTTTTACAATTAACAGCGAAATCTCCAACATCCAAAAAAATTATTTTATAGTTAGAAATAGACAATGGTCTTACTATTTTATTTTATGTCGCAGTAATGGGATTACTTTGGTTCTAATATATCACCGCGAAAAGTCATGAACACCATTTGAGTTTCCAATAACTATACAGACATGTGTAGTATAACAGATTGGTAATAAGAAGGAGAAGTTGTATTAAAAAGCTATAGTATATGCTTGGCATAAAGTTATAAATATGTTTTTCTACGTTGCGACAATATTGCTGAGACTCAGATAATCATGATACGCCCATTATCGAGCCCATCATAATGCATGACGCAGTCTACAGTTTCCATTTCTGTGTAGGAATGAAATTCTATAATATTAAGAATTAAATAACTAAAATGGAATTTATCGTCCCAATATAATTGTTCATATTAGCGGATCGGTAAAAATAGAGGAAGTCGAATACAAAGACTATATGCACTTAGGAAAGTTACAAATATTTTTCGCGCTCCACGTGCTAATGTTCGTTAGCCAATGAGTAAACGCTAATTCGGCTCTTTCTCGTTATCTCTCTCTCTCTCTCTCTCTCTCTCTCTCTCTCTCTCTGTTCTCTTTCTCGAGGGGCGTGGAAATTGAAAAGCCGGTCGGTGAATTTGACGATTATCTAATACAATAAAGGGAGGGGTCTGTCAATCGCTGTAGGAAAAGGTTTAGCTATTTCTTCAAAAATTATTTTACAACCGCTCATACATAACTATGCGACTATAATGCACACAGAAAACCACATTAAGTTCGTTCTTTGTGCTTTAAAAAATTTCGATCTGATATAACGAAATTTATATATTTATAAACGACTATACGTCATCTCCAATTATACTTCAGATTATAATCAGAGTATAGAATGAACATTTGCTCATTGGCCGATGAACATTCTCGCGTGACGCACAAACCGTTTGCCACTTTTCAAATAGCATATACAACCTCTGGTATAGAACTCCCCCTGCTCATTACGGATCCCCTAGTGTGAACAAAGCATATTTGGGATAGCTTGTATCTTGTAAATTGGAATTGCGTAAAAAGTTCCACCCTTCCTACCTTCCCGTTTTTCCCAGCCTCGAGGAATAGAATCGAACGATGAACATTGACACACAGACACACACACACACACACACACACACACACACACACACACACACACACACACACACACACACACACACACACACACACACACACACACACACACACACACACACAAAATATAAACTCGACCGATTTTCTATATACATCATCTCCGTAGTTATAGCAGATTATTATTGGGAACACCGTGTAGATCCCGTGTATATCTGTCGCGCGTAAATTACGCAGCTCCGTAGCCGAGATATATAGAAAGCCGCGGCGTCGACGGATTTATGGCTTTATTTCCTTGAATATATATCGGATGCTCCCGCGGGATCCTCGGTCTCATTCTCTTGCTCGGCCCTGCTGCTGTTGTTGCTGCTGCTACTATACTTCTGCATGCTGCTCTTTTGCTATACGTCGGCATTGTTTTACTGCGCCCGCGCGCATGGCGCGCTTCTTCCCTTGCATGCTGCATCGGAATATATATATATATATATATATATATATATATATATATATATATATATACGTATGTACTCATGGTACTATATATACACACATGTGGAGAATGTGTGCCGCGCGACACGGCATGGTATGAGTTGGGGACCGTATATACCAGGATCACAGGGTACGCACGGCTTCTTTTTCTTTTCTTTTTTTTCTTTTTTTGTAATGCGCAGTTTGCATATTATGCGAGTATGCGAATACACGCGCCTCTGGATTCTTGCACGATCGTCTCGGTCGGAGAGGATATATAGTAGTTTGTATTCTTATACGTAGTCCTGGACGGGCGTGCGCGTGCGGGAGAATGTGGGAGTTGAGAGAGAGAGAGAGAGAGAGAGAGAGAGAGAGAGATTTTAGGACCTGCTATCCATGTACAGAAATTCATACGCACTTTGCGTCGTTCATGGGGAAAAACGCGTTCATGCGAATTGATAATTCGAAATTGAAAATGATAATAATTGCTTAAT
This sequence comes from Sycobia sp. Sy_11, assembly GCA_018907035.1. NCBI lineage: Eukaryota > Metazoa > Arthropoda > Insecta > Hymenoptera > Epichrysomallidae > Sycobia > Sycobia sp. Sy_11. The sequence continues at coordinate 2,114,079 of JACCIC010000049.1, read as the reverse complement.
GAAGTAGGCATGACTGCGCCATGGAAATAAGTGTGTGTGTGTGTGTGTGTGTGTGTGGTGTGTCTAATTGCCAAATCTTCAATATTGCTTCAATCAATTACCTATAATATATATTTGAAGCATGCAAATTAATGGGTTGAATTTATAAATTATATATATATATATATATATATATATATATATATATATATATATATATATACATACATAATTTTGTAAAGTTTTATCGAATGTATATATAAAAGCTTAAACAATATGTCTGAATGATGCTTAGTTAACGAACAAATCCAACAATTAGTTTTTTCAAATGAGCAATTTTTAATATTTAAATGAGTATTTTTTTAATAATTTTTTTTCTGAATTTATATTGGAATTTATATAACAATTTATTAGAAAAACTTTGCAGAACATGAACAAATTTCATCAATTAAGCGTGTTTCCAGAAATTTAAGGCCACATTTCTACCTCAGCTATACTATCTATATACTATATACTATATACTATAGTATATAGTAGCTATACTATATACTATAGTATCGTTTTTGTTCACTCGCTTATAAATGATAAAAGAGAAATTTTTTTGAATAATAATATATATACATCCGTTTTTCTTTTTCTCTATTATACATTTCCTCTTAAACCCAAGATGCGGTTAGAAGTATATTAGACACGTCCACGACTCATTTAAAGAATATAAGTTGATTTATATACGCGAGAATACAGTTGATCATTGCGAATTTTTATGCGTTTTCATTTTTATTTATATTCTCCCAAATCTCACGCCGCCTATATAAGACACAAACAAGCGTAAAGCAGTTGAGATTGTAGAATTGAAAATGCTGTAGAAGGCAAACTGATTTCCAATCATCCCTAACAGAACGTAGTTGCGCAACAATTATGTGAAGAGCAAAATAAAATTCAACGAAATTTAGCAGATCACACATTGCAGAACGTCATTCGCCAAAATGATAGAAGATAATATAATCACGATATGTGTTCAACTGGGTTCCAGAACATTTTGATAAGTGAGAGTTATCTCAGCATACGGGGCTTAAATCATCACAAAATTATATGAAAGCCATTATATTGATATTTTTAATAGATTCATGATCATAATTAAATCATTACTATTTATATCGAATTGTATTTTTTGTATCGCGTCTGTTTTCTGTCTAATTTACATAGGTCAAAGAATTTTATCTTTCATCTTTCAAGATCTACATACATTATATGAAATATTGTGGGCTGTATAAAGTCACTGGTATAAATATATATAATTTCTTTACGCATATAAGCTGTCATCGTCTACTAGAATTTTATTTTAGACCCTTTTGAGACTAGTTTGTTCTTTGAAATGACCGGCAAGTCGCTATTTTCTTATAAGATCAACGCAATCTTCACGAAACAAACTATAAAATTACTATTTTTATGTAGCACATCGCTGATTTATGCTGTAGTAAATCACGATTTAAGGACTTTCGTTCAGGACTCGTTTAGTCATTAGAAGTTCTACAATGTTTACTTATATAGAATATACATTTATAAAATATATAGAAAAATGTGTGCAAGATTATATGTTTGAATTAATAATATAACTTGAAGATATAATTCATTTAATGTTTAAAAAAATTGTTAATTTATTGAAATAACAATGTCATAGATAAAAAATAAATGACTGATCTGATGCTCAGTCGGACTAAGAACATCTTTATAGTGTTCGATTGATCTACATCATAATTTAAATATGTTTATGCTATATATTTTCTATATATTGAAGAAATCCTATAGTTATGATATATAAAAATAGAAACGCTGCATCCACTTTCATTTTTTTCAACTACTTTTCTTTTATATATTTCTATTAAGCAGTCGATTATTTGTATAATTTTTAATTTTTAGAATTCCACGGCGGAGCTGACATCTCAACTCTACATGCATATGTTGATACAAATTTTTTTTGCGTAAGTATAGATAAGAGGAAACTCAATAAATAAATATATATTATATATATATATATATATATATATATATATATATATATGTTGTTAATATTAGTAGCAGGCTTATGTTCTATTATTCACGTCCTGAAAAATTTATTTCGTTGTATTTCAGATTCGAAAATTTCAACGGAGCTGCTTAAAAAAGCAAGCGAATAACGTAGAGTTGTAGAAGAATGTTTTTGCAAAAAGCTTAGTCAGAGTTACTAAGTTATAAAAAGTAGCGGAAAGCTTCTCAACAGTATTGATGTATAGAATATATTATATATTCGCTGAAAAAAAAATTTTCATTAAATGTTCATTAATCAATAAAATAATTGGTTGGCTTCTCTTTATTAGATATTTATCTGATTTTATAAATATTTTAATAATTTAACAGAGTCTTTTGCTCATTACCTTACAGAATCATCAATTCAGTCAACTATATGGATGCTAGTTGTACCTGTGATTGTGTCAGATTCTGGCAACTAAAAATCTATTTACAGTTTTTTTAATAAATTAAATTTTTTTTAATACACTTTATTGAGTTTGGAAATATTTATTCTTTTACATAATATGTACAATACAATAAATATTATAACAAACAATTATACATGTTGGATAATATCATTAGCATATATATTTATGTATATTCTTTGTTTATTAACGTTTCTCAGAATTATCGTTAAAAAAAGTGTATATTTCATCACCGGTGTTGAATTTAGTAATTTAACTCGTGAGACAGTTTGTACATGCTCGAGCTAAGCGAGGCAGGTAAATCGCATGAAGTAAATAATTTATTTGCACAATATAATGTTTAACGAAATTTTACATTACAGTTCCTGAAAATCATGCTTGAGGTACGTGTAATTTCGAGGTTAAAGGGTTGTAAAAGGAGATTTTTACTGTGCTACAAAATTATTCTCGTAGCCAATAAATATCCTATATGAACATCAGTGTAAATATTTAAAAAATGTGGAACTTATGATGTATTATATGCATTTAGTAAATCAATTGTGTAGATCGAGTATTAATAAAGTTTAAGTATCTAAGAAATGTACATAATTTACAGAATTTGTATATAAGAAAGTACAGAATAAATTGTTATCAAAAAAGAAACAACAATGGCATCTTTCATACTAATATATAGGTTTATCAAAAATAATTGATAAAAGCTAAATGATTTTAATTTATATATATATTACAGTTTATAAGTGAAAAAATATTAATATTATTTTATTAAAGATAATTTTAAATTAAACAATATATCAATTATATATACTATAATTGTGTAAAAGATGCTAAATTTCACTAATAAAATAAAATTATTTGGATTCTAAAAATATTCTTATATATTCTAATTAATTTTCTTTTTTATATTTCTTGTCATCCGTAAACATCTTAATTTGAAATATTCTTTATAAATTTCTTTGAATATAGAGAATTAGGAGAATATAATCGTATTGATGAACTTTCTAAGCTCATGAATTCCATCGATAATTTTATACAAGTACATTTATAAAGTATAAATGTGATACAAATAGAATTGTGAACAAATACAGAGATACAATAGAAGTGTCTTTTCAAAGTATACGGAAAACAGTTTTCTTAATATAATAATCTAGAAAATATTTACTTGATAATAGACAATAATTGTACGATAAACATTTAGATATACTATAAAAAAATTATAAATTACAAATTTTGTTTAATTTTTTACTACATACATGTTTTATTTTGATAACAAATTTTAGTCCAGCAATATTCATCAACGGCTTCTCCATTTGTTGGCACCCGACATTTTCTTCGCAGATAAAATATAATTCCTATGAGGTAGTTTCTAAGCGACTCTTCTGTTATTCGGGAAATCAATGCCCACCAATGTGTAGAAGAACGAAACTAGACAAAAGAAAGTAAATAGAATCGTATCGCAAATTTACAGGTAATGCAGATATGAAATAGAATAAAATTGGAATTTAATAAATTGGTTTTTAATAAAAACATATTATAATTTATTATAATTTTATTAATGTCAGACTTTAATTATAGTTATTTTCGCATCTCATATATCAGTTAATTTATCAATTTCACGTAGTTAAATTTTTTTTATCAAAAATAATTAAATTAAATTAAATAAATAATAATTTCAGAAGATATGTATTACATATATATATATATATATATATATATATATATATATATATATTTATTTATGTATTATATAATATATATTTCATACAATTATTTCGTTTATTTAATAGGTCTAAATTTTCCAATTAAATTAATATTTTTCATTTAATTTACACGATTTTTAGGTTTAAAGTCATTTTTCAATGTTTATATCAGCAAAAATTTCAGAATTTTATTGGGCATGAAGATACTTTTCCAGAAGTTCTGAACAAATTTTTGAAATGCTGTTATTGATTTCTACATTAATTTCCTGACACTAGATATTTTTCATATAAATTATCCGGTATTTTGAAAAAAGACATAAAAATGAGAAAAAATCGCTTTTTTATCCATAAAATTGGCAACGTGTCGCAATTTTTCTGAGCTTATAAATAATTTTCTTTCAGCAGCTCCGACAAAAATTTTAAATCTTAAGCATCTCTCATAATTGATAAAAACAGGGTGTACTATAACGTTTCTTCATCATTTTTTAATTGAAAAGTTAAAAAATATTTTCGTAAATTACGAAACGTTGAAATTTGTGAAAATAGTAACAAGATTTTTTATCAGTTTCCGATGCTTTTTCAAAATGATGTAAGAACGTTAGAAAAAATTATAGAGCTATAATGGTTTGTTTTCTTAATCGAATGAGAAGAAATCTAATATAATACATTATATGCAGAATTGCCTAAAAAAATTCAGGCTCTTGAAAGTTTTGAAACCTTTAATAATTTTAAAGTTTAACCATTTATATACATTATTCTCGGACGATTCATATTCGACATTGGCTATTCGGTATATACGCCAAAACTTTTTTCAAATTATCGTGTCGCTGGAATTATTTAATCAATCTGAATAAATTTTTGAATGAGTAATATTGAAACCCTTATTGTATAATTAGTAAAGTAAAAAAATGGATATAATGAAAATGTAACTTTTTAAATATTTTAAGGTTTGACAGTTGTATTTTTGAACTATTGTATACTTTCAGTGAGAAAAAAAATTATCTGGCTGGCATCTTATGATAAAATATCTTCACGTTGAAAAATAGTGTGTTTGAAAGATCTTCATTTACTATTACAAAATATTAAATAATATATTGCCTATTTTCGAATGCAAAATAAACAATAACGAACGAAGAAACAATGCTCACCGATAAAATAATAAAGGACATTATTAGATCTTTTACAAAAATGAAAACTAAAAAAAGAACTTCTCCAAAACGCAACTAAAATGAATACGGAATACGTAGAGTGGGCATATCAAATCGATATTGATGCAACAACGTTTATTTTCATATTCCACGTATACGCTGGGTCGGTTAAAGGTTCAGACTATGTAATCACAACTAGATGATGTTGTAAATATACAGTTTTCTCCTAAGTTTCAAAGACTGAGGCATTGAGCATATACATACTGAACATTTTCTTAAGACAAGAAAGAAAGATATGCCTCGCTACGCGACGTCCGATAGCCGAGTATAACGATTGACATTGAAAATCGCAGCAATTTATTAGTACAGATTTTTCAGACTACTGGACTAATTTTGTTATTGGTGTCTACACACACGCGCGCACACACACACGCACACGCACGCATACCTTTTTAGAACATCTTCTTTTTGACGGCCGTGTAGCGCTCCATGTACTTGTCGTAGCCCTCGACGTCGGGCAGCCGCTTGATCTCGAAGAGATTGCCCTCGACCGCGAGGTTCGATATCCTCGACTCGGCGAGGACGCGCGGGTGCAGCGCCTCGAGCGGCAGGCAGTTCTCCTCGAGGCGCAGCGTCTTCAGCCGGGGGCAGTCGGCCAATTGCGCCGACAGCGACGATATCTGATTCTGATTGAGATTGAGCTCGATCACGTGGAGCTCGGCGACGCCGTCCGGCACCTCGGTCAGCTTGTTGTGCGACAGGTCGAGCACGTCGAGGTGTTTCAGGCCGCGGAACATCAGCGGGAACTTGGTCAGTTGATTGTCGGACAGGATTGCCTTTATGGGGCGTAGTTTAGATGAATGTCAAATATATGCGTATGCAGAAATATTGAATGAACATACATTAAAAACAAAAAATTCTATTATCAAGTAAATAATTTCTTGTTCTCTGTAATATATAAAATAAAATCATTTTGTTAAACTAAGAAAATACATATATGTTCTTATCATTTCAGAAAAGATTCAGTGGATTGAAGATTAGTTCAATTGATTCAAATAAGTTCTGTTCTTGCTCGGAGCAAATATTCTATCTTCATTCAAGGAAATGGATTTCTTGTAATACCGCATATATATAACAAGAAAATATTTATATGATTGTAGAGTATAAATTCTTTTTTCATTGATATATTTATAGAATTTGGTATAAGATTAACTTAATTTTTTTTATACTGCCTTTTAATTGCCGCAGTTCGCTTATTTCTGCCGGGTTTTAACGAAATTTAATATATATGTATTACGATTTATATTTATTTATATTTCTTTATATATATAATCATTATTTTTGTAATATTTCTGAAAGAGGAAATAAATTTTTTGTATTGATGGTAATTGACACCTTGAGAAAATTATTCTATACTGTTACAGAATATTACAAAAGGAAAAGAAGATTGTATAGATTTTATTTCGATGACAGACACGGAGTCCAATTTTCTATAATTATATATATATATATATATATATATATATATATATATATATATAATAATTGTCAAATGATTAAAAAATTTATTAAATATAATATTTATGTATTTAAAGCCTATAAGCATGATATAATTATTGTTTCAAAAAATTTGATTCAAGACATTTGATCGACGTTTTTTAATAAAAATGCATAAATTTGCAATAAATTCTGCCTTGATATTTCTATAAATTACCCTTCAATATTTATATTTGTCTTTGCTTTTACTATAATTTATAATTTATTTCAATTTATAATTCACCTTTATTTATTACTATTCAGTAGAACATTTTAAAATGTCGCTATTGCATTTAGGTCATTTTCTTTTATTTTGTTAAAAAACGATGGAAATGACTTCTTGTAAATATAACAGACTATATAATACACGAAGGATCTCGAGTCTGTGTCCCTATCTCATTATAATCGGCGATGAAGAGATATCTGTTCGAATTCGATTAGCCGCGGTCTATATATAGTTTAACCGTATGTAAATTTATTTTGTAAGTCCCACATACATGTAATTTTATTGGGGAGTATAGCCGGACTTACCGAACGCTCATACTGAACAACGAAAGAAAATGTACGCGTTACTACGGGGAAAAATGTAAAAAGATTTTGTGCAAAATCTATACATGGAATAAATAAATATCGCGATAATAAATGTACTAAGTATTGCAACATTAATGTAATCTTATATCGTTTAAATTTTTATTTATCATTTATTTTTTCTTTATTCTTACTTTTAGTCTATTTTATGAACTATACGCATATATACGTTCTATTATATCTATTATTTAATACATTAATTCTTTATTCTCTTTTTGTATCGTCTATAGGATACAAGTAAACTTCCATTTATCTATCTGCACATATATTGTGAGCGCCTATATATTTTTCTTCTATTGACTATACATCAGGGTGGAACCCCAATGCTCAATAATCACGCGATCCATCAATCAACTCACTTTTGTCCTAATCCCTTATTCGGCTTTCATTCTCTTATATTAAAAATTTTTTTAAGTATTGATGTATGTGCATAAGTCAAACAATTATTTCATTCTCTATATTGTCCTTGTATATATAATGAAGAATGAAAAAATAAGGATTACATTTTTATAATGATTCACTATGTAATCACCTATATGCATATTAAAAAAAAATTTATTTGAGCAACTTTTGATCCGAAATTTTACATCTTAGATTTCGTAAGTTATATAACGAAGTCTTACGCAGAAAGAAAAATATTAATTAATTATTTAAAAATGATGAAAGCAATCCAAATGCAGTCATTTTTTATTTATGAGGCACTTATATATGAATATGCATTTATTGGTAGCAAATGTTCTATTGAAGAAAATTCGTCTATACATCATGAAATTTTCTAAACTGCAAAAGGCGAACTATATATACACTATAGATAAAAATATATAAATAACAAAGATAGCAAACGTATATTCATAGTGATGTTTAAATTGACATCAGGGGATATCAGGGGGCAAATATTTAATCCTTTTCGCTCTTATACAAATAAAACAATAGCTTACATTACGATTAAACAAAATAAATTCAATATATATTTTTTTAATAAGTATATTTATGCACCTACAGCGTAATAGAAGCTTTATATATTTTAAAATTGTCCATAGGCAGCATAAATAGAAGGCTATAATATTTAGTATACGATACTTTTAACAAAATAAAAAATTCTAATTTATTCACCGAGAGAAATATGTTTTACGAAAATTTACTAAACTTTCTATTCATAGAGGGAGACATACTTGACTCGTAAGAAATTTTTTTTTTAATTAATTTCGATAAATTTTCTAATCGAATGGAAAGCGAATTAAAAGCATCCGTAATTCAACGGCAGATTGCAAGTAATAACTTTCATCACTTTTGCATTATATCAGTTACTTTTGCGCGAACATTCGCCGCATATAAGAGGCACAATTCAATTCGATCTTTTCAGTTAGTTTGTGCATTTATATATATATATATATATATATATATATATATATATATATATATATATATATATAATTTCAAAATCAATATATTTTTCTTCATTTAATGTATTCAAGAATTTAAAATTTATGAATTTGTTACAATTTCACTAATGAAACTGACAGGTTCAATACGAATTTATTTCAATATTAGATTAATAACATTTATCAAAATTATTGTACAATAATTTTCATTATAAATGTATATTTATTCTTCTTAAGAATTTTTGAACAAATTGTTATAAGGAAACTAAATATAACATTGTTCCAGTTTATGTATAGGAATCATTACATTTTTCCATTGATAAGTTTAAGTCCACCGATGTTTTAAATCTATACATATATACATTTATGAAATAATAGCACGTACAATGATTATAGTTAATTAAGTATAAACAATATACGGCAGTGTTTCTAACATCACAGCTTACCACAGTACTCTGTATTCATTATTATGTTATTGAAACTTTTTCCGCAATTAATTTTGTTATTATATTTTATTTAAAACTTCTACTAAAATCGTGCACGAAAATAATCTTTTGCTATCACAAAAATTAAAATAATTTTCATCTGTAGATTATTTTATTAAATACATTTCACGGCGGAAGTTTATATATGAAAAATACCAAATAAATTCACCTGAATATAATTTAAATTAATTTAAATATATCAGATCCACGAACAATAAGCGTACGACGTACGATTTAAAAAGCTGCTGTTAAATTGTATACACAAGTATACATAAATGTGTATAAAAGGTCGATAAGGTGTATAAAGGAAAAAGGTAGCAATTAAAAAAAAAAAATAAATAAATAAAACAATCAACAACAACTATGTAAATACCTGCTTTAGATGCGCGAGATTCGACAGCGACTCCGGCAGGGCTCTAATCTGATTCGCGCTCGCGTTCAGCGCCTCCAGCTTGACGAGCAGGCCGAGGACCTCGGGCAGCTCCACAAGCCTGTTGCCGCTCACGTTGAGCTGCTTCAGCAGCCCGTACTTCCCGAGGTCCGGCGGCAGTCGGGCGAACTTGTTCTCGGACAGATCGAGGGTGCGCAGCTGGCCGACGAGGCCCGCGAGCTCCTGGGGGAACTCGTTCAGCTTGTGCCGCGAGAGATTCAGGGTGCCCGTCTTCCTCGCGGTCTCGCAGTGCTGCTTAAGGCCCGAATTTCCCATGCCGCTGGCTGCTGCGTCTGGTGGTCCGGTGGTTAGTTGTTGTTGTTGTTGTTTTTGTTGTTGTTGCTGCTGCTGATGCTTATTTTTTTTTTCTTATAAAGAAATGTACAATTTACACCGCTTTGCTATTATTCTATATATATATATATGTATATGATTGAAGACGCGAGGCGCGTAACTGCAGAACAGTGCGTCATCTACCGTTCATTATTAATTTAGCGCGGCTGATTTTTTTTCCAGGCATCGAGGAGAGTCGGTATCAACGGACCATCAAGTCGCAGGAGCCACCGCGTAGCGACGATTCGAATTTGCCGCCTTGGCGCCGCTGGGCTGTGGAACTGCGCGGAAGTGCAGCGGAACGGGACGCGCGGGCCGCGGGCAATAATAAGTATCACCAACGTGACGGGCGCATTATAATTGCCTTCTTCGCCCTATCGCTTCGACCAACATAACCTCGTAAACTCGCGTGAAATTCTGTCGCGGAGTCGAGCGAGCATAGCAGCAGCAGCGGTCACAGCAGGGTGCTCTTGGAAATTCCGACGGTGTCCTCTATTGCACGCGCACGGAGGGTTAGGCGACTCTTCCTATCTATTATATATATATGTATATTATATATGTATATACGTGTGTGTGGAAGATCTGGATGACTTCGAAGTGGTGTTGAATGATCGGACGATCACTGCGCGATCTACTATGTAATTCCGTCTCGCGAATGCGATATTTATCGTATGCTTTTAAACAAGGGCGAGGCAAATTTCGATGCTGAACCACGTAGAAGTGTCAAACTCCACGGCAATCGCGCACAGATGTCTACGTCAGCCAGTAATATCTGTTGTCAACAATGCCTATGATGTGCGCCTGATGATGATGGCTGCTGGCTATACCTATATTTGTTGCTCCGAAATGTAGTCCAATCAGCTGTTAAAGCGCCAATTTTAAGAATCCTTTGTGTTCTCGTTAGGCTCTTGCAGATCGAGGCTATGGGATATAAACAATGTGATTTAAAAATTTTTCTTTTGTTTTGATTCTATTATAACCTTGTTATAAATCTATAATGATAATTTTTAGAATTGATAAATATTAATCCAGTAAGTGTAAATATCAATAAATAACATTGATTTTTATATAACTTGATGGGTTGAAAATTATAGGTCTTTTTTTATATCACTTTTTATATCCAAAAGTGGAGAGAATATATGATGTAATTATTTATATTAATTTATATAGAAGAACGTAATGAATATTTTCATATTCAATCAATTCTTAAAATTTGTTCAGTGGGGAGTCTTAAACAATTATTCTTTTTAAATTTTGAAAATCATATAAAATACTCAGACTTATGGTATCAATTGTATTATCATAGTTAAATAATTTTTTTTTTAAATTAAATTATATTTTTCTGAAAATCAAAATTTTGTAATATTTACTTCGCAACATAATCTCGTGTTTATAGTACTATAAACGTTGGTGAACATTTTTGAATAGTGTTTTACACATATCAGTTCATTAAGCATTATTTATAATTCTGATTAATTTAAAATAAAAGCACAATATTGACTGGGTGAATGAGAGATTATATGCCTAATTGTTTTTACAAAAACTTTCTGAAAATCATTTTTTCTTAATAAGTTAAATTTCAAGATACAAATAAATAAATAAATAGTTTTTGATAATTTATTATCTATTATATATATATATATATATATATATATATATATATATATATATATATATATATTTCATAGATATACATACGCATATATATATTCAAATATGAATATATTTGTTATAATAAAAAGTTGAGATAATATGATAACTGCCTTATTATTCAGAATCTATTTACACACGAAATTGTATGACATCCATCCTTCATATATACCGTCAGGTTGTAACGCCCTGCCACATGCTCCCGCGATCCACACCCTTTGAAACGCATTCCCCCTCGTTTCGGTTTCGTCCAGCAGATGTCGCCCTCCACGCTTATCTCCAATACTGCACTCGCACACACACTCATCATCAGCTGCAACCCTGCAGCACCGCTGAGTTAGTGAGAGAGAGAGAGAGAGAGAGAGAGAGAGAGAGAGCGAGAGAGCGCGCAAAGAAACATGCGCACATGTGCGCGCGTACGTACGCGTTAGATTACTTTCTTCCTCTATTGCACACGAGCAGAAGATGCAGGAAGAAAGAGAGAAAGGGATGCGGTATGGCCCGCTGGTGCGTGTGTAGCCCCGAATAGTCCGTAGTGCAGCGCCGTATGCGCGCGAGCTATAACGCGAGAGAATTTCAGCAGTGTAGTGTAGTAGTCGCGTTTACTACACGCGCGCGCGCGCGCGTCCCTCGTCGTATAACATCGCGGAGTAGTGGCCCCGCGCCGTTTCTCGTACGCGTAATAATACGCGCGATACATATATGATTTTTTCGCCCGCTCTCATCCCAAAAGGGACGGGTATCACGAACGCATCGGTGCTCCAATACAGCGCTCACCTCCGATAGAACACACATATACATACACACATACATATCTACAACGCATATATAGCTAGACATTCGTGCTGCGTACACGCGTATATACAAAACACCGTGGCCGTGTGTACGTCCATGTAGCTGCAGCAGAAGCCATGAGGAAAAACGCATCGAGCACCGTTAGCGGCCAGGATCGCGCGCCCCGTCGCGATGCTCGCGGTCGTCGCCGCGGCTGCGGAGCAGTAGAAGGCGGGGGAGAAGGTGGCCCCCGAGCGAGGAGGATGTAACGAGCGGCCGCGCAGCTGATGCTCCTCCGCGCAGCCCCCCTCCCGGGCCGGCGTCAACAAAGAGCTGTGGTGTGCTTTATGCAGCTTGGCGCAATAATTTATTAGTTCGCGTATTACACGTGGATGTACATACTTATTCGGTGATCGAGAGCAGCAGAAAGAAGTAGAAGAAGAAGAAGAAGAATAAATATGTAAACCGCGCGCGCGTGCTACGGCCGACAGTGAGAAAGTCTGTGAAATATATATATATATATATATATATATATATATATATATATATATATATAAATATAGTTAGATAAATATTTAAAACGAGAGAGAGTGAGCGAGGGAGAAGACAAGCGAGACGGCTGCTCGTGCACGGAGAAAGGGGAAGATAATATATATATATATATATATATATATATATATATATATACATACATAAATACGATGCTGCCCGCACACGCCGGCCACCACCACGGAGTGGCCGTCTCCTCCTCCTCCTCCTCTTCCTCGTCGTCGTGGTCGTCATCACCACTACGCGCGGATGCTTCGGCATCGGCATCGTCGTCGGCTACAGTGGTGCGCTCGCGATAACGGGACGATGTCAAGCAATTTGAGCGACGAGGACGGGGAATCCGTCGCCGCTGGTGTATAGCTGCATCGGGACCCTGCGAGGCGGAGGTTTAGCGACGACAAGAGATAGATAGACAGAGAGACAGACAGATCGAAGGAGAGAAGGAGAGACAGAGAGGATGGCCTCGACGACCTCCAAGCCGGACAAGTACACGGGTAAGTAGACAGAGTCATATTGGCGTAATACGCGTATATATTTTATTTACAAGTACGTGCGCGTAAACGCGATGAAAATGTGCAGGTAATCCACCGAGGTGCGCGCCCATACTATGTACATCATATATGCCGAGGTATATACACACACACACACACACACACACACACACATACTCACGGGGGAGGGCCGCTCAAGCCTCACCTCCCGCGACCCGCCCATCGTGCTCTGATGATGTGCAGACGTTCGCGGGCGCGCACGTTTTCCCGCACTTACCCCACACCAACTCGGGCGAACCCTTGCTCTCGAAGTAGAGTTGTGTTTACATATATATGTAAATATATATATATATATATATATATATATATATATATATATATATATATTCTTTTGCACGTAATTAGCATCAGTGCATGAGAAGAGAGCGGGTAAGAAGGTGATTTAGCGGAGATCTGAACCTACTGTAGTCGAAAATCTGGTTTGCCCCCCCCCCACCTCCGCCCGTTACACATAACAAAATTTATGCTTTCTCGCGGGGAGTTTCGGAGCTTGCTCCGAGCAGCTGCTTTATTTACTTATTGCGGGTCGCGAATCATGGACCTTGGTGCATATTTAATAATTTATCCGTCATTATTATATGTGCGCGGATTCGTTATATTACACGGTCGCACGACCCTGTATTGGTGTGTAAGACTAATTTATGTCTACACATTCTTGTATTCGCTCTATACTTTAAGAAAATCTCGAGCAAGGATATGCATTATAGAGAAAGTAATGTGATGGACAGACAGAGGGGGAGAGAGGGAGAGAAATATACTACAGATAGACAGTGTACACACGCGTCTTCGAGAACGCGGGCGTTTTATCGAGCAGAACGAGAGAATGAAAGAGAAAGAGAGAGAGAGAGAGAGAGAGAGAGAGAGAGAGAGAGAGAGAGAGAGTCGAAATGAAAGGGAGACGAGAAGTGTCTGCATATATACTTCATTGAAGTCTATATATATATATATATATATATATATATATATATATATATATATAGATATATAAGTTAGTCCGTGTACTAAGAGGGGGGATAGAGCATTTTATACGGTCAGGGTGCATGGCTTGAGAGGGGGAGGGGCTATGCATAATAGACGAGTCGTATACGCGCATGTGTCACGCACACGCACACGCGCACACACAAGCATATATATATATATATATATATATATATATATATATATATATATATATACGTCACCCTGTTCACTTTGAAGAGGGGGAGGGGTGCACGCGAGTTTTATCGCGGTCGCGGACGGGTGACTCTCATAAAGTCGCGTACTATACGATGTATATAGAGAGCTGCTCCGAATTCTCCGATTGGTACATACTGTAGTGTTTATAATATCATAATATTTGCATCCTCTACTTCTCACACACTCCCCCAGTGGAATTACAAATTAAATTCTAATTTTCGATGTTCCGATTCTTATGTTTAATTTACGGGTTACTTATTGGGGATTTGGAAAGCCCCTTCTCCCTCACGAATAGAAATTGTTAGGCTATAGTTACGCGCGGACTAAAGCTACACACGCGCGCGCGCGCACACACACACACACACACACACAGTACGGATTTTTCTTGGGAGGGACATAGGAAGAAGTAGGCGGCCGTAGGGTGGAGTCGTGGATTTTCATACGAATGCACCTGTCGACGATATATATATATATATATATATATATATATATATATATATATATATAATTTATGATTAGGCGCTGCGTTATAAAGGACCGCTTCGTAGTGATTTCGATCATATAAATCTTACATAAAGAATTTCTCGGCAGAATATTATTTCTTTAAAAAAATTTTTTATTTAAGAATTACCAGATATTCATTATCTTCCATTACAATAACAATGCATATCTACAAATTTTTATTGGCCATATAATTGATTTTTATTTTACGAAAGATAATATGAAGTAATTATGACGATAGCCGTTAAAGAGGTGTCGAATCGGCTCGAAAGGTTGGATATTACATATGGACAGAACAATTTTTGGTAAAAGGTATAGTCGGATTGTCCTTTACTCGCAAAAATTCATTTTGATTTTATTATTTTAGGTTTTCTATTTCAGATTATACAATGCTGTAATTAAAAACAATACAGTCTGACAGCTGTCGTCATAATGATGATAATCATATTATTTTAGTTTGTAAGAAAGTCTGTTAGATCGATAAAAATACTTATTAGTTTGATTTATATCAGTCGACGGAAGTAGAATTATGAAATTTCAAAAAAAAAAAAAATAAGGAATTCAAGCTCGAGAAAATTGCGAAAGTTTTGCTAATAAAGAGGCTGAAATCGTGATCTTGAATTTTGAAGATCATTTAAATTAAGAGAAAAAGTTAGAGACTTCGATCTTACTTTTACAGAAGAGAAATGGTCCCATGTTACAACGTTTTAAAGCTGACTATAATTGACCTTTGTACAATTAAACAATTTCTTATCGCTTGATTTTCGATTTATGTACATATTACTATTGTCAGTTGATAAAATTATTAAGTTCGTTAAAATTATATTTTATATATTATATATGCAGAATTGAACCTTTGACACATATTCTACGTCTTCTCAGTGGAACTTATAAGCGTTTTATAAAAGAGAATATTATTAATGTAAAATTCTAAATTCGGTAATTCAATGAAAAATTACTATAAGTCTTTAAAGAGATTCCTGTTGATAATTGTACAGAATGGATTGCTCTTTGTGCCTTCGTTTATAATCGTCCTAGACAGATGAAAATCTTTTTACTTTCTTGTTTTCGTTAATAATATACGATTATTTCCACACCATTTGACAAATATACTTGAAATTATACCGTAGAAATAGACGCAAATAAAGATCATGATTATAATTACATTATAATATTCTTTCAAACAAACCAATAGACAATCGGTATAAATATAAAACTTTTAATCTTTATAAGTCTTTTCATTTTTAGTAAACGCCTTCAGACGATTGCCCCTCCTCCCACTTTTATTAATAGAACATTATTTCGACGCTAACCAACACCACACGTACGCATATGTACCGCCCCAGGTATATAAAATTACTCGTTATGTGCGCGGTGAGGGGCGGGGGGTGGGGAGCGTTTTGCGCTGCATCTCCGGTCGCGCACGCAGCAGACGTCTCATCCTCGTTGCGAAATAATATTTATCCATCGATCCGTATTATCGGCCTAAATTCGCGCGCGAGCGCCCTATATATGTGGCTCCTACTCGGGAGAACCTCGCGCGCGTCTCAACTTCGTCTATATATAGATGTATTGCAAAAAGGGACCGAGGGCATTCCAATACGTATACCTTCGGGTGTTTCTTCCTTTTTGCTCGGTATATATATATATATATATATATATATATATATATATATATATATATATATATACATACGCTGAAAAAGGGGCTATCGCAAAGGGATCTCGGCGTGTCCAATATATGGCGACGATATAGAGACAAAGAGAGAAGTATATATATATATATATATATATATATATAATTATATATATCGAGTCAACCCTGGAGTTTCGGATCGTTTTTCAAAGGAACGACATATATAGGCTGGCGTGGGGGCGGGGCGAGTTGACGATTGCTTCCTTCAAGGAGATGCGAAATGCGCTGTGTTGGGCCACAAGGCCCGACTGTTTTTGGGCTGCTTTGAATTCTTCTCTCTCGATGATTTGGAGTCCGATTCTCTTCTTTTGTATACCCGCGCTTTGTACCCTTACCCTTAGCTTGATTCATTAAATCTGTTTGATATGTATTTAAAATTAAAAAATAAAATAATAATAATAATAATAATAATAATAAGAACGAATTAATGACAAATTATTTATTTTTAGGCTGTGAAAATATGCAACGCTTTATGGAAGTAAATCAAATCTTGATGTCTAATTAAGTTATTTTCGTTTATAAGTGTATATTTTTAGATCCGGCCTATGTATTGGGTAACTATAATCTTAGTTGAAATTACTGTATTATATTGTACGTGCAAATTTCTCTTTTGGGTTCAATAAATTCGATGCAATTACCACGCAAGAAAACCAACGATTTAGCAAAAATGTTTATATTTTGTCGAATGATGAGGCAGATTCTGAAATGTGTGCACAAAAGTTGTATATTACAGTATTCGAGTAAATTTACTTGCGTGAATGAAAATGCACATAATATAGTACGTATAACTTTAAGGTAATACTTTTTTTAAAATCCTTGCATTTTAACCACCTGATTCTCATTGGAAAGGTACTTATAATACAAATGTTTTTACTGTTTATTCTACTAGGGAAACTTGGATATTCGCTTGATATGTAGTATTTGTATTGTTTTGCAGACTGATTAAAAACAGTTTGCAATCATTAAGTAGTCAATAGATTAGAAGACATCAAAGTTTCTAAAAAAAAGAAAATTATTTAATGAAGAATAACTTTACTTAAAGACATATGAATTCATATTGATGTATCCCTTTAAATTAAATAAAATACAATTATATTATATATTCCACTTTTTTATAATCAAGCTAAGATAAAAATTTTTTTTGTATAATACAAATTATATGTTATGTATAATAATAAGATTGTTCTATCAAATAATCCGACAACATCTATACTATTAAATAAACATTATAAATAATGTTTTTCATTTAATGAGAATTATATTATATTTCGGACACGTAAAATTACGCATATTAATTGTAAAGTTACGAAAGCTATATATTACCATGTCAACTAGTTCAAATGAAATATTTAGGAAGTTTTTAGTCGTCTGGTAGAAGAAGAAACATTATGTTCAATTCTATATTCTTGATTTATTTATTAAAAATATTTCTTATGCTTTACGACAAAACTTTATGCCTGTTTTGTAATGTCTCTGTCACTTAGACGTTCTTTTTATACCAAACCTTGCTCGAAAGAAACAGAAGAGGACTAATTATATCACTTTTATGCGAAAATAGTGTGAAATAGTGCATTTTAAACAATTTGCGTCATTATATTGACACGTCGTTTATCAATATCGCCATGGAATATAATAATTTTCAAGGCACTATGTTTGTTACACATTATTTAGATTAGCGAAAAAAGTGAACCAATTTTTTCCATCGTCTTAAAAATTTTTCCTAATCTTTCGTTTCCTAATCATAAAAGTACCCTTCCTGGCTCGAGTCCGCACAAATGTCCACACAAACATATATATAGTATACGTTTCTTCGCGTTTTCCTTCGCAAAAAGACGCACCGTTCAAATAACGCCGAAATCTCGGAAATTTCTCCACGACGTATATTTATACATATATAACACACTTCCCTCTGCCCATGATTCATCCCAAATGCCAGTGCGCATCTCGAGCGGACGATCTTTTGAAGCGAGAGACGCGCGGTGCGCGGGTCGTCCGCAGAAAAGCCCCGGCAGACCGCGACGACGACGCCGACGCCGACGACAATTCTAGAGCAGAAATGGAAGAATAAGGAAGAAGTGAAACGAGGACAGAGGAAGAGAGAAGAAAATATAAGTTACAGAAACAACAGGCGTGTTCGCCTTTTTTGGAGACCCACTTGCTGCTGCCCGCGCGGCCATTTATATATATTTTTCGACGAAAGCGCGCCGCCGCCGCGACCGTCCGCGGGAGTAGCGCGCACGCCCGGGCATTATATT
The DNA here is from genome assembly GCA_018907035.1 of Sycobia sp. Sy_11. Classification (NCBI taxonomy): domain Eukaryota; kingdom Metazoa; phylum Arthropoda; class Insecta; order Hymenoptera; family Epichrysomallidae; genus Sycobia; species Sycobia sp. Sy_11. Next base: position 2,094,875 of record JACCIC010000049.1, on the reverse strand, counting down.
ATATGCGAGAGAGAGAGAGAGAGAGAGAGAGAGAGAGAGAAACATTGGTTCACGTCCGTGTCGCGAAGACGTTATAAATCAAATGCAGGGCCTGCTTTGCAAAATGCTTGTACACGCGCGCGCGCATACATACACATACACGGACGCCGCGGCCACATAGAGCAGCGAGAAAATATAGACTATTTTTAGAGATGCGGCAAAGCAGGAGAATATTAACCGGAATCCTCTTCTTTACTCGAGCTCTCTCTAACATGCAGTAGTGTGTGTATGTGTGTATCATTGAGAGGTAAAAATGCTGCTTACGCATTCCAGGCCCTTGGTTCTTCTATTACAGATCTCAGTAGTGCTTTGATATATGTCGGACTCGGTCGGATCGTCTTGCGCGTTAGTCAACGTCAGCGATGTGATATTCTCTATTGTCAAAAAATGAAATAACTATTTTAGTATCTCTCGCCATCCGAATGATCCACCAATAAATGCATTACTCGGCAAGTGGTTGATTTTGTCTCCTCGAGCTATTCCATACGGTTGTGTGACTGATTTTAACGGAGCCTCTTCTGTCTTCTCTTCTTCTCTTCATTTAGTTGATTCAGCTTTTAAATCGCTTCTGTGACAAACGCTAAGCCCGTATTACTTTTAATCTAGCTTAGTTACCTTGATATTCTTGTACTACTTACGGACAAATACGAACTCAAGATTCTCTTCCTGGACCAATGCAAATAAGAGTACGTCTGCCACTTTGCAGTCGCCCATGCTAAGTTAAAGAAGCTTAGCCATCTTTATTTGGTATTTCAATTTCCTGTACAACCTGCTTATTATTAACTTTGCAGTCTTTGTCTTAATCATAGCTTTGTCACTATTTAGTATCCATTTGAAACATAGGGCTGACTTTAAGCTTTTACAGTCTTTTGCACGGTGCCGTATCTTGCGATATCCAAGACATTACTGTGCTTACTGTAGCCTAGTAAACATGACAGTAACTAACAACTTGGTGTGCCACAATGTAACGCTCAAGTCCCACAGTTTGGATGGTCGCATCAGGTCGCACTGTCCGGATATATTGTCCCATTAACTATTGAAACCAGTATTTTCTCTATATCGTTGTTTCCTTGTTTATATCTGGGATACATAATAATTGCTGATTTGTGAGTGGGATAATTTCACTTAACTTAATCAAGATTTACGTGATCGCTAATGTAAATTTTGTCGTTTCCGTGTTACTTACCTGTCACTCTAATAATAATTTTTTACCTCGCGCATTATTCTTGCGATGAAACATGCTCCAAAGTAAGATTCAGCTATTATTTTTGTAGTATAATAGCGATAAGGGTAATATTGCGAGGCTCTTTGTTTTATCGCGAACCAATTAGTATGGATCCTTTCAGTTTTATCTATCGATGGTTTTTGCTTTATTAACCGAGGTTTCGTATGTTTTACTTCTTGAGCCATCATATATATTAAATTTTCTTTCTTTATTTTATAGTTTATCACTATAGGTATTTCTCAATGTCTCTTATTTTCTCTTTTCGTGATCTTTTAATGTCCTTCGCCTGCATAGATTGGGGGAGGGGTACGGTTTGATCTGCTTATTACTTTTATTTCACTTTTAAGTTAGATCACATTTGTGTCCTCCTAATTTATTTCACCTCTCGGTAGAGTTTCGGCTTGTATTTATTGTCATGTTGCCCTATTCATTCAAATTTTCCTAAATTGGCAGCATAGATCAGTCTTCTGGACATTTATAGTCATTCACGCGCAGATATATTAGTGTAAGAGCGGCCAAATATGTCTAATCTCGAAGTGAGTTGGGTCCTCCCTAAAATCCCTAAGCCCATGGCAATCTACGATGTACCTTTTGTAATACTTTCATTAAAATATAGAAATCCACAAGTGTTCAAATAAAATTTTCTCCTGTAACTTATACTTGTAACTTATACTTGTAATTAAAGTCCAAAAACTAACATTTATAATATAATGGAATTACTGCGGCGAGTTTTTGAAAAAGAAAGTGACATAAAACCGGCATACAGATTTAAAACAAAAGTGAAAAGTATCCCGAAGGAATAAAGAAAGGGAAAACGACGCGCGCAAAAAAAAAAGGAAATCCGCGTAACGTTAACGCACTGTGACAGATGGTCGCAGAAGTAGAGAAGGGATGTAGCTGTACGATGGGGGGGAGGGAGACATAGCAGTACATTCATCACCGGCCTTGCAAGCTTATATAAATTTTTACGCGCTACGGTGCGGCGTCGCGATGCGTCTGAACTCGTCCTCGAGCTCGTACAAGCCCACGCAACGTATATGCGCTCAGCACGAACCGAGTCCGTGCAGATTTGCCCCGGCCATTTCCTCTCCTTCTCTTGATGCTCTCGCGGGGACTCGTTGTTACTTCTCTCGGAAAACAATAACGACGACCAGGCAATGGAAGAGAGAATGAGAAGGCGGGAGATAAAGCTTTATTGTAACATTCCTCTATCTCCTCTCTTTCGCCCTCCGGCTTGTGTTATAGTTGCAAGAACGGAAAAATCACTGTCGCCGCGTACGCATTTAATCCAACGCTGGGGCTGATGTGCGGTGTATAAGCGGTTTTATTGAAGCAGCACTCTGTCTCCCCCCCCCCTCTCCCTGAATGTTTATTGAAAAGTTTTACGACGGACGATCTCTACTTATTTATACGACAACAGTCTATAATTGTTGCTGTTTCATTCTAAGATTAATATGCCATGAAGCGAGCGCGGTTGTGTGGAACATTTGTTCTGATTTATTCCCAGTGAATTGGCGGAAGCTGCTTATATTGATTAGCGCCATTATATTTCTAATTTTATTGTGTACTAAGTATATAATTATGTAATGTTTAAGACAACATCTAGGCGATTTAATTATGGGAATTGGAAGTAAAATTGTCTTCTATTACTCGAAATCAAAATGATTTTTGAGTAGCTACGCCCTGGTGATAAAAAGTAACGCTAAAACGGGTGTGCATTGCTTAGAGTCTGTTTGCGCAGATATTGAATAATGAAAAGGAGAAAATATTATAAAAAAATCAATACATTATAATAAGACATCGATAAATTGCAAGATTGAAAGCATTCGATTAGATTGTTCTTAAAATAAAAATTTCTTCGATTTAGATTATAATCATTAATGTCTTTCAATGCAGCTCTATTGAATTTCAAAAAATGACCAGTATTTTAACTGTTTATTCACAATATTTTTCACATACTAAAACGAAATTCATTAAAATATAAATAAATGAATAAAATCAACTGGTAATCTCTAATCTCAAGTTTTCTTTCTTCAAATATAATACAACAAGCCTTTAATGTAGAATTAAAAATTGCACTTATGTCGACTGTTCTGAATTAAATTAATAAATATTTTTATTAGTCTTACAGTCTTTATAATATAATATATTAGCTAAAATAATGGCAGTCAGGCTGTCCTTGTTTATATTCATCCCCGAAGAATCTGAAATAAAACTTATTACTCCAATAAATTATATTAAAAATTAAAAATAAAAATAAAATAATACATAAAATAAAATAAAAATAATAAAAGCAATATTCTATGTTAGTATAGAATATTTATTAATTTAACAAGCCTTTAATTATTACAATATTTTCATATTCCTGAACCGAGTTTTCTAATGTTCTCAAATTGATACTTATAAGATTTTTCTATCATAATTGTTTTTAATTCTTTTGATTTTAATATTGGAATTTTGGACGTATTTTCCTTCTAATATTTAAGTTAATATTTTCAAAAGATGTATGCTTTACATTTTTAATTATTGCCAAATGTTTGCCTCCAAATTATGATACATTAGAGAATACAGAATATTATACATATAAAATCATAACTTCATACGTACACATTCATATCAAATTATTGAATATTTTTTGTTGTTTACATTCATATTCATATTAATAACTTTACTTCCTTCGTCTTGAAAAATCATATTTCCTTTTTTTGCAATTTTTTATTACGTATTTTTTAATACGAAACTTTACATGTTCCAATATCACACATTTAATTCATTAGAGCTATCTACTTTGTATGCAAAAAAGACTTGTTTCTCCTTTGTAAAACTAATGAACGCTAATGAAATTATGTCGTGTCTCACTTTTTGTTGAAAATTATATCCGCTCTTAGTCTGTACAGGCAGCTTTAATAGCGTCTATTCAATTAATACTTTGATATTTTATGATTTCTTAGAGTAGTTCATTAAAAATGGTAAGTATTAATATAAATTTAAATAATTGTAACAATCGAGACTTTTTTCTATATTTCCCATGTTCATTGCACATCTGTGCGTGTCAATGAAATTGTCCATTAACAATGTCACATTTCCATATAATGAATTAGCGTGTGAATATCCCGTTCTAAGCAATGTCTGCGCCCTTTATGTGAGCAGATAGCTCTATTAAAAAAACATGTAACACTAAAAATAATACAGGCCTTTCTCTCTCTCTCCATCTTTCATTTTTTGGACAATGCAACTCTCTACTTTTGCTCTCTCGCGCAATCAATTCAAATTGGGAGGAAGACAGGTAGATAGACAGATAGATCGATGTTTATTCGTATAATATGATACAAAAGAGAAGTGAGGGGGGAGGGGAGAGAGATCAGAAACATTTTGCATTGCATTTCGTCTTTCGTGTATTCTCTTTCATATTTTTTCGATACTTCCGTCTCCCATAAATATTTCAATATTAAAAAAACAATCGGTTTTTTTATAATTCATTATTGAATGATAAATTACGTCTATCTCTTGTTCATAGTGTATTGCACTGCGCATATATAGTCTTTATGATAATAAAGTACAAAATAAAAACGACGATTTTCTACTTTTATCGTAACAAATAATAAACGCACTTTCGTTAAGGGATGGAAAAAAATCTTTTTTTGCATTTGTGCAAATCGAACGCGTCTGCATGTTTGGTTTATGACACGATCATGCGAAAATTTATCCTTATAAGAAAATCTACTATTAAACACTTTGATGTGATCTTTTGCTGTATAATCTTTATACTTAAATTATATATTCAATTCTTAAATGAAACAGTTATGCAAATAGGTTATTATATTTTTTTAACAGTAGCGCTCGCGTATTGTTGTAAAAAGAGCCTTATAAATGCATTCTTATTATTATAGAATACTTTAAAGTTATTTAAAAAGCATCCATATTACTATACGCTGCGTTCGATTTTCTTCTGAAATATTGATTAAATAAAAATAATTGGTACAACAGATATTTTAGCTTAACTTTGATCAATTAGTATGTCGACAATGGCATTTAATCGTTTGATGTAATTTGTTGTTTTTGGATGATTTATCCATTATTTTATTAAAAGTAAATGGATTTTCATAAAATTTTCATTTGTATTAGTATACATATACGTTAAGATAAGCTTATTCCGGAAATTCTATTGATTAAAAAATTTGATTATAAGTTTATTTAATCGTTTATTAATCAGATATTATATTTCGTGAAGTATTGATATGAGAATACAAAAGATCAAAGTGTAAAGCAAACATAGTTGGCATAAAATTATAATATCTACATATTTTTGTATTAATAACATGCATCAAATTATTTTGATTAATTAATTGTTTTCATAATCCAGAGATTATAAGTCGACAAGAGTCCCTTATTACCATTGCATATTTAATTTTAGCTTTATTCCGTTACTCGATATGCCGCGCATAATGCAAATATTGCTGTAAATTCATTGTTTTCGGATGCGTATTACTTATCAATGAAACTGTCTCATTGCGCCGCGCATAAAATTGAAGGAGCCCCACTCTTGCAATGTTATCGCGTCCATAAAATTATCTGGCCTTTGCGTAATGACGGCCAGAAAGATATACGATAAGTAGATTTAAAACTATTATCATCGTGTTCTCATTTCTCACAAGAATGTATAAGAATATTTACATGCATTTCTTGTAATCTTTTTGTTTATGATGATACATCTAAAAATAAGCTTAATATATATATATATATATATATATATATATATATATATATATATGAAAAGGAGGTGAGTTTCTCGGTGGATATTTTGATTTAGCCTCGTTTTCCTAAATTTATTCTTCATTTTTGCGAGTTTATATACCAGCCAGAGCCCAGAAAGTCGTACTTGAAGCTGAGGGACAGGGAAAGGAGGAGGGGGGGGCGCATAAATCAAAGAAATCCGGTTAGTTAGGACGCTCGCGTATTCGCGCGTTTCAGTCGCAACCCTCGCAAGACCGGAAGTCGTCTCCGGCAGCCGTCGGAAGTGCATTTTATAAAAGTCGTGGAAGAGTGTAAGGGAGGAGGGGTAGAGGAGGCGGGAAAGAAAATCGTAAAAAGCTTCTCGCGTTTTGTACGGATCTATCAAGGGGTTGGAAAAATGTCAAAACGACGAAAGAGGGGGGGGGGAGCGAGATAGGCGGTGTCGGGTCTGTGTGACGCATGGTGAGCAAGTTTCATGAAAAGCGATCGGAGATTGCTCGAATTGCCATGTAATAATTTCGAGGAAAAATGTGCCGGTACATCCCCCGCCCTCGCCTTCCTTGATGTGCGTCGCTGTTTTATCGCGCATTCTCGATGGCTCGAGCGAGGGAAGAGAGGTATATATACAGTCAACTCTCGTTATCTTTGCTTCTTTCTGTGTATAATACGCAGCTTTGCGACTCTCTCGGACTCCATATGCAGATATATATATATATATATATATATATATATATATATATATGCACGATGTGCGCGTACAAGCCGGTCTTCCGCTGGTATATAATAGAGAAAGTATATACGTGTTACGTATACGCGTGTAGTAGGCGCATACCTATACAAGTTTAAGTCGCGCAGGTTTACAAGAGGGTGGAGCTTTGAAAAGCGAACTCATTAAATTTCCAACTATATGGGAGAGTCTGTATAGTTCATTGAAACGATTCTTTGTAGCTACGTCGGGGAGGGGGAAGCGAGAGAGAAAGACCACGAGAAAGAGAAATACCAAAAGGTTGGAAGAGGAAAGAGAAGGAGAAGGAGGAGCAGTGAACTATTTCCTTCCTTATAAAAGCTCAGTATAATAGAATCTCGGAAGCGTCGAACTCTCTCGATGAATTACTTATAAGCGTGGATAATTGTAGCTATCCTTTTTTGTTGTTGTTCTTTTTAACAATAACGATGGTTGGAATATATCGTTTATAAATTAAAATAGTAACAGGAATGACTCGCTAATAGTAAGAGACAACTGATACGTGTGGCGCGAGTATGTATGCTCAATACCTACACACAAGTGTGATGACTTCGTGCTTGAGTATCCGTCCAGAGAGGCACATCTGAGCCGCGTACTTCGGTGGTGTATAGAATAATTTCATTTTTTGCATAAGATTAGCAAACTTCAGAGGCGCAAATAGATTGTTAGAAAGATATATATATATATATATATATATATATATATATATATATATATATACTATGTATGTATTTATCTATTGATTATATAGATAATAATAGAGGTGCTGCGTTAAATTTATTTCTATAGTAAAATACCGGTGTCTTGATTTTATTTAACTGATAAAATTCAACGTTGTTTCTATATCATATCCAGCCTTTTTTATAATACTTAGTACTCTCTACCATAATTTCTTTATATTGAGATTTTTATTACGTGTTTTTCCCTTTCCAACCATTTCCAGATATTAGTACCAAAAGATCCTGTATATATATATATATATATATATATATATATATATATATATAGGATATAAAAAAAATTAAAACTTCTAACTTTTTATATCACTAAGGGCGTAGACATTTTGATTGGTGATTTCTATGTTAATGGAATTTTTACTGTACTACTGAATTTAAACAACGCTCTCACATCGCTATAGGGAGTCGCCGCATAATTTTCCCCGTTATAGAAAAGTCCCGAACGTAAAAATTTCTCTCTTCTCCTCTTTTATACTGACGGTATAGACAGCGACGAGGGTCCGTTCCTCCGGTGCTATTTGCGATAGCTGCTCGACGTGCTCTCTTTTATCGCGAGCGCGAGTGAGGGTAGTAGAAAGGAGCATCGGAGAAAAGAAAAAGAGAGTTGTATACGTAGATTCCAAAAAGGGTGGACTAGACGGGAGAGTAAAGAAATGCGATAATGGAGGGACTGGAGGATAAAGACGATGCGGGAGGGCAGGGACGGGGAAGAGAGGAAAAAACTAAGCCGGTAATAGTTTTTGAATTTCTTTCCGAATCGCATCGATTGCAAGAATCTGCACGGTCATTTTTATTTTCGTATGTACAATAATGGTTTTAAAATTGGATGTTAAATGTTCTTTTTATTCTGTTAACATTAAATAACCTTTTCTTTATTTAATCATACGTAGAATAGGGTGGTCATAAAAAATTTCTGGCCTTTCTTAAAGATGACAGCATCTGGTTAAATTTCTCCCTTGTATATAGTACTTTTTTCATTAGCTAGTCTATGTTTTTTTTCAAAACGATGAATTTGTTAATATAGCTTTGAGAATTACTAATAACAATATTAGTCTGAATTACTTATCAACAAAATCCAAAAATACAAGCTAATTAAAGAAAAACTGAACTGTATACTGAAATCCCAACTGATATTCAACAGTTAGAAAGTTAGTTTTTCTTTAATTTGTATAATGTGATACGAGCATTGAACAACGTCCAGAATGACTGGGTCTACTTCCAAAGTGATTGAAAAAATCTACAAAATTGCGCTAAAAGATAGCGAATTAAAAATGAGCGAGATATCTGAAGCAAATACAACGCCAAAATGATCTTGTAAGCCTTATTTTACACGAACATTTAAGCATGGACAAGGCGTATGCTAGATGAATGCCGCTAAAATTGTTTCCGTTGAAAGTCCGACGCTTAGCAAAGAATGTTTCGGCAAAAATTTTTGGTTGATTTATAACTGTGTAGGAAACGCGAGCTCACGATTATATTGCTAATGGTGAAAAAGAATCGAAACAATAGATTAAACCAGATTAACGAATCCCAATGAAGGTCAAAATCGATTTCAACTTCGGATAAAGTTACACTGTCGTTATATTTTGACATGCTAAAGATGGATTACATAGAGAAGGGTAAAACCATCAGTGATCAATATTATACTCAGATTTATTGCAATGTTTTGAAATACGAAGGCGAAAAATAAGCCACCGTACTTGATGAAAAAAAAAGAAGGCTGCTTCAACAAGGTGGTGCATAAGGCTGATAGCGAGTCATTACATGTTGATTAACCATCCACCATATTCGCCACATTCAGCCCACCATCAGCTATCATCTGTTTCCTAATCTGAAAAAAAATGGCTTAGAGGTAAAAACATCTGAGAGCAACGAGGAAAATCATCGGTGCTCTAGAATATTAAAACACCATTATGAAAAGTGGATTAGTCTTGATGGAGATTTTATATTGAAAAATGTAGGGAAAAACGGACTAAAGTTGCTTTTCTTTCTGAGGTCGTAATATTTTCAACCGACTCTCGTATATTATAATTTATATGAGGATAAATAATTTGTTCTATTATAGAGATTTCGAGCGATTTAAATGTATGCAAAAATCTAATTTATATTATGTTTTACTAATTACTAAAATTAATTGCAATGTAGGTTTGTGTGTATGTGCGTCTTTGACCACTAATGAATCGAAATTAACTTGTTGGTTCTGATTACTTTTATGTCTCCCTAGGTACCCGCACTGTGTTGATAATTGCGCGCTACGAAATTCAATTGCATCTGAAAAAACTGTAGGTAATTTATTGTGCACGTACGTGCATATGACGACTGAAATACTACGCGTCTCCATATTTCTATTCTCTATATAACCATGTTGATATATGCCTGCAATTTAGAGAATTTTCCAAGTTTATTTTCTCTTTTCAAATGACCGAATTCATCTTAGTCCTCGTTTAATTCATTATATTTCTAATTAGTGACACATTAGTTTGGCACGTGAATTATAAAACTGTAACGAGTTATACATTAATATAATTTCATTAGTAATTGTTACAGTTGTTCGCCCCTTTCTTCCTTCATTTTATAAAATATATCTTAAAAAAAAATTAATTAAATGAAATTTGATATTTCTGCGCTGTAAACATGCAAACTAACATAATTTTGTATGGCCAAACCATTTTACATAATTTTATAATTGAATCCTATATACATGATTCAGTAATAGTCTTTCGATACCAAAGATAAAAAGGCTTCAAAAAAAAATGAAACGCTTCATAAGCGCTTTAGGAAAGAGAAAAAGCAACAAAAGGAGACGAGGGATTGTCCATTATCATTAGTATAATATCAACGGAGTATTATATATATATATATATATATATATATATATATATATATATATATATATATGAGACAGAGCAAGGATTTCGCGCCTAAGCTATCCAATACGAAGAATGGAACAAATGTATAATAGAACTCGTGTCGAAGTAGAATGACCAATGAAGGGATGCTGTAGTATAGCTCGTTTGAAAAGCTACAAAATTGTTTGGAAAGCATAGCAGCGATGTTGTAATACGTATATGTAATACGTATTTTTAATTATAAAATTATTTCCATCAAAGTTGATGATTTTGCAGTATAATTTAAGACATTTTGGAAAAACTACTGTATAGTTAACGATTCTGATTATGAGAGCATACATGAAATGAAATATTAGTTCTTCTTGCTTTTTGAGACCGACTGAACATGTTTTCTAATTGTTTTGTGACGTTCGATTAGCAGTAAAGTAACCGATATATATATATATATATATATATATATATATATATATATATATATATTTTAGCGCTCAAGCTGACAAGCTGTGCAAGTTCTCATTCCCAACGAAGTACTATAAGTTACGCCAGTTTATGTCTTGAATATAATGGGTATACTTGAAATATTCTTAAGAACGAAAATTTACAGATGTTATATAAAGATAGGCGTAGGTACCTAATGGATTGTACTCTTACATAATCCAAGAGAGAGACCGAGAGAGAGAGAGAGAGAGAGAGAGAGAGAGAGAGATTAAACAAATTCAATTTACGATTATATTAGATGATGAAGTAGTGAAATCAATATGGCATAGTAGTGATTTGTTCGATGACACAATTAACTATCCGAGATGTATATTTCTATAAATTTTTAATTACTGAAATCATTAAATTCGATATTCAATTATTTCATACATAATAAAATTATTTCAATCTCTGCAATATTTTATTCCTCGATAAGTAATTTGCCAACTTTCTCTCGAGTTTTCTTATTAGTCGCGGTCGTATTCAACTTATATATATAAAAAATGATTCAATTCACGTTTACTATATACTCATTTGATATTAAAAAAACTACCCCTACTGCGTTACTTTCCAGTACTCGTCAGGATCAGTCTCTTATGTATAAAAAAATATATATTTATTTATCATGAAAAGTGAAGATATATACTAGTTTTATTTTTAAATTGTAGAGAAAAGCGAGTGTACAACAATTTTTGCAATTAAAATAAATATGTACGTCATATCGACATCATAAATACATGAACAGAATTTAAAATAAAATGTAAATTTTACATCCTTCTCTTTTTAAATTTGATTCCAGTACCTATACATATGAGTTTTCACCATGTAAATACACCTCAGCAAACACATCGTAGATGTGTCCCAGCTATTTATTATAGAAACTCATTTTACCGGCAGAATGCCCTTTAAGATTCGCTATCGAGAACCTGACACTCGTATAAATATACTGGCGCGAGCGACTAAATTGCGAACGACAGATCTCAATCAAAACGACCTATAAGCCCCCGATCCAATAGTCCCGTATTATATAGCCCGATCCTCCGACTGATCCCCCCCCCCCCACACACACACATATTCCTCAGAGCCAATTTCGCGACGGAGAGATCAAATAGCCTCGGCGAAATATGCGAAGTTATAACCCTTCGAGATTCGAGTGCTCAATAGTCGTAAAATCGTTGGCTTGTTGCGCGTTAATATAGTATTATATGGAATTATGTTTCAATAGCTTATTATATGTCTGTGTATATATGTATAATTCAAAATAACTTGTATTTTACGCCTGATTTATAAATTTAGCGAAAAAATACAACTGTACATTTGAGTTATTTATCTAGTTTATTTATTCATATATAATACAAAAGAACCATAAGATCCTTGTGTAAAACTACAAAACTTTGGAAGGTAGCAAATTACTAGTTTATTTATTAAAAAGATATGACAATCATATATATATCACAATCATATATAGAAAATAAGGACCGCGTCACATTTATCCCTCACAATAGTTACTTTTTATATCAAAATTCAGAACGATATAATGAACTGAATATAATATCACGAAAGATTCGTGTTCTGACAATACTTTTTTATTTAATTTTTGAAGGAATCAAATGAAACATTTGAATTCAAATGAAACATTCAACAATATTTGAAATCTTTATTCCAAATTTTATCCTCAAAACTTTTAGTGCTGGTCATTATGTTATAATAGTTATATAATAACAATTAAAGTGAGTCGTGTTTGTGCTCTCGTCAAGTTAAGACGTGTTTGTAAACACGAGCTAGCTCGCGTGCATACAATTTTCTGATGAGAATAATCGAAAATTCGCGAGTGAATAAGTGAAAATGAAAAAGGAGATATTGGTTTCAGTATTTCAAACAAAAAATTGAAACACGGAGGCTTCTGGTAGCAGGGACAGCCAATCACCAAGTGGAGTAGAAGAAAACAACGCTCGTAATGCACAAAACCCAAGATAGTACGCCTAAATTGCACGAGAAGAAGTGTACCCCATCAAAGAACAAGCCATTGTCATTGCCTCCATAGAAGGAATAACAATTAGAGATTATGCGATCTACGTCAGAAAAGTCATAGGTCCAACCAATATACTTTTTATTTTAAAAATATCCTACGGTAGAGTATGTTTATATTTAAGTTCCTAAGAGAAAGTTGATCATATAATACAAACCAACAAAGCGATTAATGTAAATAATCATATGCTCGAAATCAGATCTCTACTCACCAAAACAAAACGTGTAATTTTGTCAAACGTAAATCCAGTTATACCGAATATTGTAATAGAAAACAAACTGTTCAAGTAGAATATTTAACACAAATCACAAATAATACGTATTTGCTCAGGTTTAAACAATATCGGGTACTCGTACATATTAACATTTCGGAGATTAATATATATTGAACAAAAGAATATAACTGCCCGCGACATTTAAAATAGAATATGATCAAACAGCATACTGGATTTATACTTCTACAGACAAACTGATCTGTTTCGCATACAACGAAGAAGGGCACGTGACGAAATATAGTAAAAATAGTGAGACAAATACACCGATACCACCTAACTCTCAAAAATAATTACTGACTTTAGAAATTTCGAATTTAGTTAATATATAGTCTACACAAGAAGAAGAAATAGAAATGATAATTGACGGAGATGATTGCTTTAAAATATCGACTGAAAAAACAAAGCGTTCATTAACAATATCATCTACTAATGAAGAAACTACAGATAAAATAAATATGAAATCTACCGAGGAGATGCAAATAAATAATTTAGATAAAACGTTAAAAAAGATCGACAAACCCGGGAAAACAACCATTGAGTAAGAAAAGAAGGACGTAAGACGAAACATATAAGCCGGAATACTCAATCAAAAGAATACTCAAAAGCCGAAAAACAATACAATTCCATACGCTGAAACTAAAAATATTATTTTGGAATGTAAGGTGCATTTTGAAATGAAATGATGAAATTCGCCGAATTTTATATAAAGTTGATAACATACGTGCATAGAATTATGGTTTAATGAATCTACAACTACACGGAATTTTTCAGGCTTTGTATGCTATACTCAAGATAGGATAAATTCAATTGGAGAAGGTACTCTGTTAATTATTCGTAAAAATATAGCTTAGAAAGAAAAAAATGTAAATGTAAATGATTGCCCAATAGAAATCAACGAAATACGAATAACTGATACGAACCTTCCCTTCAATCTTATTGTTTGCTATTGCCCACCATCAAATACGTTCACATTATAACAATGGCAGTCTGTATTGTTCAATTGAAATTCATCTGATAACAATCTTATTTTAGGCGATTTTAATGCGCATAATGTTGCTTAAAACTGCGCTAAAACAGATACAAATCAACAAGCAAATATAAAAAAGCAAATAAAAAAATATTGAATTAAAATACTGACCACCGAACTAAACTAACTAAACTGCTCAAACCTTCTCCTTTAGTTGATTTCTATATGATTACGAAATTATTACGTCCAATATTTACATTAATACTTCCCCTTTGGTAAAACATTAAAAAACTCACCGAATTCAATCCTTGAATTTTTATCCAAAATGAGCACAGGCAGTTCTTATAAAATTCTTACAGACTCGAGCAAAAATGTTAAGGCTTCGTCGTTCGGTACTCGATGCTATTGTCCCGCATTAGATATATCAAAACAATTTCACGGTCTCTAGATAAAGGCTTCTTTTTTTCACCGCGGAATGCATCGTGATAATAGATGCACTTAAGGTAGCACTTACAAGTACTAATGCGCCATACTTAATTCTCTCCGACTCAAAAAGCGTTCTATAAAGTTAGAAAACGGTATATAAATGAATTAGGGCTACACAAAGTAATATTTTTTGAATATTTTTACAATTATGCTTACACTCGAGTAAACCTCTATGTAAAAAGATTATAGCTCACTAACTATTATAATCAATATCTAATATATCTAGATTTAATGCACCTTATATATGTATTGATAGATGTAGTGTAGGAATTTTTGTGAAACTCAATAGTCTCTTAGTGAGATTCACAGGTTTCTAATAAAAAAAAAGAAAGAACATAAAGTTCAGCTCTTTTCAAAATCAAAGGATATTAGTAATTGATAAAAATGGTATAACATAATTCTAATAGAAAAATTTTACTAGTGTAGCAAATTCTTTCTGCAAATTTTTAAAAAGTTATTGCCAGTTTTTTTTAAATCTTGTAAATTAATTTAATATCTATAAATTTTTTCATTTTCGATATAATTTTCATTATAATTTTAATCAATTATTAGTGTCTCTTCCATTTTCTATTGAGAGATAATGTCATGCTGAAATTGAATCTAAAATTAAACGCTTCTATCTAAAAGCCTTTTAAATTATACGTATTCTAATTTTAAATAATTTTTAATTAATAAAATATTTGTTGATGGTAAATTATAATTAATATGTAACAAATTATTAAAATATCTTGTATAAAGATTGGAAGTTAACCTATTGTTCCAAGATTTGTTTGAAAAGTCCATGTAAAGTCTGTTGTGGGTCAAAACGTATCATTAATGAAAGCACAATGGCATCCTTGAAACTTATCGTCCATTATCAATAAATTTAATTCAAATGAAATTCTCAATGAAAAGGTTATCTCTAAATTAGATTAAAAACTATTAGATTCATTGAATTTTTTTAAAGGAAATCTTATAATTTTACTAACATTCAATCGTAATAATATTTTTATAATTTATATTAGATGTGTTTTCTGAATTTTACACATTACAATGGGGTAATAGATAAATATCAGAAACGGAAACCTCGTCGATCCACAAATAATAAAAAAAATATTATCAATATAATTATATAATAAGAATCTATTGGATTAAAAATCACGACTCGATGAAACGTTCGTGCGATCCCGATTGCTCAGCCACAAATGTATATATAGCGTAAATTAAAACAGTGGTAGAGATGGCAGGGGGGAATGAAACACAAAAAAAAACTGTCCATCCCAGACGCCAAAGCCATTAATCCGTAAAATTTGCGCTAAAATTTCGAAATCAAATCAATACGGTTGAGTGCACGCGCGACTGGGGGGGGGGAGGGGTCATTATACATTGCGCCCGAAACGGCACACCGCTTTATTTTGGCCAGCTCACTGGAAGCGGACGCGAATTATTTTATATATCCGTATGGGCGAAGATATTTCAAAGAGAATTAATATTTACCGTGTTTTGATACTTTGCTCGACTGTACTTGCGCGAAAATGTTATTATCCGTATTTATTATATGCGAATTAATGAATTTAGGATATATATATATATATATATATATATATATATATATATATATATGTAAATATAGTTGCTGATATGCATCGATCAATAATTGTACCACGGTAATAATTATAATCGATTGTAGGAAATTTAAATGTAAAAATATTAAGTCTTCCTTTCATCGATTATTAGAAAGATACGCACAAAGGAGATAAAATAAAATTAATGTTAAAAAATATGTTTGTTTCTATATATATATATATACTATAGAGTATTATAAAAGTTTGTAATAAAATGGAATAAATTAAAATCTGGAAAGTATTTAGAATTTTGCCGACCTTGGTAAAGTATGATAAAAAGAAAAACTTTATTATTCATAAAACTTTGATCATTTCTCTCTTGTACGCGTTTCCATATTTATTTGTCTTTCTACGTTATACCGTTATATATATACTTATAGTTGCGCGGGCACGTTTGTCTATACCGGCGAGACCTGGCCGTATATAATTCTGGTGTGCACATAATATGCAGAGTGCCCCGCAAAATTGAGAGAATGAGAAAGAGAGAGAGAGGGGGGGAGGATCCAGTGAGGGTAAATAAGGGGGCGGAATGGAAGGGGGTGGACGAAGAATAGGCAAAAGGAAGAGAGGGAGAGGAAAGCTCGTCCACCTCTCTTTTTGTTGTGGGACACGTGTCGCTCGTAATCCATGTTAACTTCCACTTTCTCCACCCTCTTCTCTCCCCACTCTTTCTCTTTCTCTGTGTTTCTATATCTTCGTCTCTATTTATCTTATACTCTCGTTCTTTCTCGGATTTACTGGCCGGCGGGGGGGGGGGTTGCATAAGGCTTAGCCGCATACCGTCGAGTTCGCTTTTTCTCCGCTTCTAAAACCTCAGCTCTCCCGCAATATACATGCAAATCTGAAGTATTTGAATCGCTATATATATATATTGCAGTTGCAAGTTTTTATCCGAAAAGCTACATTTTATATTATGTATTATTTTTACATTGGAGCTTTCTCTCATCAGCCTCTCGTTTTCTCTGTTTTTTTTTCTTATCTTTTGTCTTTATGCTTTTGTTAGCGATAGCTTTATTTTTTTTATGGTCTTGCTGAAAAATTTATTGTATATCTCATAATAGTTTTGTGAATTTTTTTTTGCAGATTCCAGTTGAAAAATACATAATTTTTTTTCTCGAAAAATGATATCCTTTCAAAGCTCAAACGCTGAAGGTTAGATTGTTAACGAGGTTTTCTTACATTGAATATGCTTCGATTCGAGATTGCTATACATACTGTGGATTTGGCACTAATTTAGAGCTTTACTGGTGTTTTACTGTGTCTTAGATGCACAGAGAAGCTTAGCAGAGGAAATGTGCGCTGGAACTAAGAGAGTTTTAGTTGAATTTAGTCGATTGTAGTTATAATTGCCAATCGAGAATCGAGAAAGGATTTCTTGTACAACTAATATTGTAAAATAATTAATAAAAAATTATACATTAATGCATCTTAATAATTTAAACAATTTAACAAATGTTGTATAAAGTAGTTCAATAAATTTTAAATAAAAACTTTAAAAAAATTATGTCTCCTCTATATTATAGTTCATACCCAATTACTTATATAATTAAACGAATTAAATGAAGCTAGTTGAATTAAAATCATCAAATTAATAACACAGAATGTAACTGTTGCATTACTACTTAAAGTCTTCAGGTTGATTTATAAATCAGATAATTTATCCTTCGTTATAGGCAGAGATATCGTATGGAGATTTACCTTTCTGTCTTAATTCGTGTCACAATGGCATTTTTCTGAAAAAAATTCAAACGCGACGAGAAACTTACATTTTCGAAAGAAGAAAAAATTACATTTTCGATAATTTAATCAATGATGCGACGTTGTTTGTTCGATGTCCATTTAGCAAATTGGCTCTCTTGCATTACACGCGTCTATTTATAAAGACGCTCCAGCCACGAGGTCGCCGGCTACACGATTTTTCACAACTCGGAGAATTTTTGCTCCTCGCATGAGAAACCCCAGGGGAAAACGGAACAATGTAATATATCTTTATAACTTTATAAATTTTACCCTCCATTTTCATAGTATTTATTATAATGAAATGAAATCACAATAATTTGCCATTGATTTTTAATCATTTAATTTAATTTCATATTATTAGTATTTTACGTATATAAATAACAATGATAATATATTGTCGGTGAACGTTTCTACATTTATGATAGACAGAATAAAACAACAAAATATATTTCGTACTTTTGTAAAATTCACATTAATTTAACAGTAAGGAATTTTAAAGAAATTTGGTTTTATCCCATATAATACATCATATATTGTAACAATATTTTTTTTTTATAAAAGCTTGATTACAAGAATCATGAACTATTTCTTAATAGTAAACGGTACTGATGAAATAATAAACTCATTTTTCAGCTTAAATGAACTGATCAAAGGACTTTTAATAAACGATCATTACTTTTATTTCAACTCTTATTAAACTAAACGACAAAATATATTTTTATATAAAATAAAAATTGTTTACTCCAATATATTTCCTTTGATTTTCCTTTTCCTTATAATTATATAATATACTTTAATATTAATTTAAAAGAAAATTACTTAGAAACATATTTGTATAAATATATAAATGATTACTATTTGTGCGATGATACAAATTTATTTTTGAGCTGTTAAAAAAAAAACAATATATTTCTATTAGACGGAATTTCTTATCTGTTTCAATGTAAAATTTATAACAAGATTTCAAGTTCTCGAATACGCACCACAATGCTTGAGGGACATACCTGCTCGACAAAAATGTTCTCGGAATCTTTCTTTAATTTTTTTTTTTACGACAATGTTATACCTATTCAGGGGTGTTATTATAAAAATTGATAAAAGGATATTTTGAATAAAAAAAAATTATAATTTGAGTAAAAATAATTTTTATTCTATTTATATGATTTTTTTTCAATATTACAACGAAGCTTCTATCGTAATTGAAGCGAATACACTTGTTCTTATGTTCGCATTAATATCTAAAAGTACTAACAAAGTACAAAAAGCCTTTGCTTCTTGGTTATCCCTATATTAAATATTAACGATTTAAGACTCCGATAGTTACCATTTTGCGATACATCTAATATAAATTCTATTCACACTCGCATGGTCTGCGCGTTACGCAAATTCGATTGGTCTAGAATCATTTCGCTGTTGCCTGCATGTGTGTACATGTAGCCAGAGATATTAAAACATCGACTTGTCATTGTTCTGTCCCCCTCCCACCCGTCAATTCCATCCCCTTTATTTTTTAAAAGCTCCCAAAGAGAAAGAAAAAAAACTGATTTAAGTGCAAATCAGACCCCACATAGGAGAACGATATACCTACGTTTGACACTTTCTCTCTATCTCTCTTTATCTTTCTCTTGCTCTCCATGCATTTATTTGGTTGATCTACGTCATCTATAGACCCCCATATCCGCATCTGCGCCCAGATGGCGTTTTTTTTCTTGTTTTGATCGGCTCCGAACGCCCTGTAGTATCGTCGCTTGTTCTATAATATACGATAGAACCGCGTATACATCGACAAAAGAAAAGTAATCCGCGTATACAGTCCTTCGTCACCGCCCGCCCCCCTCCTCCGCTCCCATCCGCCCTTCATAGCTCCGAATGTCAAATAAATATGTTAACCGTCGAGAACACTCGTAATACAGACGTATGTGTGTGTGTGTGTGTGCGTGCGCGCGCGCGCGCGCGAAGCCGGGAGGAATTCGGTACATCCCCTATCTCTCTTCGATCAACGTTTATGCTCGCGCGAAACTGGGCTCTTATGTACGTGCTACGTACAACGTACAGCCCTGGGAGCGGAAAACGCTGCTGCTCCACCATCCGAACTGTGCCGTCAGAAACACGAATGTGTATATATATATATATATATATATATATATATATATATATATATATATATATATATATATATATATATATGCATACAGCGCCGTTATAACATCGCAGGCCTCGGTACGAGCAACAGCCCGAATTAAACTCTCGGGGTGGTGCGCCGTATTGCCGATCCCGCATGATCTCATGAATATTCGTCTGGCACGCGCGCACAGGGAAGGAGGGAGAGAGAGAGAGAGAGAGAGAGAGAAAGTCTGCATTACTTTCAGACGTGTTTTCTTCTATGTCGAAAATTATGTTTTCACATTTATTTTTTCGTACTATATCGTACGATTCCATTTGCAAATCAGATATAGGGATATAACTAACCACATAAACATATAATCGGAAAATTTTTATTGTATTCTATAAAATTTCATTCTGTACAATGGATATACAATTAAATTAAATTTACTTTTCAATCTAGTTGCAATAGTTAAATGCTTCTTGGAATGTTTGCTTTTCCGTAATATATCATTAGAGATGTTTTCATTGCATTTTCTTGAACATCGAGCATAATTTCTAAAAGTAATTGTTTTTTTTTTTTTTAAATTCTTCTGTAATATTGAAGAACATATTCCACAATTTTTATATCGAAATCCTTAGTAATAATATCAAGGGTCATTATAAATATTTTGTTATTTTTCTTAATCATTGAAACAATTGATCTCTTTTCTTGAAGTTTTCGTACAGTTTAATAATATGCTTTGTGATATCTTCGCGCATGAGACCATAAAGACGATTAACAAATTTTTACAAACTATATTTTTTAAAATATAGTTATTTAATTACATTGTATAAGATTAAAAATTCAAATTCAAATTGATTAAAATGTTAAAATGTTTTTTTCTAATTTGGAATAATACTTGATAATTGTACGTATAAATTAAATTTATTCAACATTTAGACAGCGAAGAAGACATACGATTAAGATATAATTAGGAAGAAGTTTGTTTCAGATTTTAAAAGATAAGAATTTTTATAGTGATTAAAATTTATTTTAATATTATTTATTTTAATAAATTTATTTAATTTATTTTAAGTATTAAAATTTTAGAATTTATTGAAAGCTAAGAATGCTTTTTTTATTAATCGCCAAGGACTAGTGCGCAATGATATGAATTCGATTCGGAAAATTCAATTTACGCAGTGGGTTTACAAAACAATCTACTTAATTTGGATAAATAAAATTATTCCAGAATTCTTTACATAATTATATCTGTATATTTATGAAACGACAGACATGTAAAGTACATTAAACGCCTCGTCTTCGTAATCTACGAAACGATTCACAAATGAAACAATGTATCGAAATGTTTAAAGTTCCACGTAAAATGTACGCGATTCAATTTTAATACGACGATGTGCATTGATATAGAAAATTTATTTAATAATGCGTTAAAACTTTTTTAAAAATATATCTTGTAGTTTAGATTGTGCTTCGTTCTATCCGGCTTTCCCCGTACCGATGAACGTTTTGCGACATTTCGCGAAAAAATGCCGGAAAAGAAGTAGCGGCCGGACAGTTCGAACGCGTTTCTAAATGGAATCGGCCGAGAGCGCTTGAAACCTCACTCGTAGAACAGATTCCGGAGGATCAACGTGTCTTTGATCAACGAATTAATTAAGCATGTGCACTTCCTTGTTTGTAAAAATATTTCTACGATTCTATCGTATTGGCAATTTATTTATGCACTTCTTGAACATGCACACTTGAATTGAATCCATGCCCTACGTTTTAATCTTGTAACGTTATACCATACATTTATAATTTATCGTTGCAATAATACCACTTTTTAAGGAAGTCACTGGGTTCTTTAATGCAATCGACACGTTGAACATATGCTCTGGCGTTCTCGTTCTCATAAGTTTGTACACATTGGTTATAATCAAATTTTTCAAAATATAGGCACAAAATTTCAACTTTAAAAATCTAATTATTGATATAATAGTTGCGCAATTGTTACATTCGGTAAAAATGTATAACGGTTACGATACCGTCCTCGATATCCGTTATACGCGTATTCCATCTTTGATGAATCGGTTTTCAGGTCCGTAATATATGTAAAGGTAGATAAACGATGCTTTATATTTGAAATTATCGCGTAATACAATTGCCGCGCACTGCGGGTGCCATAATTCGCAGTAGATTATAAAAATTGTAATGTATATATATATATATATATATATATATATATATATATATATATATATACACATAAATTATGTACGCTATAGGGGAAAATATTTAAAATTCATTGCGCGCTTCCGGTCTGTATTTTCGCGGATATATACATACATACATATATATATATATATATATATATATATATATATATATATATATATATATAGGCATGCAATTGTACGCGTTATGCTATAATAGGACTCCCTCCTTCTGCGAAATTTTCCATTAACCATTCCTATAATGCTTTTATTTTATATGCACTCCGGGCTTATCTTCGCTCTGACGCTTAGTCGGAAGTATACGCAGAGAGCCAGCAGAAGAATAAATGGGCGTTAATATTATTCCACCCCGAATATATATATATATATATATATATATATATATATATATATATATATATATATAAGTAAACCCGAGCGTCGTTGCGCCCGCGTCGCTTTCTTTTATAATCCAGTGTATATATAGAACATCGCGAATGAAGCGAGCGGCCTGTAAATTAAATTTTTTAATTATTTTTTAGATAAATGCATAATATATGCGCGTGACACATTTACATTTACTTTTAAGCTTTTTCTTTATTCTATTAATCAGAGGATAGTTCGATTTTAGAATTATCAAATTAAAGAAAATACTTATTTTTTATTTATTGCATATATTGAAACAGAGCTGTATTATACGTTTCAAGTATAATTAGAATCTGAATTCATTACTTATAGAATTACGTAGTTGAAAGGAAAAATTACTTTAAAATCAATAATCAATTTTTAGATGTAGGAAAGTCAGACCTAAGCGATTGATTTTCAATATATATTACTTCTAATAAATAATTCTTTTCGAGGTGACTATATTTAAGACAAAATATTGGATATAAAAGTTTTTTAAACATAATCTTTCAGTAAAATGTCCAAAATCAATACATCGTCATAAGACTTTATAAATTAATAATAGAACCGTGAAAAATCTGTTACGTTAATTTTTTCCAAGGTAACCCATTGGGTGCATCAGTATCCGTTATAATCGATATAGAAGATTTTTTCGCTGTTCGTCGCCACATCTTGACCACGGTTTCTAATAAACTTTAATAAAGATCAGTATTGGCGTACAAGAAAATTAAATTTTGACAGTCTGTGTTCAAATTACCAGTCGCTTATTGCCTGCTGACTGGGCCTCGCTCAGGAATTTCGAGTAAATGTGAACCAGTGTGTACACCATTGTGTAGTTTCAAAATAATCCGCCCATAATATTCATTGTTGTTCGCACATTATTATGTTTGCGTTTAAAACGGTTTATTAAAGTGTAATACGTTTAATAACAGGCGGTTTGCTGTTTTATTGATAAACGCGAATAAGACTAATAAGACACATATATTATAGTAATTAACAAGTTCCCTTTATTTGTAGCAAACGGAGATGGATGAAATTTAATTTTATTAACACTTTCTTTACTTGTGAGCATTTTTGTTACGCAACTTTATTAAAGAACGTTTTTATCTTATTGTTTATACTTAAATGAAAATTAGTTTACTAAAACCTTGATAAATATTGATTTAAAGCAACGAAAAAAAATTATTTATACATGAATATTCAAGCAAGCACTTATTAAATTTAAATAAATTTATTTCTTCAATGTTTTTAATATTATACAGCATGTTATTTTACATTATTTCACGAAAAGTAGAGTAGTTTAATGTTTGAGTAAAATTCAGACATACTTTGAATATATATATATATATATATATATATATATATATATATATATGTAAGAAAATTAATCAGTTAAAACAGAATAGCGCAAGCTGTTTTACACCTATATACTCGTTTACATTACATATACTTTATATTCCATATAGAATAGAAAGAAAGTAAAACTCTACTATTTTGTGCGCGCGCGCGCGCGCGCGTGTGTGTGTGTGTACACGAATACTTACTCTAACAGCTCTGTTACGCGCATATATTACAGACACAGAGCGCGTTTCAATAAAAATAAAAAATGATTGGATGTACGTTGTACAGAAGTATAGTGCGCTTCAGAATAACTATATATATATATATATATATATATATATATATATATATATATATATATATATATATAGAGAGAGAGAGAGAGAGAGCTACGCACTTGCGCGCGGAAAGAAAAAATTTTTTTTATTTTTTTTTCCTGGTTCGTTCTTTACCTTCTCTGCTCGCGCAGAGTGCTTGCGCCGTGCTGACTCGGGACTCGTTCTACTGGTGCATCTTTATAATATACGCTAGCCACTCGGTAACTGTATGTATAATATAGTCTCTACCTCTCTCTCTTTCTCTTTCTCTCTCTCTCTCTTTCTTCGTTGGTTTTATAATTGTAGTCCTTCCGCTCCCTTATATACGCGTATCTTATTCGTCCTTGTTTTCTTTCTTTCTTTTTTTTTCTTCATATACGTAAGACGCGCATTTCGACTTTTTCCATTATGCAATATTAACGCGCGAATTAGGATCAGAGTGCACTTTTAAAATAGTGTAAAGTTAATTACTGAAAATCGGTGGATATACAATCACTGACGGAATTGCTAAGTTTTGCAAAGCTCATTGGATTATTTAGTAAAAAATTATACTCATTCAAAGAATTGTGAGTTATACTGTTCGTACTTAAATATACCAGCATATTCTACGGTACAATGACCGATCGGATTTATGCACTGTTTTTATTATGAAAATTTTATCGGATTTATCAATATGCCGATTAACAAATTTTTGGCATTTCCGCAGATCTTGAGAATTCTCCGTAACTCGCTGTATACGTATCTACTGATTAAGTAGTAAAATTCTGCAGTTATCGATTGCCAGTAAAAAGAAAACAACTATACATATATTGCACAGTGAAGATCGAAGCCAGATCAGGGTAAATCAGTAAAAGAAAAAAAAAAATTCACCGATTTATAGTTTTAGCCAGCCCGCGCAGCCGCGCCGCCATAAAACGTGACCAATCTCGCTCACCCCTTCCTCCCGGAATTTTCTCTCGAGGCTTTTCTTCGTTTATCGCGCACTTCGTCGCTGATGCTTTTATTTATTGTTTTTTTTTTCTTCTTCTTTTTTTATTTTCTTTATACTTGCCTCGTCCGCTCGTCCGCGCTATAAAGCCACCGGGCTACCTCCTTCGGCTTCTTCTCTCCTCCGCCTACTCTTTTCTTCTCTTCGCGGCTGTCCGCGCGCCCGCGCAGCCTTTTAACGGGGCGCGCGCTCGCGCAAAAAGTTCCTCTCGAGAGTCGCGCGAGCGCGCGCGGGATTTAAGTTTCACTCGCTTGCGGTATTTCGCGTACGGGAGAGGAGAGGTAGGGGAGGGAGTTTTGCGCGCGGTGCACCACTTACCACTTATATATATATATATATATATATATATATATATACACGCACGCGGCTACTGTTTCAGCAGCTTGTGTATATATATATATATATATATCTATATATAGAAGTATAAAAGGATTTTGATTTAGCTTTTTCTCTCGGCTGAGCCAGAGAGAGGGGGAGGGGGGTATTTGTTCCGCGCGCGCATGGTTTTAGCGGTCGTGCGGCTTTGTTGATTTTTCTCTCGAGCGCTCCGTATAATACTATACAGCTTATATTATACTATTGAAATAAAACGGGAAATCGGTTTCGATGCGCTCTGGAATGCAAAACGCGTACTGACCTTCTTTATCAGCATGTGTATAGCATGATGAAACAAAAAAGTCTTTATGTTTTGTTAACTGTATGCAACTATTGTATTGAAGTGGAAAAATGAATTAGTTTGTATTGTGAAAGTGCATTGAGAAATTATATTTCTTTTTTTTTAGAAATAATAATAAATCATTGTTTTAAAAGTACCAAAGCTCATAATTATATGCATTATACTATTGAATTCTTAAATATTAACGTAAAAAATATATAAAAGAATATTGTTTTATTGTTTTGTTGTGATTTTGTAAGATTTATTGTGTAATTGTAAAAATTGGTAATTAATTAACTGCGTCAAATTCCATAATGTAGAATTTATTTTATGAATTTTCGACAAACAATCGTGGAAAAATGTTACCGAAGATCGCAGCGCTAAATTTCAAAATGAAAACTTGCGTTTTTTCGAACAATGTGCTATTTGCGTAAAAATTTTGCTCATAATTTGCTCACACACACACACACACACACACACACACATAGTTTTACGACGAACGCATTATTATGTTTCACAGAATTACGCGGTCGTTTGTACAAAAAAATAATTTGAAGAAAAAAAAGCCAAACTTTTCTGCATTCCATTAATAAGCGGAATCGCGTTTTAATTCAACGGTAAAATAAATTATGCTTTGTTAATTACACGTGGATAAAAATTTCATAAAACGCGCGAAAAATTGCGTTATTTTAATTTAGTTAATTTTATGGGCAATCTGAAAATTTATTAATCAATATGTAGTACATTTATATATTAATTTACAATAATTGTAATAGATAAAATAAGAATATATATAATTTTTTTTTAACAAATATAAAATATGTAATGAATCATCGGTATACAGAAAAAGCATGACAAATTAATTAGTCTGCGTATACAAATATATTACAATGTTGATTTAGAGTATGAATATTTTTATATACTATTCTCGAATTTTTTGCTAACATTGTGCTACATATCAGTCTCGTTATCTTTTTTGAAGCCTTTACATAATGCTTATTCAATATCCTTAAAAATCGAGATGGCATAACTTGCCTACAACACGTTACCTACCATAATTAAGATATAACAGTTTTCTCATTTTTCCGTCTCCAATCACAGAAGCTATATTTCATAAAATTGTTCGAACCTCTGTCTGTCAACAACAAAATTTAGTGCTGCGCGTAAAATTAGGAAAGTGTCATTTGAATATTTCATTCGAGTAGGATTATTGCATCAAGAAAAAAATGTTATGTTACGTATTACTTTTCTTGTTTTTTTGAAAGATGGACTGTGTTTTATTGAAGAACCGCCAATAACCGTTCAAAAAATACTATTTCATGCAGCAGTCATATTTGCCATTGCAATTAGAATACGTGAAATCTTACGAGCCCGCGTAAAGGCTGAAAACGTAGCGATTATTAAAATTCATTTTTCTCCATGGTGTGTTTGAATCAATGAACATAAGAGCCGTAAAGTAAAAAAAAAAACAAACGGAAACGTTTACATTCCAATACAATTCTACATTCTTAAAATTTACTGATTGAGGACAATCAAAATCGAAGTATTAATACCTATACAATCGATAACCGTATTTTCCTCTCTCGCACTCGCAGGCGCTTCCCAGGACAAGGTGTATACGCGCGCACGAGCGCGCGATATACACAGGTCTGAAAATAGCCGCCGTGCGCTCGTCTGAAGCGAGCGCGCGGCAAACTGACCGAAGACTCTCGGCTCGGCGCGGCGGAGGGAGGGCGAGGGGGTGGCACGGCCGAGAGGCCGCAGGTAAAATTATATCCACGCTGCTCTAGAGCGCGCGCGAGTCCCGTCGCCGTCGCCGTCGCTGCTGCTCCCGCTGCCGCCGCCGCGGCCGCGGCCGCCGTCGCCGCGCGCGGCGGCAAAAGCCCGAGTTTAGTCGCGCCGGCGGGATTCGCGCGTTAATACGAAAACCGTGGCGAGTTATGGGCGCGCGCGCGCGCCGGTGGGTGGGACGGGCGGGGGAGGGCGGAGTCGGCCCGAGGAAGCTCGCGCAACGGGCGGCAATTCGATAACGCCGATCGACGATCGATCGGCGAGTCTCCGGCGTTCTTAGGGCGCGCGCTCGCGCGCACGCGACGCGCCGGATTTCGCGGAGGAGGTGCGCGCGCAGGCTCGAGGGCCGGCGGGTCCGCGCGGTTCCGTGAGTTTGTGTCTGTGTCTGTGTACAGTGCATAACCCGTTTTCGCGAGGTATATTTACACACATATATATACACACGCATATGTATGTATAGGACAGTGCGAGGTTTGAGATTTTTTGTTTTGGCTTTATCGTCTTGCAGAGGCAGAGTTGATGCGGTGCGCGGAAAATATAGATTTGGCTCTGACGCCAGTCTTTCCATGGTCATTATGTCGAACGCGGGGAAGAAAAAATCGAAAAAAGGTCGACACTGCGTACGGATAAAAAGTTTCCAGTGAAAATTGTAATATGTACAGTACTTTTACCATAGTCTGTAAAAAACGTAAAAAATTACCATTCAAATTATTAATAAACTTAGAATGTAAATGGTAAATTTTCCAATATTCGTTAATAAATTTTTCCAAAAAGTATGCTAATTTTTAACGGTATTTTACAGTCTGTAACCGAAATGCTATGCACTACTATTGTAATTTTCACCGTGGACAATGTTTACCCCTGTATCATAAAGCGAAGCAAAACGCTCGTTTTGCACGAGATTATTGTTATAATTTAAACACTATCAGAGTTCCTCTGAAAAGCTCTATAAACGCTTGGATATATAATAACAATAACAACAACAACAACAAAAACAACAACAACAACAATAATAATAATAATAAAACGCCACACCGGTGTGTTAGAAATATAAAAATAGTCCAAACCGTGAAAATAGTTCAGACTCTCTCTGTTGCTGAATTCTAAAATTATAGTTGCAATTCTATATATATATATATATATATATACACACCTACATAGCATAAGGGCGGTATGGCGGAATCTTCCGGTATACGCTTTTCGACAAAATGAAAGATCCTCAACATCATAAGCTCCTTATATTACACGAAATTCATTTTCTATGTAGAGCGTGTCGCATCGGAGCCAAACAGCACGAGGGGAGTGCTGTACTGGCACGAGAATTTCATTTCCGCGAACACGAGTGCTACGCTTTCTCTCTCTATCTCTCTCTCTCTCTCTCTCTCTCTCTCTCTCTCTCTCTCTCTCTCTCTCTCTCTCTCTGCCTCGCTTTCCCTGTCTCTCTGCTTTCCGGCATCGGACGCAAGAGCGACTTCTGATGCACACTTGCATATATATGAAAATATGTGTGTGTGTGTGTGCGTGTGTGTGTACGCACCCGCGCGTGCGTTCGCAATTTGTTATAATTGACGCGCTTATCGATCGCGGACGCGCGCTGCGCTAATTGACGATCAAGGCCCAATCGGTTGGGAGCGCACTTCGCCCACCCCCCCCCGCCCCTCCGTCGTCCCCGGTGCGATTTGAACATTATCTACACACTGGCCATTGGAGGCGCGCGAGGAGCTCGCGACGATCGCAATTTCCCGCGGTTTTTGCCCCGCGGTCTATAGAGACGCTGCTCGTCGTCGCGGGGACGCAGTTTCGCGCGGACGTCACGCTACGGGCGCGCTCGCTCGTGGAATCGACAGTTTTGCGCGTATACGTAATGTACGCTCGAGTGCGTGTTATTTTTTTTTCTCTGGCCTTTGCTTGTGCGTCGTTATTGTGTGTGTGTGTGTGTGTGTTTGTATTTTTTTTCTATTCCTTTAGGTTTTGCTCACATCCGCGGATCGATGATCGCGGATTGGAGTCACTCGGACGGTATTGAAAATTGCTTCTTACCTGTGCATGGATATTTGTGCATTTCCGTTTTCCGCTTTTCGTTTTCTCGTTTATCTTTGCCAGTGGAAAAATCGTCGGCTGGGATTTTTTTTCCTTTTGTAAACGCGATCGATATTTTCAGTAAAAAAGCTTGACGCTATAAATGCGCAATGATCGCGGAGTGTATTTTATTTACATTATATCTCTCAGTGTATAGAAAGAGCTTGCTTACAATTTATCATGATTATTCCTGTAGAAACATATAATATTATTTTACAAATTAGTATTAAATCCAAGCATTTAAAAGGAACGTTAACGAGCAGGCAGGATATTTTTTTTTATTTTCACTAGCTTCGTATTATTTGTGCTTAAGTAATCAAGAAAAAAATTGAATTTTTTTTTCATTCGTTAAAAATATTATACACTGACTGCAACGGGTGATTTTAAATATAAAATCAAGCATAACCGTCGATTTTATGGTTCGGTTTTATGGATTATAAAAATGAAATAAAAAGCTTTTTATAATTGGCAGGGTTATCAAATAAAATAAGTATTATATAAATGAAAAAATCCAGCCTGCTTCCTGATATTAAACATTATTCATAAATAGGCGAAGAACTTGATTTATTATTATTGCTCACAATGGTGATTATGAATTTGCATAATAAATCGTATTAAAGAAATTTGTAAATGTACTTTTACATACTTTGTCCTGTGTATATGCTGGAAACTTGAACTGAATCTAATATAACTATCTGATAATGAAAATCTTAATAATGAAGCATTAGAAACAAATTTGTACATAATTAGATGGAGAGAGAGAACGAGAAAGAGAGAGAGAGAATTTCATTTAGAATTACAATTTCATTTATTATAGCCTAAGGACTCATGGTCCTTCATAGGCCGAGAGAGAGAGAGAGAGAGAGAGAGAGAGAGAGAGAGAGAGCGCGAGAAAGAGGCTTTTTTCTAAATTCTCTAATTTTTCTCAATGTTCTGAATTCATTTAATTAATTAATCAAATGTTACTAAATTTATTACATTGCTAATTTTCACTATTTTTCCGGAATCTGTATTTTCTTCAAGATTTTTTTTCATTCTTAGATTACTTTTCTATATTATTTTCTTCATTTGTTTTGTAATTAAAAGTATGTTCGTTTCGTACTTGAGGTATGTATTGAAAATTTCAAATATGAACAATGATTTTTGAGGTTTCTGTCTTTATTCAAAAGTAATTGCATGTTTTACTCCAAAATCAACAACTGATATTCGAAATTATTTTTTAAATTAAATAACATTAAATAACATTAAAAACAGCTCTGAAATGAATATTATGATATAAATTTGGATAAATATCCCGAACGAGGAAAATTTTTTATTGCTTTCCTCAGTTTTTTTTAAACTTTCTTCTTTTTGAAGCAAATTCCCTGTCTTTCGATTGTCAATTCTATCGATATACCGTAGAGAAGAAAATTCAAATAACGTTAAGAGGATATGGACTGCATTTTAATACTCGATAAAATCTTTTATATTCAGTAAAATGTGCTCTGTTCCAAAGAATATCTATTCACAATTTTACTTAACCATGTCCTATGTTTACATATATTCTACATCAATGAATGAATAATCCATTAATACCGGACGAACACGTATAAATGTCACGATTAATTCAAATATGCACTATAATTCAATGCTTAGATAGCCTATCGCGATAAACAGAGTAATTTCTGCTCCATTTGTAAAAAAAGCTGACTTCGTCGTATACTTGAGGCGATTTTTCACCAGGACCGGCGAGCAAACCTCGCGTACCCCGCAGCTTTATCGGCCCGTGTACCCCTTCTACCGCACCCGCGCGCCTTAAGTCTATTATTTTTATACCTACATTACGTACACCCACAAAATATAAGTGATTTCGCAGCGAAGTAATTTAATGGAAGAATATATTAGAGGAAGGTGGGGATGTAGTATATATATATGTGTGTATATATATATATATATATATATATATATATATATATATATGTATATACACACAAGTTTGTCGTAACGTTGCGCGGCCGCAGAACTCGGCCCAGGAGTATAGAATGCCATCGTCGGTATATAATACGGAGAGATGCCCGAGCGACCGCTCGCGCTTTAATTGCGCCGCGCTAACTCCGCATTGCAACATTTATAAATTTAATATCCCCGTCAGCTGCGTTCGCGCGCGCGCCCGCTCGAGGGAGAGGGAGAGAGAGAGAGAGAGAGAGAGAGAGAGAGACTTAGACGCGCGAGCTGGCGCTTTATACATATATACGTATATGTACGGGTCGGTTTAATAACCTCGACAATTTATAATAATAATATCCGGGCGGCCGGGACACAGCTGGGAGGCTCGTCAAATTTACCCTCTCCCTCCCCTCTTTTTTTAGAGATTGAGGAAGCGAGGAGAGAGCGAGAGAGAGAAAGAGCTCGTTTTTACCTCTCCGACTATGCTGTAATTTGCAAAAATATATATAACGACGTTAATTTTTATCGCTCTCTTTACCTCGAGGATTCTTCTTGATTCTAGAGATGATTGGTAAATTATTAAATTGCGTAAATGAGGATGCACGTACATGCGCGCGCACGCGCGCAGAGCGAAGTTGCGTTACAACTTGCCTTTCATAGATTATTATGCAAATCTGCAGGTGAGGCGTGCGCGTGAAAATTATTTTGTTATCTTTTACTTTTTTTTTTCATTTTAGCAAAAAAAAAAAAAAAAATTGTTATCGTAGTATGAGGCCGCGAATTAAAAGAAGCGTTGACGTTTTCTACAGGTTTGAAGTACAATTAAACATTTGTGGGCAGGATTGAAATCGGCGTGTGGACAAGTTGAAAAGGGATAAAATCACTGCACCCGTTTCCAAACCTTTTCAATTTTGTTTTCTGTTTTTTTTTTTTTTTTTTTTGTTAATGAACGTTCTGTTTATACGTATTTTCCAAACTTTCAATGCATCACAATTTTGTGAAACGACTTTAAAGCGGGATTATCTATTACACTTCAGCACTGTTAAATGGCTCTATTTGAAATTTTGGCATTAACCTTACCAGTATATTCTTTATGGCTGATATTTCCATCCATAGAATTTACGGCTTACTGATGGTTACTTTTTTTTTATACAAAAATTAGTTTTTTCTTTAAAGTGCAGTATTACTACAGAAAAACCGAAAAAATCCTTGCGTACGTCGATAACCAATAATACGAGGTAAACTCGTAGACGCAGTTTAATAATGTTCTTATTTTTTTTTTTAATCTAGCTCTTATACGAAACTGAAATTCGCATCGTTGAAAGGCAATGGAATTGTCCTGAACGATTCAGTATATCTAACGATAATTAACTCATATTATGACTTTTAATTTAATCTTATCTAGCTGTGAAGAGAAAAAATATCTTTATGCGATTAGTGGATTTGCGCTTGTTCTAAATCGATTTTACATTAAATCTCGTTGAATTTCAACGATGCAAAGTTAAAATTCCTGATCCCATAGTTCCCTGAGAAATTCGGTTTCAGGTTTATATCAATTCGAAAATTCAGAATATTGGACCTATTGCCGCTATTTCATATAAAATTTAAAAAAAAAATTTCTTGTCATACCTCAGTGTATTACTTCAGTCTTTGAAAAGAGAAATTTGTTTTATCGTACTCGTGTACAAAAGAAAAAAAAAACAAATTATAAAATTTAGTCGCTTTTGTGCGTCCGTTATCCCTGAAAATTATTTCCACTCGATGCTGATGCACACTTTTTCTAGTTTACGTTTTTTTTTATTTTCGCTATGTAGACATACATGTATATAATGGTATATAATCGGAGACCTTCATAAATTTTCTTTATTAAGCCGTAAATAATACGTACAGTATAATTCTGTGGAGCTCTTGTTCAGCGACATAGACTAATTTATTCTAAAATTAGCACGATAGCCAATGAACTCCAAGTATGGAAATACCCATAAGAAAGAATTCTGTATCGATCGGTTTGTTAAAAAAACAGCCCCCTTCCCGCCCCATCCCCAAACCTACCTCACACCGCCCCCGTACACGATGGAAACAATTCCGCTTCGTTTACTCTCTTTGCTTTTTATATATAGAGGAGGCGAAAAGAACAAGAGAGAGAGAGAGAGAGAGAGAGAGGGGGGGGGAGAAGCACACAAGATCGCGCATACTTTTCCCAATAAGTTCCCAATAAACTTTGTCCTCCCTCTCCTTGTATTATACTTTTATGGAGTGCCCCCCCCCGTCGCCGCTTCCGCACACAATCGAGATTGAACACGTACGCACTCGACTTTCGTCCATTTTTCGTCCTCGCTATTGATTCACGTCTCGCGGCGTGTGGACGTCAGAGGGGGAGGGGGTTGAGCGAGGAAGTGATTTCGTTGCCGATACCTTCTTTTTCTTTTCTTGGAGCAAAGTGCAAAAATTACGAGGGACTCCTTGTAAAAAGTACAAAGAGCGCGCGCGAAATGCGAGGATGCGCCTCGTCGAAATTTATACGTATAGCTGCACGGCAGAACAGAGGGAGAGAGTGTGTGTGTGAGAGACAGAGAGAGAGAAATAGAGAGAGAGAGAGCGGGGGGGGGGTAACGTATTACAATGCTCCTATAAAGTGGCGTTACGTTATTTACTGGCGCGGATGTAAATTGTCCGGTATGTAACACAAAGGTGAGCGACGGGCTTTGAATAATGGGCGGGTCAGCTTTATCAACGGCTTTTCCGGATCACTAGGAGCGGCGTGCCTATAACGAATAGAAAATTTTTTAATATACCAGGCGACTAATGCTTCTTTTATGCGCCCGTTGGTGAAACGGTCCTTTTACATTAAGTAGAGGAACAATTAATATTGACAATCGGTAACTTAGCTTCGCTCGGCTGGAAAAACAAATCCTTGAAGAAATCGGACGTTCTTCAGACACCGGTATCGAAACGTGCTATTGGCACGGTATTAAATAACAAAGTATCATTTTACGATCTAGAAACAAGGCGTAATGCAATCATTTTAAGCCCGTTGTTTTACGAAACTCTTTTCACGCCGCTGTTTCGCAAATAGAAGATGACTTGCTTAGGGAACTTTAGAAAAGTGTAATTTTAGTTATAGAAGTGGAGAACTATTCTAAATTTTAGCAAAATTTGTCACACAATTTGGTACAATTAACCTTTAAAATGAATTCCCAAAATTATTCAATCAGAGAGTTCGATTTTTTTCAAATTAAACATAGGTCAGACTTTCTTGATAAATATCATTTATTATTCTTATTTTGCAATTGGGCAACAATATAATACTACAATATTATGTATATAGTTCAATTGTTGATCGATCGTTAATATCGATATAGAAACGTTCCATGCTTGCCCATACACTGCCGCAACATGTAACGAATCGCGCCCTTCTTCCCGTAGTCCAGATAACGATAAGTAAGTCTGTAACGTGGGCACGGAGATCGATGTAACCCCCGTGCCCATTGATCTTAGCTCCTCGTGTATATGCATTGGTATTCACGCACACACCTATACGTATCATCAAAAGTATATCGCGCATAATAAGTCCAGTCCCGCTTTGCTATCTTCATTGCTTTCGCGAACGTATATATATATATATATATATACATACACAAAATATAGCCCTCTGGCGCGAAAATCTGGGTCGCAAGTTCACTGACGCCCACCTCCCCCCGCCCTCCATTGGGAGGGCACGATATCCCTCTATATATACATATAGAGATTCTGTAACGGGCTCTTCTGCGACGCTACGTGTAAGGGCGAGAGAGAAAAAAAAACTGTACACATCGATGGGCCATTATGATCCATTAATTATCATTACGTTTTATTGGTATTCATAGCGGCGCGGCGTCGGATGGCTCCGGGTTAAGGCGCGGCGCACCAGAGCATCGCGATAAAACTCGTCGCTCGCGCGATCCTACGGCGGAACGACAATGCGGCCGCCGCCGCCGCCGCCGCCGCCGCCCGTTTCACCGGGGCGGTCCTCTCTGTGCGGCCGCTGTGTTTACGCGCCTCGCACGGACCGAGCCTTTTGTCGAGGAGCTGAACGATCGACGGCCCAATCGTTAATGCGGCGATGGGTTTCGGGGACGTGAGCTGGGATCTTCCGGGTGGGGCGGGGGGGGGGGGAGGAGGTGATTGACGATCGATGCACGGGCGGGGTGCGAGACACTGGAATTATAAGCCGTGAAATGAAAATAATAGGGAAAGTCTGACGAGCCATTATCTCGACAGAATGCGCGTCGTAACACTCTCTATCGTATTATTCGTATCCCGTTGTATTAATTTGTTATTAATTCGTCACATCTCCCGTACTCAACTCGGCGTATTAATTATATCAACGCCTTTTTCTTCTTCTTTCTCTCTGCATAATTTGACTTTGACACGGTTTTGATATTGGTATGCGGCGTCGCTACAAAAATCCGTCCACGTAAGCGATTCCGTCGTCCGACCTGCTTTAAAATTTTTTACTCAAATGTCGAACCGAATCGCATTGAAAATATTCAGTTTGCTGAATTTATTTATATTGTAAGGAGAATTTTCCAAACATTTCGCGTATTTTTTAATTAGAAAAATGGCGCTGTGGAATTTCGCCCGACGAATTGCCGATCTTTTACTATTTGCATAGGAAAAATAACGCATTCTTCTGGTTATTGATTCGATTTTTTTTGCCAATTTAATCTGACGACTATTATATTTTTTATCATTCGAATGTAGAAATTTCAAAATTCGGGACTCTGGCTTTTTTTAATGATCTGTTACATTTTAAAACTACAGGAAGCAATTGAATATTTTGTTAAAAAATGTTGCCGTAAGACTATATGTAAGTCTAATCAAATAGACATTTTTTAAATGTCGTTTTTTCTTTCATTGGTCATATGGTTTTAATAAAATGTTTTACCACGTGACAAATGGCAATTCCACCTATGTTCCCTCAGTTTACAATTTTGATGTCCCAAAAACAGTTGTTCCAGCTTTAGCGAATACTGATATTTTTCCAACATGGGATAGCTATTTCGATCCTTAATTTTTTAAATTCAATCCATTTACTTTTAATGAAATTATACTGTTGCATTATATAATTATCATATTTTTTAGCTGTCCATTCATTTGCTAAGCGTCCACTTTTGGGCACAAAATCAATCATCCAAAATATCAACTTTGCAATTAGTGGCCTGGATAGCAGTGCGCGCTTGAATTAACTTATCCATTTTTATGGGTCACTCGTTTAAAAAGACACATACACGTACTCGCGCACAGATATTTTTATATACA
The DNA here is from genome assembly GCA_018907035.1 of Sycobia sp. Sy_11. NCBI lineage: Eukaryota > Metazoa > Arthropoda > Insecta > Hymenoptera > Epichrysomallidae > Sycobia > Sycobia sp. Sy_11. Next base: position 2,057,861 of record JACCIC010000049.1, on the reverse strand, counting down.
CACTAAAGTAACAATATTATAACAACACTGAATACACAATTTAAAATACATATCATGCAATTTTACCAGAATCGTTCAAATGTAATTCTACACGAGGTAATACGTGATTTTGGTTAAAAAAAAAAATGAATAAATCAAAATAAAATATACCATTGGGAATCTTACACCTTCTCAGACCACGTCTAAACTAGGTCAGCAAATTGTAAAGGCTTCGCTTCGCTACCTGAAATTAACGCGATTTTTTCCTACTAATTTCAGTCTGGAAATTTGCGAGGAAAAAAAAATTTCTGAAAAACTTTCTCGTTGATCGCTAAGTCTACGAATTGACTGATAAATTTATTAGAATAAGTAAATGGTAGTTAATTTTTCCACTCCGTTTTTTATAAATACAATACACTTACAATGAAGCTATTCCAATTGGCCTTTTAATATCTCGAGACCGTTCAATGCTGAAACATGAAAATAAACGTAATAGTTCAAAATGGCTTATAGTTTATAGTACACATAAATTCGCCAAAATTTATTTCATTTTTTTCAGTGAGCGTTATATGGATCAGTAGTACGGTATGCGAATAGCGGAACGCGGAAATCACAACCTTTCGCCCCTTTAATGAAATATAGCCAACAAAATATACGATGCATCGCGCCAGCGAACGAAATTCTCTATACCGAGACGTAGAAAAATCGAGATCGTTCTGGTGTCGAGGCTTATAATAATAATAATAACAACAATAATAATAATAATAATAAAAAACAAAGAAATCACCCACCTACACCGACACACGCGCACACACCGCGTACAACATGAACGAAGGTTTTTCGTCTACTCGAGCCTATCGTTCGGTTCATATGTTCAGTCTAGCGTGTGATAATGGCGATATATATATATATATATATATATATATATATATATGTGTGTGTGTGTGTGGGATCGCACAATTCGCTTCGTGGCATACATCCATCCCTTCTCTCGACCATTCAGACTCTTTCTCTCTGACTCTATATATATATATATATATATATATATATATATATATATATATATATATATATATCCTTGATCTCTTTGAGTTGATCGAGTTGATTTAACAGCTAATGAACGGATTACAATATATTCACATAAAAGCAGGGCGATCTTCGTGTGTGATTACATTGATAAAATTGAAATGATTGTTAGAGCTGCAAAAAACTACATTTTATCCACACAGAGGAGTGCATGCATGCATGCATGCACACATACACATATACGCGCGTATATATCAATGTAGTAGTATTGCAATGATGTTTTGAACGTTATTCTACGTCCGACATTTGACGATTTTACATTCGACGATACATATGTCTGTATATTATGTATCGTAATATATTATATATATATATATATATATATATATATATATATGTATATAATGTAGAATATATATATTATGTAGAATATATATATTATGTAGTACGCGAGCGTGTATGTGTCTGACTGCAAAATTTTTATGCGTATGTTTTTTAAACGAAGATGGTCGTTCAATAGTCACCGCTATCCTTCGGAGGGTCAAATTATTGTTGCCGGCGCGCAGCTTGAGAGCATGCGCCTTATATAGATTACTTTATGTAATCGTTTGTTACAGTTTGTAAGACAGCTCGAACGAATTTTTCCAAAGCACACAAGTTAAATTTCTTGTTAAACTAGAATATATATATGAGATGGACAGATTAATAGATTACAAATGCTAGACACATCTGTTAACGGATGAGTTTTTTTCACGTTAAGTCAGATTACAACGAAATTGAAGGAAATTATATGTGAATAAATATTCAAATTCATAATATAAAGATTACCGGTTCAATGAACGAGTTAAGTGAAATAATCAATGTTAGATGAGACATGGAAGAATATATAATTTTTTTTATGCTTAAAATAAAAAATGTACTTTTTATTAGTGAAATAACAAAAGTCCATCGCTTTATTACGAATCGAATTAAGATAAATATCAATAATTAAATATCGAGAAGGAGAAAAAAAATTAATTGTAATTGAATATGTCAACAAAAGGCTTGAATTCTTTTCGAGTCGTTCCTCTCGATTGTATTTACGCCTTTCTCATAAAGAATATAGCGACATTTCCGTAATAAATCTATCTGTGTACAATTGGCATTTTCTTCGTATACATCTAAGAATTGGCCGTCTGTCGTACCACGTTTGTGAGCTTAGCGTGCGTCCTTGGGCGAAGTCATACGGATTCTCTCTGATTCTTGGCGTTACTTTTTATTTGTCGTGATTCCGCTCGTAAAAGAACCAATGTATTTTTTGGATTTTTATCCAACTGTACGTAAAGAGTGCCAGTTTAAAAAAAAAAATATTTTACGTGTATTTTCATCGCACGATGTTGACGATAAGTTTAAAACAATAATATTATTGCTTATACGTCTGTGTCTCTTAATGGCCGGTGCAGTTAAAAAAAATTCAGGTTAATATCAATTGAGGCCTCAACTTACGCGTAGCACCATTGAGAGTGTCACGCGCTTGATCGATTCATACTTTTAGAAAAGTCAACGAATTGCTTGTATTTTTTTTTTTTTTTTAATTTCCTAAAAACTCGGAACAGAGTCGAGCGGCATTTAAAAGCGGTCCTCCGTAACAATTCAATCGATTTTGTGGAAGACTTATCACGATCGCACGCGACTCTTCGTGGAGGCGGGAGAACGCGATGTTAGAAATTTCGCGCTCCAATAATCGATTCCGTCTTTCGTCGAAATATCAGGATCGTTCACATTCGAATCATGCATTGTTGGACGCTCCTCTCTCTCTCTCTCTCTCTCTCTCTCTCTCTCTCTCTCTGCTCTGTTCTTCTTCTCCGCGCACCCGACACGGAAATAAAGAAGACGCGGCTCTGCGCCGCACTCTATTGTTCGATTTATTATTTATCGCATGCTCGCGGTATTATTAATTGCTTCCCAACCCCCTACGTCCCGCGCTCGTTCGCGTCACCGTTTGTTTTCCGTGGCGATAGGGAGGGGCGAGGGGATGCGCCATTTTTAACGGAACGCGAAACTTGGCCGCAGGTGTGTAGATGATGGATTCGAAGGAATGCCGGCGGCGGAAATTTATGATACACGTAGAGTTGGAAACGCTGGCCGATGGGAATTTTCCGACCAAGGGCGGTGGGGGGGGGGAGACTGGACCGACAGCGTAGTCATGATTATTATCTCGTGGTTGGGCGAGGTATTTGAGTGATTATATGCTTATTACGTTCTATTCGCTCGAATGGTGCGATGGAGATGAGAAATCAATTGCAAGAGCGGTGATGGTAGAGCGTAAGACAGGGAGGTGGTTGATAAGATTTCGTACGCATATAGTTCTAAGTTAAGGGGATATCTTAGGGATCTATGTATGTAATGTCAGATTTGCGTAACTGAAGCCGAACAGTACGTTAAAATTTACATAAAGGAAAAATGTATAATTAAATATCAATTTTTAGAAATTTTCGTTTAAAATGCCTTTCGTTTGTAATGAAGCTTTTAATTTTTAAGACGCTCGAGTAGTGTATCAAAGAGTTATAAAGCTAGGAAATGAACATTTTTTAAAAGTGACAATGACATTTATCATATTTTATCACTTTCTTGTAATTGGAAAAAAGCATCATCAATATAAAAATATCGCTTACGTAGACTTATTTATATCTATATAAATTAATTTGTCAAAAAGACATTGACAAAAATAATTTTAATGAGTAAATTATCTACTGACGTCCAATCCAAAAGCACTTTGGTTTTAACCATTTATATTAATTTTCGGTTTAGTTTAATAATTGAATTATTTTGCTTCTCAAGTAAAATTGTACGCATCATAATTTGTATAGAAGTCTTTTGAACAAGAGCGCTACTTTAGTGTTCCAAATTGCACAATTAAACGTTTCTTAATTATGCGTACCAATATCGGGTAAATTTATATATTTATAAGGTTATTTAAATTTCTTCATCATGATGAATATTGAACGTTCCGTGGGAATTTTGAAAATAAAGTAAGATTAAATTCGGACCAAAATTTAATTTACGCAAGCGTTAAAATTTTTTTTTTTCTAATTGAAAATTCGTTCTTACTTTTTAACAATCAACGTATCCTCGCTTCGAACGCATGTATATATAGTCAATTTACATAGTTGAGGAAATACTTAAAAAAAAAAATTTCTTTTTATTCTTGCAGAATAACACAAATTATTAGTTATTCCCCAGCGTCGATGTTCCCTCTGAAACAGCGCCGCGGGATAATATATAAGTATGTATATACATCGCGCGCGATGCGGCCTTTGGTGGAGCCTCTCTCTCTCTCTCTCTCTCTCTCTCTCTCTCTCTCTCGTTCCCTTTCCCTCTTGCTCGAGCGAGCACGGGATTGGCGGAAGAGGGGGGAGGGGAAGGCGCGGCAGAGTTCGCGAGCTCGCGGGCAGAAAGAGAGTAGACGCGCGCTTCGAATAATTATGCACTCTATGACGAGGGCGAGCTCGCCGTGGCAATATTATTTCTTTCGAAAATGCAGAACGCGAGGAAACGTTTCATTAGTGTTCGCGAACTCCGAGTCAGGCAGCGAGAGAGAGAGAGAGAGAGAGAGAGAGAGAGAGAGAGAGAGAGAGAGATAGGTGGGGAGGAAAGCGCGGCGTTAAAAAGTCTTAGAAGATCGAAAAGGCCGGGGCGGTGAATAGCTATATATGCCTGGCTGGGTGTGCCCGTGTGTGTGTGTGTGTGTGTGTGCACGCGCGCCTTGAAAAAGAAAGGAGCGACGCGAGTTAACGTAAAAAGGCACCGAAAGCCAGGTGCCATAAAAGCGGAGAGGCGCAGCCAGCCACGTCTCTCCTCTCCTCCATATATAGGCGTACCCGACGCGACTCCCTCGTTCGTATCGTTGTGTTTCTGCACAGCCGTGCGCGATTTTGAGCCCGCGCGCGCTTCCACGTCGACGAGGCAAAGGGCTCGAGGGTTACGCGTCGACTCCGCCACGGTGGCGGCCGCGGCGTGGAATTTTGTGCATCGGCTGGACGAGCGCGGCCGATTGTGCAGGAGCGTATAAATGACGGAGGCTCGATGCCGGGGCCGACTTCTGCTTCGAACTTAGGGACGGTCGCTGGGTCAATTGGTTCGCGTACAGTTTGTATGGGCAGTTGGCTTTACCTTTATTGCGGCGCTAGACCGTATTCGAAATCCCGTTTCCACTCACTCTCCCTACCCCCCCCCCCCAGCTTCGCTTTATCTTTCGATCCAGATTCCACAGAGTTCTATGTGTACATCTTGTCTTTTGAGGCTTATAGTTCTCCGTGCGAATTTCGACTAATTGTAATAAATTTTAGGATCAGAATATCGACATCTCACACACTAACGGCATGTGGCTAATTTAGATTTTCAACAGAAACAACCCCCAGTTCCAATTTCGGCCAATAAGAAAATTCCAATTAAAATTTTTAATTCAAAATTTTGACTTTCATCGCGTCTACTATTGGGATCGAAGAAGAATAATGTTCGTTAGCGACGGGAGGGAAATTTTACGCTTCCGCGATTCATACACCACACCCGAACCGTGAAATTTTATTTTCCTCCGCTCCATACAAAAACCGTATATAGTATATGCAATATTTCACGGCCCAATAAACTTATGATACTTCAATTCTCATAATTTGACGTTTAATATTATGTATTAACTGGCGCGGCAATGCAGGAGGAAGTCGAAGGAATGCAGACGATGGGATATTTTAACAATGGTGTTCCGACACGATAACTATCGACCGTCTGCTCGTTTCAATTCGAGCGTCCACTGCCCGTCGCTCGTTATATAATTAATTTTGATCGCCTCTCGTGAAAAAATTTATTTGCCATTCGTCGCCTTCTAGAGATTTCTGCTACGAACTGTCGGAATAATTAAACAACGAAGCGTCAAGGGCGGGGCGATTTTTCCGAGGGGAAGGGCGCGGGTTATGAGGTTCAACCATCGGGACAGCTTCCGAGGCGGCAAATTAAAGCGAAAATAAAGGTGGGGAGGGCGATCGAAAAAGGCGCGCCAGCGAGAAAGGATGCTCAGCTAAAGTTTCTCTCTCCTTCTCTTTCTCTCTCGCTCTCTCTCTCTCTCTCTCTCTCTCTCTCTCTCTCTCTCTCTCTCTCTCTCTCTCTTTCACTCACTCACTCCATCGTCTTGCCGTATCTGTCTTTCGCAGTAATTATAACGCGCGGCTACGATGAATTTCCAAACCGCTCGCTTCGAAGGAAACCTTTTGTTTTTCCAATTATTTAACGCGACTAAAGCAAACAGAAGGGCGGATAAAGAGAATGAGAATGAGAGAGGGGAGAGGAAGAGAGAGAGAGAGAGAGCGGACGACGCTCGGGTAAGTGTAACATTAACGCCAGTTATGCCCTTCTCCCGCGCGAGAACGCGGGATTGCTATTATACTACTAATTAATTAGAGCATCACCATTTCATTTACAAGCATAGAGAGAGAGAGAGAGAGAGAGAGAGAGAGAGAGAGAGAGAGAGAGAGAGAGAGAGAGAGAGAGAGAGGGACCGATAGCGATAATTGTGCGAGCTCAAAATTATCATAAACTCGTGGATTCACTTGGAGAATCTTTTTATTAGTACATACGGTTTATTAGGGAAATGCCAATATACCTCTCACCCTCCCCAAGTCTACCAAGAACCTCGATTATTTAAAGTAAAACCATCCAGCGGAAAGGGGAGAGGGGTGGATAACCAAAGACACTCTCGCTCGAGCGGACAGCATGACCGAGAGACCGAGGACGCCGGTTACCCCTTTGTACATGCATGCACGCGCGCGCGCGTCTGTGTATGCGTGTAAGTGACAGACAGGTTTCGCTCGTGCGAGCACCCCCGACCTCAGAGCTTTTTTTCACGGAGTCTCTGCGTCCGGTTAAGAAAGTTTGCACCTCGGCTGTTATATATTTAAGGGATGGTGGTGGAGCGAGAAAGAGCGAGAGAGAGAGAGAGAGACTAATGCCGCGCGTGGGTTAAACTCTCGGAGCGGCGACACTGTAGTATCAGTCACACGCGCACCACGCGCATTAACGGCACGGGATTACTTGTTGTATCAGTAAATAGAGGACAGTTATAATTACATAGTAGTGCTATACGTAGGTGTTCGGTTTAGCTGAGATCGCTTATGTTTCCGCTCGGTGTGCAACAGAGCTAGTCCGATTTCCGAATGACTCCGCGCCTGCTCGGCATGTATTCTTTAGGTGAAAAGCGTACTGGTGTCTATATCACTTGTATTTAGATATAGTGAATATATGTGAGCATGCTTGTATGTGCGTGCGGGTAAAATTTTCTGTGCTCGGAATAAAAGTAACTTAATCCAGTTACTGTGAATGCACTGATTTGATACATTGACTCTTTGATTTTTTCCCCTTTTTTTAAGCAGTGCATAAGTCGGAAGAAAATCGCTTCTTAGCTATCATAAGTATATAATTATAAACAAAGGTTTCAAATTTTGGATAAAAAACCAATCTTTTCATATATTTATTAAACAAACATTGACACGAAATTATTTGAATAGATTGCATTATCTATGTATATATATATATATATATATATATATATATATATATATATGTATGTATATATTTAAATAAAAATTTTTAATTCTCTAGTGCGCTTATTTATTTGTCACGAGTATCAATTGTAAAAATCATTGCAATTTTCATTTTATTCTCAATATATTAAATTTTCAAATTTTGAAAGAACAAATAAATATGTAGAAATATCTATATACGCAAAAAGGAATATTACGTGGAACAAGACGCGGAAAAAATCATTTTGACGCGAAGGTGTCGCACGAGGAGACATAAATCATCCGAAGCGCAAACTTTATTTTCCATTTGTCGAAGGAAAAAAAAACAATACTCCCCCGGCACCCGCGTATAAAATTACGTATAATTTTGCGACTCCGTTACCATTCCAACAGAAGCCACGCGACAGTCCTCCGACCTCGCGCGCGCCTCTTCGAGCTTCTCAACGCGCAATAACGATGCTAAACGTGCCCGCGCTGTTGTTCTGCGAAAAATCATCTCGTTGCGCGCATCTGATGGGATCCGATGAGAAGAAGAAGAGAAAAAAAACGGGAGAAGAAAAAGTAGTTGAAAAGAGAATAACGAAAACGTAGGAACGGGGCAAAACGTCGTGCGCGTTCGTGCTCCTTCTTCGATTTACAAATACATTATACGATATATAATATATATATATAGAATGCAGGTAACCAAATAGCACAAAAAACGACTCTCGGCGTGTGTATAAGCACGTCTTCCATTTCTGCCGCAAATGGGGGAGTATAAGGCCTCTCGCGTTTCTCGCGAGCTCACGCAGCCGTAACCCGTGTACGATGTGCCCGGCTTCCTGCCGCCCCTGTTGCCCGGTAATATAGTTACATGCAGTGTATATGTACATATGTGTATATATATATATATATATATATATATATATATATATGTATATGTATACACTGTATGTAATATATATGTCGCGCGTGCCGAAGTCAAAATCCGCAAATGAAGACAGCGGCGCGTTTAATAATACGTAATCGAACTCTGCGGCGGCGCGAGAACGCGACGTCCGACGCGTCACGCGAACGCCCAACGGGATGGAACGACCTGCGACGGACTCGTCGAAGCGGTGCGGGGAAGGGGGAGGGGGAGGTGGTCTCGTTCCGTCGGCCACTCTCTGTCAGCCCCTTCCTCGGCAGCGCGTGTGGCACGGCGAGATATAGTGTGTCCGATGGCGCCTGTGACCGCATCACCATATACGTATTATATATAGGTACACGAACCCGCCGGGTAGTTTACATCCATGGATGCGTGCGCGATACGCGAGCCGGTTCTCATTTCTCTCCCCCCACCCCCATCAAACACCTGTTTATCTTATACTTATAGTTTTTGCTTTGTTTTTCATTTATCTTTTTTTTTTTTTTTTGTTTCGTTTTATTTTTAACACGGTTGCGTTTCGCTCCGTTGATCTCGTTTATGGGCTTGCATCACGCGCGGGGGCGTTGGGACGCGATTAGATAGCTGGACCGTGTCATGACCAATGGATTCACGTCGTGGGTCGACACAGGTCGCACAGTGTCAGGCGCAGTCTTTCGATTCTCCGGAAACCGTGCCAGATGACTTTTCTCGCAGTTCTTTAATTAATTTTTAATGTAATCTCGTCTACGCGTGTCTAATCAGATTTTTATTATTTTCGAAGCATGTTTATATTGAAATCTTTACATCTGGTGTTCTTCACCGTTTGTATTCATATACATGTGTGTGTGAGCGCGCGCGTGTGCGTAATCGCAATATCATTGCAAGAAAGGTTAATAATAGTTAAATTAATTATTCAGTACTTCCATTACCATATCTCTGTTTCGCGCATACGGGCCGTCCATTTAATTACATTGGTAGAACAATGTACAGATTTCAGTACTGTAACGCCGCGAGGAGGGGGAGGAGTGAGAGAGAGAGAGAGAGGGAGGGAGGGAGGGAGTAAATCACCTTTCCACTCCATCCGATGTCAGTTGGCGCAGTCTACTTCCAGATACCGCACGTGCGTGCAGACGCACCGAGATGAAACAGAATGAGAATTAGAACAAAAAGATTGTCAATAGTCATCGAGTGCTTTTCTCTTTTGCTGTTTGGCTTTTTCTGTAATTCTTGTTTCTTCGCACTGCTTTATCCCTGCATTTTGTACCGTAACCTCTCATTCGTTCACGATGCACTCGACCGAGATTATTTCGCAAGTATAGATACGTACATGTTTCTCATGGCCGCTCGTTCAGTCGAGTCTCTGTAAGTTTGTATCGTTTGGAAATTTGCATAGAAAACGATCACAATATCAGTCACAAGACTAGCTTAGGAGGACACATAACCCATAGTAAGAAAAATACGATATTTTCTGGAAGTAGTAAAAGCCAGTGAATTTAAGTTTCGATGAAACTTAACGCTGGGACTTTCAGAACTCTAAATACGCGAATTATCGGTAATTCGTTACATTATAAAGAAATAAAATAAATCGATCATAGTTTTAAGCCGATTTGATTAGATGCTACACTAAAAACCAACCATGTATAGATAGCGCAGCTTTCGTCGCGCCACTGCACCTTAATTGAAAGTGTGCAGAGAAAAATTTCAATTTAATACATATAAATACAATGGAAAGTTAACATTAATTCTATTGTACGAGCTCGCTCTACGCATGGAAGTTAAATATGAAGCTCTAAAAATCCTTTCACACGCGTACGTAATTTACGTCAGAAACAAATTTTCTTTTACAACGCGAATAAATAAATGCTTAATAAAATGTAGTCTTTATTAAACTTTCCTTGTTAAAACGTACATATTAAAAAAAATTTTTTTTTTTAATCACATAATCTATAAATTAAAGATTCCTTCTATAATAGGCAGCACTATACTTACGAAAAAATAACTATGTGCATTTTCATCGACAATATCCCCAAAACCCAGCAGTGAGACATGAAGAAACTAATAAATATCTTTCTCAACAAGTATGACTTCATAAAACTTAGTGCGCGCTCGCGAGAACAGCGGCATTAGAGAGGAGGCGAGAGAAGCAAAACAAACAAACCAAAAAAAAACAAAAAAAACAAAACAAAAAACTAAATAATGCCGCAGTACGACGAGTCGTTCCTGGACTCGCCGCTATTCCGGCGCCGGGCGCGCAGCTACTGCGTGCAAAAGCAGTCGGTGCGCAAGTCCAGATCGTCGTTCCAGCTGACGGCCTCGCCTCTGCTACTAGCGATTACCAGTCCAACGAGGAGGATCAAGGCCTCGGCTTCGATATGCAATCTGCAAGGTATATTCGATTGATTACTGGTGTATTGTATGTATAAGAGGAAGGAATAATCGAAGTTATGATAATATTAATCGTTATCGAATGTTTCGGCTGATCTGGATGCTGAAACTTTTCATTTGCCCGTTGGGACAGTTTTCGGGTGGGTTTCATTTTGTTTTTTTTTTTTTCTAACAAAAGAAATGCCTGGCGTATATGAGTTTTTATTCATTTATTTTAATACTCATTATTTTCCGCTCTGATGTGACTTGAAAACTCGTAATCATTAGTTTTATAATAAGTTAGACATATGACCAAGCAAAATTCATAACAAAAACAATAATATATACTTTGAATTATATAAGTATAATTGTAAATTATACAAAACTGACGCAGTATGTGTATGTTATATGCCTAGCCATACCTCATGTAGTACAACAATAATTACACAAGTTATTAAAGTCACACCAGGTCAGAGAATAATGAGTATGGATGGAGATAAATCAGAAATTGTATTTTTCGACAAAATTTATTTCAGCAATGTTTGATTCCATCCAATTGAACCATCGGCAAAATTTACTCTACCCGCCCGTTGGTGAAGTTTCTTCTAATGCTCGCGTGTCTGTGGTGGCAACGGTTGCGCAGGCGCTGGGGAAACAGTCGTTGCCTATTTTTGCACGAGAGCCCCAGTCCTTTTGTTAACAACAAATAAAAATAAAAAAAAAAAAAAAATAGCAGAGGTATATAAAACTCTAATATTGACCAGAACGATTCGATCTGGCCCCGAAATTTTGAATCAATAAATAGACATGAAATAACGAACGAGGCGAATCGTATTTTTTTACGACATTGGCCGTAACGATTCATAAATGCATTTCGTACATAAACTTTATATATACTTTAAATTTACCTGATACGCTTAAAATCACGAGCAGAACCGTATCGACACCAACACGAGTAAATCGCTGTATCAAAGTCATATTTTTTATATAGACGATCCCAAATCCCATTATTGAGAAAAAACACTTGAGCCGTCAGATTTTTATAGTGGAGACGATCCCAACTCCAGTTTTTAACAGGAAATTATTTCAACTCAGGTCTTTTCATGGAAGAAAACAAAACTCGATGAATATTTTAACGAAAAAAAAATCCAAATGGTGTTTTTATTGAAGACGATTCCAAATACAATTTTCCTCTAAAAAATCATTGATTTTTTCTCGTTCAAAAATCTCAGAAGTTTTTTACTTCAACCAATGAAGTTGGAATTGTATCAGTGCGGCATTCGATTTACGCATAATACGCATTACTTTTACATTTTATTTTATTCATTTTCATACTACTTGTATTTAGTAATTTTACATACATACATACATACATACATATACATATATATACATATATAATATATATATATATATATATATATATATATATAAAATCAATTTCTTATATACTCTTTCGAGTCAATAATCGTAAATTTACTAAAGTATTAGTTGAGCATTTCAAAAGGCAAAAGTAACTTTGTCGTATCAAATGGAAATACATAATTAACAGTAGGTTCTGACAATTATAATTCTGAATTATATTCCTCTTATATCTATTCACTATCATGTATGTAATATATCTAAATACTACATTAAAATCTGTAAGATAAAAAAAAATGTTTACATAACGACGAAGAATGCTTGAAATTAGCAATTGATTAACTTCTACATAGTATTTAACTCACAGAAAACTATATAAGAGAGTAATGTGTTCACTTTGGATAATCGAATTATAATTTTGTTAGATAATTTGGGCTCTTTCTTAATTAATATACAATGATATATTATAAATTTAAAGATATGCAAGATTTTTCTTGCCTTATTTACTTTTTTATGTCATCACTTTGATCAAAACGATTTATTAACGGCAGAAAATACTCGTATACTGTTGTGGAGGAATAATACCATCCGAAGATTTCGAAAATACTTTTATAGCATTTCCAACGTTTCAACAATTATATTGCTTTTATCTTAACTATTGCCTGAATCAAGAATATTAGTTTATTTGAATAAAACAGAAAATATGCATTAAAGAAAATTTTTTTTTCAATCACAATTAAAAAAATTAAAGTAATTTTCTCTTTCTTTATTTGTTCCAGGTAAGACCGGTTAAACTTTTCTCCAATAACTTAAGGCCATGAAGCACAATATCGAGGATACGAGGTCAGAATCTGTTTGTTTTATTGTAAATATGTTCAAATTTAGTGAATGCATTTGTAGATGATAAGACGCTTCAATATCGTTCGAATGACGTGAATTATGAGAATACGTGATTACGTCACATCGTGAAATTTTCATCAAGAAGTATGGGATAGACAACGTTCAGAAAAAATTTACAACTCTCTCAGCGACCTTTATTAAGGTTAACTTTACCCTAATCACCGAAAAAAATTTCCAATCTCGAGCGAAAACTTTCTCTTAATTTGTCGTACAATCGCTACCCGGCATAAAAACATAGACCAATCCGCTCTTCAATCCTCCCAACGTATAAGCTGATTTGTCCCGTGTCGAATTTCAACGAACTTCTCCTAGTCTCCCTTCGCTGAGTCGTCGAGCGACCGAAGTTATGGTAACTGGGCAACAAAGAAAGAGGCATCAGAAGCAGAGAGAGAGAGAGAGAGAGAGAGAGAGAGAGAGAGAGAGAGAGAGTCTGCAAAGCGCAACAATGCGCAAGACACAAAAGTAGAGAGAGAGAGAGAGAGAGAGTGGTGGAGAAATGCACGCACCCTCATCTTCCTTCATTACGTCTTCTTCCACTTCTCCGGCAAGAGACTCGAGTGCGGCGGAACGAGAAGTAAAGGAGGAGGCGGGGATGTATGGTTGGGCGCAAATGAAGTGCCGGAAAATGAGCGCGACGTGACGATGACGTGATGAGTGTATATATATATATATATATATATATATATATATATATATATATATCTAAAGCGAGCCTTGCGACTCTCGAGTGTATATAATCGTAAAGCTGAGGCGCGTACGTTTACATCAACGGATTTTCTCGCGTGAACACACACACACATACACACGCGCGCGCGAAGGTACCCGTTGTGCTATATCTAAGGGGAGGACGTGCCCGGGCGTTAAGCAGCTGGCGAATATTTCACAATATAAGGGGCTTTTCCTCTTGAACTTTTTCAACTTGCTGGAGAGAGAGAGAGACTGATTGTTGACTCGCACCAAGAGACTATTGATGCAAGCTCGTCATGCGTTTTCTTCTCTCTCTTCTTTGTAATGTACTTTTAGGAAATTGTGCATAAATACTTCACAGATATATTAGCTCGATGTATAGCTGACAAAGAAGACAATTTTTCAATTTGTTTTCATAGTGGCGCTGTGCATTGAAACGAATACTGCGGTGATTATCTTGCTTTGAGAAATCTTATAATAAAAACACTAGGTCTATGGAAATATCAGCAAAGCATAGAGTAGAAAGTCACACTATGAAATAAAACTTTTAAATCCATTATATGTTCTTAAAAACTCTGGATATTCTAGCAACGTAATATTGTTGTTTGAAGTACTGTCTGTAAATACATTCTTTACTTCACATTTTATCGTGTAATTCATTATATGCTAGACGTATGAATTTTTTTCCTATATATATTTTTAATTTATTATTGCTAATATTGAAACAGATAAAAATACGTTTGGGCCCTACATATCTAATTAATTTTCGATTTCATGGAATTTCCCGTTATATCAATTTAGTTATCAATTTTCACACGACATATCTACCAAAGCATTTCTTAAACATGAACTCGCTATATATGCTGTTATTTAGCTCCACAAGTAAAATGCAATTTGGAATATTTAAGAATCCCTTGTGCCCAAACAACACTCAGGCATGTAGATTAAAAACTGTAATTTACTCGAACAAAATAAACAAGTATGTAGGTAAACTTATTTTCTCAGAATATTCAGTTTTATTAATGCAAGAACAAATATTAATCATGTATAATATATGATAAATCAGAAGAAGAATATTATAGAACATTTATATTGTTAAAATTATTGTAGCTTCTATTACTTTGAAAAAAGAAATAAATAACGCTAGGAAACGTGCATGCATTTTTATGCTTTGAATATTTACATAACGGTAAAGTGCTTGATAATTTTTCTCTTTTTAAAGTATCAATCACAATAATTGCAGAAATGTAGTTGGATGCGAATATCAGCACATATATGCAGACGCGAATTATACTGTATTCAAACGAATCTAGATTTTTAAAATAAAAATTCGTTTTATTACGCAAACAATTAAAGGCAATGTTATTGGAATAGCTGAATTAAATAAAAATATCGATTCGTAAATACACAATTGAAAAAAAAGTTATTAATGTCATTTAATATGGTTTCCATAAATTTCGTATTATAAGCTCTTATGAATTAATTTCAATGTCGATGGGGTTGAAAAAATTGGAATACATTTTTGCTTTTAATATAGAGGCCATATAAATTTTAAGATTGAGGTATAATAATGCAATATATTTGCCGGCGTATAAAAACTCAATTTGCATTCATGAATCTTTAGCTTAAATACGCCCCTGTAAAAGTGAAATACCTATCTATAAGGTCAACGTAATTACAAAACGTGCGTTAATGAATTTAGTTTAACCTTTAAAGGGCCGGGTTTTGAGGTTACGAAACCTCCTTTGAAAGTGACCAAATTCATATCTTGAATCATTCATCAACTATGTACAGTACTATGGACCGAGTTGATATATCGGCTCTCCACCCTGGAGGATCATGAAAAATGTTTAGTTCCGGAAAATAGGAAGAAAATCGTATTCTCAGGTTTTGAGATGTGCTGCATTCAAATCTGGAGTCTGATCGGTCATATGTAGAAAATTCGGTGTCAATCGCTCTCAAAAACTAAAAACCAATTTTAAATATTTCCCTCGGTATATTCTTAACCTGGCATAGGAGAAATCTTCATCTCCCTTTTTATTTGAGGTCAAAATGACGTAAAACCCGAAGTCAGTCACTCCAAAAACATAAATATATATCTTTTGCAATGATTCAAATTATATTGATAGGTTTGACCTTCAAATGACCTTCATTGAACTTGACTCTAAAGTGATAAGGTCAAACCAGCTTCAGATATGAACTTAGCGAATTAATTTACTTAAGGATAAAGAGGTATCCTAGCATTATGTTTTTGAACCAATATATCGGCTTACCGGCCCTTTAAAGGTTAAAATCCAAACTCATATACGTAACCCGGCTTCTGTTCATACGTGTTGGATAGTTTCGGCAAAAATGTTATTTCATAACTAATTTCATTACTGTAAAACTACAATCTGATTTTCGTAAAGAGGACTTTACTACGTTTTTAATATTGTTATTACAATTAAATAGTTTTTGATTGAAATGATATTTTTAGTAGGCTCCTTAGATGTTACTATATAATAGTTACTATATAATAGTTTTGCTCGATATTTAACCTTTCTACCTATGTGTGAATGTGCAAATTATAGACAAAATCAATAAAAGTTCATTGCAATTTTTTTCAAGATTAAGAACAAATTATATTGTATAGGGATACAAATTATAAAGTAACAGGGATCCTATTCTATAATGTTCTACGATGGAAAATATGAAATTTACCTGATTAAAGTGTAATTAATGTTTTTTTGAAACTTGATTTTATACGAAACTCATATTATTTATCGTATAAAGATAGTTTTACTTCATAGCTGAATAGCATTTAATTAAATGTTTAGTTATATAATTCTCCAATTACGTTCGTCAGATTTCCGTAATTGTGCAGAAATTTAGTACTTTTCCCTCCAAAGATACAAACTTCAGATTCATTCACGATTTACGAATATCATATATAGTTTCAATCTCTATTCATGTTCAAACTGTATATTTAAATTAAACGCGTTGAAGTTAAAATAGCACGAATGCCCATTCGCGAATTACCAATAATCGTATACCAATCATTATAGCAAGATTTAAGAAATTTCCTTATTATATAATAGATGAAAATTTGCTATTACCAAGTTTCCCAATTTTTATATAATTCATTTCTATAGTCAGTGTCATGTCGATATCTCCTGTAAAATTTTGTGTATATATATATACATGTCACCGCTTTGCCGCTGAAATAAATTACATGCTCTCGCATGCATAGACAATCATTGACAAAATCTTTACATATATATACGTGTGTGTGTCCAACTATGTAGTACGCGAGAGGCTTCAAAGGCGGGAAAAGGATGAAACGTAAGTTTCAAACATGTTAGGAATTTCGCGCTACGCGCGCGAAATGTATCGCGCGCGCATAGAGGAGCAGTCGTAACCTGAATGGAGAATCCCGGGAATGGCTGCACGATATCGAGCTTGAGAAGATGAGAGGGAGAGAAACAGAGAGAGAGAGAGAGAGAGAGAGAGAGAGAGATCAAACACACGAACTGCGAATTTCTGCTATCCGCGCATATTAGCTTCTGTGTATAAGCTGTATATATACCAGGTAACTGACGTTCCGGCGTTTTCGCGTTCATTTCCCCTAATAAATATAAAGGACGAGCAAATGAAAGGGGAAGAAAGAGAGAGAGAGAGAGAGGGAAAGAGTTAGAATCACAGCCCGCATTATTGAATGTTCTCTCTCTCTCTCTCTCTCTCCTTCGGACTTCTCTGTCGAAAGGTCGACGAAGAGTATAGTTAGAGAAAGCAACAGACGAACAGAAAAGACAGGAACACGGGCGGCAGAGAAACGACCCACGTATTTCAGAGGGTAGCATTGACCGTTCTCGTCGATACATGGGTTGCCCATCAGAATGTAATTGAATTGATCCTTTGCTAAAAGATAGAGAGAGAGAGAGAGAGAGAGAGAGAGAGAGAGAGAGAGAGAGAGAGAGAGAGAGAGGGAGAGAGAGAATAATGAATCAATGAAGTGTTGAGCATAAAAATTGAAGGAAGAGGAAGGCAAGATTATAAGTATATGTATATAGATGGCTTCTGGTCCATAATATATTATTCCTTTATATTACAGAGCCTCTATTTTATAATTTGTACTTTCGCTTTAAAATTAAAAACCGATGAAACTTTTAATAATGTAAGTGTATTACGCTTCTTTGAAATGTTATATTAGCTGGTCGATTATTATACGGCAGAATTAATTAGGAAAACTGGTAATATCCCATCGGAGCGGCAGTCGAAAGCATAATAGAGCAAGCGAACAACTAGTACAAGCCTGAACATGTCAGATTCAGATTTGTGTGTATATATATTAGAGAGAGAGAGAGGGGGGAGAAAGCGAAAGAGAGCGGGGGGGGGGTGAGCGAAGAAACAAACCAGACTCTGCGGTGCTAGAGAAATATAGGAATTCGAACACAATCGAGGATGGAAATATCCCAGACATTATTCTATAGTCGATCGGAACTGTTCATGGTACTTGAAACTTTGTAATTTTCAGTAGTCGAAGGTGCGCCGTCTTAGTTGGAAAATCGAGAAAGACTTAAATTATTCGAGTAATAACAATAGTTCGTATTCAAGCGTTCCCGTTAAGTCTGCATAAAAATTATTCAAGATGTTTTCAATTCTCACGGAGGCATAAATGATTCTCTGATAATGGATTTGATATCTATTCTCATTTAAATAGATATTGAAATAAAAATGTCTTTTATCTTTTATTACTATATATTGAAATCAGATGTACTCATTTCTAGTTATCATAACAGTCTAAAAAAATTCACTCAGTTCTTAGTGAGTTTTCTTTTCACAGCTTTCTTTATTTCTCTTCTGTATCAGAGCTTCTTTCCGGCACAATATCATATAAAATTGAACCTTTGAAGATTTACGCGAGAGTGTACGAAAAAACTGAGTGAGGACACTTAATTGTATGAGTGTGAATTAAGAAAATCTGAAAATTATTAATAAAAACCGCAGACATCGGCAGATCACAAGTCAGAATCGAATGAAAATTAAAGGCTGCCAGTGAAGATCAAAGCGAACCCAATAGTACATTTTTTCTTCAGTTTCATGTTTCTCACTGGTACTTTTCGCCTCTCTCTCTCTCTCACTCTCTCTCTCTTCCCTCTTTCTTTCTCACCGTTCTCATTGATTCTCAAAACGGTTTTCTTATTTCTAATTTTTCTAGAACTGAGTATAACTCAGCTGACATCGGAAGTGGGCACTATCAACTTCATTTGTAACTGAATCCAAAAAAATATACTGAACACTGCTTTGTGCGTCCTCGATATTTCGAACTTAAGACATGCACGTCAATTAATTACAATTTTCTATTCCTCTAAAACTACGCCAGCGCCCATCATACACACGCAATAGAACGTCAGTCCATTAAAGCAGTAGCTTAAAAGCAATTAATCAAGCCCCAACCTTCGACAACCAAAAGACAAGCCCTCTCGCGTAGGTCTCTGGATAACAAAGCTTTACGATAAATAATAACAATTTCAGTAGAACTTGAAAGGAATCTTGGGTCAAAAACTAATCGGTTCTTATAAAAGTGTCAAAAATCTAATATGTAACTAATCATTACACTAACAAATATTTTTTTCTACAATAATATTATTATAATGACAGTCAGACATTCCTTCTTTACGATATTCCCCCTAGAATCTAAAGTATAAATATTACTACTAAAAATAATAAAAATTGACATGATAAATACAGCATAAGATACTATATAAATGTGTGACGATTTATTTATACAATATGATAAGGAATTCATTGTATTTTTTTAAATTTACAAATAACGCTTGAACAATTTTTCTAGAAAATTTAATAACTCAAATATGAATTATTAGTTATAATAATTGAATAAATAATGAAATAGAAATTTGTGAGAGATAATAAAGCAGATACTTTCTTTTTATATGAAGTACAGTTCCTATAGTATAGATCGTTACAAATCAACGTTGGGTGTTTGAATTTTTGAGATTGAAAATTTTCATTATTTACTAATTATTATACTGTCCATTAAATTTTCTTACTATTATACAATTATGTAATTTATTAATATTTGGTAAAAAAGACTTGCCAGTGCTTTGGTAAAAATATAAGAAATAATTATTAAACCGTCAAATAGATATTAAATACAATCTAAAGCCACTAAATAAAACATCGTTTTCCATTTCTATATACCGTAGTGAGTCTGATCCGTGTAGGCTTCGATAAAGCTTTAAAAGCTCTCTACGCAGCGGCTATCCAGTCCCAATGATAAATGAATTACTCTATTTGGGCAAGATCTGAAAGTCATATAAGAGAACGGCGACGTTATATTTTTCGTTATTGCCGCTGAAAATGAAAGATCAAGGCCGAGAGTCCCTGTGCGTGAGTGAACATAATATATATATATAGAAGCAAGTATGCATACGTTGGGAAATTAGTAGAGCGCTTGTAAGGATCGTCCTCACGGGTAGCATTGTGGCTTTCGCTTGTAATAACTGTTGCCAGATAAGCAAGCATTAGTGTACCTAGTATATACCTATCTTAACATTCAGAATTAAATCTCTCTCTCTCTCTCTCTCTAACTCTCTCTCTCATTTCTCCTCTTGAACATGCACAATTTGCCAAATCTCTTACAACCATCTCGTTCTCAGTACTTGTCTTTTGTTTCATCGTTTATGGCAATGGAACGTATTAATTATCTCTCGAACAGAAACCCTCGATGACTGAATCATTTTGTATTCGTTAGAAGTGAAATGCCAATTATTGATCTGGATTATTTTAATTTTATCCGTATGCTCGTTTAAGTTCGAAAGTGACAACGAGCAATATTGAAAAATTCTTGTATATGAAGGAAAAAATGAAACATTGTTAAGGTTTTCCCTTCGGAATGCTCCATTGGTTTCTGTTGTTAAATAATGATATACTTAAAAACCACGTATCGATTGTCGCGTTGAAGGATATGCATTCCATTGTTCCCGTCTTAATTAAAAATGCAATAAGAACTATATAGGCAAACATATTACATATAGCATAATATTTACGATAAATTTCGATAATTCTAAATTACGGATAAAGAATGTGATCAAAATGAAAATCAGTTAAATTTTCGTCTTTTATCTGTCGATAAAGTTCAGTTTAATTCAACTGATTATATATTATTCATTTGAGCATAAGCTTAGCTTAAAGGTAATATGTTATAAAAAGAGCCTTATTACAGTATCTAAGTTGATAGGGCATAATATTAGATCAACGATGATGTCTTTAAGAATAGTTATTAAAGGGAAATATTTGGTAAAGAAAATATATTATCGAAATTAAAAATCGAAGGTACCGTAATATATCGAGTCGAAATTGCGCACCGACACGCTATGTAATTTCGACGCGAAATTAATGGAGGAGTCGTTCCATCATTAGACGTTGCGAATCTTGATTACCGTTAATTTGTCCAGATTATCCGGCATTATCGGATAATGCTCGGGACACATGGGCAAAGCAATGATACTCGAGACGACGTGACGTCTTACTCGAGATAAAATAAAAAATGTTCACGCTATACGTTAATATTGCCCATTCAAATATTTTTACAAACAAAGGATTCGTTATATATAACGCTTAGTAAGCAATAAAATTGATAAGTAAATCATCGATGTAAATTGCAATACAACGAATTTTATCAATCGAACTTGTATTCGTATTTTATTTTAATTTTCTTTTTGAACAAAGGCTCATTGGTAGGTTCGTGCGTATATATCTTTTGAGATGTGCGGTATTCAGTATTCTGTAACAGTCGTACCGTTTGAAGCGCCGATAATCCAGCTATGATTAAGTGCAGATCGCTCTAGTAATGATAGCATTCCAGCAGTCGGATGGATGGGTTGGGGGCAAGGGTACGCAGAGAATAGCTGCACGAATTATTGTACATAACTAGATGTTATATATATATATATATATATATATATATATATATATATATATATATACTATTGATTTATAAGCAATTGCGATAGAAGCATAGACGAGTGTATCACAATTACATTCAGCGCAATTCATAGTATAATATCGACTGAGTCGATAGAACTGTAAAAATTTTTATGTACCGAATGCGGCAAGTGTACCCTAAAATATAGTCGAGCTGATGGATTTAAAGTTCTTACAAAACGCAGGCTCATATAAAAATGTATCTGACATTGCTGTTTTTATACAGATTATAAAACTATTCCCTTATCAAGTTCACATACTCTTTCAAGTTGAATCAGTGAAAATTATTGACAGAATTCAAGATGAATTGAATTACTAATTAAATACCAAGTGTATATATCATGTAAATTCCATTTAACACATATGTTATTTTTATTTAAATCTTTCATTCTTTTTTTAACTTAATTCTTCTTTGGTATTTCTCCTCGACCCCTCCCCCTCTCTTGCCCTTTCTGTATCTCTAACATTTTTTACTAAAGTCTATGATTATTCAAAGACTTTGTCCTATTGAATACTCCTATACACTTCTAATTTTTTATACTTTCTCACCTAGCATACTTTAGTTATTCTGTCCTCTATCTTTCTTTTAACAATCTCTTTATAATTCCATGGCCTTACCCGTCTTATATTCATTTTTTCTTGCTTGAATTCTTTATATACTCTGTTATCTTTGAGCGCAGAAATCCAATCTCAATATCCGGTTGGGAGAATCCAATTGTATTTTTTCAAGTATACTTTTCTTCCTTAACATTCTCGCACCTCTACTCCGTATTCTCATACATCCCTAATTAACATCCTGAAAAAGTTTCACGTTCCTTCTGAAATCTAATTTGCAATACCATTTCCCCAGTTCCCGCTTATTGCAGAAGTTACAACCATTGTTTTGAATTCTTTTATACGTTTTTTATGTAATTACTTCCTGTCAACATAAACCCTAAATATTTCATATGCTTTAAATCTTCCATCTCGTACTTTACAGACCTCAAGTTTCCATTAATTCTTTTCTTTTTTAATTAAATTCTGATTCTTTTTCTATATATCAGATTCTTCACTTCTCAAAAAATTTTAAAACGAGCAGATCCAATTCTCCAATTACCAAATAGATACTAGAACCAAATTATCTTTACCATATTAAGCTAAGCTTAATATACTTTAAAATCGTTTTCTTTAATATTTTCTACAACTCAATAGTATAGCAACAGAGTAGAATTAGCAAACAAGCTTGTATTAGATCGTACTTTTTCCATCATTCCTTTAATAATCTATTATCGTCTGCATTAAGCATTAGCTATGTTTCTTCTAACACGTCGTTTATCAATTTTAGCAAATAGTGAGCTAATACTTTTTCTCTTCATTATCTTTTAAAGTAAATCTCCGCTCATGATATCAAACACAAATACAAAAAATTTATGTTGAAACAAAATGATTGATAAACGTTCAGTTCTATTATTGCGTTTCATAACAGTATAACGTCTGAAAAAATGTGTTATTTGTAATATGGTATCTAGGAAGTGTCGGAACTCTTCAAGATACAGCAAAGCAAGGAAATCGATCAAGCAATAATCTGTACGTGTGTATCATACACGTACATATACATATGAGATTATAAGATACACGCAAGCGTAATTACCACGTTCCGCGCATCTGTCGTGCGGCAAACTTTTAAAAACCAATTCTCAAATCGAGAGAAGTATTAACATTTCTCGACACTTCGGAAAAACTAATTCCCATAATGCATTCGGCATGTATAGAGCGGCCAGCAGCAGAAGGGAATCTGTATATAGCTATATACTCGATCTTGCGAACGAGTCGAGACAGTTGCCCATATATATATATACGGGCCTGTAAAATAGCGAAACGATCTTTTTCGAGGCAATCGAAACACAGAGGAACATGAAGAAGAAGAAAAAGAAGAATGAGGAAGTAGGAGTGGAAAAAGAGAGCTTTAAGATTGATGAGGTTTATTATACGATCGAAGCGCCGTCCCGTATATATATATATATATATATATATATATATATATATATGTATGTATGTATGTATGTATGTATGTATGTATGTATGTATGTATGTATGTATGTATGTATGTATGTATGTATGTATGTATACCCGAGGGGAGAGGAGAATAAATTGAACACGAGCCGTGTAAAGCACCGGAGCGGGTCGTGTGGAGAACACATATAAACGTGCACCATATGCACCCGAAGCTGTGGTAACGTATACGATATATATATATATATATATATATATATATATATATATATATGCAGGAATATGTCGTTACTTGCAATATTATCATCCTGACACGGAAGCACAATTAGTAGGACGGTATATGCAGATTCGATTGGGAATGAGGGTGGGGTGGTATATAGGAATGCCGGACTGGTGGGCCCTCTGCCTCTATCCCGCCCTCTCCTCTGTGACCTAAGGGAGAATTTCCACAAGAGGAACGTTATACAGGGGGAGAGTAAACGGGCTCTTTTACTGCTCGTCGCATCGATCAATGCGCGTGGGCGGAGCTTATTCGCGCGGTTATTACTGAAGCGCCGGATCGTCAGAGAATATGGACATTTTGTATTTAGTATTAAACTAATTATGACGATACGAGTCGTTAAGAAAGCAAATGTTTGTACTATATCTCGTGGTAGTTTTCAAATCAGTGAAATTTGTTACAGGGTTTTATACGTTATAGGAAATAATAATAATAACCACAATCCTATAAAGCTTCAAATGTTAGTGCAGATGTAGGTGAATCGTATATATTTACATATTATAGTTAGAATAATGTGTCTTTTAGTATAGAACATTAATATTCAAAACATATCGGTGCACATTAAGCGAATCAGGATGCATATACAGAAATCATCGTTCATAATATTCCTTTCCCGTATATTCTGAGTATTTGAAATTAGCCTATGTTTTTCTATTAAATTAAGCATTCTTAATAAAAAAAATAGTTATCAGATTTACTATTAAACTAATAAGTAAGCGAAATTTACATGTATTTTTAGGTAAAAGTATGTATGTATGCTTGTAGGTGGTAATAAGTAGATTAAATAACTGTACTAACGATATAATAGTGTTCATTATCTTGTATTAAAATACTACATTATTTAGCAAATACGATTAATATATGGCTTCGTGTTATATAGATTTAAACCATTTACTATGAAAATATGTTCCGATAATAATGAAATAGTTCTTTACATTATTTACATTTCCAAGCGATTTATTGGTTTCGTATAGAGATCAAGCAATATTAAAGTCTGTCGATAGAATTAAATGAAAATATTGAATGAGAAAAGTAATAAATTCAGTTATTATCATGAAAATTAATAACAAATTCTTATTTTTATAAAATAGTTTCTTTGAAATATAATATAATTAGAAGGAACATTGTCGTTCTTTAATTGTATATTGTTTCATTTATGATTTGAAAGGATTTGGAAAGTAAAATCGATGAGACAGATACTGAGAGTATAACAAAACTACGTCTGTTAGTTTACACTCAAGTTAGTTTATCTGATTGAATTAAAGTTTCGAACACGAGTGCACGAGGGTCTAAATGTATGCCTAGAGAAGTGTTAATTCCTGCTTATTTTCTCTCGTTGTCACGAATGGCGTTTTATGCGACGTATCGATCTTAATACATAAGCTAAAAGCTTTATCAGTAAAACGATGCCATGAGATTATTGACAATGGAAATTATTTTTGATGAATAAAAAGCTATAATTTAGTATTTTAATAAAACGTTTAAAGGAGATCTAAATTCTTTTCTTATGCCAAATACATATATTCAACCGAGTTTTCTAATTCCAAAATACAGAGATAAATTTAAACTGGAATTTTATACTTTTGCGTTTTTTAAGAATATTATATTTTCTAACCACAGAGTGCCGAAAGTAATGTAGGAGTAAGCTCTGCGAAAATGTAAATCATGAACTCAACACTGGAGACTTCCGCAACGACATAATATAAAGCTGGAACAGCAGTGGGGCACAAACTACTTTACAAGAGGGACTATATCTACAGTGAAAGCGCATCAATGCTGCACTCACAGAGATCTGGGAAATGTTAATATCTTTCAACTTGCATTTCTGATTCTCTCTATCTCTCGCTCTCTATCTATTTCTCTTGCAGTAAGCCTTGCTTACCAAGTTCATCCAAAGGCTTAGTATACGCAAAACCTCGCCACAGCATTGCAAGGAGGTGAAACCACATACATCCACATGTACGCATGGATTCACCCATATATGTTCCCCATCTCGAACATTTATACGCATACGTCGCGCGTTGTCCTGAGCTTTCAGAGAGCTCATATTATATAGTTCGCTGTGTAACTCTGCTGCTGCTGGTGCTGATGCTGTTGCTGTTTTTGGCGAGCGTGGAACGGGCGCAGGGGGTATAATCCACCGCTTAATCAAGACACAACACAAGAGGCCTTCTCTCGTAGGCTGAGAGCCCTCGGGTTGCACTTGTACCCCGATATGGGCAGAAGGGCTAACGAAGGGAAGGTGTGGCTGTGTGGATATAACACTCTTCCTCTACGTGTACGCGTACTGAGAGATACAGTTTATAAGCACGAGAATAACCTACCTTGTATAACTGGATTTGCGTTCGAGAAAAGAGAGTCAGAAGGCTGGGTTGAATTATGACGCGCGTGCTTTATTGTTTAAATATTAGGTACATTAATAAATTCCCGTTGCTTGTCAATAGCTGGCTTAAGCAGTTAGAAAGCATCGATTTTGAAACATTCAAAGTTTATTACTATATATATGTTTCATTAGAAGAACCCGGCGGCTAAAGCACATCGAGAATTTGAAAAATGTCAAGGAGGTGCTGCTATTAGCGAAACAAAGTGCTATGATTAGTTTCGTTGCTGCAAAAACCTTGATTTTGATATTGTAGACCGTCCGCGTCAAGGAAGGCCGAAACCTTCAGAAGACGCTGAACTGGAAACGTTGAGCAATGAAGATTCATGATAAACTAATTGTAAAAAAATAAACAATCCAAGCTATTTCCAAGCGATTAGATGCGTTGAATTGAGAATGATTCAAAAGCACTGAAGTTAGGCTCCTTGATAGTGGGCATCGCCCAGCAGCAAAAAAGAAATGGTTTTTTACATTGTCTGGTAAGGGGTGATGAAAAAAAAATATTCCTTTCGGCAACCCAAAAAAAACATTTTGTAGATTGCTTAGTCATACTTCCACGTCATCGCTTCAGTTAAATATTCATACTGCAAAGGTTATACTGTGCAATTTTTGCGACCAAATTGTCATTATTTATTATGAGTTATAGATACCAAATGAAACCAACACTGGGGAACAGTGTCTAAGAACTAAGTCAGGACGAGCAACAGTCATAATACAAGCAGAGGCATGTGATTTTACTACACGATAGGTTTCATGTTTCTAAACTCATTAAAACTTACTTGAAAATGCTCAAACGGGAAGTGCTAACGTAGTCCTATCCCACCCGCAATATTCCCCAGATGTTGCGCCGCCCGATTATTACTTATTTCGTTCGACGGCACATAGAAGCCATCAAAAAATGACTTGATTTGCGGATAGCCTCGAAAGATGAATACTTCTATTGTCAAGGTATTCGAACTGCACTAGAAAGATGGAAAAAAGTTGTAGCTAGCAATGGGTAATATTTTGAATGATTCATTCTTAAACATTCATTCAGAATAAAGTTTTACTTGTATAAAAAAATAAAACGAGAACTTAGTTGCACACCGAATATGTTTAAATTCACAGTAAGGAAATGCTAGGTGTGGTCGTTCGACAGATGCTAAAGATCACTATATGTTTGACATGAAGGAGGTGGCATATTTGATTACAGATACGTTTGAAAGGGCTAAATGAATTTTTCATTAGATATTATGTTTACTTACGTTGTAACGAGATGCAATAGTTGATTTTAGACAGTTTAGATATTTATTTTTAAATTTATGAATATTGTTTTAGGTTCAACAGTAGTTCAATTTTGAATATTGGTAGAAGTTGAAAAATTGGAAGTTGGACATTTCCTAGATACAATAATCTATTTTTTATCTGATATTTCCCAGAAAGAAGAACACTAATTTAAAAATAGATATAGAGAATACAAATATAATTCATGTGTACGCTTGAAAATGGATCTCATGGTATAAGAAGCATACAGCAAATAATTAACAAAGAAGAAATAATGATTGATAATGACCGAATATCTCTGGTCTAGTTCTGCAATTTGGATGAAGGGCTGGTTATCTCGAATTTCCATAACAGCCGTGACATTTCCGAATTTCCCTTCCTCGATACATATACATATATATACACGCACGAACACACACACACACCACACACACACACACACACACAGAGAGACAGAGAGAGAGTGAGAGAAGATAGTGAGGAGGGAGATTTGCATGCCTACATATAGATAACGAGACTATCCTCTGACACCTTCTGTTTGATGCTGTGGGGTTTACCAGAGGCTCTATTCACGGATGCTGCATCGACGTAAATATAGGAGAGGAGCTTTGGGTCGCGATACGAAGTAATTGGAAAATTTGCATTCGAAATGAGAATTTCACGTTTGCTAATCTATTAACTAATGAACTTATTTTGATTCCATTTGCGGAGCAAATGCCGTCGTAATTTACGTGTTATCCTTTCGTATAAATAACAAACATTACGAAAGAAGCTTTAAACACTGGAATAAGCAGCTAAAAATGTGAAAAAATGGTATTATCGAATAAAAATTACTTACGCTTATACTGTTATATTTAAGTACTAGATTTTCAGAAAAAATTTTATGGTTGTTATGACATTGAAAGGAATTATCGATAACTAAAATTGTGGTTTGGTAGGGATCAATTAGAAAATCAGTGAAAAGTGGTTATATTCTGTTTTGAAAGCCGCATGCAAACTTTGACAAAGCATCTTTGGAGTTAGTTTGTGACTTTACGATTGGGAATCATAATGTTTTTCTTATGAATTTTATAAATCAATGGTTTATATAGAGGTTATACATTACAGTTTCCTGGATATTTATTTAAATTATTATTAACATTTTAATTGGCTTTCACTTCTCTTAACGTTTATTTACTACTTTTCGCAGTGACGATACAGTTTAAGAATTCGTAATCCGTTTTTCGTTCGTTATTTCGTTACCATATTATATTTTCACAAATTTATAGTAAAATTTATCCTTACGTTATTACATTGTTATATTTTAAAAAAATCGTTCGACGTTTTCTATTTAGTTTCTAAAAGTCTTGTTCACGTTGAACGAAAGATACACGTGTCTTCTTCCTTAGTTTGATTAGTATGAGACTGAAGTATTTCTCTGTGCCTGTTATCGAAAACATAAAAAAAATTAAAAGGAAGAGCGAAGACAGAAAACAAGGAAAATGCGCGGAAGTATATAAGCAAAGGTAATTTTAGACCCTCGTTGAAAACCGTGCGCCAGCTTTTACTTTTTCATTAGTCTTCATTTCTCTCTCTCTCTCTCTCTCTCTCTCTCTCTCTCTCTGTCTCCCTCGCTGCCAAATAATCGCAGCACTGGCAGGACAGCGGTCCAACCTTGTAAACTGCTGATGCGCCTAAAAGTTGGCCAGGAGGAGAAGGAGGATAGGGCGGGTGGAGGCAAAAGCTCGTCCCTCGCTCGCGCATTCTTATTGGGATTCCGTCAAAGGGGAGGAGCAACATTATGCAAATAGCGAACAGTTATATATACTCGAATGGTCTTTTCAGAGAGGAACGGGCCGCTATTGCGGCTAACGCGCCGCGGCAGAGGAGCCTAAAGTCGTGCGGGCTGCGGGGGTGGAGAGGTGGCCGCGACGATACATTTTTATCCGGCACAAGAAGAAGACAGACAGAGGATGAGGCGAGTGTGTGCGCGTGCGCCATAGACATACATACACACAGTGAAGGAAAGAGAGGGGGGAGTTTTTTCTCGTACGCGCTTATACAGAATTATATGTACATAGGAGAACGCGTGCACCCAGTTGCGCAAGGGCGTCGTCTCTATATATGTTAATATAAAGAAAGGCCAGGTATACGTGGTTTTTTTTTTTTACGGCGCTACCGACGTTACAAGTCGACCGGTGAATTTCCGACGTTTATGCGTATACTTCTTTCGTACGATTAAACATTGGGCTCGTGCATTTGTAAAGTGTTTGGCATATTTTCCTGTCTTTTTTGGGGGGGGGGGGTTCTTATGCCAGCGCGCGCGGTTCACCAACTTCGGAGGATTTTGTTTTTTTTTCGATCAGGGTGATGAATATACGAACGCATTATATTTTTTTCGACGAACGTGCTTGCGCGTGTAATCAGCGAACAAGAAAATACACTGCACGTTTATAGTAAATATTTAAAACTGACCAGTATGTACTGTTAAAATAAATAAAAATAAATAGTACCGACAGTATTTTAATATTTAATGTTTTCATTTTTATTTTAGTCGAAACCTTTTTCTTTCTTTTTTATCAGTATGTTGTTCATACACTGTCAATAATTCTATATATATATATATATATATATATATATATATATATATATATATATATATATATACACAATAAGTATATTAAACTTAGTACTTGAATTGAAAATAAATCCAATGGGCTTTCTTTTCTATGAGAGATGAAGAAAAAGTATATTACATGTTTATTAGGATTCTCTTTAAAGGCTTCTTGAAATTTCTCTAGAATTATTGTAGTGAAGAAAGACTTTTGTACCATAAATACATAATGACGTCTTCGTCAGCGTCAACAGATTTTGTTTCTAGAAAATTCAAATATTCATCGATCGTATCGTACCCCATTCGATCTTGTATCAAATGTGAAGAGGCTTTCATTTTGATTAATATTTCATTGGACCAGGTCTGTGAAGAAAGTAAATTGTAAAAAAAAACCGATGAACAACAAATAAAATAAACGAAAAGCTTTGGAATTCTCCACAAGCCTCCTCAATGTAACGGGGATGGAATTGGAAGGAAATGATTCCGACATCTAAAGTAAATTCTTGAAACATTCGAATTTTTTCTTTATTCCCAATGACGTGTTTTTTGCCGGAGACTGTTTCGACCAAGCTCAGATCTGTCCATAAACACGAGGAAATTTCATTGTCTGGAAACATTCGAGTCACTCCCTCTGCCCATTATTCATTTTTATTGTAAACTTCGACGTAGGAGTTTCGCAAAACCCGGAGCACAATTAAATCCTGATAATTTCATTCGTTGGCGGCATATCCATGCGCAACGACGTCATTCCAACGATTTCCATTCGAGGTCTTTCCGCGCTCCGACCGCCCGCCACGGTCGGGTCGCTAACCCTCCACTCTGCCTTGGAAAGCGCGCGGCAGCCAAAAACAAGAGAACATACGTTTTAACGAAGCTTTATAATTTATTATAAGATCTTGTTTTATAAAGCCGTTTAAATTGAATTCCTACGCGCTTAATTGCGATAAATTCATTAAAAAAATAATACATTTTACAATATTCAACAGATTGGCAGTTTCTCTTCAAACTTCAACGAATATTATTTTGATTTTCAAATCTTAATAATGCAAACAATAGAAAAGCTTTGTTTTAGCTTGTATTTATATATATATATATATATATATATATATATATATATATATATATATACTTGATTTATTTATTTATGAAAGGAAAGTTCTTTGCTTATTTCAAAAATAAATTAAGAAAATTTCGATTTTTGTAAAGATTATTGGTAAGTTCCTCGAGTAAAACTACAAATGTCCGATTTCTAACTCTCATTGTTTAGATATTTCAACACTACATTAAATACTACCCTCTTTTATTCGTATAACATATAGAAAATAAAAAAGTTAATCAATTTTAATATTTTACCTTTAATTTTTAATCTTTCAAATGTTTTTTCGTTCACGACGACCAGGTTAATAGTTTCCGATGCACTCTCAATGCAACATTGAAAAAACTGATATCGTTTAATCATAAGCATAAAAATCATGTTACATATACCTTTATTTGGCTTTCTTAATTTGTTGTAAGTAAAAAACGTTATTCCGATTACATGCCAAATTGCATACTTTACGTTCGTATATGTTACTATGAATGCATTATCGATGTAACCATGTAGCTTCTAATTTATTGATTTAATTATGTAAATTGAAATTAGTCTTGTGACTAGCAAATAGTTCATGTAAATGTTAACTATTATTTGATAATCACTGTTAATGCCGAAGATTGATTGTATATTTATTTAAATACATTAAGAGCATAAAGTTCCTTCGAGTTAGCTCCTCGCGTAATTCTCATCTCGATATATTTGGTGCATCTGAGTACATCGATGCATCTGTTATACATTTTTTCATCTATAATTACAGATGTACAAAACTGCTGTTTCGCGCATAAAGATTATATTCTAGTAATATTTCAGATTTTTTACTAGATTTACTAAAAGTAAAAGAATGATGAAAGTTTATACTGTAAATTAAGCATTTTGTTCGAATTTGTACGAATTTTTATAACAAGTCTAACTTCAGCCGGTTATAGAAATTACGCATAATTAATGGAAGGAATATTAATATTTTGCTTTTAACTGAATAATAAATTATAAATTCAGAAGATTAAAGGGATGTTTTACGAAAAATAAACGAAAAAACAGTATGAATAATTTGCACTGATAATTTATCATTAATTATATATAAATATTTCTGATTTTAACAAAAATTATAGGAATTTAAATTCGATGTTTTAATAGCCGAATTAAATATATCAAATATTATTTAAAAAGAAATTTATTGCGCATTTCAGAAAAGTTATATTCAGTAAATTTTTGTACTCTTTATTAACTTGATCGAAATTCGGAATAAATTCCTTTCTAAACAATTTTTGATATATTTATTATATGACTCTTAAAACATCGAATTAAAATTATAATAATTTTTGTTAAACGCATATATGAGTAATTTTTATTGTTATTTCTTCATTATACGTGATTTTATTTCACCGTCGATCGTATTTGAAGAGTACCGTATAAATAAAATTCAATTACTTAAAATTTACGTAAACTTTTTCATGACCCTCGCTGGCAATATATCTCGAATCGTCAGTTTCGAAAAATAATTTTTTTTTTTCAACGTAAACAACGTCAAAAACGCGCGTCCGACAAAAAGAGGGCGCGTTTTCCACTTTATCCCTCTTTGCAGAAAGCTCATCTCGTTCGAAAATTTTCGTCCAAATCGCGAGGAAGTGGGAAAAAAAATGTTCGAATAACGCGCGCGCGCGCGCGCGCTTGCCGCCGAGAAAGAATCCTGTCGAATCCCGCAATCCCCCCTCCCCCTTCATCCCCTACCGACTTTTCAATGCATTAGTCCCGCGCATAATCCGAAACATTTGTTAACCTAATCCACGGAGGTCGGGATCCGTTCGCCCCCTTGAGCGCGAGGAGCGTCCGAAGCGTCTCCATCGAGCCACCAAAATCCTCCCGACGATTGCGCGCCATCCAGAGTTTTCGACAGAAATCCCCCATCTCCAGCCGCTCTTTCCCTCACCCTTTCCCCGCTACTGAAAATTACCATCGCGAATCGAAATCAAGACTCTTGTGGCGGAGGCATATCCATCGGGAGCCGCCCGTGCTCCATCCATTTCCCAGGCTTGAAACTTAGGCGAAATTCTCGCAGTTGAGCTCTCTCTCTCTCTCTCTCGCTCGCACAGTTGCCGCTTTTGCAGTTACTTTCACTGATCCCTCCCCTACCAAATCGGGCGGCACCCTCGATGCCTGAATTTTGCCAACTCCTCGCCGTCGTCTCCCCCCCTCTCTCGTCGCGGTGCAAAGGAGCGTACTCGATCGTTTTCTTTCCCATTCCGCGGAAAAGTTTCCTCTTTCATATTAACGTTTTGCCGAAAGAGAGAGAGAGAGAGAGAGAGAGAGAGAGAGAGAGAGAGAGGAGGTAGGTGAGGTCAGGGAGTTTCTAAAACCGATGGCTGCGCACTTTTTTCGAGATAAAGTTTGCCTGTTCGACCGATTCTGCTTATTCTCTCGTAGATTTATATATATATATATATATATATATATATATATATATATATATCTAATATACATATATACATACGTAAACTACTTCGGATTTTGGTTGTGCGCCGCAGCTGTCGATTTGAAGCAACCCATATTCAGTTTACACTCTGCGCGCCCCCCAATCCGTCTTCGTTATTCCGTCAAGTTTTGGAATTCATAATGGCTGGATTTGAAATTTCATACGATATATAGATATAAAGATACTCTTTATACAGATATAAAATATTCTATAGAGTTTTATATTTTTTAATCAAAATATGTTGTAACGTTATCGATTTAAAGTTATTATAGGAAACTGTAGTTCATCTCAAAAAAGAAAATTTTTAATTCATTAAAATTTATTATCTTCTTTATTATGATAAAAAAATTGGTAATTTGTTAATCTGCCGTTCTTCTGCGAAGCCAAACATTCTCGTTCAATTAATTATTTTTCTGAATTAATTACACAAAAGCACTATATTGCATTACGCTTTTAGTCACATACGGATTTTTTTTATTTATACTGTCATACTTCAGAAATTTTATTACTTCAACGCTTTTATTATCGTCCGTATACATATTTTTGAGGATAACGTTAAATGTTGATTTTCTTTTTATGATCCAGGAACATGGTTTGACACTTTTAGATATCCATGCAGTTACCAACTTTCTATATTGGCTTTTTTAATTCTAGATATTTATGTATAAAACAAAGATATTGGGATAACTTTATGTTTGCAGAATACAGTGTCAAAATCATTTATAATTTTCTTTTATTCTCTTCTTGATGCCTTCAGATATTTATTTCTATTTGACGACAAATATAAATTATTGCAAGAATAATGAACCAGGTGAAATTTATTACATATTTTGTGCATCTATCAAATATTTACGTTGAATTATCCCATCTTTGCAACTTTTTCTTGACGCGAAAAGAAGCAAAAAAAAAAAACAGAAAGAAATTTTTATTTCTGAATTGACTTCCACGCAATAATTTTATCAAGCCTTTCCGCCTTTTTTTCCTATTTATATTTCGGTCGTTTATAGTTTGGGCGTAACCGCTGCATAATTAAGCAAAATTCAATTACGACGGACTGCTTGAAGGGGATAATGGAGGACGAGATATTTTTAAATCTCGCCAGTTTCAACGAAACAACCGTTTTCTTGGATATTACACATTCTATGCATTATTATATGTATTACTCAGCAAGAACGGCATTATCAGCAATTATGCGCGTCGGTGAATCCCATCGGCAATGCAAGGAATATATCTTCTTCATTAAAAAAAAAAAAGAGCCTTCTTATAACGACATTGTCGCTCGTGCGCGCAATGCGCATACTTTGCATTCGTTTCAGGGCATCGGGAATGAAAGACTGCTTTATATGAAAAGAAGGCATCGCGGGCTCTTTCAATCGGCCGCCCATCCACTCCCCCACCCCTTTCCAAGTCTCGATCTTTTGCGCGAATTTTCGCATTCCTCCTCAAAGATATCTTCTTAATAAATCGTACCTCGTTGAGTCAGATATAATACATGCTTTGCCATTGTGTGACCAAATATTAGCTTATTCCGTTTATTATGATTATCATCATCATCATTATCATCATCATCATCATCATCATCATCAGCATCATCATCATTATCATCATCATTATTATTATTATTGTTGTTGTCGTCGACGTTTTCGTCATTGTTGTTTTTGTTTTTGTTATTATTATTATTATTATTATTATTATTATTATTGTTGTTGTTGTTGTTGTTGTTGTTTTTATTATTATTATTATACACCGTATCGATCGTAATATTTATAAAAGATTACGGGAACAAATATTAATTATTCTAATCCATCTAGAAGAGGGGCATACCTTCATTGTCACGACAGAAATAACAATCTG
This sequence comes from Sycobia sp. Sy_11, assembly GCA_018907035.1. Taxonomy (NCBI): domain Eukaryota; kingdom Metazoa; phylum Arthropoda; class Insecta; order Hymenoptera; family Epichrysomallidae; genus Sycobia; species Sycobia sp. Sy_11. Next base: position 2,022,195 of record JACCIC010000049.1, on the reverse strand, counting down.
CATTGTAAAAGTGAAACAAAACTAGAAAAGCATATTAAAATTATAAGCATATAAACAATCGTTATTGTTCTCTTGGGATGTGTGTAGGCCGCATTTATATTCGATACCCAAACTTTTTTCATTTATATATATATATATATATATATATATATATATATATATATATATATATATGAATCAGAGAATGATTGATTGGATTTGCTCGATTTGAGCACAACCTAATGTCCATTGATTTTCAGACGGATATAATCGACGATCCGTTCTCGCGTAGGACGTTTAAATCTTTTTCAAAATAGTACACCTACATTCTCCTATTTCTATAGATATTTGCATGAGCTTTTTATTTAAAAGCTATAATTTTGTGATTTTATACATTTTAGTTTGAATATTTCAAACTTCACAACGAAGCTTGTTTTTTTTTGGCTGCCATCATATCTTGACACAGGAAGCTCTGAAATGAAAAATTCAAAAAGCATATTAAAGTATAAGAAAGTGGCTATAGCCCGTACTAAAATCAAGAAGTTTAAGTAAAATAAAAACAAAATAACGGGCTTTTCTAAATTTCGGCTTATTTTTTGAGGTTATGTTGTTTAAAAAAGTGCTCAAATGTAATGTAATATTCATAATTCTAGTACGGGCCATAGCCACTTTCTTATACTTTAATATGATTTTTGAATTTTTCATTTCAGAGCTTCCTGTGTCAAGATATGATGTCAGACAAAAAAAGCAAGCTTCGTTGTGGCAGCCATATCTGGGCCATATTGGATGAAAAATGAAAAAACAAAAATTTTTTTGCAGACTTCAATATGTGTTTTTTAATATAAAAAAAATTGTAGTGTGATAATAAAGTTTACTGCAAAAAACAAATTTTGAAAATTTATGCAAAAAGACTAGAGATGCCTCCTTAAGAAATCTGAAAATCCTTATAATAGTAGTCCTTAATCAATATTTTGGTTACATAATTAAAATCTTCGCGGTGAAAGGCCTTCGGAAAACACTAAAGACAGATTTTGAATGAAAATCGGTACAATGTTTGTTAAGCAGTGCATATTAGTATCCTGGTGGTTTTTGGTGGAAATGAAAAATTCTCATGTCGAAAACCATAAAAAAGGATGCTTTTTCCAAATTATCTTCTAAAACAGAAAAAATTTGAAAATTTAATAACAAAATTTGAAACGAATAGTATATATTATTATTGAAATACATTTTTCTTTGTTTTGTGTATTTTTTATGCAACAAACAGTTTTTCTGGAATAAATTGCAAAAAGTAGGCATGTCCAGAGAATTCGGTCATACCAACGCGGGAACTCCCGAGATGGAATATTGCGAAAAAAATATAGAGAACAAAAAATATGTATCTCAATGAGATTTACAATGTTTGTTTGACATAATTTTTGAAGTATTTTCTGAGATAAATACGAGAAACAAAAATTTTTACAGATTATTTACATTTTTTTTTTCATCTGCTTGAAGCTACCGTCGAAAACCACATTTTTCAGAAACTTTTGTTCTTATTTACACATCTTCGATCTCTAAAGCAAGATTAATCTACACTCTTTTAAAGCTACTGGGATGGATATTGTCCAATAATAAAAAAAAATCATACCTATCCTATTCATTAATTGCATCCTATATAGAAAAGGAAAGCAAATATTTAATTAAAAAATTCATTTTGATGAAATAATTTATTTACCTTTTTAATTAATTTCAATATATATATATATATATATATATATATATATATATATATATATATATATATATATAACACATCAAAAAACTTTAATATAAATTGAAAACATTTACGGCTATATGTATACATATAGATATAATAGCTGATTTGTACCATTTCAGAAATATCGTCCCTTGATATTAATATAAATTTGTTTGGCTTTGTTGCTGAATGTGCACACACACGTACACACACACGCACACGCACGCGCGCACACGCACACACATGCGGCCTTAATCAAATTTACTTGCGAAATTTCCTTCTCTCTCTCTCTCTCTCTCTCTCTCTCTCTCTCTCTCACTCTCACTCTCACTCTCACCTCTCTCACTCTCTCTCTGTTTTTCTTCTCCTCTTCACCTTTTCGGTTCTGTCGAGCGACCCATGCTTGCCTTTTATTCTGGTTAGTAAATGAAAATGTTTGGTTGCTTTGATGAATTTTTCTTCTTGTTTAATTGAAATGGATTAGTGTAAGGCTCGAGTAATCTTCTTTGAAGCTATTAAGCAGATTTACTGTTCAATTTACTCTCTTTAGCATACTAAACTCGTATATAAAGAAAATTTTAAGGTGTGTGTGTGTGTGTGTGTGTGTGTGTGTGTGTGTGTGTGTGTGCGCGCGCCCGCACGTACATATATATATATATAGAGAGAGAGAGAGAGATGTACGTAAAAATTTTATAAATGCTTATATGAATTAAAATTAAAAATTGTACTTATGTCGACTGTTCTGAATTAAATTAATAAATATTTTTATCGGTATTAGTCTTTATAATATCATACATTTGCTAAAATAATGACAGTCAGATTGTCGTTGTTTATAGACACCCCCCCCCCCCCGAAGAATCTGAAACAAAACTTATTACTACTAATAAATTATATCAGAAAATTAAAATAAAAATAAAATAGTAAATAAAATAAAATAAAAATATTGTAATAAAAGTACTATTCTATGTTAGTAAAGGACAGCCGGACTGCCCCCACCACCTTAAATTTAGAATTACTTTCTTGTTCGACGTTTCGAACCGGTACACGGTTCATCCTTAGGAACTAAACCTAGTTTAGTTTGTCCTTTACTAACATAGAATAGTACTTTTTATTATTTTTTTATTTTATTTTATTTACTATTTTATTGTTATTTTTATTTTATTATTAATTTTATTTTATTTTTATTTTTAATTTTCTGATATAATTTATTGTAGTAGTAAGTTTTATTTCAGATTCTTCGGGGATGAATATAAACAAGGACAGTCTGACTTTCATTATTTTAGCTCATATATGATATTCTAAAGACTGTAAGACCGATAAAATATTTATTAATTGCTTATATGAAAATTAGAAATATTTTCATAAATTATATTAGTTTATTATTACAATTATATAAGTTATTCATATACTATTATAATATGTGGAGAATAATTTCCACGAATTAATCCATAATCGTCCTCTCATATAAATTATTCGTAATGAAATTCAATTCTTGAGGTCTATAAATGTATTTGATTTTTTTCAACAATCATAACAAAATAATATTAAAAATAAATAAATAATATATCTATATAATATTGGTCTCTGATTACTCTGCTACTGCTATTTTATCTTTTTCTCTAACTGTTCTTTGTGTTTTAACTTTCTAAGTTAAAAGTTACTAACTCTGAATGTTTTCTCTAACTCTCTAAGTGTTCTTTTTTTTTCAAAACCAAATTTAATTTTTTCCACGATAAAAGACTAAACCGGATTGAAATCAAACAGTTATCATATATTTTCTACACCTTTTTAAATTGAATTCATCATCTATAATCTCAGAAAAAGGTCAAAATTGGATTATGAATATAATAAAGATTTATTAATTATTAAATAATATATACCATTTTTGCATGGACGATTATTAAAGTAATGACGCCGTATATCAAGTTAATGCCGGGAATACAACGTCGTTTTGTATACGAGTCTAAAGGAAGACAAATTGCTACAATTTTCCAGAGTCGGGGTTTTTTACATTATCGCCTGAATTGCAAGCTTGTTTCCGGAAGAATTTTATTGGGTAAGTGAACGAAGAAACGAAAAAGAAAAGAAGAATACGAAGAACGATGGAAAAGTAAATCTTTAAAGGTGTTTTTAACTTATCGCGGCGCCTATCGACCATCTGACTAATGGAAAATCAATGAAGCAAAATGCCGAGCGAGCTGCCATAAAACTCGATGAATTCGCTATGCGCCTGATAACTGTATGTATAGAGGACGAAGAATAATGCGAACCGTGTACAATTATACCTCACAATTCGGGGTAAAATCATCGTTTGTCACCGAGCAATCCAAGCTCAGTTTGAAACGACGCACACGCTACGATCGTCAATGCTTAATAAGAGAGCGTTTCAATGTGAAAAAGAATTGCGCATCCTCAAGTAGGTCGAGCGATTGAAGTTATGGGCCGTAAAGTCAATTTATACCATATGATCCCTATAAAGTGTTACTGGAAAGTTGCTATTTCTGCTCTGGCTTAGTTTTCATTCTTAGATAAATTGGTATCGATGACTTAATAACAAATAAAACTTATAGTACTACTTGATCGCATCAGATCTAGCCGTTACTGGGGCGACACTAATTCAACTGAATGTACTCCACATTCTAATCTAGATTATATAGATGTGGTTTTTATACGAATTCTCTTTCAATTGGATTGCAATGTTTTTTTTCTATTTTCACAAGTATCCCAATCATTGAAAACTATACGTTGTTATACATTCATTGCAGCTTATACATCTTATATCATCGGTTTGAGTTTTATCACATAAATTTTGTCAACAGTCTCACTTATAACACAGGCGATTTTGTTTATTGTTTTCGAAATTTTCCTCTTCGACACGAATACAAAGCCTCTTTGTAATAACATTCCGCGCCTCAGAATTTTCATTGGATGGAATTCCCGTTCTTAAAGCATAACCAGTCGCACGGATGAATGTTACCGCAATTATTCTTTAAGTAATCGACACGTGTTGCAGGATTCGCGTTTGAGCCTTAGTTTAAAAAGTTTAGTTAGTTTTCTACATAGTTTTCTTCACAAAATCGATACGTGGAATATTTGGCATTCAAACGCTTTGGCGAACCGATCAACAAAAAAAAAAAAAAAAATGAACGAATGAGTAATCGATCGTTATAATTTTTCTTAGAATTTTTCCATTCTCTTTTTTCCGGCTCTCAGAATTACATAGACAGTAGGCAATCGGCGTCTCATTATTTCCAGTATCATTTGAAGAAAGTTTTCGATGTTTCGTACAATACTAGATGTTACATGGTTATAATTTTCACGAACAGCGCAAACTTTGCCCTATTTGCGATCGAATCCGATAATCTCATCAGAGATCACTACATTATTTTTTATTTTCGTTTTTACAAAAATGCTAATTCAAATGACTGAAATTTTATAACAAACTCGTTTTTCAAATCGAGATACGTTAATGTAGGATCAGAGAACGATTTCCACGAATAACGTGATTTTTGCGTTAAAGATTAAGTAATTAACTTTGTATTTGAATTTCGATGACTCTGTGTATCAAATAAATCAAATTTTTTCAACCGATCAAAAAGTTTGTGACATGGGCGACTTTATTAAAAGTCGCGGAAACCACCTTAAAAGATACATACTAAATATCTTTTTTCCTTGAATACTTTAATAGGGTCACGTTTCTTTGGCAGGAACTGACTGTATTAGACGTAAAAATCGCAGATCTGAGGAGATTTCCTTCTTACCTGTAGTCGCACTCATGTGTGCCCCAGCATAAAATCCATATATTTCTTCACTAAATTATATTTACCGCACCCCTTAATATATATTGCACGTATATATTGATAAGGAACAATAATCCGAATTATACTGTTTCTTTTACATAAACTTAGTACTCGCGCGGCATATGCTACACGTGCAAATATAATATATATATCGGCATCCGCGAGCGCCATACGTGAAATATGGACGCGCGACGTCGCGTAATAATATGGAAACTTTCTTCAAAAATCAATATGCGAGACGTACATTTTAGCTAAACGCGAAACAAAGATATCGAGGAAGATTTTTCTTTCTTATTTTATATTTACGACTACTACATAGACGTTCCTCGCGCTACTTTGGAGGATCGCGCGTACTTTTCTCAGACGGTGTTATATATGCCTCTTAGTTTTTTTATTGTTATTATCGGGAGAGCATTAATTTCGGATTTATATTATTTTCCAAGAAGCTTGCGACAAATTACGAATTTCGGATAATAATACGTGTATAATTATATATAATCAAAGTAACATTACATACGCGACTGTTTTTTTATCTTCGAAAATACACAAAATCGAGCCATTGTATTATTCCCAATTCAGCAAATTTTCTTTTATTCGTATGCAGCGAGTCCGTGCGCGTATGTATACGAGAATTCGAAAGGTTTCTTTTGATATAAATGTTTTTCCTTTGGGTTTCTAATAACATTGACGGCAAAAATCATTGGGGTTTCATAAGTCGTCGGCAAGTACACTTCGAATTTTTTAATATTATTTAACAAATTTCTCGTGCAACTTCATTCACACACGCATGCACACATACACACACCGACACACACAGAGAGAGAGAGAGAGAGAGAGAGAGAGAGAGAGAGAGAGAAATTCATAAATAGATAAATTAGATTTTTAATCTAATTTATTTTTAGTAATAAGTTTTATTTCAGATTCTTCGGGGGTGACTATAGAATTAACGACAGCCTGACTGTCATTATTTTAGTTAATAAATTACATTATAAAGACTGTAAGACCGATAAAAATATTTATTAATTTAATTTAGGATAGCATGGTCGTAAATCTTATTCTTCGCCAATCAATGTCAATCCGAATGCAAATGAATAAAAATAAAAAGCTCGAGAAAGCCTGTCGTCTCGATCCATCGACGATCAGTCGCGTCGAGAATTTCGATATCGTACACGCGCTGATTACTCGACTCCGCACATTTGCGATTGTTTGGGAATTCGTTCGCATCGCTCATTTAACGCGCGCAAATTGATTAGCCGCGTCCGACGAGCGAAGGCAGATCGATACAGTAAAAAAATATTGGCGGGGCCGCGGAAGGGTCTATTAGTCTGATTGAATGTCAGAGTAATCAGTAACGGGGGGCAGGGAAAAAAAACTAAATGTACGCACGATTGAGGAGATTCAGCTAGGAAGTAAATTCTTATATATCATTGTTAATTGTAACAATTATAAAAAAAAAAAACAAGTTCGTTTTATTAACTGTGCTATTTAGGAAGACCGTGTTATACCCGAATTGATGAAATAACAATAAAATAAAACAATAATGACGTTTTACAGAAAATAACAATGGCTATATAATGATACTCCAAAGACATACTTTTTTCATCGAGTTTCTACAGATTGTAATTTTCTTAAATGGGCTTTGCAAATATACGAAGACCTTTTTGAATTTCTGCGCGAATTTATTAGAAACGAATAAAAATGTCAACGTTCAAGTACTTGGGGCATATATATATATATATATATATATATATATATATATATATAGGGAAGGGATAAAATAGATGGCAATAAAATGTGAAGCACGCGCATACAGTAAAATGCGCCGTAGAAGTGCCGAGAGACAGATAGATAGATAGATAGATAGATGAGAGATAGAGAGAGAGATAGAGAGAGAGATAGAGAGATAGATAGATAGATAGATAGAGTGTGAGATAGAGAGAGGGGGGAGGGAGAGGGGAGTGGCGCGTCTATATATTATGCGCGCCGCAGGAGAGGCCAACGAATTGCGATCGGGAGTTCAATGGCAAAAGAATGAGACACAGAAGAATGGCGGCAAATTAAGAGAAATGACGGCGATTCCGAAGGGTTCAAATCGAGGGAGTATGCGAGTGTCGAGTTATACATTTATATACGAATGAATCGATGACATTATTGGAAAAACTCATTTATGAAATATGTCGATTACTGTATTAATGGCTTTATAGTTATGCCACTGACCCTGTACATAGTATTTTATATTATTTGTTTATTAGTTTGTATTCTGTTTTTAAATATATAATAAATCAATACCTGTGACTACAGTGCACGATTATTCCTTTCTCGAGCGAAAATCGGTGAAAATTCAGACGATCGGAGAGGTGCAAAAATCAAGCGTTAAAATCAATTTTTGGCAATTGAAGATGTAAGCACGCAGCTCGATTTCAGCGAGGAAAATGTAAAAGCAGGTTTTCATTCTCAGTTTCAGGTGCCAGGTGGCAAACTATAACATCGAAAAAATCGTTTGACTAAACGGGGATGATTCGATTATCCTAGCCACGACTTTTACAATACTTCGACTTATGATGTAAAGTTTTGAAGCTCTATCTGGCCTATATGATATATATATATATATAGTTTCGAGGGTGGTGTTACGAATTGCCCTGCCTTATAGGCAAGCAGCTCGATATAATAAATGATAGATGTGCCACGCGTCGCTAAAATGAATTTCAATACTCAAGGAGTCAAATTAATTTTATAATCAATGGATCAGGCGTATATCCATCGTTTGTCATATCGGTAGAAAATAAAGATTAATAAGAAACTTGATAAATTTACAAATCATTCGCCATTCGGGCAAAACTACGAATTAATAAATAAGAGGTAGAAATAAAAGCAATCCTTAAGTCACATAATTGTATTTTCCGCTGTATTATAAAAATTTATAAATAATAAAGTAAACAAAATAAATAAAATGCCCTCTCTCGTCAATATATGGCGCACACTCTCACTTCCTACTCTCATGCATGTATACATAAGTATCGCTAGATTTTGTTTTTTATCAGCGCATAAAGAAATTATCAATTATTGTCAACAATTAGGTACGTGTTCTCATACTATATGTAATAGTAAAATCATAAATTCGCGTAACGAGAGTGGCACTAGTCGCTGTTTTACGTAGAAAATTACATATCTTACTTTGGATTTTTGTTTGGTTTTGTTTTTTTACACATAGCTTGTTTATTTGAATGAGGCATTTAATAAGAAAACGACAGGATCAACAGCGGTTAAAGAGCGTTAATATTCTGCGCGCAAAATTATTGATCGTACATTATACTATTTCGTGCAGTAATATTACGGAATGTTCTATTTTCCGTTGTCAAAATTTGAAATGCGATAGTCCTCGTTTCGATCGACCGGTTGAAGCGTATGCTATAATTTTCCTTGGATTTGTTGTGATATATATATATATATATATATATATATATATATATATATATATATATATTTGATGAATACACGGAGTGATTAAAAAATTATGCAATGCATATGTATCTAAAATTTTGAATTACGGCCAAATCGAAATCCCTTCGATTTACATACGAGCTGCTATGTTACAGGTCATGAAGTGCTTCCTGTTGCATTCCTGGCCTACGCCTACTGTGTTATAACACACGCGGGTGATTCGATCGAGATTGCATGGATCATAATGGCAAAACTACGAATTTTTTTAAAACGTTTGTACATAGTAAGTTCATCGCATTTTTTTTTTGGTTAGAATTTTATTCTCTCTTCGAATCCATCTACCAGGCAATCTGAACAATTTGAAAATTTTTGTATGTATCATTTTTTTTAATAGATCGGATGAACACTATTAATTAAAACTTATCTATTTAAGAGTATAAATATTGAATTTTTTTTATTTAGTATCAAAAAATATAATTTTACAAATTGAACTACATATTCTTTTACAATAGATATAAGTATATATAAAAATATAGTACGCCCGCATATACGAGCTCGTACGACAAAAAAAAGAAAACGGAAAAAATTTATTTTCATCACAATAGTCCCGTATTCATATGTCCCTTTCGTGAAAGGTCCAGCCTCGTTTCCTTGATAAAATAATAATTGAACATTCCCCCTTCGCCGATATAATTATAAAGATCAGACAAAAGCACCGCGTTTTACATACACATTCGAGCGTCCGAAACGGGCCGTGAAAATTTACTAGAATACCAGGCTGTGTCACAATGATCTACATCTAAATTGCATTCGCACGAGCGCGCGCGCGCCAAGCAACCCCCGTATCGCGGGTCGAGGATTTTTTTTTCGCTTTAGCGCTCGGACGGGAATGAGAGGGAGAGGTGGGGGGGGGGGGTAAGAGTCACGAAGTCCCGGCCTGAAACATTCGTGAGCGCAGCAGCCGTCGTTTTGCGTCTCTCTCTTTCTCACTCTCCCTCTCTCTCTCTCTCTCTCTCTTTCTCTTTCTTCTCTTCTTTTATCCTCGTCCACCTTTTGACGGGTATACATATATATATATATATATATATATATATATATATATATATATATATATATATACAAATCGGGCGGATTTTTCGCGCCCCGGAACGCGACACGCTCGATCCGCTCTCGATATCGCCAAAACATCGGAGATACACACGCATACGCAGTAAGAACGGAAGTTCCCGCCGACCCCGAGGTTCGCTACTGCCTCTGCGACGACGCCCCCCCCCCTCGGCGGAGTGCGGTATTATTCTATATGTGGTCAGCAGGCGGTGTCGGTGGCGTGTCGGAATGCCTCGGTCAGCTGTTGCTCCAGGTCCTTGCTTTTCTTCAGCTCGCCGCTCAGCTCGGTGACGATGTCCCTTCGAAAGGAGGACATCATTTATAATTAAAATACACAGAGTTACGTAATTAATAGCATTGTAGGGTGGCTGATTTTAAGGCAGTGCGTGTACATATAAAAGAATAAAAGATTTTTCAAACAACGATTGAAATTCGGTATACAGCTTGATGGTAGAAATTATGACAAGTATATTTGTATTTATCGTTTTGATAATATTCAACAGTTTTTTCAGATTAAATTAAAGATAATTTTCAGATAAAATCTAGAAATTTTAATATCTATTAGTGTTTTTAGCACAGTGATTGTACGTCTGTAATGAAATCTTGCGTACAGTAATTGATTTTTTTCCTTGGCAATTCCATAATTTAACTAAATAGCATTGATTGGTTATCTTATTGGGAAACGAAATTAATATTCAAAGTCAAATAAAAGATTCTTATATTCACTGGCGATGTTCGTTTAAATACAATTGTAGTACGATATAAATGAATTTTGTAATTGGCAGCGATATCAACTTGAATTATTTCGCCAGTATATAATTGCCCAGAATACCGGCGTATCCATAAATTCATATGATCCATTAAACAGTATAACTATATATAGAGTTGAGCAGAACAGTATTCTCACTTTCTCAATGATGTATGTTTCGAATTTCACAGACATTCATTTTGACCGGTCGATGTACGAATTTTATATATATTTTACAATACGATATCGAAAAGCATCTTCGTTTTTTTCTCGTTATATTCTTAATTGCATTAAAGAGTGCAAGATAAATAGTGGTTTTAATATAATAAAAATATAAAAATAATATATACATATATATATATATATATATATATATATATATATATATATAAAGCCTAAGAAAAATATTAAAAAAAACAAACATTTATACTGAGGTGTCTAATTTATAAACTACTTGACATTATATTGCGAGAGCTAAAAGCTTTTGCCCGTGCATCGTTTTCATATTTCATATTTAAAATAAACGCTTTAGTTTCTAAGAGCAAAGATATTTTAAAAAGCAGTAAAAATTTTATTTCTAAAGCTCGGCAAATATTTAATCTAGCAACTAATGCATATTTTAAACGTTTTTAGGATTACTATTATAAATTCTTCTTTTTTAATAATTACAATATCGTTATATAATTGATTACCGAATATTGATCTACCTTTATTAATTGAAAGTCTGATTTCTTTTGTGTTTCTACTTATCGAATATTAAACAAAGAATCAGTTTAATAACAGAATAACTGACGATTCCCGCGCCTCATTTATAGATGGCGCCAGTTTTATTGAATTCGCCTCGTTCAGACGACTGTTAAAATTTCATGGCATTCTACGTACTAGTGTGCAATTTCATTTAATTGTGAGTGATTTGTTGCTCTAAAAGTACAGCAAAAACCATGAGACTCCGTTCACATTTTCGAAAACAGCTTATCCCAAGTTTCTAATATGTTTTCAATATTTTTAAACTCCTCCTTATATTGAAAAAAAAAAATCCGATTTACTCGCAACGCGGTCGAGCAATCTCCGTGTCCCTGCGCGAAAATCGCCGTAATCGAAATCGCAAGCCCAACCCTCGACCCAACGCGACCTTTCCTACACGTCCAATATTTCGAACCCATCGCGGGGGCGGCAAAAAAAAGTCCGGGCGAAAAAACGAAGTCACTTTGTAAGCGCGCGCGTGCGACGCGACGTGTACGCCCCGGGCGCTTCGTTTCGGCGTTCGCAATTCCTCGGGCATCGGTAGCGCGAGAGAGATCGCATCGAGATTGGTAGCGAATGTCGCTCTCGCACGCGCGTCCTCTCAATTTGTCGCGATATACAGGGTGGTCGGAAAAGATAGAAAAATTTTCGAATTCCTCGATGCAAAATAGTTGGCAATGAAATTGAGTAAGTCAGTAGGGCAGTTTTTTAAAGATATTTCTCGGGCTTTCAGACTGTGGTCTTGAATTGGGGCTGCTATTGACCATGACCTTAACGGTAATATGAAGTTCAAGGCGGTTTTTGAAAAGGAAATCCTTATTTTTGAGATCCGATTCGAAAAACAGAAGATAATTTACGTGTGTAAAAGAAGTCAAATATCGTTATGTTTGAAAATGCGTAAATTTTTTGTTATATTGTTCACTGACGTTATATGTATTAGTTTAGATAGGCGATCGATTGACTTGAATCGGTACTTTGCCTTCACGGTTTGGCTATAAAGTGGTTCATGTAACTAAAAAATCGGACATTTGTTTGACGGTTCCATTAGTCATTTATAATCTGGAGTAGAAAATATAAAATTTCTGTGTTTGAAAAACAAAGTTGCTTATCATTTGAATCTGAAAAGTCAGTTCGAGATTGGAATCAAAGCTGCCATCTAGAGGCGAGAAAAGTATGCTAAAGATTTTGTATTGTACGTCTTTCCCTATATATTAAATTTCTTAAGAATAATTCGAGAGTTTCCACATTATTCTGTGTACAGCGTACACCAAAAGTATCGGTACTATCTGATAAAATTATCTATCCTTATTTGCACATATCGCACGCTGCTCATATTGCGATCGTTTATATTTTCATACCTTACAGTCAAAATTTTCATTTATTCCGCAGATATAAACAAACTTATGATTGTTTTTTTCTAACAGGAATCTCGTCAACTAACCATTTTTCACCATAAAAGTGTACAAATCGTTAAATTGTCATGTTATGTGGCATTATGCTGGTAAGATTTCATTCCGATATCTACTTCAATTCTGTTATTTGAGTTTCTGGACGCGGGGTTGGGATTCACATTATTGGGATTTCGGATTTTTCCCTAGCTAGTCTGATGCTAACTTTGAATTTAAGTTGCTGTACGAGCGTAACCAATATTTGTAGGGCACTTTCGCTATTTTAAATAGAAATTCCAATTTTTCATCCCCGACAATTGATGGGACATCAAATTGTATGCCAGGGTGACGAATATAGTCAAAATTTGATATTAAGAAGGTGATCTTCATATGACATGTAGATGAAATCAATATTAGCCGTAAGTACGTATGTAATATGAATCTTTGATGTATAGTTTTCCTAAGTCCTGCAAGTTCCTGCAGTCTGTTTCTGGCATTAAAAATCAATATTATAATACGCTAATAGTCGCGAATGAGAAATATGAGAATTAGAATTTTTTGTCGAGAACTCGAATCGCACGATTTAACAGACGTGCCGACATTTTCTGATCACTATATATATATATATATATATATATATATATATATATATATATATATATATATATATTATTCTAAGCGCGGAAACAAATACATGTATATACATAATGGACACATTATCGTACTTGAGCTTCTCCTCCATGTTCCCGAGCGTCGCCTCCAGGCAGCGCGACTCCTTCTCGTACGCCTCGCATCGCTCCTCGGCCATCCTCAGCCTGAGCCTCTCCTCGTCGCGCTCGCACTCGAGCGCGTCCAGACGCTGCCTCAGATGCAGCATCTCGGCCGTACTGCTCTCGTCCCTCGTCGCTCCCCGCTCGCTCACCGGCCCGCGGCGCACTCGTCCTCGTCCCCGTCGGCCGTCGCGGGTCGTCGGCCGTCGCCGATGCGCCGACGGGGACGCGACCGAATCGCGACGAGGGACGTCCCTTTCCGAATTCACGGCGCACTGCGTCTGTATGTGGTACGGGAACGGGCAGAGAAAAAGCGTTTTTCTTGGTCTTATCGAGTTTTCGGGTAATATCGAGTTTCGGGTAATATATGATATAATATAGAGAAGATAAAGAGAGAGAGGGCGAGAGAGGAGTTTTCAGATGGAGTTATATAGTTAGGAGAGGGCGAGTGTGAAGCGAAGACGAGAGGAAAGAGAGGAGAGGGGAGGGGAGAGGTGGAGAGAGAGGGAGAGAGAGAGAGAGAGGGAGAGAGAGAGGGAGAGAGAGATAGTCCTTTGATTTCTGTCAGACGGAATCGAGCGATTATATTAGAGCGTCCTGTGATTGATGTATGTGAGTTATATAGAAAGGAAGGAAATACTTCGAAAGTGGAATTCAAACAGCGAAAATATAGTAAAATAAAAATATTAGAAACGACTGACGGAGCCGTAATTCAAAATTTTATTTGAAATAGATGATTCTCTTGCGCAAAGTAAAAAGGACTTTGATGATAATTTTTTTTTTCAAAACTTTGCATAGAACAAGGTTTTGCTTTCTATGACTTATGTCTGCAAATCAATAACCAATAGAAAACTTTTAATTTATTTGTAAAAGTACTGGAAAAAGTCTCATCTTTGTTTATTTTAATGATTGCTGCTATTTCTCAATATGACTTTTACCAGACACCCAGGTAGAAATCAAAAATAGATACAAACTAATAATTGGCCATTTTACTTACAGACAGTCTAAGATTGGTCTGCTAAAGTGGCATGTTATTGGTCAACAATTTAACGTTTTCTTTTATTAATTTATTATTGTTTATTGGAGTACTACTTGACCATTTTTTGGCTACTTTATGCCAAGATAAATTTAATAAGGAAAATGGTTGAAAAAAAAAAATATATATATATATATATATATATATATATATAATCAACTGACACACTATTGCTATAATATATTTTTCTCCATGAAAGCCAAAAAATTAAAATTGTGATTTTGAGGTTAGTAGTAAAAAAAGTTTAATCAACTTGTTTACATGTCAGTTTTAATATTAATAATTTTTTTTATAAGATTCATTAATGTAATAATAATTATTTTAGTAATTAAATGTCCGTAATAGTTCAGTGATTAGTGAACGTGTTATGGTCTTTTTAATTTTATTAATTTACGTGCAAACGCTTACACTTTTAGCCTCATTTCATATTATATATTCAAACACACTATATACACTCAGACACGCATATATATATATATATATATATATATATATATATATATATATATATATATAACTAATATACACATTTAACGAATTACAGACTATTTACATATTATTCACATACTATGCAATATACTGTGTACACTAAAATCTTTATCGGGCTTATAAACTAACCAAGGTATTTTTGGTTGCTTGAGAGGATAATAAAATAACATATATGTATGCACACACCCCGTGAATTAAAGTTTCCTTGTTAAAATCCTAAGATTAGAAATTTAAATTAGCTAGATTTTTTTTTGTTTTAACTTTGTCCAAATGCTGACTAATTACCGGACATAAATATTGAATATAATCTCAAACCATGAACAATATTTTCCTTTTAACCATTTTTAATGTTTAACTATGTTAAAAAGTAAATATTAGTTATTCACTGAACTATTAGGTTTTTGATTCATAAAATTATTTTGATTTCTCCAGGACTGTAAAGTAGAAAACAAATTCTCGTTAAGAATTCAATATTGTTGATAATAATTAAATAATAATTGATTACTTTTGTTTATTATTATTATATTGCATTAGTAAGTATTATTTATTTTATTAAAATGTAAAAATTGTTATAGGAAAATTTTTTTACGCGATATTTAAAATGTCAAATAAACATAAAGCATACAAGCATTAAATTCTTTTTTTGTCGGATAATGGCTCGAAGTAATTAATGTTTTTCTTTTTTAATTATCTTAAATGTCTTTTATGATTCTTGGCTGCTGATGTATATTAGATTTATAATAATTTCATTTTCCGTCTTAAATTAAAAATACGCTGTATAGAAGAGTGAAATCTTTAATGGATTATATTCTTTTCCAGAGATCAACTAATGGGTAATAAAATTTTATTTAATTAATTATTGATATTTAAATTTTATATAATTTTATCGTGTCTATATCGTGTTATAAATATTATATAATTTTATATATTATTACAGTGTCCGTATTAATTCTATACAATCCAACCATCGTATTATTAGACGTACTTAATGGACCATTAATTTTCTTAAAAAAATTTTTTAAAAAATTTCTTTTTGTATCGTAAAATTAAAGTAAGATTATTTAATAACATTGACATTAACTACTAAAGGAGCGATATATATTAAAAAAACAACATCACCAAAAAATTATTACAATTATTAAATAATTTATTCATTGTAATTAATATTCTGAAATGCATTTTTAAAATCGGAGTAATAATTTAAATAAGTCCAAAGCAATCTCTGTCAATAAAATATATGGACCATTGGTCGTTTCCCGCAGAGGTCATAATGGTAAATCGCATAGTACCTTACATGTTAGGATATCTTCGTCGGTGGAGGCGTAGTTTTCGAAGTCGTCCGCCGCCGCTGCACCTGCCTGCAGTTCGCTCGCGCGCGTCATGGTGTCGCACATCAGTGACGCGTCATTTTCAACGAGTTGCAGACAGGGCGGGTCTTCGTACATTATCGTTCGGCAATCCTTTTCGTTCGTCAGGTCGTCCTCCACCACGTAGGTGCCGTTGAATTCGAGAATTTGGTTTCGTAACTATATATATATATATATATATAGAGAGAGAGAGAGAGAGAGAGAGAGAGAGTATTTCGTTTTAAAATGAACTTTGAAATCTTTCTAGAACTAAGCGGTTTAAGAAAAAAGTTAAGAGAAAAATCTTTTAAGAAATAAATGGAAATATCGCGAGAACGTGGTTATCTGAATGGAGCGAGAGACGGGTATTAAAATTTAATTAGTTATCTAGATAGATATTAGATGATTGAGTTTTAATCATGAACAAAAGGGATTCCTGTTAAAATACTATATTTTTGTTTTTCGAAGCCTTATCAAGGATCTGAACACAAAATTGGATCAGGTATTCGGATAACTCCTTTAATTTCGTAAAGGTTAAACTATAACATTTTTTTCAGTCGTTAAAGTTTCCAGATATTCCAGTGTGTGTATGAAGTATGTGATTAACATGTGATTCCGTCTTCTTTTTTAAAATACTATATTAGCAATGGAAATTTATTTTTATACTTTGTAAAGTTAATTGAATTATATTCCGTAGAAGAGATATTATAAATCAAGAGATTTATACAGATTGATTTGTTTTTATTATTATTTACGTTCACTTATCCTAGCCAGCAATAAGAGAAATTGAAAAAGAAAAAATTTGAAACGAATAAAATATATTTCTAAAATTTGGAGGAAAAAACACTATTATATCCATTTTTATATAGGCATTCGTCGCGTTAAAATTGCAATTAGTAACAAAAAACAGTTAGATAATGAATAAAAGTGCGCTTTTGGACACGTATGAAAGCTGATAGTGATTAAAAATGCCCGATTATACCTCTCGGGCTCCCCCCGCCGCCCCTTATCTGCCCGTCTCTAAAGAAAGACAGCCCGGCTCACCAGCAAATCCTCCAGCATCGAGTGCCTCTCGAAATTCTGGGCCATCCTCAGCGCGGCGATCTGGCTGATGTCGGCGATGCTCGGATTAATCACGAATGCTTGCCCGTCCGTGTTGAGGCGGTCGCCGCCGACGCAGCCCGCCGCCCCGTCCGGCAGTTCCCGATCCTCGCCGGACTTCACGCTCCAGCCGGCGGCCGCCCCGTCCGCGTCCTCCTCCAGCTCCTCCACGTCCACCTCCGCCCCCTCGTCCTCCACGGCGTTGCGCGAGCAGACGGACTCCACCAGCAGCTCGTCCGCGTCCGCCGAGGCCGCGGCCGTCGCGTACGCGAAACCTGTAATGTGTGGAAAGCGGCGTATGTATATTGTACTGCTTTATCAGGGACAGGCGGTCTTTTCCAAAATACTTTTGAAGACGATGTGTACTGTATATTCTAGAAAAAAAACTTTTTTTCTAATTGAAACCAAGTTTTGAAACGGTAAATTAGATTTTTTTCTAAAATTTTACTGTCTTTATCGCAAAGAACGACCTTCGAATCTCAAAATATCGGGTGCCACAGTATTTCTCAGATCAGTCCGTTTAATCGATACAATCTTCTTCAAATAATTGTCCAATTTCTAATAAATACTAATTTTACGAGAAAAAAAGATTAATGTAAATCTAATTGATTGGGTAACGATAAATCATGTGGAAGAAAAGACATTTAAGTTGTATTGTCTCAAAAATGACTTTTCACGAACAATTCTACATCTTTTTTTATGCGTTGTTTTTTTTTAAACGAGTCAACCTTATACTTGTAAGGTATAAGGTTGACCTTTTGTATAACTGGTTGTAGGCAATTAAAATTTTTATATTTATGAATATGTAGAGAATAGAGTCGACAATGTTCATACTTGTCTAATCTAACGCTATTTCAACGACGGAGCAAGTGTGCATTGAACAGCTGTCAATTCGAGCAAAGTCGTGATAATGGATAGAAGCTTATGGGGAAATCTGTGCGTTAATTTAAAATTTTTAACACTACTATTGTCATTAATTAAAATAAATGCTTATTATTAAAAATATAGCGGTGTTGTAATAATAAGTTAAAACCAAATACCTGTGTGTGTGTCTGTTATGCAGATAAAGTGAGCTTACTATTTTGCATATTCTCGGACGTATTTTGAGATATTTTTAGATCCGACGATTCATTTAATATGGTTGGTTTTGTATCGAATTCTTGGGCGTCCTCTCGACTAAGCGTTAAAACTTCGGCCTCTCCACACGTTGAATGTTTTTGACCCATCGCACTATATGTATTATGTACGATAACCTCAATTCTCGCGTATCGTAAAATTACTATTACTTGCACGATTTTTTTCCCTTCAATTATTCAATGCCGGTGGCATTGTTGCTCTTTCGATTGACATCGCCGTTAGGGATTATAGATAAAGCTGATTTATAGCATAATTTTACATTGCTTTCAAATAGCTATTATTTTAATGATATAATAAACTGGATAATTTTTAATCTTGGGCCAGGTTGTTTGAATGTGAGAGAAGGGAAACAAGAGAATTTCGACGATTTTCCAGAATTCAACAATATTCAGTTTTCATGCGAGGTTAAATGAGCAGAACCGAGCAGAACCGTCGGGTATAAATATATGTATCTATCACGTAATCGATATAGTCAATCTTTAACAAACGTACGACGTCGTCCTTTTTTTTTTAAGTTCATTTTCAAAAGAAAACCAAAGATTAATTTTCTTCGGGACGATTAGCGCGCTTATTTTCTGGAATAATTTCGATCAAGATATTATTAAGAACCTATCGTGTGAATAGTACATCATTCGAAACAAGGTTTATTAAATATTTACTTAAGAACGAGTGTAAATAAAAAGAAGCACTGATAACAATTTAAATATAATTAAATCTAAACTATCCGCTACTTATATAATTTATTTATTTCATCTTTTGTATCCATCTTCCTCTTTCGCATTAAAGTATTAAATCAAATTTTAACGAACATTCATAAAGTATTCCATAATTTTTTTTTTCAATTCCTCGTGCACGATAGGTTTGTAAAGTTCAATGAAAATTTGGCATCGTTCATATAAAATTTCTGAAATGCACCGAAAGTCAAGTTTAATGTGAAAATTCGGAAAAATATAGCTTACTATTACATATATAATTATATTTTTTATTAACTTTTCTTTTAATTCATGTAAATTTTAATTTGTGTTTATTTTAATACTTGTACAAGGATTGGCACGGTTTTATTTAAGAAGATTTTATAGAAAAAATTTTTTACCGATTCAGTTTATGTGCGCGAGTTTAAATGCGCCAGTTTGGTTTAAATTTGATCGTATGGTATGTATAATAGCATAGTGTTGCATGCATATGTCGATTAAAAATTATGAACTAAAGAACAATTTTAAATTTATATAAGAATTCTTAACAGATAATAAATCATAGAGGCTTCGATGCGTTTTGCTAAAGAACGTTTCAATGAAGATGATTCCATTTGACTGCTCATTGGTAGTATTACGAAATTTCAATGCAATTTGAATGAAATAAATTTTCGTGAGAGCAATAAGAAAGGATTCATTGCGTTCCGATGAAATTTCTGTCGATTCTTCCCTAACAAGGTATCTATTTAGACTACAAATCATCAAGTTCGTTTAAACGGGATAATGTTAAAATGCATCTTGAATGCAATTCCCTTGTCACGGCTTCGGTTGGCATTTCTCGCGCACCGCCTGCGGGGCGTCGATAGATTTTAAGGCTCGAGAGCGTGCGAGGGCGGAAAACAAAAGAAGATTTTTGCAGCGATATAACGGAAATGAAAATCATATAATCGCTCGCGCTAAAAAGTGCGCTGTGAACAAAGTGCGCGCGCCCAAATTCTGTACATTGTAGATGCGCGCTTGATGGTGTTCTGGCCCCATTCCTTTCATAATTGGGATCATAATTGCTCCCATTTGTTAAATATTTGTTATATATATATATATATATATATATATATATATATATTAAGTTTAAAAAATTATTTTTATAAAATAATCGTATACTATATCTAGATATATCGATATTAAGGAAAAACATTTCTCTCATTCAGTTAAAAAAGACGTTCTTGCCTTCAATAAATATAATCATCATTATGAATGATAACATATAACGCATTATTATTACCTTTTTACCTATAATTTTTAATTATTTTTTTAATTAGAAAGACTTTTCGATTGTACTGCTAATTTGTATTATAGTTTAAATAGGAAAAAAAATTTGCAAAATAATTTTAAAGTTTGTAAAAAAATAAAAAACTTTTTTCTTATTATTTAAGGCTATTACTACAAACAAATGTTGCTTTAATTATTGTAGGGTTTAAGTTTTCAATAATTAATGAAAATTTTTTGGTTACTTAATAATGTTTTGGATTTTTTTTTGTTTTAGGTAAGCCAAAGGATTTTATTGAGAGAGATGAATTACTTTTGATCATCAAAGCCCATCATATGGTAAAACAATACGTACTTATTGAGGTTAGAAATGTTTATAAGTACATAATTTGTTTAATAATATTATTTAATAGTTCTAATAAAAGATAGTTTTAAATAACAGTCGGTAAGTATATTTTTTGTTTAACTAAATGTTTTAAACAAACTCGTAATAAATTCTAAAAATAGCGAGGAATATAAAAATAATATACGTATAGGAAATAGAATTTTTCCACGTACCCCTTCTTACAATATGCAACTTTTTAGCCGAAAATTGTAACACGTGTTTAATAGATCAAATGCGACGTTATCAACTGCACGAGTTTTGTTATATCTGTTAGTTTTACAATATTTTTTTCCTTCTTATCATTTTTACGAGTTTAATATTTATTTTGGGCTATACTTAAACTGTTCGACAACGCGCACTGCGGATATTCCGTGATTTAATATTATTTCTAAAGCCATGATTTGGTAAAAAGTTTATTCGAAGTTTATTTTTCGTTTTTTTTCCATTCTCATAGAAACATCGATTAATTTCGTTAAACCAGTCACAAAGAGGGCTCATTTATTAAATAAATTATGTCCTCTTGAATTTTTCATTAGTTTATTTCCTTAACTAAGAAAAAAAAGCATTGTAAGTATATATCAATTTGGAAAAATTATAATTTATTATAATATATAGTTATAATAAAAGTATAATATAAGTTATAATTTATCATATTACATTTGAAGTCATAATAAATTATTAATATTTTTACAAGTTTGGCTATGCAAAGTTTTTTTTTTACTTGCAATCTTTTATCATTATGCAAACACGCTTCACAAGTTTATCCATTTACTGGTTCAATATAATTCTTTATATAGCCGTGAAATCTCTATTCTTCTTTAGTTTGGCGAAGTATTCATTCCAATATTCATTTCTTTCTAGAATTTACTGGTTCTACCGATAGCATCCAAATTAACTTATTACGTACCGTTTGATATTTTTCATTCGCAGCTCTATAATATTGTACGAATTGCAAAGGTATCATTTATATATATATATATGTAAAGTTATTCTTAGTATAGATTAAGCTCATTAGCAGTTAAAATTCAACGAAGGATAAGTATTTTCATATAAATATCGTGCAGTCATAAGTAAATTATTTTTTACACAGTAATATGAAATTATCTCAATTTCTAAGAAATTTGTGTATGTGTGTATGTGTATGTGTTCAGATCCGCAGAACAATTAACCCAACCTTTGGTGTATAGTATTCGAGCGACAACAGCGTGTACGTGATATTTTTTATACAATTAAATCAAAGTATACTGTATTCATCGAAATTTTCGAGACAAGCTTCGTATCTCGTTGGTATGTAATTAGTTTTTACAGCTTTTTATGTGTATATATATATATATATATATATATATATATATATATATATATATATATATTAGTTATATAGCGAATTACGAAATCGTTAACCTTCCCTCTGTATAAGGAATCCCGGCAATATCCCTCGCACCTCACAATGATGAAAGGACTTTTCCTATTTCTACTTGTTCTTTTGGCTCTGAATATGGACGCGATAGCGAAAACGTGCTCGCCACAATGGCTGGGAGCTTGTTCGGGATCGATACAGGATGTGGCCGTTTGTTTGCAAGCGTGCTCTAAAGGTTTCTGCAAAGGTGGCGGCTGCTATTGTCCTTTGTGCAAAAAGAAAAATGATCAGTTATAATGTGTAACTTACATTGGAATGAGAATAAATGACTTTTCATCAATACTAAATTGTAGTATATTTCATATTGCAACTGTTCACAAATATAAATATCATTTTTGGACGCTTATAACGGCTATTCGTCTTCAGCAAAACGTTATTTACTTTTAATTTTTAAGGACCAAATTGAAATGCTCGTATGGATAATGAAGATTTGATATTTTAAGCAATTGATTTGTCGAAGCCGTGCGCGATCCGCTCGCAAGTCCCAATTACCTTTCCATTTGTCAAATAAGATTTTCCGGCATTGTTACTTTATCAACTTGCGCGAACCGCGGCGCGGCCGGTCCCGACAATTTTTCCCGCCAAATTGCAAAGAATCTTGCTTTTCGCGTTCGAAAGATTGGACAGTATTAAATAACATTATAACGTTTCGTTATCTTAGAAAACGTTATATTTATATGAAATTACAATCTATTTTTCACAAGCTATTTTTAAGATTTAAAAACTTACTTTTAAATTTATTATGTCGGTGTTTTTTTCGAAATTAAAAAGTCAATAGACCTCCATTGTCTTTGTAGAATTATAAATTTGCATTATCATAATACATAATACTTTTATTAAATAATATTCTCAAATATATCATTATAAATAAATACTTAATACATCCACTACTCAACTGAAATAAGTATTAATTACTATACTAGAGATTTTCAGACGATTTTAGACAAAAACTGTTAATTTTAATGATGAAAGTCGTTTAAAATTCAGAAAAACATGGCGTGTGAAACAATTTTATTTTAATTTTTCAAATATAAATCATAGTTTAAAACAAAAACTTTCTAACAATTTTACAATATTATAAGTTACTAAGAACCATACTGATTCATTAGTAGATAATAATATATAATGAAATTAGATTTATAATGAAAATCAATAATTTTGGAAACGTTCGCATTTTCGTATCTTAAAACAATTTTTTTTTTTAATTTTGCACGAATGTAAAAAAGTCACAATTGAATGCCATGGTTGATTAGTAGTGTAAATAATTGAAA
The DNA here is from genome assembly GCA_018907035.1 of Sycobia sp. Sy_11. Taxonomy (NCBI): domain Eukaryota; kingdom Metazoa; phylum Arthropoda; class Insecta; order Hymenoptera; family Epichrysomallidae; genus Sycobia; species Sycobia sp. Sy_11. The sequence goes on along the minus strand of JACCIC010000049.1, from coordinate 1,998,343 downwards.
ATTATATATTTGAAATTTAGCATTATTTACTTGGTTAACAAAAACGAATTTTCATAACCTGTTAATTGGAACGAATCAATTATGTATGATGAATTTTTGAATTTAAATTGCCTGTTTCCTATTTTTAAACAAGCCTCATTTTTGAAAGTTTAATTTCAACAAATATGCATTGTCAAGGAGGAGCATCTTTAATTTTTCGTTGCTGTTTACGCTGAATGCAAAAACAAGCAAGAATTGCAGAATTTTTCGCCATTTAACTAGAACGTGATAATAGTGCATTATAAATAATATATATACGTAAAATGAAGGTTTACGGCCTCGTTTCAACACTACGCAGGAAATCAGCGAAGCCGATCCGATAGCATTGACTATCAGGATGTAAAATTTGAAATTTGTTTGAAGAGGGAATGAAAAAAGTAAAAAAAGTAGATGTAAAAGCGAGCGATCGGGTTCCAGGAACGCAGCTTGGAGCCGAGCCTACCGCTGTAAATAAAATTACGGTTAAAATTCAATTGTAAACTGAAATGTTAAATATATTTGTATTAAAATTAAAAAAATAATTCTTTAAATATTAAATAAATTATTGCTCAAAATTTGTTTGTTGATTACTAAACATCATTAAATATACGTAATTGCTGCAGTGTGTATAAGTATTAAAAGAAGACATAAAACATGAATTTTATGCCCGCTGTGCTACAATAGTATATAATACAAAAAAATAGATATATGAAGAAAAATTGAACATTCACACATTATACTATACCTATATATACGTATGGAATTTTAGTCAATTAAAAAAATTAAAATAAAAAAAATTAAAAAAAAATTTTATAAATTTTTTTCAAATTCATAAGGAAATAAAATAGAACCTGAAATAATGAAAAGTCAGGCAATGATGGCAGAACTTAAAAAATGTATAATTAAAAACGATAATCATTTGAATGACTAAATACCTCGCTATAGTCCGCTTTACTTCGCTATCACGAAAAAATTTAATTTTTTTGCGAGCTCGAAATTTTCATCTAAAACTACCTGTTCCTTCCATTACTAAATGAAGAGGGACAATCCGACACAGAATTCTCACTGCCCCTTTGCACATTTATACGCACTTTTCCTGCAGGAGGGAAAAGTTTTTCCAGATTATTCAGTATATATATAGATATATAGGGAGAAAGAGAGAGATAGAGACAGAGAGAGAGAGAGAGAGAGAGAGAGAGAGAGAGAGAGAGAGAGAGAGAGAGAGAGAGAGAGAGAGAGAGAGAGAGAGAGAGAGAGAGAGAGAGAGAGAGAGATCCGATCGTATGCTTGCTAGAGCGGTAATGACCGCGGCTACTCAAAAATCCTTTGCCATGCACGGCAGTGTGAAATTCACGACTGCGTATATAGATAATATACCAGTGGTTTGAATTTTTAATAAAAAAACTTGGAATAGTAACCAGATGAAACTATTGTACTGAACGCATTTAGGAAAACGGGACTTGTAGAGTAATTAAAGAATATGTAATGGTATGTGTTTGTGTGTGTGTGTGTGTGTGTGTGTGTGTGTGTGTGTGTGTGTGTGTGTGTGCGCGCGCGCGCGTGTTATGTATATATCAACTCATTATAAAAATTTACATAAGTAGAAAAATGGGAGAAACGGAAAGGTTTCTATAAATTTGGAATGAATTTTCGAGTATGAGAAATCGATTAATTTTCTTGTAATTTCAGTTTTTGTCAACCTTCTCATAAATAAATGAATGCCTTTAAAAATATATAATTGTTTAGCAGATAGCAACCGCGAATTACTCTATCCTATGCTTGATATGCGCATTTTTCCCCCAAACCTTAAAATCGTGTATGTCCCGTGTTTGTTATTATGTAATGATATAGTTGTCATATATATCTATGTTCAACTAGAAAATTGAGTTGACACGTGTAATTTAAAATTTTGACACGTATATACGTACAGAATGTTCGCTCGAACCATTCAAATTATTAGGGATGGTGCACGAGAAGAGTTATATATATTTGCTGCAATTGTTTTATTAGTAGCTCGCAATTTTGCATTTATTATTATACCTACAGTTTATCCACATGAAATGCGAAAACAAAAATAGTGGTCTTTAATAAATTTCTGTAGCATGGTGTCTACGATATATGAACGATATGTATATATGTATAGATGTATATATATATATATATATATATATATATATATATATATATATATGTATATATAGACATACGAATGTTGGCTCTTCTACGAGGCGTAACGTATTATGCAATAAAGGCGAAAACGTTCGCTTGCCAGAACCAATTCTCACGGCTTGGTAAAAGCGCCTTTTTTTTAACACTGAGGGTAACCAGACACTCTGTTTTCGGAAACTGAGCCCCGCCGCTGACCTCGGAGGAAAGTTCCCGAATCGACGCTAAATATTAACTGTCGAAATTTCTCACTACGATCGACGTTAATATTAGATTTATAATTTTTTAAAAAAACGGGAAGGAACGTAGTCTAAATGATAAATTGAATGCTGGTATACCATCAATGCATATGCGTGTGCAGGTACATTTGTTTTTGATAGTTTAGTTATCGTACTAGAGTATGATATAAAGATTAGTTTAATAATTATTAACGTAGAGCAAAACCAAACCATTAAGATTAATAATGTTAGTTCACTTACAATAAGTTGAATAATAGACTAAGAGATTTCTAACACATAGTATAAAGGTTAGTTTAATTAATAATAAGAGATTATGTAAATAATGATAAAGGTATAACAAAACCGAACCATTAAGACTAATAATGTTAGTTCACTTACAATATTGATTATGTTAGAATAAGTTGAATAGTAGAATAAGAAATTATGTAAAATTAATAATTATAAACGTAACAAAACGGTTAAGGTATTAATTAAAGATCGCGTATTTTATAATGTTGCTATAAGTTTGTTGCTCATGATCATAGTAGATGCGTATTGAATTTTTATTAAATATAGTAGGTGGAATGTTAAAATAAAGATATACGAAATAAACTTTTAACATGAACTTTATTTCAAACGAGGAAGGAAAAGACGTCTGTTCAAACGAAAGAACAACGTAAAACTAACTGCAGTACTCGAACTTAAAAATTCTGCGAGCCCTTGTGAGAAACTTAAAACCTATAAAAACACATCAGGCATCTAGGCAATAAACTCATAAATCATTTGCCGCGCAGGGCAGCAAAGACGCAGATCGTAATAAGACCCAGTGGACACATATGTTTACATTCTTTTACGATACTCTCTTATATTTAGTTTCAAGTATTTTTTGCTTTATTATTTATAGAAGGCTAAATAATCTAACAATGCGTTATCTTAAAAAAATTATTGTAAGAAAGCGAACGAAAGAGTTTATATTATAAACGAAATTTGACTCCTTCATTGGCTTTCCCTACAACCGCTCAGATAAATTTCCGCGAAAATTATGGACGACCTTTTTACTTAGTCTGGACCACATATAAATATGAGTCCAAGGAAGGGAAAAATCGCTTCCGTTCGGGATTTCAACTAGGTCAGATAGATCCGGTAGTTATAAACCTTAGAATTTTGTCGACTTTTTCGGATTTAGAATTTTTTCAAATTTTTCGGACATAGATTTTTTTTACTTTTTCGAACTTAGGATTTTTCTGACCTAGATTTCTTTTCTTGCGATTGTTAACCTTTGAAATATTTCGTACTTTTCAGACTTTGAAATTTTTCGTTTCTCGAACCTCATCTTGTAGGTGTTAACTTTGTATACTCGACCTATATCTAGTTTCTATATCTATATTATACGGTTGTATAAGAAGTATTTCGAAGAAGTAAATAAATAGTAAGTAACCAACAATATTTATCGTTTATCCTTATTAACATTATTTATCCTTATTCTCCACTAAACCTAATCGCGATATACATGTATATATATATATATATATATATATATATATATATATATATATATATATCAGTTATCTTTAATTTTTCCAGTAGGCTAAACGGGTGGGACTCTCGCAGTCCTGTACACGGAAGCCGCTCCTTTCGTCCTGGTAGACAAGACTTTGGGAAAAGAATCTTCGCACGGGAGCATATAGACGACGTTAAATAACGAATCAGGTAGTAAATTCGCGATTTAAAGACCGACCAAAATTACCTAGGTTCGGTATCCAAAAACGTGTACACCTCGGCTCACCGGCCCCACATCCCTGGCTAGTAGTCGAGAGACTAGGCCAAAAATAGGGGCAAATTACTGACCGGTCTTTCGCGGAAGCAAATCGTCGCGCGTAGAACCGGGTGGGCACTCATCATTATATATGAATACCTATATCTAGTGCAGGACGTCACAATTGCATATACAGATTAAAATTAAACATCATTGATATTTGGTCAAGAAAAACTAATTATTTTGTATAGATCTGACGCTAATGCACAATGTACATTAAATTAGTAAAAGTTTCTTAAACTTGAATGATTTATCCGTAAAGAAAAATTCAATACTAACTAAAACAATTTCAAGTATAACGCGTTCAATTTAATACACATTTTATAAAATTTATAAAAGCTTTCATTGTCCGCCGATAAAGGGATACCTATTTTTCCGGTTAGTCCCAATTGTGTTTAAAAATCATGTCAGTTATTACATAAGATCAGCAACATTTCTTAGCATATAAGCATTTATTTTATTTATCTTACACAAATTTATAATTATGTTTATAACTGTATTGCTTTATTTAGAGATTTTCAAATTAATTATATTATCAAATGACTTTTATTATTTTTGTAGCTAGCTGGCATGGTATAATTTGTGAGTCTATAGTACATAAGAGATTTTTTGGTAAACGAGAATATTGTAATACCCATCGAAATTTTTCTCCCTTTTGGAATCTTGTAAGTATTGTTATTGTAACGAATTGAAAACTATAAAAAACATACCCAAACTCTTTATTCATAATTGTTTTTCTTTCCTAGGGAATTAGAGCAGCAGTTATCTCAAAATGAAGACACGATTTTTTCATTGTACACTCGTTCTACTTCATTTATTTTTTCTCCATGTCAACATGATTCTGGGTAAAAATGTTCTAATACAAACCAATTGCACGATAGATAAAAAACAAGAATGTAGGAATACGATTCAAGCAAGAGATTGTTATCAATTATGCTCTTCAGAAAACCACCCATTCTTTTGTTACGATGGTGATTGCTACTGTTACATCTGTCCAAAATTGTAGAAACTTGACAGAATTTATTTGTAGATAATGATAATAAATACTCTTGTTCCAACGCTTGTTCTATGTTTATGTCCCTTTCTTACTATTTTACAATGAAAAAAAAAATATGTTAAATTAATAAAAATTTTCTCAACGTGCTCAAAGAAGTGCAGTTATAGAACTAGAGAGATTAAAATTACAGATCATTAAAAATCAACTCGAAAAATAGTACACGAACTTTTCCTAAGTACAATTTCTAACCAAAAAAGAATTTGTAACAAGTTTCATAAACTTAAATTTCAAAAAGCTAGCTTCGCTTCTTATATGGAGATTAGTTTCCATGCAAACCTGTCGTTCGTGAAAAATGGCCATCGAAATTTTGATTCTGAAAATCTAAGGAAACAATTGGATTGATTAATCATCAATGATTATTACTTCCCGATAGACCTTTACTATCATTGTATAAATCGCAGATATAGGAACATTTTTTACTTAGCTCATAAAAATTCATTAAATTTTTATATAACTATACCTATCACACTCAACACTTTTCTGCATTCTGAGAACTTGATTAAAATATGTAGAAAAGTTTCTATGATATGAGGTACAGAATCCAGCCAAATTATTGCCGGTATTGTATGAAAGTTAAATACAGATTTATTAATATATCTTACTCTCGAAAATTTTCTACTATAGAATACTAATTTCCGACCGTTTTCTTTACCAGGTGACTAGAATAAAACAGAACGATTGCTTTTTGAATGTATAATTTTTCAAAGGCTTTTCTTTAATATATATATATATATATATATATATATATATATATATATATATATATATCATCCCAATAAATTTTTAAAACATAAGTTATAGAGTCAATCTATTAACAGGAAGCAAGATTTATTATAATTCAAAAGCTACAAATTACAAAAAAAATGAATATTAAATAGTAAAGCTTGCCACGATCATTTTTATATGTAAAGAATCACTCAATCATTTCAATTTAAAAAAATATTTTTCCTCATTCGAACCTACAAATTGCACCTTCACCGCTTGATTCAGGTTCTCGTGAGGAAAAATCTAGTCCTTATCTAGTACGAAAAAGCTTTTTTACGAATCTTTTACGAAATAATACTCACGAAATTTCGGGAGTGATTTCGAATACAGGGAAAATTTTAAATAGAATTTGTTTGCATAAAGCAAGATTAATAAGAAATGCAAGCATAGCGTAGCAGTTCTTTGACACCTAAACAGATTAGTTAAAGAATTTTAATATTGTTTAAAATTTTTTGTGATATATCTTAACTAATATCTGCAGAATGTCCTTTTTTTATTTTCATCTCTAAACAATCATAACTGAAAATGGATTTGGCGCATATTTTGCAATTGCTTTTTTGTGAAATTCTTTCCATCAACACTTGGTATCTGTAGATGCTAAGTATATACTCTAGTTCTACAACATCAAACCTTAAAATATTATTATATTATAAAAAGTAATTTTTAAATCAAAAGTTCTTCAAATATTTAATGAAAATATTTCTGAATATTGTTTTTTAAAATATACTAGAATTCTTGAACTAACCTGTTCAGGTGTAAAAGAACTGCTACACTATGCTTGTGTTTCTTACTTAATTCTGCTTTACACGAACAAATTATGTCTAAAATTTTCCCTGTATTAGAAATGCGCCCGAAATTTCATGAGGATTATTTCGTAAATTTGATTTTTGTAAACAGGAAAGCTTGATAATGTATACAATCATCTTCAGCACTTCTCATACCAAGAAATATCACGTGATCTGCGTTTAAAACACGTTCAACTTCATTAAAATTACGACACGAAGATGTCGAATTTATAAATAAAAAAATGTCGTTGATTGATGCTTTAATTTTATATTTATATGTTAGTAAATGTTAAAAAAAGTAGTAGGAACTCTATTTATCTATTTGTAAATTACCCTACAGTGAACGCCATCTTTGCTGTTATGACGTCACGATCACCAATCCCAATACAAGTGTCAACATTTTAAATTATACGTTTCAAATTTATTTTCTTGCTATACATTATATATATGGGGAGAAGTACGTTAGAACTTTTTAATGGAATTCCCGTTATAACGATGCGGAGGTCATCAATCTTCTTCCATCCGTGCCTCTTCTGCCAACCGTCATCTAATAATACCATCAAATGTAATTTCATCGATGCGATTAAATGAATTAATACTTGATTTAGTTTATAACGTTAAGAAGCAAAAATATATTGTACAAAAATAAAACACGCCTTACTTATATGCCATTGTCAGCAACTGTCATCGAGATATCTAAATATACTTTCATTTCCGATCATTTTCGAAATTCTCTTAACAAAAACCGCGGAAACTCGCGCGAATTTTTACCTCCACGATATCATGCGACACCGTATTAAACGCAGTTTTATTACGCGCATGACGAACTATACATATTGATTTAACGATTTTTTTATGAATTTGTTTTTGCAAGTATAAAAGTTTAACGATAAAGCCCGACATTTCTCACTAAAAAATAATAAGCAAGGGACATTCACAAGTTCAAGGTTTGGGCGAAAAAAATTCGCATAGCGAGCATAGGAGAGAGTAATTCGCAGTTGCTATCTGCTAAACAATTATATATTTTAAAAAGGAATTAATTTATTCATGAGAAGACTGACAGCTACTGACATTACAAGGAAATTAATCCACTTCTCATATTTGAAAATTTATTCTAAAATTATAGAAATATTTCTGTTATTCCTATTTTTCTGCTTTTTGAAATTATTAGGAGTTTTATGCTTCTTCTATTTTATCGCCTACTAAATATATGTATTATATTTAAAGGTACACTATTCCATCTATATCTTTATAGATTCTATATTAATAACAGATACGTTTACCAAAATTTACCGATATTTATGTACTAACGTATACTAACGTTTGCGCATTCGGTGTGTTTCGAAATTACGTAGTATTCTATATAAGTAGTAAGGTATGTTTTATTATATAAGCCATCTGCGTTTGGTCGAACTTTTATAAGTCAAAAGCGCCCTTATTTCTTTTAAAATTTACGTGTTTAATTCGTTGCCGTTGTTTTATTAGTAGCTCGCATTTTTACATTTATAATTGTACCGACAGTTCATCGACATGAAAAGCGGAAATAAAAACAGTAGCTTTGAATAACTTTCTGTAACGTTGCATATACAGATTCAATTCAAGCATCATTGATATTTGGTCAATAATAAGATAATTAAAAATTAATGATTTTGTATAGAATGGACACTAATGCATAGATAAGACCGATGATATCTGTCAATTTAACAGTTAACGTCGCATTTGTCTCTAACAATTATATCATGAAATGACTTTTATTATTTTTGTAGCTAGCTGGCATAGTATACTTTGTGAGTCTATAGGACATAAGAGATTTTTTGGTAAACGAGAATATTGTAATACCCATCGAAATTTTTCTCCCCTTTTGAATCTTATAAGTATTGTTATCGTAACAAATTGAAAACTATAAAGAACACATCCAAACTCTTTATTATTGTTTTTAAAATATTTCCAAACTATTTATAATTGTTTTTCTTTCCTAGGGAATTCCAGCAGCAATTATCTCAAAATGAAGATACGATTTTTTCTTTGTACACTCGTTCTACTTCATTTATTTTCTCTCCATGTCAACATGATTCTGGGTAAAAATGTTCTAATACAAACCAGTTGCACGATAGATAAAAAACAAGAATGTAGGGATACGATTCAAGCAAGAGATTGTTATAAATTATGCTCTTCAGAAAAGCAACCATTCTTTTGTTACGATGGTTATTGCTACTGTTATATCTGTCCAAAATTGTAAAAACTTGACAGAATTTATTTGTAGATAATTATAATAAATACTCTTGTTCCAACGCTTGTTCTATGTTTATGTCCCTTTCTTACTATTTTACAATGAAAAAAAAAAGTTAAATTAATAAAAATTTTCTCAACGTGCTCAAAGAAGTGCAGTTATAGAACTAGAGAGATTAAAATTACAGATCATTAAAAATCAACTCGAAAAATAGTACACTCACTTTTCCTCAGTACAACTTCTAACCGAAAAAGAATTTGTAACAAGTTTCATAAACTTAAATTTCAAAAAGCTAGCTTCGCTTCTTATATGGAGATTAGTTTCCATGCAAAACTGTCGTTCGTAAAAATGGCCATCGAAATTTTGATTCTGAAAAGCTAAGGAAACAATTCGATTGATGGTGATTAATCATCAATGATTATTACTTCCCGATAGACCTTTGCTACATTTTCCAGTCATAGGACTGTTTATAAAAATTAATAATTATCACTGTGATTACAATTTTTTCAAAAACTAATTATCCATTTATAATTTTTCATAATTTTATTCTTCATATCACGAACGCAGCCCCTTTGTATACAATAGTTTCGACTCTAAAAGGAAGGAATAAATTTAAACAAATAAGTGTTCTTTTAACAATTTTTCATTAAAGTATTGGCGAATTTTATGTTATCTAACAATCGACTTATCACCACCTACCGTTCTCTACTAATTGGGCCTATAGTCGTAAAGCATCAAATCCCCATGCTCAACAAAATACAGTCGTAAATAAAGTTGTGTGGAATATTTCTCTGTCGACATACTAATAAATTAATTAAATAAAAGATAGGGAACAAGTAACTACTATATTTTTTAAATTTAAAGATAATACAAATGAGAAACTTGAGGCCTACGATGGCTCGATTGCTAGAGCGAAGGACTAGTAATTTGGTGATCCGAGTTCAAATCCCAATGTCGGCCGATTGACACAAGCACCGCTGTGTCAATCGGTGATGAACGAGTCATTTACATGTGCATTGTTTACAAACACATGGTAGACCTCCGTCGCTGATTAGCACGAATATTTGAAAGCATAAATAGAACGACATTAAAGAACATAAAAAAGAAGAGAAACTTAAAAACAGTCATCTGCAACGTGTCATTTTATAAATCACAGATGTACGAACATAACATACAATATTCAGTATACAATCTTACCTTTTTGTATTTAGCTTGTAAAAGTTAATTAGATTTTTCATATAACTATACCTATTACACTACTACTATGTCAACACTTTCCTGCATTCTGAGAACTTGATTAAAATATGTAGAAAAGTTTCTATGATATTAGCCAATTTATTGTAGGAATTGTATGAAAGTTAAATACAGATTTATTAATAAGTATAATATGTCTTACTCTCGAAATTATTCCACTATAGAATACTAATTTTGGACCGTTTTCATTTCTTTACCAGGTGACTAGACGAAAACAGAACGATTGCTTTCGAATGTATAATTTTTTATTGCTATCGGGAGTTTCGTGTTCGGATAGTAGAATACTATGTCCAGATATGTCGGGAGTACTTCGATGGGGAGTTGTGTGTTTGGACGGTAGAAGATGTCGAGTTGTCTCGGAACGACTTGTCAGTAGAAAACGATGCCCCAAAGTCGCCATAGTCGTCCCGTTATTTTTCGACATCGTATTCTACATCCCAATACGAAACTCTCTATAGAAGTCGTCTCGAAACACTTGGGCATCTTTTTCTACTGCCCGAACTCAAAAATAACATTTTTCTTCGTAGAATCCATATGTAATATGCATATATATTTTATAAAAGGGTCTGCGAAATATGACCTTTTTAGAGTAGGCACTGCTTTGAAGCAGCTTTGTATATGGAAGTAACTATAGATAAATTATGCATAGTAATATAAATTTATACATAGAGTACATTTTACTTAGATATTTGAGAACTGTTTAAGAAATCGGTTAAATTATTATCTCGGGCAAAGCCGATACGGGGCATGCCAGTATATATATATATAAACGGTTGATAGGTTCATTTTGGGCATAGAAAGAATTATTTATCTTTGCATCAATAATTCTATTACGAAGTCCTCCGAGGAGATCCTTACGATCGCGATTCAAACTCATGTTAGGGAATCTTGCATAGGAATGCTGTAGCTCTTCACGTTCGTGGTATAATTTTATTTTTAGAAAATAAGTATAAAAGTCCCTATTACTCAGTACACCTGCACTGTTTTTTTTTTCAATTTCGCTATACCTTTTTGTCGAGCCACAATTTCAAATTCTCTTGGCTTATTTTGCTAACTCAATTAGGAGAATTTACGTTTGGAATTTTTAATTAAATCCCCATTATAATCGTACAGCGTCATAAATCTTCTTCAGCTGGCTTCCCCTGACGGTCGTAATAACATCAAATTGAGATTCGATTAATCGAATTTATTCAATCAAATGTTATATTTCTTTGATACTTCATTTCAGAACTGTAATTAATTACAGTTATAATTAAAAACTAAATACTTATTTATAATCCATAATTGTTGATTTATAAATTGATATAAATTTAAAACGTATATATTCGCAACTAAAATATCAGAAATGAAAACGGACGATAAATATAATCATAAATAAACTGATTTTTATATATATTTTAATATATTTTATAACAAATAGAGCTATTTTCGTTGTGAAAAGTTTTTAATTCTTTATACTAAAAATGTATTATAATAGGAGGAATATCGCAGTTGGAAGGATTTACTTTAATTTCTTTGTTCATAAATTACATCGTTAAAAGTATTTATGCGTTTACAACTCAACATGTATATTAACTTTTTTTACGTAAAATAATACATATAAAAAAATATTCATTCAATTTGAATTGATTAATTATTACCGGAGTATTCAGAAAAAAGTACACATAATTTCAATGATCATTTAAAAACAAACAAATCATTTAAATTATAGTCAAATAGAAGAAATTAGTCACTCGTTATTTGTGTAAAATATATGGTCAATTTCGAAAAATTCAATTCTTGCTTTTGTACAAACTTTGTTTTTAGAAAATTTTTGTTTGATTTATTTAACGTTAATAAATCCAATATGTCATTCTAGAGATTACAAGAAGAATGAAAAATTTTTTAATATACTTCAATAAATAGAGCAAAATATTTCAATTGCTCGGATAAAATATTGATTTGTTCGTTTGAAGTGGTTTGATTGCGACTTTCAAGTCAAGTACATGCTATAAGAATAAATATTCTTTGTTTTTAATATATACTCTAATAATACATAAAAATTAATATAAATTAATTTAAATAATTTTCAATTCTGTTTAATATTATTTGATTTACGAATTTTATTTTTATTTTCCATTTCTATTTTTAACATAGATAGAATTTTTTTTTTTAACTAATCGGGACGGTGTCTGATGGAAAGTATCAATCTTCAGTTTCTATATAAAACATTTTTAAAAAAGCATGAAATTTCATATCTATATAAATTTATTAACCATGTAATGGGTACTATTTTCGAAATGTTTTTTCACAAAAATTCGAACGAAATGTTCGGTTGATTTTGTTTCTTCGAAATCTCTGAGCTTGAAAAACATTAAGACTGGTTTCATGTAACTTTTCAGTAATTTGAGTTGTGCTCGTACCACCTAAAGTTCACTTGAAATCAAAAATCGTTTACGGAGATAATTTTAAAAACATAAATTTAAAGCCTCGATCTTACTACAACATTGATTTATACGACCTTACTACGACATTGATCTAACTACGTACATTGATTTAACAACGTTTTATGAATTTAAGAATATAGTGAAAAAAGTAGTCTAATAAAGTAAAGAAATACAATTGAAGTGTGAAATTATCATAAATATCTGATTGAACGAATTATTGAATTTGGTTAATTAATTTCATGATAGATCATTTCTAAATAAATTGTGAAATATATTTTTGAACAAATTTATTGAAAACGTCGTGCACAGGTTAATTTTGATGCTTGAGAACAAATGCGCATTTCTATGAATTAGTCTCGAAATGATTTAATTCATAAGACTTTTAAAAACCATGTATTTCGAAAAAAGTTATTTTCCAACGCAACCTATTGTTGAACAGCGCGCCTATCCGTCAATCCTTTATTTACATTCCTTGCATAGATTTCCGTACTACACAGTCCTGTCTTGTATTAGGATTATATGCCCTTCCACATTTCCACTACGCGCTAACGATTCTGAATGTGAAGCCGGTGAAACCTATTGGCAAACAAAATGGGATAAATTTCGATTTGGAAAATTCGCTCTGGATTGGTCAATGTATCGAAACTGCTCGAATTCGATACTTGCGTCACATTTCGTAGGCTCGAGTACAGAATTTGTTAATTTCTCTTCTCCCGTTCGTATTTTCGAGTGTTAAAAAACATCAAAGCGATCAAAAAGCCGAAACGTTCTAGCGGTCACTGCGGCTTTGCCACTCGTCCAAGTTTAGGCACCGTGTATCATAAAAGAATAATGTAATGTAAATTCCTGCTTGGATACGTTATATTTAATTTATATACCTTTTACAAAATGCTAGTTTTATTTATTGTGGTTTTAAAGAATAATAATACGTTAGTGAATAGCCTTCCTAATACACAAATTAAATAGAAGTATTGAAAATTGAAAAAAAAATCTAAAGTTGGCATTCAAATGAAATTATTAACGCCAAGAGCCTTTTTTAAAATATTTTTTGCATCTTTCTGCGCACTTTTCTAATTTGTAAACATTTCCAAAGTTTGAAAAACTGGAAGGGATAGAAGCCTTACGGCTCGTCGGTGCGGTGATAAATAGAATAACAGACAGCGGAAAACTGACTTGTGCAAGTGACATCGAACAATCGACAGCATAAAAACTAACTTGTTAAACAGACGTCGAACGATAAACATCTCATCAGTTTGCCAAATTTTCAGGAATCGCGACAGTATTGTAGAATCAAAATTGTATTTGAAAATTGCTTTGTTGCGATTTTCCCGAAATATTAGTCAGTTTGACCAATGGACTATATATACATCGATTCATTACAAAACATAATATAATTTACATTGATAGTTTGTTTATTTATAAGAAGATTAGAGAATCCCGGAATTCTACGAAAATGAAAAAAGGCATTTCTACGGGGACAAAGTCATCGTGACCCCACGTTCTACCCAGAAACTTCCGATGATAAAAATATGTTTATTTAATCCTTTTCCTAGTATCTATTTTATCTAACGTTTAAATATATATATAAAACAAAAAAAACAATGAAAAATTAAAATACTTCTTTTATAGCACATTTGATTTCAACCGATTGATTTTTCAAAAGACCAAGCTCAGTAATTAACGAGCCCAAAAACCTATAAAAATTTGATTCAAATGTATAATTTTTTAGTAAATATTGAGATGGTGTTCTAACCGCGATTTTCGATTTCGTCTATAATTAAAAAATTTCTCACAGATTTTTAAAAACTCATGCTTATGTTATATTTTATTGTTAATTGATTAGTCAGCGAAATAAAAATAGGAAAACTATTTGCGAAAAATAAATGTAAAAAATAATTTCTTCCTATAACAATTCGGACATCGTATTTCGAAGGCCGAGCGTCTGGTTTAACGAAAAACAAATATATTATTGCTTCAATTTTTTCTAAAATTTATACTGCCAAAAATCAAGTGAATTTTTCATCCATTTTCTAAATAATGGATTAATAGATAATTAATGAATAAGGAATATAAAATATATTTATAATAATTTACAATTATTTTATGATATTGATGAAATTCCCGTATTTTTAGTTTTTCCTCGGAATTTTCTGTAGACATAAAATTTAAAATGATATCTCGGAAATACTATAACTACAGTGTTTTTAAATTTAAAATGTTTACTACAAGATTGTTTGCTAGTTAAAAGTTTAACCTCATGTTTGCTCAAATATTATGTTGTAAGTATTTTGGTTTTCAACTAATTTTTCTACGCTTTTGTTATTTTATCGATATTTTTGAAACTATTTTGCTATATTATTCTACATGTGTGGTAGATATTTATGAATTTAATATCATTTTACAGAAAATATTCTATAATCAGTATTTAAATTTATAAATAATTTTTGGTGTCCGTTTGTACTAAGACTTTAAACCTGAAAATTTATTTTTTTTTATAAATACTATTGACTGTTGTAAATTATTCAAGTAACTCAACTTCAAGTTTATAATAAATGCATAAATCTCTATAGTTGAAATTTGCACTTTAATTTCTGCTGGATAAGCCATAAATCCAAATGTTTCAAGAAATTGAATAACTATTTTATCAACATTAATAGTATTTTGTAATAAAAAGTTAATCAATATATAAGATTCATAATTATGATAAATATGATCGTTTCTTTATTATTCGACGAATGGCTTTATATATTTTTAATATTGATATACATGTATCACAGAGACTCATTTTGACGTAATGAATCTGAATAAAGAAATACACATAATTTGTTACTCCCTTTTTTTCGATAAAGCATAGAAGACTGTTGATAGAGTCTATGATGGTTCTACAGTCTTATTTCTGTTCAAGTGAGAATTTCATAGCCAGAAAAAAATCTAAGAACTTTTAAAGAAAATGATTTTCCTGAAAGTATATTCCAAAAAAGTTATTTAGAAATTTCTCTTCAGAGACTTTCATATTAAGTCACTAATATTTTTCCTATTTTCCGCGTACAAAGTATTTCTTTCTGAAAATACACACTATACTTGAAATATTTTATTCATACTCACGTATGTTGATAAAAATAGATAGAATGTTTAATGAAATAGAAATAATTAACTTTATTGTTTATATTTCTTATGTAAATGTATAACAGCTCGAAAAATAATTTATATTATTAATTTGTTTTATTCACCTTGTTTGAATTGCATCGTCGAAATATTTTATAAATTTTTATTCTATTCATAATAGAAAATGCAATTAGTTGTTGATTCAGATCATAAAGGCATTATTAAATTATTCAATAATGTATTTTATAATCATAAACGATTGGACATTAATTACTGAACCAGGACAGTTTGATGATCTGGGATAGATTTTCGTTTTTTTACCGAATTTTCGGAAGAATTTTAAACAATATCAACGGAAATTTTTGGTCGTGAAAATTAAGTTCGCTATATGTGTATCTTTCAGAGAGAGAGAGTACTATCTAGTACATATAATAAATAAATAAATAAATAAATAAAACAATACAGTTATACCAATAATATTTTACTATTTAATTTTAGAAAGAGCGAGATTATATTATATCTTAAAATTAGCTAAAGATATTTTTACGGAGGATAAGTAAGTTGCAGTCATATATAAATTATTTTTTCATATCAATGTAACACAAAGATATTCAAATCAGAAATATATGTTCATGTTGACAGATGTATAAATAAAAATATAAGGGCACAGAGAAAAATGTGTTCGTAATACATTATTTTACTAAATTTGGAGTATATATTCATCGACATTCACTGAACAATCCTTAAAATTTTGTAAGTATAATTATCGCAATAGCTTTACAAGTATTGTGAATGTTTCTAAATTCTTGATTTATGGTAATATTTTTTCTTCCCAAGGAATTACAGCAGTAATTATTTCAAAATGAGGGGATCATTTTTCATTTATGCTATTATTCTTTTTGGACTGTTTGCCAACGTTTTCATGGATGGCAATAATTGCTACTATATTGTTATAGGCGATTGCATAACAAAAGAAGATAAAAATAATTGTGTATATTCATGCACTTCTAGGAAATGTGACGTTAAATGCGAGTGTCAAGTATGTGTCTAAGGCACCCATCAATTATATTTGCCAAACTATAAAATAACACTTTTTCTTACGTATTTATGTTACTGAAGAAATTAAAAATTGAAAACTTATTCACTGACGTAGATTTAATGTAGAAGAGCATAAAAATTTAATATCAAATTTATTAATTCAACTGCAGTGTAAACTGAAATTTCATTGTTATAATTTAAATAAATTTAATAATGTTTAATGATACTCTCTGTAGATTTAAACGAACTTACCAGTAAATGAAGTTATCTATCATAATCTTATACGAAGCACTTTTGCTCATGATCAAGTCGTGCCTATATAGGGATTTTAAAAAAGAAAATACTCCTTCTGTTGGCGATAATTAATGTAAAGGAAGTAAGTCATTTATCGCTCAATAGCTTGTAAGAAATGTTAAAAGATTTACATACTTTTTTGTAAAAACTTAATTATACGTGGGGATAACAGTTCTTTAAATTTTGAAAAGTATATTGTTTTACTGTATTTTAATTTGGACAAGCAGAACATACTCATTGAAGGCACTTATGAGAGAAAATCTTCAGAATGTGGAAACAGTAAAAGATAGCGTAACTTTTTCCTCTATTTTACTGATATTTCCACAGCAGTACATAAAAACGATTTGTTTATAATTATTTTTTTAAGTTTTATAAATTTTTATAAGTATTTGGGCTTCTGATTTTCTTTTATAAGTATATATTATTTTATAAGTACTTGGGCCTCGGACGTTCTTCAAACATCTAGAAAAATTATATTGAAGCATGACTTAGTTTAATTCATTTATTTATATTTTCATTATTCCGATATATTCTACTTATAAAAATGACAATATTAATTTTTGCTTGACACCAATGGTTTATTATAACTTACATACTTCGAAACTGCAGTTTGAAAATATAATTATATGTTAGAAGCTATAATAAAAATTCAGCAATATAATATGAAAAAGATATCCAAACAATAGAATTTATTATAAAAGGATACGTGGGACATAAAAAACCTCTACTGAGGAACAAAGCCCTCATATATAAACATTAATATTCACTTTATTACACTATATTATTACTATATTATTAATAATAATATCAATCATACGAGGGCTTTTAAATATTAATATATGTATGCATAAAGTGGAATACTCATTTGCCATTATTAAGCGGCGCTACGAATAACCGAGTACTTGAGTGGCTAGAGTGGTCCAACGGAGAAGGGGACTTCCACTGGTGACTTCCTGTTTTGTGTCGCGGTCCTGGCGTCTCGGGTGCGGAGCAGCCATCACGATCGTAGTCTCCATGCACAAGTGCGGCTGGAAATCCTCTCAGAGTTCCAACCGATACGGATCTCTACAAGGATCAACTGTTTGTCTTCTTATAAAATTCCACACAAAATATTAAGTGCCAAGCTTGTACCATACAGCGCATCGTGCTCGCTACTATAATTTAACCGGGTGCTTTAGTTGCTGTTCTTGCAACAGAATAACCAGAAGCTTCAGCCGATTTCGCTCCCACTCTTTTTCTTGACGAAGGAAGAGATTCGAAAATGTACCTGGGCTTAGATGCTCAAAGTTTAGCGTGGGAGCCAATTAGTCCAGACTATGCGGTATTCTGAGGCCAAGCTCCGTAGGCCTTAAACTTTATAACTCAATTCGTATAAATCCCGAAGTGTGAGATAAATACACTTGTAGATCACGCATATACACACGATTTCTCTTCAAACTATGTGACGTGCTTAACTAGAGGGGTGCAGAAAGGATTCAATCTTGCTTTTTAATGATAGGGCTGTAAAATGGTTGGCAGCATAAAGATATTCTTACAGTACACTCTAATTTTTTTCTTTAGCTAGTCTTAATCTTGTATATATTTCTTTTTTTTTATTAGAATCTATAATCGTTAAAATTTTTTCCTTTGTTTCACTTAATGATGAAATAGATTTTGAACGTACAGGACTAAAAAACTTTTTCAGTGTCCTTATTACCACGATACTTTCCTGTTGGTTATTGTGATAACGAGGCATTATTTGGTTGCTTTACTTGGTAGCATTGATTATCATGATAATAATATTTGTCCGTGTCAGGTCGACATAAACTCTGCTTAAACAATGCATGTGCCCAGATGGAAGTTTGATAGATCTTTGGCGTTCAATGCCATGTTTAGGTAGATGTAAAGTATCTGAAGAATTTCAGTTCTTGTTTGTAAAGTGTCCCAGTCCGTAACTTAGTAGATTGAAGATTCGCCCAAAAACACGAGGTGAACGTCCTAGGGGTAGGTATAAATGACCAAGTCGTTCATGTATGAACGGAGATGGTCGTTTTTCTGTCTACCGGGCTTGCCTTATGTGACAAACAAGTTAAAGAATCCGTGAGCATTCGTCACCATATATTTATACAAACCCTTCCCCCCTAACAAGAGTCGTCAAGCCCGTATATGGTTTCGGACGTTCCGTCAGTGATTTTCAATTAATTTTAGTGTTTGGGATTGTAGAATGTTCTATATGAGTATCAAGCACAAAAAGATTAATATAGAAAATAATGAAACAATTCATTTTTTATAGTTTCATAGTTTTTTACAAACTTGGAACTCCGTCATCCATAATCTAATAGGATTTCGAAGAATCTATTTCACCTGTTTCTCGTGATCCGCCGAGTGAACCTGCACAGAAAGAGGGCATTGTTGAAAAAAATGGAAACTAACAAAGTGTTGAAAATTCGATAAAACACAATGTTTCTAGTTGTCGTACTAATAACATTTGTTGATATGTTCGACAAATAATTAAATGATCAGTGATGCTTTTACACTGGCGAATCGTCTGCGGAGGAACCATGTTGTGCGATTCTTGCTTTCGAATAGAGAATTATTGCACGAAAGAATAACGACTCGTTCCCGTACAAAACAATATTCGACGTTAGACTGCGCATGCATCTGCATGTATTTTAGAGTGTTTAACGAATCATGCTATAGTACATGAACCATATCAACGTATTTAATGATATGCGGGAGAGTTTCAATACATATAAAAGTTATTTTTGCAAATTGGCACTTCTTATGATTATAAAATCGAGCTACATGAATTTAAAACACCTCAGATATAAGTATTATCTTCACACCCGAGGGCTCCTCACTATCTCTCTCGCTCGGCCCCTGCATCAGCGCGCATATTTATGCCAACATGTATAGCTATGAACCTATACACGAGCTCAGCAACCTGGGGGATTCTTATCTTTCTACCCTTCTATAAAATAGGGTTTATATACCTCGTAAAGGCATCTTTTCCTGCCTCTTGGATTGTTTTATGTACATACATGTACATGACTATTAGTGAGTATACGTTGCTTTGACGTTTAATATAATATTTTTCGTTATATACAGTGGAAAATGATAAGAGATTTAAGAATTTTAGGTGCATGGAGAATTGAATAAATTTGAATATAACGTTCTTCAAATAAAAGCTACTTTGAGAGTTTTTGTATACTTTTATCAAAATTATTCTGACATGTAATTGCCATATTCTATTAAATTAATTATATAATGTTTATTTAGTAAAATTTGTAGCCTATTTATATTTATAGATTTTTTTTATTATTTACGCAATAAAATTGTTTATATTTATACCCAAGATAGCTATTTCGTAAATTCATTTTTGATTTTTAGCAATGAAAAAAATATTTAACAAGATGTACCAAGCCGCACAAAATGTCAACCTGAATAAACTGTAATAATCGAGTTCAAATACGCTGAAAATATATGTTTTAATGATCAACTGTTTAAAATCGAGGCGGGTTTTAGGCTAAAACTTTCGTTTAAGATTTTTTTTAATTTTGCATATTTTCTACGTTAATTACAAAGAATCGTAAATTTTTATAAATTTTTCATAATTTTTAATGATAAAATTGAAATTTGCGAGTATTATCGTTATATAATAATAAATCGTTATAAAAGAAGAAACGAAACATTTGTTACAAAGACAAAACACAAAAATATATCAATCCGAAACAATGAGAACAAGAAATTTTTAAAAACCACAAACAAAGAAAAAGAAAAAGAAATCTTAATACAGTTCAAAATCAAAACATTACAGATGACAAAATTAAAAATTTAGAACTACTTTTACTATGTATGAAAGAGCTTATTAAAGCTGCAACCGCCAAATACGGCTTGACGTTCGATGATTTCCAAAAGTTTTTAAAAGAATCATTAGGACAAAATGATATAGCTACTGTAGCTGCATCAATCACTCTTGAGTGGAAAACATTTGTTGGTATAATGGATGAATTATATAGTACCAGTGGAAAATCATTAAAAGCAAGATTTTCGCGGTTAAAGAAAAAATTACTACAAGAAAGTGATATTGGAAAAGAACCAGAGAGCTTGTGCATATCAATCGAACGAATAGTAATTAATACACTTCTTTAACTAAACTAAACCAAACAGAACAACATAGTAAGGTAATTTATTTTTTCACTACTGTTTAACATTCCATATGAAATTCATTTTCTGGAACGCAAAAAGTCTACTTCGGCATAATGAATAAAATCAAAAAATTCTTGACAATACCGATAGTTTTTGCATGTGTTGAGACCTGGTTATCGCCTTGAATACAAAATTATCACTTGGCCATTCAAGCTATAGAAAGAACCGTGCTGATAGATGTGGAGGACCTATAGTGATTAGAGAGACCATCACATATAGGGAAATAACAAATCTCTCAATACCTAATGAGAGTATTGCTGTATGTGTTTTAAAATTTACTAACATCGAACCTATTTTCAATCTCTATATTTTTTACAGAGCTCCAGGAAATATTCTTAAAGTTGCTGGGTGAGAAGACATTTTTACTAATTTTAAAATTCGAAAATAACATGCGCATCATTACGGTGCGATAATAGCTTTCTTAAATATTACTTTAAAGCAAGAATTATATATGGAACAGCCCAAAGGTTATAAAAATAATCAATATAACTATAAAGTGTCCAAAATGATCAAGAGATTTTGGTTTCATACAAAGCGAGGCTGATCCATGTCTACATATTAAACGGAATTCGGAAACATAACTATATACCTCATAGTATATGTAGATGATTTTATATCAGCATGCAAGGACAAGAAAATAATAGAAGATACAGCTGAAACCATAAAACATTACTTCAACTTAACTAATCTCGGTGTTTTGCATCATTACTTGAGAATAAAAATTGAGACCGACAGTGATGGAATTTATTACCTCAATCAATCACACTATATAGATATACTATTGTAAAAATTCGGCCTGATAGATGTAAAGCCATCGGAAATACCTATGGATCCAGGATATTTGAGAGTGTGAGGTTTGTGAGAAATGAAAAAAATAAGTTTTTAGATGATAATCTATATCAACAATTAATAGACCGACTTTTATACATCGCATGCCGTACGAGACGAGATGTGAGTGCTACAGTGTCAATAGTAAGACAGCATAACAAAAATCCGACTCAAGCAGATTGGACAGAAGCAAAGAGGACACTTTGTTATTTAAAGGGAACGAAGCACCTTCTTCTGAAGCTTGGAAATCATTCTGATAAGAGAAAAAATTCATATGTATATGCTGATTCCGATTGGGCACAAGATATAACCAGTCGAAAATCAAACAGCGGAAACATTTTCAATTTCAATGGAAGTACCATTAGTTGGATGTGTAAAAACAATCATTATCTAAAAAACAATCAATCACTATCTTCCACCGAAGCTTAAAATGTAGCACTATCGGATGCATATCAAGAGGCAAAATGGCTACGTCGACTTTTATCAGATTTTTAAGAAATACAGATGGGCAGAACTTTAATATTTGAAGATAATCAAGGGTGCAGAAAGTTAATTGAAAATATCAAATATGACGAAACATATAGATACGAAATATCATTACGTCAAGGATTTTATATAAAAGCAAATCGTCAATTTGCAATACTGTCCAATAGAAAATATGTTGGCTGATTTATTAACAAAGCTGCCAAATAGACTAAAATTACAAGAACTTCGAAATCAATACAATTTAATTGATGCAATATCGAGGAAGGCTGTTGAAATATAATGATACTACATGGACTGTAGTTTCTGCACTACAGCATACTGCAAGCAACTGACGGAGCAATAAATGGATTAAGACCCAAAGAGGCATTTTTGACCTGCGACTGCGGAGTGCACTCACAAACGACCGATCCTCCGCCTCGAGTCAGTTCTCTGTGAGTGTTCAGTCCGTCACACCTTATTTTTCTATTCAATATTATCTCGATAGCTATTATTTTGATTCATATCTTTTAGTGTTATATTAATAAATAAATGTTCATATTCATCAAATAAAACGTGTTTATCCCACACTACCTTTCAATAGACTTTATTAATAATATTAATATCGCCGAAAAGATTGACATTCAAATAATTAAATACACCTGGGGCTCTGATTACTACCCAATAATTGTTAGTATAAATACAAAAAAAAACTATTTAAATTAAAAAATCACATAGTGTCAGATCGTACCGTACAGGCTGGGAAAAAGTATTAAATCAATTAATGTAAACTCAACTATTATAAATTATTTTCTATCCAGTATGAGAATTCTAATTCAGATGGAAATATGATTTCTTCCTGGACATTGTCAAAGAGGCAATAATATGTAATACACTTAAGAAAAAAAATTTTAATAAGAATGCGCACAGATATCCAGTGCCGTGGTAAGATAATGATCGTAAAAATACGAGAGATGAAAGAAACAAAGCATTTAAAAAATGGGAAAAATCTTTAAAAGTAGAAGCGTTTATTTTATTTAAAAAGCTACAATCCTCTGCAAGTAAAAATTTTAAACAGAAAAGAATAGAACATTTTAAACAATTTGCAACAACCTTAAATTTTAGAAAAATAGTACATACATATGAAATTTTCAAAAACAAATGGGTCCATATAAACTTCAGTAGTGGCTATAATATTATAAACTACTTCCTAAAAATCAATGTGGATTCCGAAAAGGTTACTAATGTTCAGACTATTGATTAAATCTTACTTTACACGTTCAAGAAGCATTTTAGAAAAAAAATCACATATCGTATTTCTAGACATTTTTACAAAGACGTGACACGCAGGGGAGTACTCAGCCCCTTACTATATATTTTATACGTAGCCAAGTTACTTAATGATTCATGGAGAACTGTATCTGTTCTACAATTCGCTGATGGGATTTCAATATTCTTTTTTCAAAAAATACAAATTCTCTTGGAAAAACTATAAAAAATTCGGCGATATAACTTGCTAACTTAGGCCTCCATTTAGCCCTACACAAAAGCATTTATATAAATTTTAATCAAAATAATATTTACCCTGAAAGCGCAATTATACATTAATCTCGCGCGACTCAGCCGGGTTTCGAGGTATCATCTTCGACTTTCAACTAACCTTCTTGCGCCAAATAAATTTCGTTGGATTATTAAATTCTTACAACGCAATTTATGTGAGATCGATAATGGACTATGGAAGCTTTATAGATTTTCCTTCCCGTAAAATTAACATTGAAAAATTAGAATAAATACAGTTTATGGCAATAAAAATGGCACTCGGATTTCGTAAAACTGTACCTGTCAATGTTATATTAGCGGAATCTATAAGCTTCCGCTTATTGGTGATCGCACGAAATACATTTTTAAAATGTATTTATGTAACATAGTAAGCAATAAAAACACACTTTGTTCAGACGCTACGACATAAGAAAATATTGCTTCAAATTTATTTGAAAATCGCGACATAAACGCTTACGCCCGTTTGAAAACCTTATAATAGAAGTTCTAAATCCTCCTCAATTCTTTCTTAAGTCTGATTCATATATTATATATAATCATAACTATAAAGCTCTATCAGTCGCAATCCCAAATAAACTTTGAATTCAGCGATGAATTAAAAATGTACAACAATCCGAATACAAAAATAAGGGATCCAATAAATTCATATAATGCTTATGAAATCTTCACAGATGGCAGCCGGAAGACAAAATCTCATTTTTCGGGATCCTCGTGTCAGTGTCCTACACTAAATATAATCGTTAAATAAAAATTAAATTATAATATGTCTGTATACTCGCCCTAATGTATAGCAATACTGGATTCTATGAGTATAACTCTAAAAAATAATAGTGAACACAAGTCTAAGGATACCATTGATTAATTTTATGAAGAAGATTTACTGTAAGGAATGGTGGAATTATTGATCTTCTCTTTAATAAAAAATCGTGATATCGTGAAAATGCAACAACTTGCCTCGGCATAAAAACTCGGTTTAGAGGGAAAAGTCACGGCAAGCGTATTCTTTATTAAATTAAAATTAAATAAAATATATAAAACTATAAATATATCCTTAGACAAATAATTATGCTATTAGGAGTGTGAATAAGTCTTTCCCGTTTTTTGTAAGAGATGGCGCCACCAATACTGTGCGAGTATTCAATGGTTACATATGTCATAATCAAAGCTTATTTATATGTCAACAATTCCATACTAACACATTAGTTAAAATTTTTTCGCATCATAAATTTTTGATATCGTGAAAATGTCGAAATTTGAGCCGAGTCGACGTCATTTGCGGGAAGTTTCACTTTATTGGTTCAATTTGAAGAAATCTGCTGCCGAGACGCATCGATTGCTTCAGGAGGCTTATGGAGAAGGTTGTGTCGATGATTCAAGTGTTCGCGGATGGTTTCGACGCTTCAAAAGCGGTGATTTCGACGTGGAAGACAAGGAGCGTTCCGGGCGGCCGCAAATCTTTGAAGATCGAGAATTGGCGACTTTGCTTGATGAAGATTCTTGTCAAACGCAAGAAGAACTTGCTGAAGCATTGGGAGTTGACCGAACAACCATTTCCAAGCGTTTGAAAGCCATGGGAATGATCCAAAAGCAAGGAAATTGGGTGCCGTACGAACTGAAGCTGAGAGACGTCGAACGGCGTTTTTTCACTTGCGAACAGCTGCTTCAGCGACATAAAAGAAAGGGTTTTCTGCATCGTATCGTGACTGGCGATGAAAAGTGGATACGTTACGATAATCCGAAGCGAAGAAAATCATGGGGACTACCCGGCCATGCATCATCATCGACGGCCAAGCCAAATATTCATGGCGCCAAGCTCATGCTCTGTATATGGTGGGACCAGCTAGGTGTGGTTTACTATGAGCTTCTGAAACCGAATGAAAGGATCACAGGCGAGGTCTATCGACGACAATTGATGCGTTTGAGCCGCGCACTGCGACAATACTCCGACGAACGGCCACAATACTCCGACAGGCACGACAAAGTTATTTTGCAACATGACAATGCTCGCCCACATGTTGCACCGCCGGTGAAAACATACTTAGAAACGCTCAAATGGGAAGTCCTACCCCACCCGCCGTATAGTCCAGACGTTGCTCCGTCTGATTACCATCTCTTCAGATCGATGACGCATGGCCTGGCTGACCAGCACTTCCATTCCTACGAGGAAGCCAAAAAATGGGTGGATGACTGGATAGAGGCCAAACCGGTCGAATTTTTTCGCAACGGGATTCGTATGTTACCAGAAAGATGGGAAAAAGTTGTAGCTAGCTATGGCCAATACTTTCAATAATTCATTTGTAATCATTTTTTCACAATAAAGGCTCAAAATTTGAAAAAAAAACGGGAAAGACTTATTCACATACCTGATACTTATAACATTAAAGGAGTACATAAAGTCTTAACCTATATTAGCGCTCGCTTACAATCCTATATCACTTGGTTCTTTCTGGCCGCCGCAAACTTTGCCCCGTTCCAGGAGAAAGGCCGGGCGAAGGGAGCGCAAAAGCTACGCACGTAGCGCGCCCCGACGTCTCGGGGAGACCAGACGCTACGATGCCGGGCAGCGAACACTTGCTGCCGCGATTTGCGCTCGCCTAAGAGCAGATCGAGTGCCCTCACGCACGTCGACGTAGCTCCCACAGTAGATACAAAACTAAAACACACTCACACAACCGCGCAAATACACAGTTAGACCTCCGCACTACGTGAAATCTGCGGATGCCACTCAGCACTGAAAAACGCACTCTTTATTGCGTAACGAAGTTCGATTCTATCGCGCTCGATGTTCGATCGTTCCTAGCCGCGATCTCGTCAACCAATGCCCCTTAAGACGCGAATTACAGGCCTCTATGCCCCGGAAACGCCGCCGTGGCGGCGGCGAGCCGGCGGTCATCATGTCTAATACTAGACACCGAAATAAACATTCGCGGTCCTAATGCTTCGAAGTCGTAAACTTGAAGAAATATTAAAAATATTTTGAAACTTTTTGAAAACCCTTGAAAATAGGTGAAAAAAAATTTGCCCACAAGTCCCTATATATTATGAATAAAAGAAAAATATATCGAATTCGAAACTAGAAAGTCTGAAGAAGTAAACATTGAATTTTATTGGATCCCTTCGCACCATGGTATTTCTGGAAATACAATCGCGGACGTCCTAGCTAAAGAAGTCAAAAATAAAAGCACGCATTATAATTTTGATTTAAATAATCTCTTCAAAATATCATTGTATGAGAATATAAACAATTATATAATCGAAAAGCAGCCTCTGCAAAGCAAAACTCCATGTAAAAAATTACTATCAAGACTCTATTAAACTACGATTTCATGACAAAAGTATTCCTCGCAAATTATTAATATTTATTATAATCGGTTCAGGTCAGATAACTATAACCTAGCTTTTTTGTTAACTAGAGTGAAAATTATAAGCGATCCAAATTGTAATTGTCAAACAAATATACAAAATATAGATCATGTCGTTTGGCAATGCCCGTTGTTAGAAAATGAGAGGCCAGAATTATTACAAAACTGAAACTACGTCTTTCTATGAATATGACACACACGCGCGCGCGCGCGCACGCACGCACAAGCCAAGCAGATCCATCCAATGACTTCAAATTTGGTTCCGTTTCCCATTTTAGCGTAACCGATTTGAGAGAAAAGAAAGTGAAAAAAAGTACAGCACAGACTAATGCAGACGTCTCTGCGTAGAGGCAGGTGCATGTATACAGTGTGATAAATTGAACGAGACAATGGGTAGAAAGACAGAGCGAGAGAGAGAGAGAGAGAGAGAGAGAGAGAGAGAGGGAGAGCCGTGACGACCGCTCCACGTGGAAATGCACGAAAATACTATGTATATATGCAAAATAAAGGTGCTCGAATAATGTACATTCGTATATACCTACCTAGCAGGCAAAAATCGCAGTTGTCTGAGAAGCGCACGTGTCTCACCCGGCACTGCCCGCTGCGAGCTCGCGCGCGAGATATATATAATAAAGCGTTATAATGTAGTCGAGAGCACGCGCGGTGCGCCTGTGTGTATGTGTGTGCGTGTGTGCAGGCGCGCGTAGAGTATAAGGCGAACCCAAGAGAGAGATGGAATGTGTGCGCGCGCGCGCATCTATATATGTATAATGAGGCGAGGCAGACAGGAAAGAGCGAGTGAGTTCTGGTGGTATGGGGTACATATATGTGGTATGTGTGTATGTGTACGCGTACGTCGGGTAAGGGGCCATGGTACTGAATTCATTCAGCCGATGCTTGGAGGATAGTGTATACATATTATATCTGTATACGTAGGCGTGCGAATAGCAAGTCGAGAAAGACGATGAGATGAGATATGTGCAGAGAGAGAAAGAGATAGATTCAGATTCATTTATTTAAGAAAAGAGCTTGTGGCTCTATGCTTTCAAGACGTATATTATATATCGTTCATAATGAATGTTTTCTAACGCACATAACGTCAACTGATATAAACAAAATTCTATAATTAAAAAAATAACAAAAAATTCAAATAATAATGTATGAATTCCGGATGCAGACTGCAGGATTCGTTATATATTTATGTTATACACGAAAACTATTAATAAAGATTCGAAGATTCAATATTATTATGCATTATTGTTGTATAAGTTAAGCTGATTTCGTAATCAATTAAAAATAAACATAAGATAAGAAGGTTATCTTTCTCGCACAAAATTCATCGTTTTAAAATATACAATAGTTTCGATTTTCCATAAGAAAATCCAGAATTTATTCTGGCCTTATGTTTATTTCACATCCGCGATATATATATATATATATATATATATATATATATATATATATATATATATCTCAAAGTCGTGAGATTTGTATTTATAACTTTTGTTATAAATTTCAACATTTGTTAACACCGAGTATTCGCTAATATACTTCTAAGCCAAAGATCAACAGAGATTATAAGTTTTAAGCAATTTTTAGAGGAAGATCCTCGTTGCCCGATACATATAAGCATATATAATCATATTATGTGTAATTTTAGAATTTGAAAATAAATGTATATAATACCCTGGATTTATAGGTGATTAATAATTTTAAATATAGATAGAAAGCTTGTTACGTCTTTCGTATCCATGTTCTTCGGATTAACGTTGTAAATTTAAATTATATTTTAAATCTCTCAATCCTTTAGCCTATATAGCAATAGATGTGTACGAGAGGTAGAGGAAGAGAGGGAGAAAGAGAGAGGGAGCGAGAGTAAGAGCATCGGAGGCGCGTGCGAACGAGCAAGAGAGCGGATGCATCGTGTAGTATTGAAGCTGCAAGCGCCGAGAATATAATATATATATATATATATATATATATATATATATATATATAGGCAGAGGGCGGGCGCGCGCCTCTTCAGCGCCCCCCCACGGTGGAGTGGCGCGCGCGCGCGCGCAGCAACGCACGGCACACCGCACCAGACCGCACGCACGGCAGTCCAGCGGCAAGTTCGTCGCGTTTACAAGCGTCAGTCGACGCGCGATCGTTCCGCGCCCGGCACGCTTTATCGCCGCTCCCGGTATAATACATTTCCATTGCGCGTCCAAGTAGGTTTTCAAAGAAAAAAAAAAAAACAAAAAATCCGTCCCCTCTTTTTTGCTACGTTCGTTCGTATATAAGCGGCGGCAACGTTCGTCAACTCCTGGTGTTGTACGTGTGTATGCAAATAAAAATATATATATATATGCATATATAACAAGATCTTTCGTTATGTCAGTGTAAAAGAAGTGAAACGGCAGCCAGTGAATAACCAATCGGCGAAGATACTGTAATATCTCCCGCCTCGTTCCCCAACTTTCGGTGTCCCTTCACTCTCTCGGCCGAGCCACCAGTGCCGGTGTAAATTGCAATTTTGGAGAAGCCGCCACTGCCCCGAGATTGCCGAAAAGGTAATGAAACAAAAAAAAAAAATAAAAAAATAGGAAGAGGGCTGGGGAGGTGGATGAAACGATTAATTTCTTAGACAGCGCCTGTTGCATTTACCGGTGCACAAGGTTCGAATTAAAAAGGGGACGAACTCTGTACAATAACGAGACACGGACGGTCCATCGGCTATTGTGCGTGAGTCTGCCGGCTTGCTTTTACACTCGTTTCACGCCCGCCGTCTTATCGATCAACAGAGTTTGAAAACCATTCATGAATGTAAGACCGGTGCTGACGTAAGGTTTGCGCAATAGCGCGCGCGCGCACACACACACACACACACACACACACACACATACCTATAAAAAACGCATACCAAAAGTCTTTGCCAGATATAAAATAGGAATTTGCGGCTTGCGCAGAGGGTATTCTTTCCTCGTACAGCTCTTGTTCCGTATACGTACACACGCCGCGCTGCGGATAACCGGCAATTTTTCAATCAGTCTCTTGTGATCGCGGTTTTACGATGATTATTATTATTATTAGAATTATTAAATATAACCACACCATGTTAATACGTAATCAGAAACACGTATTATAATCGCGCCCGAGAGAATTTCTAAAGCTTGATACGGGACGATAATCGGTAGATTATAATAGAGCCTCGATCGATAAGGATCGCGTGGGCGCGCCATCGACCGAGCGCGCTAGGCGCGTGCTAGTGGAAACGTCACAATTGTCATTATATACGTATGTATGGCTGGTATCTGTTTGTATAAGGCGCAATCGATAGAGTCTTATCGCGTGTAATAGCCGGCGCATCGAGGCGGTGCAGTGCAGCGTCGCCCAGCCCCTATACTTGTATATACATATATAGAAGTATAGATATGTTACATATTTATACGAATCGAATGAATGCAGAATAATACCACGCTCCAAAAGGTGTAAAAGTTACGGAAATTAAATTGCCGCAGTTTTTGCGATGGCTTCTAGTGCGCTGTATCAAAATTGCTCTATTGCGTTTTTCTTTTTTGTTATTTATTATTATCATTATTATTATTATTGTTTTATACCAATTTTATCTAAAATTACAAATCTTACTATTTATTAAATGCCCCCGATGGGTTTCCTCAAACATCTTGTACATGCGGCGAAGAGATTTCACTTTATTCATTTTCATTTTTGTGAATTTCTTTTTACAAATCTAGAAATTTATTAACATAACATACTAATATACCTTTTTAAGACAAAAGATCCACATCTATATAAATACATTTAGGTTAGAATATTTAAAAAATCGAACATGATGGAGCAATTACGAAACAAGATTGGTATTCAAAACACTGAAAACCAAATAGGATAGTTCAGTCAAATTTCTGTAATTCAAAATCAGTAAAATTTTATTGGATTCTGAATTTCTAATGCTTCAAATAAACGCAATATTTTATATGGTTTAATATACAAATAGATTTAAAAAAAAAGAAGAATTTTCCAAAGATAGGTAGGGAGAGAGAGAGAGAGAGAGAAGAGGGAGAGCAAGCCAACCGGAATGATTTGAATACTTATTATAGTGATGAGATTTTGAAATCAATTGTATTAAAACAGCTGCCTATTTAAAACTATTATTACTCTGATATTTAAAGGATATTATTAAATAACAAATAAGAATTATTTTAATAATATTGTAAGAATCGTTTAGAATTATACATGTTATTTATTGTAATAATTCATTATATTATTTCAAAATATATTGAATCAATAACTATTAGAATATAATCTCTAAATACGAAGAAGAATCTTTTCGAAAATCGTTCAATATCAGTGGTACCATTGAAGATCCAATTGAACATCTTTTTACGATGCTGAATAATGCATACGTTGAATCATATCATTAGAAACTGAAAATTTTGTACCTTTAGAATATAATCTTTTTTTTACTGTACAATTAAATTGAACAACAGATCGTTATATATTTATTGAGACGAAAAGCATAAAACGTCGCAGGTTTCATAGCCGTGTGTCTCACCAATACTTGTTAATTCTTGAATTTTTTAAGACTGAATTTTTTTCGTAATAAGCTCAATTCGAATTTTCAAAATGTTTAAGAACACTGCTCATTGAATTATTAAAAATGTCTAGTCTTATTCTGTAGAATTATCGTACGCATCGTGCCGAACTCTGCATGTCACGTTCAAAAATTTCTTATTGTTCAACATTGATATTTCACTCAAAGATACTGTATAATTTCATTCCATTTTGTACACAAATGGAAAACAAATCACTCGATTAGCTCTTCAATGGGTTAACGAGCATATATAAAATACAGTTCAGTAATAAAAACTGCTTATATACATTCTTAATATGTTCTCGTGAAAATTCGCATGCTTTTCTTTATAAATAAGATAATGAAAGAAAGAAAAAAAAACGGGAGTTTTGGTGAAAGAAAGACGTCGTGTAAAAAAAAAACGGCGAGAGTCCTTGGTGTCCTTCTCCTACATGAATCATTACCCGCCGTCTCCAAAAATACTCTGAATAATAAACGATAATTCTATTCATAGTACAAGTTACTTACTATATATACGCGACTTTTGAATCATCGAAATACCTATTATTGATATATATATATATATATATATATATATATATATATATATATATCTCGATCCTTCTCTAAATTCTTCCTCGATTTGTGTCTATACTATATAACTTTCGGGAACTTATTACGAAAACTCCCATATAAATAAGTTTCTTCACTTATAATATAAATTCTTCCGCCCTATCAATTAATACATCACGTGGTTTTTCTATCTCTCTCTCCTTCTCCCTCTCGCTGTCTAGCTCTCTCTACCTCCCTCTTACTTTTTAATTGGACAGTCACTTTGTAAAAATGTACAACCTATATAAATATAAATGTATCACTGTCGATAAGAGTAAATCAGAGTTTGACCCCCGAGTCTTCAATAAATAATTCGATCTCTCTCAGCCTTCAAATTTTTTTGTACAAATCAGCCAATCGAGTCGTTTTCTATATCTAATACAGAATCATTTGAAACGTTTGCGTATATTATGCATGGGTATAGTTTTTGACTAATCAGCATGGTCGAACCTTTTTGCGGACGCAAGTTAAAATTTTTGGATCGATTGCACGGGAATGTTGATAAATTTTTCTTTCGGAATTTTTGATCACTGTAAGCGTGGTATTGCCTAGGTATAAATAGAATTTGCTTGTTCTGATGATTTTAGAATTGTAGCCAATTTATGGTGATGACCAATTTGCAGAAAGTGGTCTAATTTTCTTACTATAAATTAAAAAAAAAAATGAAACATCAGTACCAATCTGACCATTATATCCATAATGTATGATTTAAAATTTCAGATTAACTTTACTATGATCGAACATTATGTTCATTAATTTGAAAGCTCCGAACTGTATCTTTAAAATGATCTTTAAAATTGTTTTTAGAACACACTAACAATCACAACTTTAATGCAATGACTTTTAATATTCAACATCAGTATGTAATGTACTATAATGATATTAGATTTTTTTCTATTAAAGTTTTTTCGTAATTTATGAAAAATTCTCTTGTATGCTATTGCTAAACTATAGTATAGTGTTAGAGCGACTGCATACTAAAAATTAACAAAACAAGAGCAATTCTCTCAAAGCCGAGTTCAAATATAAAACATTTGAAGACATTCTTGAATTAATATGAAATTTTAATTTTATCACAGTGTGAAAATCATATCGATCAATTCTTTACAGAAAAATATTGTTTTTCCGCATTCTATATTTGTAATAAATATATATTTTCCCTTTTAACGTATAAGATTGAAGACTAAAGGCATTTGCTCTGATCGTGAGTCCAGACATGACAAAAATGAATTTTAAAAACATAAGCAGTAATTCTCATTTAATATATAAGGTAATTTATGGGAAAAAAGACATTGTGTAACATTTATTTAACTATATATGCATTTATTTAACTATTTATTTAGATATACATGCAAACATTCCACTTGTGTAACGTTATATACTGGCTATAAAAGTTTTCTCTCTTTCTCTCTGTTGTTTTTACATGTAAGATAAATGTGCACGATATGCGGATAGATGGCTTATACATATATATTGTAGATGCGTTGGTCGTGGTAAGATATATATATGCCAATCAATGTAGGGGGATCGGTGATTTCGAGGGTTGGCTACGGCTTCGGTGTCGAGAGGGTATGGATGACTTTGGAACGTTTATAGGATTTGACGAACGAAATATATGATTTATGCAGTAGTTCCGTGAGTGGGAAGTTTTAAGGCTTACTCGCGGTTCGTATATGCGATAAAAGTTTAATGATGCTCTGTTAGGAGGATAAGGATTACATATAAGAGCAAAGTTTTATAATATTTGAGCGGGAAGAGTGCACCGAAAGGCATTATAAGACCATTACTTGGATCATTTACTTTAAAATGGCAAAAAAGTGGAACGTGTAATGCTCTTCTCTCTCTCTCTCTCTCTCTCTCTCTCTCTCTCTCTCTCTCTTGCTCTGTCTGCTATATGAGTGTTATCAGTCATTGTTTCAAGATTATGATTTTTCAAAATTGTAACGTATTATACATCGAAATCTTTTAAATCTAGATAATTATTTATGTTTACGCTGGTATAAATTGATACGCGAGTTTTAAAAAGTAAATCAGTGTTTGTCAAACTTTAAGTCTCAGAACTGCTTAGTTCCACCAAGCGTATTTCAAGACTAAGTCTGCTATGTGTGAAAACCCAAGCCATAAACCGCAGAACATGATGAATGTCTCATGATATAAATATTGATGTATATAGAGTAACAATAAATAAATACAAAATTATAATATTCTATTCAAATAAAAATGTATTTAATGAAATATATTAAGTAGATGCAGTACTAGAACTATCACCGTCAGGATTTCTAACAGATGTGATTCTGACTTCATTTGATTTCTCGTTTTTCTCATTCGCTTATTACCCATCTTTCCAATATCACACATACATACATCATATTTCTCTCCCTAATTATTATATTGAAATCCAAAGATGGATTTCAATCAGAGTATCGATGATTGCTGATACTTGTCAATTGCGCAAAAGCGAAGTTGAGCTGATATTAGACTTTGGATCATTGAGGAGGGCCGGAAGAGTAAAGAGGCATACTAACGCAGCGCGCTTACACATTTTTCTAACCTATAATACAAAAATAATAACTTTTTCGGATACACAAACAGAATCTGCTTAATCCTCCTAAAATTTTGTGATACATTTGTTTTTTCTATTTTCTAAAATCCCAGCTCTGGATTTCCAAACGTAATATTTTCCCAGCTCTGAATTTATCAGGCCACCCACGCAAGAAACGACGCCCTTGCACCGCTTATTATAGGCACAGTTTCAGTGTCGCGCGCACCGTTAAACAATTTTTCGAAATTGTTTCGAAATCCCCGTGTCGTATATCAAGCAGTATTCGACGTTCGGTTCTGGAAATCATATGCATATGTATATATACATTAATTGTGTACGATTTCACGGAATTTCATGAAAAACTTTTCTATAGGCCTATGATATAAGATAAAAGAAATATGCTCGTCCGCCGACGGTATATTTTCATAAGCAGCCCAGGCTCTTATACCGGAATGCGTTTAACTTACAACTCCCCCTCCCCGTTCCATATTTCAATTAGAATTCATCCCGCACGCAAAAGCCACTGCTAGTAATTCACATCCGCACATGGGTGAACTGCGGAGTCAAGTGAATCTTAACAGCGAACGAGATCAGCCCTGGAAATTGAAATGTGGAGCCGGGGAATATTTTCACACTCGCGCCTTTATATTGGACTTATATTATAGATCTCCAAAGCCCTGTGTGCGTGAATTGTGAAAATGAAGAGAGCTGACTGGCGCTTACGTCACGGGCGCGTAAAAAGCGACATTGAGCACGAGTTTATGCGTATGTATAATTATATGAGGTCGACGGGCTGTGTAATGATCGCGACTACGGGACGAATAATTTTTCATTGGCCGTGCGAATGTCGGGGATTGAATCTCGTTAACTTGTATACTGGACGCGGTGAACGAATCAAGGAATGAGAATCGAATCATCTGATTTAATATCAATTGTTTGTGATATATGGACAATCGAGGTATTAGTGTCTATTTGTGAATACATGCATATTTATATATATAATGCACGATATATACGTTTACTGCTATTTCATAATTAAGGAGATTCATTCACGACTTCGCAATCAATGAGTTGCTAGTATATATATATATATATATATATATATATATATATATATATATATATATATGTATATATATATATAAAACAAATTATTTAATAACTTTCATATATCATTTACATTTACATTTGATTTTTTGGACATTTTATAATTATTTCTGATACTGCCACAGATAATTAATCATTAATTTTATCTTTTTTTATTTAATTGTAGGTAGTTTAGTATTTATAGTTGCGACAAATGGAGAATATATATAAAAATATAAAATCAACATTGAAGAATTAAAAAAAATTAGAATAAGATTGAAAAAAAGGAATAAATAAATTATGATACGAATTATAATATTATAATTATAATACGCTATCCAGTATTATAGTATCAAATATTTTTATAGGCGGTTCGGAAGATGGTCACGTATATCGAATTGTCAAATATCGTAGGCTGTAGTTCTTTTGCTTTAAGGGATTCCAATCATTGTGTAGTAATTGTTCCACAAGCTCCTTATATACTTGCTATACCGATTAAAGTTGTAGTCCTTTGTAGTTGAAATTATAGCATATCAATTGATTATAACTATTATATATGTATATATATATAAAAACAGATTAAACTCATTACTGAAATTAAAATGGATATTACCTGTTAGCTATAGTATAATATCGTGTTATTTTATCTTGACTCAGTATCGGGAAGCTTTTGATTATGCTCCACACATAATGTGAACGATGATTAGAGAAGATAATTTCGCTTTTAAAGATAGATAAATGATTGGTTTATCGTGCCAAATTTTTGCTACGCGAAAAATACTTTTTTTTTGTTGTTGAAAAATTACAAGTTTATCTAATTATTGAAACAGTTTTTTTGTGCATTTGCCTATGTGGGATACTGACGGTGAACATGCTGTAATTGATTATCGGTTTCTCGAAAAGATAAAACAGTTTATCACGAGCTAAGAGATCTTCACACATTTATTATGTCCGTGTGTGTGTATATATATAGTTGTTGTATTCGGTAGCCACACTTTGGAGAGGAGAAAAGACAACCGGTCGAGAAAATAAAAAATCAGATCGGAAAGAAAAACAAATGTGTATGTTTTGACTTGATATATTTTAATGTGAAATGAGAATGGAATCTAGAGTAATTGATATGTTTTTAGTTTTTTTAATTGCACCTTTCTACTGCAACTACGGTAAACAAGTCATTGTCTTATAATACGCATAATATATACGTTTAATGATCCAGTTCCACGTTATACTTTTATTTCCAAGCTTTAAATACACAATTGAAATATTTGATACAATTTTTCTTTCTGCCTTTCTCTTTGGACGATGATAAAGTGCCTTGGAATAATCGTTGGCAAGGAACAACTAGACGCCCTCCCACGAAGAAGCACGAATTTCTACTTGTTATATTTTTGAGCCTCCTGGGTAAAATAAACGCACGTCGATTGGTGCGCGAACGAGAATCCTTGGGTGTCCTGGGCCGAAAAATTCATCCTATATACCGTTAATAAAACTTACGTATATGCCCCGTTGTCAATAATTCGAAACTAAATTTAACAATGGTTTCCGCACGGATCATCCGTGCGCGTGTTCTCAGATCTCGACGTGTCGTACGATCTGAAATGGCACTGGCGCGTACAATATACATATAAAGGTTTGCGACGCGTAATTGAAAAGTATTGCAACGTGGCCATTTGCCGCGCGACGATTTGCAGCGTGGCGTAGTTTTTGATTTCGGTACGTCTAGCTGGATAATTCGTGGGCGTGGATTTCACTGTTTCGTTTTATACATCCATAAAAATACATGCGGCTCAGGCCGGATTTTTCATGAGTAATTCCTCATGCGCGCACAAGGAATACGTTGGCATCAGCGGAGAGCCGAAAGAAAACAAAAAAATAACAAAAAACTAACCACGAAGCAGGTAATTTTGTTTGAAAAGCGCGACTCTCGCTTCTTATCTCTTGAGCTATCTTACATGGAGTTCCGAGAGAAATCACCGTCTCGGATCCCTGCGCGTCCGTGCGCCTCGCCCGCGCCGCCTCGTCAAGTTGTAAACAGGAACGACGGGCCCCGTGTGCGATCGATTCCGCGCGCTTCGCGTTGCTCTCGCGCGGGCGTAAATCCAAATCCACCCCCCTCCCCTCTCTCACTTTCCCGCAGCCCTTGAGCTCGTAAAGAGAAAAATTAATCCTGATAGCTGAGAAAGCAACATCCTATAGACAGTGCGTGTATATATGTATATACAACATCATAATGTGCACGCGCGCGCGCGTGTGTGTATACGTATATATAGGAAAAGGGAGAGACTGCCTTCTGGGGTAGTTCTGCCTGCATTGAGGGGTATAAAAGCGCGAACGTGTGTATAAACGAGCTTGCGATCGATCTGCTCCCTGGAGCAAAATGCCGCGGAGAAGACGAGCTGCAAATTTTATGGTTCCCTATATACATGGGCACCTATATGGCACCTGTACTATCCTGTACAGTCTCCAAGTGTATATATATATATGTGTACACCTATACAGTACAGGTGCGAGCTGCGACAGAGCTTATATCACGCGCGCGCGTCACAAGCTCGCGCAAAAAGCCCGACGTTGATAATACACAGCAGTATATTATACGCGTTTTACCGCGACACTCGTCCCTTTTCCGGTTACCGAGTTGTGCGCGCGCGCGCGAATCTGTATGCGTACGTGTATATATATATATATATATATATATATATATATATATATATATATATATCGTACATAGTATATAGATGCACATATAAATATCCATCGCGCGCGAATAATAATATAAACGCGGGGCCGTGAGCGCGCGCGCGCGCGAGATGCATACGCTATCGAAGTCGCTGCGCGCGCATTATGCGGGATGTGTCGCTTCCCCACATGCTAAATAAGCGCGCTGCGTATACGGTGACGCGGGCGCGCGCGCCGCATAACGCGAAACGCAGAGTCGCGAATGTCAATGGTGCGCGTGGGAGGAGGGAGGGGGGGGGAGGTTAGGGAGGGAGAGCGGAGTCACTGCAGTCACAAATATATAAGCGTGATATCACTGCTGGCAGTCTTTTTCTTATTCACGCCTGCGCGGTCATCGTGCAAAACCCGGCGCGGGCGTAAAACTAGATTAGATACCTATGTATGTATGTATGCATATATATATACATAAAGAAAGAGAAAATTTCAAGAGAATTCATTAAGAAAAAATTTCACGTTGCCAATACACACGTACAAAAATTCGCCTAAGATAGCTGCTATGTAGTTAACGTTAATTGTGAATGGTTAACGATAT
Source organism: Sycobia sp. Sy_11 (assembly GCA_018907035.1). Lineage (NCBI taxonomy): Eukaryota > Metazoa > Arthropoda > Insecta > Hymenoptera > Epichrysomallidae > Sycobia > Sycobia sp. Sy_11. The sequence continues at coordinate 1,958,690 of JACCIC010000049.1, read as the reverse complement.
TTATAATGATCCTGTCATTTTCAGTCATTTTCATATTATGCAGAGACTGCACTAAGATTGTGTACATTATTACACATTCTAGAGCAAAGATCAGGAATTTATTAACGCTATCGATTTAACTGCCCGACACGTTCTTTAGAACATTTTTTTGTTATTACAAAAGCTATATGTGAATTCTGATATTTATGAGTATGCTCGATTGAATGTCGTTGAAAAAAAAATTGAAAAAAATTTATACTACTTTCTTTTTAACGGGACAATATTTATCTATCTCTCGAAAGCCGATTGTAAGAGTTCTCGACGGTTCTCGATATCCATCGCATACGATGCTGTGTTGAAAAAAAAATTCGATTGCACTCTATAGATTTTTATAATACGTGTTGAACTCTCGTTTTGGATGGCTGTCAATGAAAAAAAATCCTTTTTTTTTCAGTACACCATCGTATTGGATCGATATAATAAAAGCTTTTGTAATAAGTTTAGGAGCTGCAGAACTGTTTAATTCCATTACTAAACAAGGAGAATGAAAAAAAGTTGGTAAATATCGTTTTTAAACTATTATCGTTCCAACGTGAAAATAAGTAGCTGTTTTTCGATAATTCTCAATGACATTTCATAGAACACTTTTAAAAACATGGGTGGATTCCCAATTGTAATCCCATGGTTTCGCCATTGAAATTTGTTTTACTGATTGCTGTAATGCAATGTTGATATAATGATTTCTGTAATAAAAAGTGTTATTTTTTAGAACAATTTTTCGTGGAAGTATATCTAGAATATATAGATATCTCGGTGAACCAGAATGAAATATAAAAGCATTTAAAAAGTTTTTCAGAATATACGCGCGTCTTAAAACAAGCATAAAAGCTATATCGTAGAACTATATGCTTTTACTGAAGTATCTGCGCGCTTTCCAAAAGATTTGAACACACAAAGTATTCAAGAAAGTCAATATAAAAAAGTGCACTCGCAGTTTCTTTCTTTCTACACACGCATATATATATATATATATATATATATATATATATATATATATTTGCGTGACTGGAATGCGTCTCCCCCTACTCTCCACTGTTTTGGAGATTTAACTCCTTGGCGGCTTCCCCCTCACGTGAACTCATGCGGGGCTTTTTATATTTCATGACGCGTGCATCGGGAGTTATATATATGCATTTCTCTAAATACGAAGAGCTCGCGTTGCACTTTTCAGTTTGATAATACTTTATACAATAAAAGACGACTTATTATTATTCACGAAGAATTTATTCGAGGCAACGTTGTCAGGCCATATTATATATCGCGTATGCGATGTCACATGTGCGTATGTGGGAGTGTGATTTGGTAGGGAACGCTCTGCGCGGACAAATTTATTTTTGCCCTTCGCTCGTTCTGTGGAGAAAACACGCAAATCGGATGATTCACCGGCGGAGTGAATCACCTCTACGCCCGGCTCGAAAAACAATTTATCCTCTGCGCAAAATTCGAAAATCTCAAAGGGACGGCTTGGAATTTTCTTGGGAATTCAACAAATGTATAAAATTGGCATGTGATCGAGGCAGAGAACCCGGCTTGCGAGTTGTTTGCTTTCTCCGCGATTTTTCTTCTTCTAATAGTCATGTGGCGCAGTAAAAAGATCCTCTTATTGTTTTGCTTCGAATTATTAAAATTTCGTTTGCGAGACGAAGGAGGAATTCAAGTTAATTCGGTAAAATGACAATTTATATCTTTATTTTTTTTTTTTAATGAGATGACGGAGATGCTAATATTGGAATGTGAAATGCAGCAATATGTCCGCCTAGAAAATTATTGCGCGCGAAATGAAATTTCTAATTCTCGGAATTTTTCGTAATTGGCAGATCGGTATAGTGACGCGGAAAATTGGGTGCTGCGATGATTTTGAAACAAATGTATTTGTTTATATGCCAATTCGATATGTCAACGGCAATGTAAATTTTCGAAATTTTGGTCGTTGTGCGATAGTTTTTTTTTTTTTTGTTTTTTTTTTTTAAGAAGTCAAACGGGAGCGTTGCTAAGTGATAATAATTTAATATAAATTGAGAAAGCCGCAGCGTGTATGAAGTATTTTTTTGTAGATGAATGATTAATTTAAAAAAAATATATAAGTAGCCGATAATAAGCCCAGTTATTGCCAATTCATAAAAGTTAAACGATCGTTTCGAGTAAAAATTTTAACGTTGACTGTGGAAAGAATGTAGTATTTGCATAAGCTTGAAGTTTGTATCGTGGGATTATTGTATAAAAATATTTTTTCTTTCAGATTTAGTTACGTAACTAAATTAATTATTGTAAATAACGATTAATTCAAATATTCAACTATGTCTAAATTGCCGATTTTTCGCAACTACAGATAAATATGAAGCATGATTCAATTGCATTCTAACACGAAAACCTTTATTATTATGATCATCATCATTGTTGTTGTGGTTATTGTTGTTGTTATTCCGAGGCTTCTTCTTCTTTTTCTTATTCTCCTTCTTCTTATTATTATTATCATCATCATATTATTTTTATTATTATGAACTATGAATTTTCCATATTAGTCAGTTTTTTATTTAGTATATATAATTATAAAAACTCACATTATTATCTTTTCCAAGTCAATGTTTGATTTCAACGTCAATCCACTATACGGGTCATGGCGATAATTTGAGTTTACAATAAGTTCTTAAATATTTATGGACCGTTCGTTGGAATCCATCAGATAAATTTCATGCTGAATTTATCCTGTATCGAGTTTTGCATCGAGTGTTTGAATACGATCATTAGAGCATGTTGGTAGTGAGAAAAGTATCGGAGTTAAGACAGATCTGGATATACGACGTTGGAAATGTGAAATCGTTGTAATAAGTTCTCAGACGGCATCGCGGTCGATTCCGAGACCTTTGAGAAATTAATCGAAAGGGAAGTGGATGTGTGACGGATGATTAATCACACAGCATGCAGAACCTAAACATGCTCGAACAAGTTTGTATAAAATATGTAGCAACGGAATGCTTACTATTTTCGTTTGCGGAAGTGGAGATTGGTTAAAGGCTTTCTTCGCACAATTCACCTCACAAAAAAGGGGATAGAAGACAGTTCTTCATTTAAGATTAATATAATTAAGAGAAGGCCGAGTTAAATTTTAGAGTCGTTTGCTCAAAAGACAATTTATCAATTATTATACGTTTGTATACGGAAACGCGCCAGCTACGTCTGAATAGTTTCATAAATCTGCCTTATTATCGCACTTGAGAAAGTAAGTTTCGAAAATATTCCGAGCACTAGGCCAGTGTAGGTTTCATTCCGATTCTCAAGACGGGCAAAGTACAGACGTCTCGTCTCCATTGTGCTCAGTATGTAATAATAAAAAAAAATAATATTAATCAAAAGCTTACATAGCGACCGAAGGCCCGCCACATGATTTTACCGGTCACATTGCACGCATTGATAAATTATATATGTATATACGTATACGAGCCTTTATGCCCGTGGTTGATACGCAAGCAGTTAGAAAATCCAATGACGCGCACTAAATGTATAAGTATAGTGTATACCTTATCGGGAGGCTCCTTTATTCTCTCGTTCTTACTTCCTCTTTCTCTCTTTACCGTTATATAGACCCATTGTTGATTCGCTGGCACGTCCGCGACCGGCGCTCGGTCGAAAGAAAGGCTTGGCTTTTTATATATGTGTGTGTGTGTGCGCGCGCGCGTGCGTGTGTGTGTGTGTGTGTGTCTGTATGTAGGTACTTACATTGACCTGGCGAGCATAAAGAAGATTAATCGTTCGGCGCCGTTTCCCCCCCCCCCTACTTTTTTGTTCGGGTTATAAGTGACTCGCGTCTGTTTCGCCGAAATTTATGGATTTTCTAACTTTACACACCCAAGTTTCGTGCTTCGTGCGCGTTCTATTTTTGGATTAATCCCGAGTGTCCTATACGTGTCTGAACTCTCCGCTCCGTTTTTTCTTATATATATATATATATATATATGGAATATTTTTACTATTTTATATTAATGCCACAACTCGCTAAATTGATGAAATGGATTTTGATAATCTTAATGGTAACTTATTATTTTTGTCGATCCTTCAACAGCGTGTATATATCTGTGTATTCAAAATTCGTCTTCATTGTAGCCACGGAATTTTGAACCTAATTATGACCTGCTATCGTTCTTTATGAAAATTCTTATTTTTATATATCAGTATTTATACTTTTGAGTATAATAACGCAGAGTTAAAAAGAAAAACTATAAGATTATTGTAAATAATGGATTTTTGAAACTTGAAAAACTACAAAATATTAATAAATTAATGTGCACGAAATTTTCGAAAGTATTGGCTTTTTTCTTACATCGTAGAACAATGGGCTTTCAGTGCAACGCAATATACATATACCTAATTTAAATCGAACTCGGTGTAATTAAAAAAAAAAAAAAAAAAAAAAATTGTCCGTTTCTCGTGATTCACGACGAGGCGGCGCGTATAACAATCTCGTAAATAGAATTGAAAAAATTTTTGGGGTGCGTCCATCATATTGCGTGCAGTGTTGTTCCTGCTTCTCCGCGGCGGCAGTGTTGACATATGGCTTGTATAGTTATATTGCCCTTTAGTCTTGGGAGGTCTGCGTCGCTCCAACATTTTAAGATATATGTACTAAGTGGCTTTATCGGGGACAAAATTTAAGAGGCACGCAATTGCATTTTTCATAGTCTTGTGTTACATTAGCATTGCTGCTGATGCTCGCGTTTTTGCTCTTGTTCACGATTCAATTATTATTCTATAACTCGAAGTATTATTATATAAAATGGGCTGATTTGCATAATTGAATAGAGAAAAGTTTTAATACAGAATATATAAATATGCTCTAATTTACGTATTATCCAACAAAAAATGTCAAGCCACAGGATGTGCGTTCCTATAATTACGAAGCCACTGGCGCGTCATAGGAACGTAGCAACAGTAGCTCCAATCTGATCATCCCAACGCGCGCAGCGAAATACGCTTGTCTTCGTGTCTGCGCGTCCATAGTCATTTCGTACGTCCATTTCTCGCGGGCCAAATTTCTTTTTTTTTACTTTAACTCCTGCGACTGGCATCGTGTGTATATTGACCCACGAGCTCTTCGTCGCTCGGAAGGTTCCATTAGCGGCTCTTCGCGCCTCGGTTGCATCGCGAGACATCGGCCGTGTTATTCACACCGCAGCCGGTAGGGCACGCGCCTGTATATATATATATATATATATATATATATATATATATATATATAGAGAGAGAGAGAGAGAGAGAGGGGGGGGGAGCAGTCGCACGTGGCGACGTCGCGACACCGAAAAAGCGTATAATAGCTCGTAAAAAAAGCCGAGGCAAGAGTTAAAGTGCTCCTCTTTTTCTCATACACGTGTATATATAGATATAGTAGCTAGTGTCGCGACTAGTGTCGCGGGGGAAAATCTATATACACAGCCGTGGTAAATTTATCCCTTCGGCCCATCGCGAGCGTAAGAGAAGTAGTAAGCGAGAGGGCGAGGGAAAGAGAGAGAGAGAGAGAGAGAGAGAGAGACGAGCAGAATTTGTCTCGCCCTCGTGATTATATCGGAAGAGAATGCGGGGAACATACATATATACGTATATATACATATATATATATATATATATATATATATATATATATATATATATATATATAGACCGGGAGCGTGGAGAGGAGAGTCGAAATAGAATTTTATTTACGGAAAGGGCGTCGCGCACTTACACGCGTACACGCATATATATGTATATATATATATATATATATATATATATATATATATATATATATATATATATATATAATCAACGCGAAAGTGCCTTTATTTCCTCGGCGGTCGTCCGTAACCGCGCGTCTGCTCGGCGCGGCGTCGCGCGTTTCCTCTCCCCGAACGCCTGAATTGTAACGATCAAGCCAACGCCGATGCTATTATTGTTACGCGCTCTTCAGCATCCGAACGCGGAACGCTTGACGGTGACCAGTGCCGCCGACGATCGAGACGACTGAGAATCGGCGATCCATTTTTACGCGAGCTTTTACGCGTCGTATTACAAGTACGATGCACAGGTGCGTTGTAATCGCGCAAGCTTTAAAAAAAAGTTTCAAGAGTGTCGATTCACGTATGTCAGTTCGTTGTTCGCCTTAGTTTTGGGATACGTCTTTCGTTTAATTTGTGAGGGGGTCCCGAGGGGGGAGGGGGTGGACCTACTTAGGAAGTTCCGGAAAGAGGCACTTTTTTCTTGAGAATCTCTATAACGAAGACGGATAAACATACATAAACGTTGGGCTCTGGCGCAATTCTGGGAATTTTTCGAGTATATTTCAATTTTAAACCGAAATGTTTTTCGCGCGAAGTTTAATGGATTGGAAACGATTTATATGCAAATTCGTCAAGCAGACACTGATGTTTCCAATTTGGATTGAAAAAACAACAACTCGTAATTTTTTTCTGGAAAAAAAACCAAACAAACTAATAAAAAAAATGAAATTTTGAATATATTTTTAGTGCTCGAACCATGGAGAATAACAAATAATAGAGAAAACAACGGAAGTGGAGATTGGTTAAAACAACGTTTTCTAACCTAGTTAGAAAAAAACATGCTTTTTATTAGTGGGTAATATGAACACAGACTCAAATATTAGTGAGTCTCGATTGGTGGTTTAGTTTTGTATGGAATTTTTCCAATCAATTTAGAACAGTGGTTAAGAATAGGCGCCTCAAAATCATCGAGGGCTTATAAATGTAATATTAACAGTTATCGTTTTGACTAACAATATAGCTATGTTTGTTATGAAAATGATCAGATCGCAAAAACTGGGGCGTGAACGATGAAATTATCAGTCTGGTAACAGATTTTGAAACAATATTCTTTTTTTATATTTTAATACAGGAAGATTTTTTTCAATATCTCCGTTAATAATTTTTTTTAATCTTAATTTGCATACATAATGAGAAATAAAAAAAGTTTATCCTTCACGGTCGAACAGACGATTTGTTCATTTTCTATTTTATCACTTTTCTTACATTTTTCTTTATAGTAATTAAATTAATCAGGAACGTAAATTAATATATATTGAATTGTGACACGACACCCAATTTATAAAGCATGGTTTAGTAAATTTTTTTGTTCTAATGCAATGAATATTTGATTAATTTATTTTTTTTAATAGAAATTCTCAGAAGAATTCAAGTAGAGAAAACTCGCCTCGTCTTTCGCGTTAGTTGTTAAAAGTTTTTTCAAGGTTAAAGTAGCTTCACGCGAACTTTGATTTTCATACGCATGAGAAAAGAAACATTCTTTTTCAAGGAATTACGTTAATTTTTTTTTCGTTATAAATCCTGCTGTATTTTATTCAATAGAAGGTAAAGAACGAAGTTTACCAAACTTTGCCTCGCTCTTTCAGTATTATCTAATGGGAAACTATAAAAATCTAAAAAAAAAAACGATTCGTCACTAGAGCGAGAGGTGGCGGCATATATATAATATAGCCTCGGGAGTTTTTATAGCGCGAAAGTGCGGATTTAAATTCACACTTCGTCAAGTGCAGGCTCAGCGACAAACGAAAATTATTTCTCATCGTCCAAACAAAATCTTTTTTTTTTTTTTTTTGCTTTTTTAGTTCTATATAAAGTTCTATATCTCATTGCTCGTAAAAAAAAACGTATTTATTGCTTCGCGCGCACTTCCAAGTTTTCAATATTACGATAAAAAAAAGCTCGTAAAATTTTTTTTCATCCGCGTACAATTCTGTTAAAATACACAAAGACTACATGAAAAACAGAAAAATATTAATTTAAAAATGGCTACTGCTCCATCGCGGTCCATCGAGATTGATCTCACACGCGCTTCTTCTCATGGAGGCGAGGACTACTATAATAAATTTCTACTTCCCCCACCCCTCCCCCACTTACTGACATTGTACTAGTTGCTTTACGAGAAAACTGGTTGAATGAAGAAAAAAGAAGAGCGTAGGATTCGAAAAAGTTGCTGAAAAGTTGAGAAAGACGCGCAGTAATGTCTATAGCGAGGGGGGGGGGGAGCGCGAGCAACAATATCAACAAGCCTCCAACTATACGAGTATCGCATACCTTCCATTATATACGCAAGGACCCATAAATTTCTTGTACCTCGATTCGCCCTTTTTCATTTTATTTATTTTTTTCCCCGTTCCTTCCATAACTTTGCCGTTACAGATATAGGCGCGCGTGCGCTCAGTCTGGCCATTGAATTTTTCGTCGTCGCGCTGCCCAATAAAGAGAGAGAGAGAGAGAGAGAGAGAGGTATAGAGTGAGTGAATGTGAGAGTGAACTTGTCTTTTTTTTGAGCAGCGGCTATACAGCCTTGTCCCCATTATTCGATTGAGTATTATAGTATAGCTGGGTTCTCTCCTCCACCACTTTATATATAATATCCGCATGCACCCGCCGAACGAGCCGTGGAAATTTACATCGAGGTCAAAATCAAGATTCATACTCCAGCTGAAACTTATTGCTTTAAAGCCGTGCGTTCGCGCGCAAGCTCTTTGGAAAATATATAATTGCAATGAAACTCGACTCGCTGATTTATAGTCGAGGAGCGCCGGAAGAATATAAAAAGCTGACGCGAGTTTCTCACTCTATTTCTTTCGCTCTTGTCACTCTCTCTCTCTCTCTCTCTCTCTCTCTCTCTCTCTCGCCTCTATCTTTTCACGTTTCCACTTTGAAACAATGGTTGTAGGGGATGTGAGGAGGGAATAAAAAAAGTATTTACCAGCGTATATTGGCGGAATTCGCGCACCTTGTAAACATCTATTTGCTGGTTTATTTTATGAAAATTGTTAATCTCATCAGTTGTGTGTACGGAATTTTCTTTAATAATTTTTATTAATAACGCGCGGTTGTGCCAGAATATAGAAGATTATGGGAAGCTTTTAATGAAAATAAATGCAAGAGGAAAGCGGGTAAACTTCTTTATTACTTTCCTTCGTAAAGAAGTAGAGAGAGAGAGAGAGAGAGAGAGAGAGAGAGAGAGAGAGCGTAAGTCGGTTTTGTTTGCTAAGAAATTGAGCTTTATTAATTAATAAGTAACGGATTATTAAATACCAGATTTTTAATATTACAAGGCTCTTAAAATTTTATTATGACCAAAGATTTTCTTAAGATTTTGTTTAATAGTTTGATTATTTTCGTTATGTTCAATTATTATTAGTTAGTATTATTTAAATTAAGTTTGCTATTTTATGAATGATTCAAAATTCGATAAACATATTTTCGCATATTTTATAATGACATAGAAAAAGATTAAGTTTGCAATTTCTAATAATTCTGATTTACATCTATAATTATGTCGCTATCTCCATTTAGACTGAGCTACTCTAGGATAGTATTTATTATTTGCCTAAAATTTTGTTTCTTGAAATTTTCATTACCAAACATTTGTATTAAATATATATTCATAATTTATATTCCATTTTTTCAATTTCGAATTATTTAATCATTTACGAATTTATAGCTTTTTGAAAAAAAAAACAATCGAGTTCTGTTATAATTGAATTTCTCATAAAATTGCCATTGTGATTTATAAATAACAATAATAATAATTTAATATTTTTCACCGCATGACTGCATACAATGCTGTATTATTTGGAAAATGCGCGCATTGGTAAATTAATCAATAGAAATTAAATTCATTCCCATTTAAATTTTACGTACACGCGCGCATTCAAGTTTGCACGCAAAAGCCATATAATTCGAATAAGGGTCAGAGTATGGTATAAATCAGTTCATATTATTCAACTTACGATAATGAGAAATCAATTCGTGCAGATTTTCTTTTTGTATAATAAATGGAAATTTTTAAACGCGTAACTCGTTATTATATAAAATTAATTATACCGTTACAGTTTCCAATCGTAATTATAACTGAATATTTATTCAGCCTATATTAATTGAAAACTATTTTAATTCAATTTTCAGACGAACGCGCAAGCACACGCACCCCACGTAAGAATTATTTACATATATGTGATGTTCAATAAAAATTACAGATCATCGATCAGAAAATTCTTAATACTTAATTAACATTTCATAATTTTAACATCAGCATATCGGATAGCACACACACACAGCATTTGTAAAAAAAAATTATCCTCGTGTGGCTTTTTTTATTCCCCACCCATCCCACTCCCATTCCTACGCAGTTCACGAGCGCGGTGCATTGCACATTACATATATATGCCCTAATGCAGGCGCACCGCGTCCTCGTTTCTCCTCACTTTTTTTTTCTGCATCGCTCGCACTTTCTTTATAATCCCCGCGGAGTGTGCGAAAGTAAGAGGTGGTGGGTGAGGAGAAAGGCATGGGAGGGGGGGGGTTGGCACGGCTTCATTTTTGCCGAGACGCTTCCCCCGTATAATGGCGCGCGAATTTCGCCTCGTTATGTAAGCGTCAAACTTGACACCGTTGCTTTGTGCTGTAAAATTTTTCATGTATATAACGCTTTGCCTCTTGTTTTAAACGGTAGGTACATTATATATATATATGCAACGACTCGAGTCACTCTGTCTTTTTTTTTTGTTTAGTAGAAGTTTCACTGTTGTTTCATCTTTTTTCCTTCTCTTTAAGCTGAATAATAGCTGAACCATTATGTACTTTGGGACGGGGCGATCGCGGGAGTGAGTCTCTCTTTTTTTAAGTTTGAAATGCTGCTGGAAACACGCCAGAGGAAAATGTCTTCGTGATACCCTACTATAATACATTAGTTTTACTTATTAGAGTTGATCAACATATTTTTTAATATTGGTATAGAAAAATTGATATAGTCTTAATAGAAATATCCGAGACACTGTGATTTAGATGAATAGCTTTGCGAAAATTAAGTCATCAGGTTCTAATTTACATGTCTAAAGATTTGAATACGTATTTTCCATCACGGTAAACGAATGAACGTATTTTTATAGGCATTGGAACTTTTGCCAAATGAGTTATAACCCAGTCCATATACATATATCATATAGCGCTGTGAAGGCCGACTGACAATGAGTTCATTACTTAATAAAGACAAGCCGAATAAATATAGACGGCCTTAAAATGTTCTACGTTTTCGGGCATAATACGAAATTCGACGCGAAGTTTCCAACAAAATGCAATTTAGCTTTGAATAATGTATTGCCTTTTTAGCCCCTACATATATTATCGAGCGGCGGATTTTACAATCATGTCTCGTTCGTTGAACGAGGGCGAAAACATTACCTGATGTTAAATTTTATTCCCGGGTTGTTGTACAATTTATTTCAACCGTTTATCAAAGAATAGAGAGATTTATTTATAATAAATATAATCGTGTGTAAATTAATAATTACATATATTTGTCAGGTTTATTTAGTCGTGTAAAACTATTGAATCTCAAAATCCTTTAAGAACGAGTCAATTTGTTGGACAGTCGAACGAGTTAGAGAAAAAATATCCTGAACTTCGAACAAAGGATGCAAATATATTTCAGTACGCAATTATATAAAATTTCAAATATATGAAATTACTGCCATTGACCCTTCTTGTAACCTAAGTTGTTTCGAAGAAAATAGAAGCACCGGATATGATCAGATACTTGGGTTCTCTCAAATCTACATTAATTGCAGTTAAGAAATGAGATGGAATATTTTTCTTTATAGAATAACAAATCTCTACGGTAAGTCAATCCATTTGTTCTGCTCGAGCCTTCGATATATGCGAATATGCCCTACCATCTTCAAATTATAAATGAATCTAACGTCAGCATTGCTTAGTATTTTCAGAATGTAATCACTCATTATTTTTCCATATTCAATTCTACCAATGCACAGTAGAAAGTAGACCAATACTTCATCTAATCACTTAGTTAGTTTTACATTGATGTAAGAATTGATAAATCGCATGGTCTTGTTTATATTTTTCTTATCACACAATCGATAAAAGACACATCAACGAGTTAATCAAGCTGAACTCGTTAAAATTATATTTTTCATCCCATTAAAATTCTCAATTGATTCAAACTTTATGAATCGAGTCTTTCGAACATTATGTTTGAGAAACGAAGTCAAAAGTCAAATTTTCATTTAATTTTAACAATTTTAAGCATTTACATGGTCTTTTACTGATTATTTTTCTTAATATAATGAAGAGATACTATAAATTGTTAATATAAAGATAAAAAATTAGTGATACTGAGTTTAACTTTTGTGAAGCTCCAAAATGTATATGCAACCAGTTTCATTCATACCGTAATTAAATATGTACATATCCAAGAGTTTTAAATTCTTTTGGTTAAAAATTACTCAAGAATCGAATATTGCCCTTTAATGTTATCACCTCCTTTCGTCACATATATTGCTCCATTCGTTTTTGTTTTTCAGTAATCAAGCCAATTCTCAAAATTTTCTTTTGCAAGAGCCATTGCACGGATGCTCCGCCGATTTTCGTTTCGTCTCTTTCACGAGGTCGAACCGGTTTTCCGATATAAAGGCAAACTTGAGCTTCGGTAACAGGAGAAAAAGTCCCTGGGTGCTAAATCAAGCGAGCACAGCGCGTGTTGAACTTGCGTTTATCGGCCAAGGAACGGGCCACATACGTTCTGGTACGAATAGTTTTTCGACAACTGCGCTCGTTTCTCACTGATATTTTATCATGCAAACTTTGTGCATAAGTTTCTTTACCGGCGTTACAGCTCAGCGATCATCCGAATGTGCTTATACGAAATAAAACTTGTCATCGTAGGACCTCTGCCGACAAAATAATTATTAACGCGATAAAAAAAGTATTTTTATACTGGAATAGTAAAGCTGCTTCTTTGTAAGACTATACATTCCTCTCTGGCATGGTTGTCGCGCGCGTAGTCTCGTTCTTTCATAACCAGATCTCGTATACGTGGAGATTCAATTCAGTAGCGTAGTTTTTGAAAATCTCGATTCATTCGCTTTACGAGCGATTAGCCTCGGAAAAATTGTATTAAACAAATTCTTCAAAATGAAATAGTATGAATAGTGTTATCAGATTCTCAGCGATCCCGATATATTTCTCGAGCAATGAATTCGATGAAGGAATGCGCATCTTGCACGTAATTATACCGGCATAAGCTAGTTTCTAAAAAATCCAATGCGTTTTTAATTTTAAGAAAATAAGAAATTTGTAAATAAGGAAAGCGGTATAGAGATAAATAGGAAAATGTAGGTTTATTCGTGAATAGTATACAATATGTGTGTGTGTATGTATGTGTGTGTGACAAATCAGTGCATTATAAAATAAAATATTGTGCGGGTACCAGTGGCCGACTGGGGTACGACACGTATGACGTGGATTTCAGTGACATATCGTCAATTAGATAAAAGGGTGTACTAATACTATGATTTAGTCACAGTAAGTCTATATTAAATATGAGTATCAAAGAAAATTAAGACTAGTATAATGGTATGAATAATGATAAAACTAATTAATATCATAATCAGCAACTATATAATTTCACTTAATAACATGTATCAGTCTATAAATAAAGTAAACGCGCATTCGTAATTCTTAGTCCCTTTGTGTACACATTATTAACGTACGTTGACTGATTAAATATAAAAGAATGTAAATATGCAATGATATAAAATAAATTAACCCAAAGTAAGATGAAATTAGAGTAGAAGGGTTAGTCGAGTTTGACGAGGTGCTTTTTCATTGCCTTTGCAAACCTGTTGAGTCACGGAATGTGTCGAATCTCGGCGAAGAAAGCGTCCCAAAAATGCGCACCTTGGGCCCGGAATGAACGTCTTTGAGTTTCGGTGCACATAAAAGGAGGCACGAGCTCTTTGCTCGTTCACCTCGGATCATTTCGGGATTCGTATCTGAAGAAGAGACGCTCTAAATATTCCAGAGTACGCACGCGCATAATTTTTTACAATAATACTTACATAAAATAACGTATCCATGTATCGAGTGCAGAACCCGTCCAAGGACTTCCAAAAGGGAATGGCATGCACAAGACGCGTAAGAACTTTAATGTATTCAACGTAGGAATTTACGAAGTCTTCTTCCAATATCCCTGGCAAAGCATCGAGCATTGCGATAGAGCAGCGATCGAAACGAGGATAGAGACGGGGAGAGAGAGCAAACATCGGGTTATAACGAAATTATTCATTCCGATCTCGCTCTCGGCACAATTCATTATAAACCCCCGTCCCGCCGAAAAAGACAAAATTACGTATACGATAAATAGGCAGGCCAAAAAGTGTGCAAGCCTCGTTAACGGGAAACTATCATATATACAAATGTAGGCTGTATCATAACGGTCGTGCTCCCGATTGTGATACGGAGTAAACGCGCGCGAGAAGAAAGACTGAGCGCTGAACGAAGGTAGGGGGGGGGGCGTTGCGAATATTAAGCGAATAATGAGGAAAGATAAAGAGAGAGACAGAAGGGGGTGGGGCGACGACGCTTATTTCTATTTAACAGCCCTGCTCTCCATGCCGTAGAGCACGCTTTAGCTCTGTTGCCTTATCTCTTGTTCTCACGTTTCTCTTCTTTTACTCCCTGGCGCGCGTGTCCCACGTCCCTCGGACCCCTCCCCTACGTCCATCCACTGCGCAGTTTTGGCTTCTGAAGTACGGGGGGGGGGGGCAAGTGTGGAAGAGATAGAGCGTATTTAAGGCCGTTTCTCGAATAAATTTTACAAGAATTTAATGGAACTTTTGTTTTATGGGCTCTCGGGTGAAAAATGCGCGCGCGAGATTTCGGCAGTCGGCGGCGAGGGAATAATAGACTTTGAGCCCGCAGCACCGTTCCGGTATATTTCAGGATTTCTCGGCAGGAGGCGCGTATATAAGAGCTGCAGTTGGGATGGATTTAAATGAATCATTTTATATATTGTGGTTGCAATTTTTATTTTTTTTTATTTTTTTGAATTTATAATTCAACATTTATAGTGGCTTTATATACGAGTGTCATATATCAGAGAACTGTCAAATTTTTATTAGAGCGAATGAAGTGTCTTAATGGTTTGTTGATGTATTTTACGTCTTCATAGTAGTCTATATTTTGGATGGTTTTTTTTTTGAGTATTATATTATAACAGTATCGTGTATATTTAATATATGTAATTAACGTTAAAGAAAATTTTCTAACCGGAACATAATCATAGTCGATTTGATTAATAAAATACTTGAAGCAAATAATTTGAGACGGTGTAATTGCGCGGGGGAGTGATCCTCGATTGATGCGCGTGCTTACCTCCTCCTCGGTTGTCCTGACGACACTTATACAATTAGAAAAGCGTCAATTACCGTCCCCTGAAAGGTCCTGTCCCCCGAGAAATCCTGGAAATAAAGTTACGATACGAAATTACGCTGGGCACTTAACAATTGCATTAATTAAAATATATGCATAGATATATATATATTTTAATACGCACGCATATTGACGAAAGGAATCATACAGGCGAGAGAAAATGATCATATTATTAAAATAAGTAACAATTGACTTTAACTATAAATGACAAAATAGAATAATTGATTTAAAAATAACTTACGGAAATTATTAAATGTATCCCGGAATTCAACTTATTTGATTTAATTTATTTTACAAATATATGAAATTTTACACATATATGAAATTCAAATCGCAGCTCCGTTGCTCGCGAACAAATCTCTGATTTTTATCGACATTTCTCCGCATATAAGATCTTCTCTTACTCGTACTTTTTATTCTCTTGTAAAATCTATAAAAAAGCAATTTTGAACAAATATATATATATATATATATATATATATATATATATATATATAAGTTATGCCGTGTCTCTTTCGACTAAATATACTAGAATCAGTTTTATTACGTTATCCAACATATCGCAACGCCAACATTGTTATAAACATGAATCGCACCTTCTATAATGGCTTGCACCCTAAAAAAAAATAAAAAATTGTCGTCAATAATGCCGCTCACAAAAGGCGAAATATGGCTGGAAGGGAAAAAGAGAGAGAGAGAGAGAGAGAGACTAAGGAGACGTCAAATTACATCAAGCCATTCGCGTCCATTATCGCTCCCACCCGCCTCGTTAAAAAAGAGCAGAGCGACTATGACTAAACCTCCCCCCCTTACCCCCCTCCCCGCCCTCCTTATCGCGAACCGGGAGAAAAAGCGAAACCATTATCCGGATCCGCGGAGAGTTTCGTGGCGCTCTGCGTCGGGAGAGCCCGATCGCGATCGGACTTGCCTCGTACTTACGGTCGTTTGAATTTTCACGAGGGCGTCCTACGAGGAGGCAGGAAAAGCTATACCGACCCCGTGCGCATCGAGCGCGGCGAAGCGAATGGAAGGGGGTTGGGAAGACGCGGGGGAGGGACGCGCCCTTTCAAAAATCAATAGGCCCTCACGCCGCGCCGTGGTCGCACGATCTTCGAGCTTGTGTATGTATATGTACATGTACATATGCAACGTTATTTACGCGGGGGACTCTGTTCCTCTGTCCCTGTTTCCTGCCAAAACCACCTTGTCGACTGTTCCCCGCCGCCCCAGTCCCCCGCCTCTCGTTCCACCCACGGATGTAGTGGACGTATCCGTCGGTCGATTGAAAATTCGATACCTCGCGCCACGTCCGATTCCCGGACAGGGGGGAGGGGGAGGGATGAAAATTGGATTTACCCTCCCCTATGTACTCTTTCAGACGGGACGATTTGCAAAGTTGCGGGCTGAGCGGGGACAAGTGGGGTGGGACCGGGAGGGGGGGATGTGTGTGATGGCGCTAGGTTGGCTTTTTGGGGCGTGTGACAGGCTGATTTGGTGGACGGAAGTGTGCATATATATATATATACGTATCCATATAGGGATTGCAGCGAGATTGCAGACGAATGCGGCGAAAGGGGAGGGGAGTGAGGGGGGCAATCGGTTTTGCAGCGATTTGCGCACCGCTAATCGTTCGCTTTAGGAGCCGGTGTGCGTTGCAGGGATAATTTTCTGTGTGTGTCGAGGAGGTAATTTAGTATAATGCGGGTGTGATTTACGGATTAGGACTTTTGAAATATCTGGCGGATGATTGATTATAGTTTAAATATGATTTGTCTCAGTTTTGTCTGACCCTACCTCGGGGTAATGTTTATCGGCAAAAAGAGGGAATTTAAAATCTTTTCTTTGATTTCCTTTTTTTTGTAAAATCTTACCAAATTAATTATATTATTGATTTTATATAATATTGTAAGAAAAAACATGGTTAAAAAAAAGCAATTTCATGAGAAATACATTGACATTTAAAGAATATTAGAGAATTTTATAATGCATCCATCGCTCAATCTGGTATGGAAATGAACAACTGAATGTGAAAAATTATCAATTTCTTTAATATAGTTTATTATCAAATTTTCTTGTAGATTAGATTATTTTTAAATTACTATTCTTTTTTCAGAGACAAATTGAGTACGAACGAATGTTCTTTCTTTCATTATGTTCTATTTTCATTATGGTACAATTAATATTTTTCACCTGCGTAGTGCTGAAATTGTTTTATTTTTAAGAAATATATGTTTATTGATATAATATGGATTTAATTATGTATTTTTTTATCGATGATTCTATTATAAAATCCATTATAAACTATCATTATCCTGTACTCAGTACCTATTATGCTAATAATTAATTATATTTCTGTTTCAGGTAAGCTGCACATCATCATTAGAACTAATGGTATATTTACATCTAAAGAAAGTATGAAGGTACAGATTAGCGAATGATACCAAATATCTGCCGGATCGAATGGTGAAAAAATATTGCTTTGATAAAAGCTCTGATAAAAAAAGGAACTTACACAATTTATTAATTTTAAATTTGTTAATTCTTCAATCTTACATCTTTAACTAGTATTGAAATTAAATTTGCAACGTCAGTTGCTTTGTTAATTAAAATTCATTTGTAATCCGTATCAAATTAATGATTCTAACAAGGAGAAGCCACAAAGTTTGACTGTTACCGTTTTGTTTTAGAATGCGCGGAATAATTCCGATTACCTACGAAAATAAATCTGTAAAATTTTAAGATCTGTAATGCGATTCCATTCTCAAGGTATTGTGCTTTTCCACAGTTTTTAGTCGAAGAAGATTTTTTTTAATTTATTCTATAACTCTTCGATGTAGATATATATATATATATATATATATATATATATATATATATATATAACCGTGTCTGGACAACAGAGTATAAAGTAACTTGGCATTTTAACAAAGGTCGCATGCGTTATCGATTTCACATTCAATTAGAACAATCTCGATTGGATTATTAAAATGAAATCACGTAATGATGTTTTATGAACGTTAATGATATTTTTAAATTTATTATTAATTCTATAATATTCGTTCATTATAATTATATGCGTTTTAATTGGATATTTGCGACATTTTTTCTTTTATAAAAGCAACCAAGGAATAAAATTGAAGCACTTCACACGAGTCACGTAATTTCAACATAAAAGGTCTAAGCAATATTTTATTTCAAATTATTATATATGTGTTATATATTTTTCCTATAAGAGCGGTATCAATTTAATTTCTCCGGGACTATAATCATTAAACTTGTGCGTTCGACCAGGAAAATCAAGTATAAATTTGAACTCGAAGATTTTCAAATAAATTCGTCCAAATCAGCATTTTAAGTTGTTAAGTGCTTAAAAATAATAACATTTAAAAGTGAATGAATATTCTGTTCTATGAATAATCTGAATAATGCAAACACAGAAATTGTATAACTTTTTCAATTCGTAATTTTTTATTATTTTCAATTTAGTGATTAATCATTAATTTAATGATTTTCTTGAATATTATTTCGAATAGTAAATTCTAAAATATATAATATACAATATATATGTGTATACGTAATAGAGCTATAAAATAATATCTAGCTGTTTCTTGGGAATGTCTAACAAAATATTAATTAGTTATCAAATTGAAGAATTCCTTTTACTTTTTTAAGAGTCGAAAAATATATTAAATGGGTACATTCTCAACATTTACAATTATAAGTTACGGATACTCTGCACTGTTTAAAATTGGATATATGTGGTAAAAAAGTGTTTTTTTTTTTTTTAATTTTGGCACCGGATACGAAAAAAAAGTTTAATTTTTAAAGCAAGAAAGTTCTTAGCAAATTGAAATGAAATATCAAAAAAGTCCTTGACAAATTTAATCATTTTTTAAAAAAGTTCTTCAAAGCTTCAAAATTTATGCATCTTTTTAATTATTTACGGTAATTAATCGATTGAGGGTCTGAAATTTTTTTAAGATTTAGACATAATTAGACGCTAACCAGTAT
The DNA here is from genome assembly GCA_018907035.1 of Sycobia sp. Sy_11. Classification (NCBI taxonomy): domain Eukaryota; kingdom Metazoa; phylum Arthropoda; class Insecta; order Hymenoptera; family Epichrysomallidae; genus Sycobia; species Sycobia sp. Sy_11. Next base: position 1,939,371 of record JACCIC010000049.1, on the reverse strand, counting down.
AAAATCGCCCGAATTTTGAGATACGAGGTTCATTAGTACTTTTGTGCTGTCAATATTATATTTATTCGTTTTTCAAATTCAGTGCCAAGTGTAAGGCTTATTATGAAAAAAGAAAATTTCTCCATCAATATGGTATTCCAATAGACAATTTAAAAGTGATAAATTTGAAAAAAGTGAATGATTAATGATAAAAGTGAAAAATTTTAAGTGAGCAGCTATCATATTGCGGAAATTGTAAAGATTTACATCCCTTTATTACTATTAAGCGCTCATTTGTCGAGATACATAATCACATACTTTTCTTTTTGCTTAAGATAAAAACGAATTATTATTTATTTTTAACGCGTGCGCGAGTTACAATAATTTATCTGCTCTAAATATATTAATAAATTATTTATTTAGCTGTTTAGGACGATTTTTTCCAGAAATTTTTATACGTGTTTCGCTGCTGTATCCACGTTTTTATCAATTAAGTTTATCCGGTATTGTCTCGTTCATTTATCTCTCTTTCTCTCAATCTCTTTATCTCTCTTTTCTCCTTTCTTTTTCTTTGTAATTTTTTTTCAACAATCTAATGGATCCTTTGTGTTTGCTCTAAAATCGGCGTCTAACTTGCTCTCTGTTTTCTTTTAAATCCATCTTCATAGTTCGCCTGTAGCCACGCAACCGTCGTCGGGGCTTCTCTCTCTCTCTCTCTCTCTCTCTCTCTCTCTCTTTTATTCTCTTGCTTTTTCTTTCTTACATCTCTTTTTATACCTCCTTTTTTATGTTTTCCGCCTTCGTTCGATTTTATTAGCTCCTTACTGCATTGCTTTTAGCCTCGTTAAATAAGCCTTATATATAAATATATTCCTCGATCTTTGATTTGTCCACTTTTTTATTCTTCTTTCATTTTTATTACTCTGATAATATACTGTACTCATTAATAAAATTTAAAAACCTCAAATTAATAAATGGAGATATTAAATTGATAAACTTGAAGAAAGTGAGAGAGAGAGAGAGAGAGAGAGAGATACAAAGTTGGCAAACAATGTTCACATACGCCAGCAGGAAGAGAGTCAGGAAATCTTGGCAAAAAATGCTCCCGCACTTTGCTCCCTCTCCTTCCTCTCTTCCTCTCTCATCTCTCTTTCTCTCTCTCTCTCTCTCTCTCACTCTCTTCCAAAAACTTCATCATCTATTCCTTTATTTTTTTATTACTCTCCCCTTGAGCTCTTGTTCTCCGAACGCAAACTCACTCCGCGGGATTTATAATAGCTTTACTCTTAGTTCAACATGCGCATAAACCTTATTTCGATTGATCACGCTCGTAAAATTCAATCGTTTTCGAGCCTTTTATTCCGACTCGCCGCTTCTCCCTCCCTTCCCCTCCCTCTTTCTCGTGCTTTCCGCCATTTCTGGATTATTCAAAAGTTTCTCAAACGCCTTAAAATTTCATTTGGTGCCGGTTGCCAAGTTCCTCGTATTATTTGGATATTAAATTTTCGTTATATATATAGATAGATAGATCGACCTTCCTATGTGACGCCTATATCGGCGCTTATGATAAATATACGCTTATTGCCAGGATAGCGTTGTTACAATTTTTTTAGAATGACAATGGAATAAGGCTATAAATGAATAATTATGAATGATTAATAGTGTAATAATTGTATGACACGGCTTTCTTGTATCCACCCATAATTTTTTCTTGAAACGAACATTCAAGCAATCTAAGGTTTCTTACATAGGTCAAATGCATATATAATAAAGTGTTTTCCGTTTTTTTTCTTTTTTTTTCTAACGGTATGTGAACAATAGAGATATTACAGCTTTATATGAATACTTTTGCATACAAATATGCATGAAAAAAATCTCGCATACCATTGTTGTAATCACGTTTAATATAAAAATACATATAACGGATTATAAATAACGGATTTCACATAATACGTGCGCGAAAATTTGATATTTCATTTCCGATATGACAGCATTTCCGATAAGCATTTGTGCAATTTCGATTAGTACATATAGAATTTATTGTGTCCACCACTACGCCCGTGTATATTTGTTGCATTTATTTACATCTGTTGGAAACGTAAAAAAAAGAAATAAAAAGAAAACGAGACAAGGACGCGCTAACAATAGTTGCAGTATGTGTGTGAGTGCGCGCGCGCGCATGCACGTGCGTGACGAATCGCATACCTTAGGCTTTGACTATTAATCCATAAATGCAGATTTATTAATTATAATGCGACGGTTTTGTATTTTTTATTATATCATATATGTATATATATATATAGAAAATTTGAAGTGCTTATAAGGTTATATACGGCATTATCCGAGAGTGTTTATCTTCAAAAAATTGTAAAATACAACTTCATTTTTCTGCTGAACTGTTAAAAAGGAGATAACAGGAGAGTGAGGGGGAGAAACTCTAGAGCTCATTTAATTACTCTGTACATTTCTAAGGCATGAATTATACTCCAAGTAATTTGGCCCTATATATATATATATATAATATAACTTTTCAAACGTTCGTATATTCATATTTAATTCTTGTTTTATCAAATTTCGTCTGATGCTGAATTTTCTCTCGCATCCAGGACGAGCGCAAACAATTTAATCAGATTTGCGCACGGGGACGACGACGCGCAATTAACGTTACGTATACATCGTGTGAAACGATTGGCGCGTTTATGTATTTATAGATGTATGTATGTATGTATGTATGTATGTATAGTAGCAGCGTTGGTCGTGCCGTTTATGTGCAAAGGAACACGTATAATTGCAGAATCCTGTATATATAAAGGCGAGAAATGCAGAAGCCGAGGAGAGTGTGAGTCAATAACGCTTTGCGCGCTGTAGTAGCAATCGGATTGAAATTAGAATGATATAATGCGCGCGTGCCGCGTCTCTGTATATATAGTAATCTGCGGCGCTGCTGTAATCGCGCAATTATAATCCATCCGGCTACGTCAATAGTTGTATTTTTTTTTTGCGGTAAGTTTAACATACGCTAAAGAACGGACGATCTATCAATGGGAATGATATATAATTGGGCGTGTTCGTTACAATTAAAGCTTTGAAAGAGGACGCGAAGCCGAACGACGCGTTGCACTTTTGCCTTGATTTGAAGAGGTCGTCGAAAAGACATTTTTTTTCTATACCTCGCACATAATATTCGAACGTATGTACGCGCAGTAATTTTGTGCTGTGCGTACTCGCCGCGAATGTAAAATTTAATTACGCCCGCGTTATCTCCCTAAACTATAGACGGGCGTATATTTTATACCGGCATTACATATAGATACGCTCGTAGAAATTCATAGCGTTTTCATTTATTCGAGCGGTTTATTCGAAATCGTGTACTATATATACATTCATTCCATTAGCGACTGCAGTTCCATCGTCAATAGCGTTTTATAGACGACGAGAATATTTCGATAGAAATAAGCGAAATGTTCATCAGACTCTTGGCATTTGGATAATTTTTTATGGATATTATTTTTTTTTAAATGATTGCACACGCATGCAGTAAAATAGTTATGTATTATTTTTTCTGAAAAAAATCTCTTAAATATATCTATGCTTATTATATTTAATAAAAAGAGCTAAATGTTTCTAAAGATTTTATGATATAAAATTATGGAAATTTATTCGGCATTGTGATGTATGTGCCAGTACCGTGCCACTACTTTTTCCATTATAGTTCAATAATACTTATCACAGCGATCAAAATATGTGGAGGGTACTTAGCAATAAGTAAGAAGAACCATCCGATGTAAATAAAAACTTTCTCAGTGTGGAATGTATTTGCAATACAATATCTTTGGTTTTGTAACAAGTTTTTTTGTTCGGGAAATAGCCTTGTTATTATTTTTACACTAATTATTATTATTATTATTATTATTATTATTATTATTATTATTATTATTATTATTATTATTATTCGTAAGTGCATAGTATATATCTATGTTCCTCTGACATTATATCAGAGCAGATTCAGCTCCTAAAGTTCAGTTCATAGACTTAGAATATATGAGTGTGTTCATGCTCTGAGCATCTGGTTTATCTATAACGATCGATAAAGGAGAAGGAACTTCTTTATAGTTTCTAGAACTGATGGAGAAAAGAAGATTCCACTCTTTCTTCATTGAAAAATCTCTCTCTACAGAAGGCGTACAGTCTTGGACCATTGCTCGGTTGAAAATCTATTGTTCATTTTTTGCACAGCATCCACAGCACACATCCAGAGTCTTCTCAGAGCGGCTCCTGAGTCTTCGGTGTGTTAGCCCTCACTGTTAGCCCTTCTGCTTATTTCGCACTTTCTTCTATCTACAAAATGGGATGTCCTGCTGCGATCCCTTATCGTCTCCATTACGATGCGCTTGTGAACAGCTGTAGATTCATTTGGCAAGACCTATCCTATCCCACGTCGTTTTGAATCGTGATTTTTACCCCTCGACCTCGATTGCCGATGACCTGACATTGTAAATATGCTTCCGGCCTTCTGGAAAGTACCACTGACACACGGAACCTGAATTGGACTTTGCTAATCAAATTACTTACGATATTCGTATTTTATTTGTTATATTTTATATGCTATGAAGCTATTATAATAATTAAAAACAATTGTCTCACTGCCATTATAATTACATTAGATTGTAAAAAGATTATTTAACCGATAAATTATTAGTTTTAGGTTTTACAGTCCCTACTTTTTCGCTGCATAAAACGCATTAATTATAAATATATGTAAAAATACAAACTTTTTCAGAAAATGTTTTCCATTATAACGTTACGACAAAAATATCTTCGATATTTATTTTACATTCACGAACGTCGTGCAATTAATGCCATAATAAAATATAAAAATAACCGATATGTTGAGCTTCCTGAGCATAAGAATAATTATTAGTAAGTTTATTATGTAAGAAAATAATAAATAAATTAACAAGACTCGGAGGGAACATAATTTTTCCATTTTTCATCGTTTTTAAAGCCGCCAACTCCATTGACAACGGCATTGTAAAAAAAAAAAAAACCTCTTAAAAGTTAACGGAAGTTCGTAACCCATTCGCACCATCCCCGTGCCCGTGTAATTAAACCATATAAAGCTCGGTTTTGCAGAGAGGCGCGACCGGCGCACTTTTCGCGCAAAAAGCCCCTCTCGGAAAAAGACTTTTCTGACGGCCTGCTCCCTCTTTCTCTCTCTGCCTCGCCTCTCTCAATAACGTGACGCGTCAGATCCAATAAAGCCCGCAGTCGCGTCGCTCTATCTATACCCCCGGCCATTCCAAGTCTCGCCTGACGACAACGCGCTCAACACTCCCTCTCTCCTCCCTTTCGCTAGCGTTCACACGCACATACACTCACTCTCTCCTCTCTCTCTCTCTCTCTCTCTCTCTCTCTCTCTCTCTCTCTCTCTCTCTCTCTCAGGTGCATATGTACATATATATATATATATATATATATATATATATATATATATATATATATATATCGTATATATATCGTATATAGGTGTATCCCTATATCTATATGTATAACAAATAATTGCTATAACTGACCCAATGAAACATAGCGCGCGCATTGATCCCCTGCAATCTGGCAATATAGTTCGATATATATACGTTTGGAATATACGCGATCGATATGTCCCTCCCTTCTTTGCTCTCCATCGATGTCCTGGCACTTAAAACTTGCACGCAAATGAGCGAAAAGAGCTATAACTACGGAGCTGGGAATTTCTCTGTCATCTCCCTCTCCCTCTCTCTCTCTCTCTCTCTCCCTCCCTCGCTCGCTCTCTCTCTCTCTCTCTCTCTCTCTCTCTCTCTCTCTCTGACTCTTTTCTTTTTTCTCTCTTTATCCCCTTACTCCTTTACTTTACCTTTGCTCTCCTCATGCGTCTCTGTATGTCTTTTAGTAAAGCCTCGTTACGTCGCGTCATTCGCCCCGCACTATCCATAACGGTTCGATATCGTCGGGCCGGACGGCCCATGAAAGTCCGCAATACTCTCTCTGTCTCTCTCTCTCTCTCTCCGTCTCTCTATACGCGTATATATATATATATATATATATATATATATATATATATATATATATATCTAAGCACTCTATAGATTCCAATCTATATATATGCGCGTCTTTCCGCATTCTCCGTTGAGAGACATTAAATTCACGTATACGTCTACTTGTGTGCGTCTCGATGAGACGTGCGTGTGTTAAGTATCTATACACATATGCCTGTATTATATAGGATTGCCAAGCACTACTGCATCGTTCTCTACTGTCGTTCGTTGCCAAATGTCTACGTATCTTGATAAATACGTGTGCATATATATATATATATATATATATATATATATATATATATATATATACACACTCTCGCCCTCTCTTGCTCTTTCGCGTGTCTGTTAATGCTTCCGGTTTGGCGAGTCTGTAATTGCACTGCAGGCGGGTTAACTATACATTTACGGAGCCAGGACAAGTTTGTAAGCTGCAAGGGTTTGGAGGATTTTTTTATAGGCCGACCAAAAAACCAGTATAGGTAACGAGTATAATGTGGCTGAATATCAAGGATAATAGAGACATTTGGATTAGTATATGTACCATCCTAAACTATAGTAGCATTTTATTTTTTGGTATGTCAACATATTGTCCTACAAGATAATTTACGAATAGATCTTTTTTGACAAATATTGACATGGCCTTATTGATTTTTTGTTGCTGCGAATCTTGCATATATATATATATATATACAGGTTTCTATACAGAGTCTGTCTATTGAAGTATACGTAAAGGGTTTTTTTCGATTGACTAAGTTTTATTGATTCGGTGCACATTTGAAAAAACAATGAACTATTAAATAAATATAAAAGACTTATACGTTTAGTAAAACAAAGACTTCTGCATTTAGTTCGACGTAGGATTTTGTTTTAAAGCTACTGTCAAAATATGAAATTCATCCAGTGATTCGTTCCAGTGCAAAATTGATTTGGCCAATCGAAACACGCGTGTCGGTGACGAGAAAGCATTTAAAACTGCAGTTTTCTCAGATATGAATTTTTAGGGTGAAGGAGACATTTTGGGTAAATATCACATGTAGAATATTTTAAAAAGTTTGGTATATGTAAAAAGAAATAATCGATATTTTAAAACTGGTAAAAAAATTTTATTCCTAAAAGTACAGTGTAGCTAACACATTTTACTACCTTAATCCATTATAGCTTACAAGCAGACATCTTGAAAAACAAATAGTTTCATTAAGGCTACAATTTTAGAGTAACAGGCTTACCTTATCTAAAAAATTCTCCGTTCTTTCGAATTCTGGTTTTGTTGTTTAGGAAATTTCTTATAGGTCGAAATAATTTTATCATTTTTCGGAAAAATTCTCTTTTTTTCACCATGTGCGAGGGACAGAAAATTCTTATAATATGCAGATATTATGAGAATAACATATGATATACGTATATAGTATTAAAAAAGTCGTATAAATGGAATTTAAGTCATTTAATTACTATATTATGCGAGTAAAAATAATCTTAATCTCTCTACAAGCTAAAAATAATTCTCCACGTGGAAAACATTAATTCCATTCATTGTAATCGGTTAATCTCATACTGAGTTATCTCATCCGTTCGATGTTTTTAAATAAGAAATACAATATTTTAACAGGGCATCATTAAAAAAAAGTTGCGTTTCCACTTAAGCAATAGATATCTAATATCTAAATATGTAGTAGATAATAAAGAAGATTTATGGGTATTATATAAGTAAAATTAAAACTGAATCGATTTAGAGAACTTAAAAGAATATTATAATTTGATTACTTCCTTAAAAATTTCCTTAAAATAATTATACTATATTGAAATTACGTAAATTTTTGTGAATCAACTGATTTGCTTCAGTGACAGGAGGTAGTTAAGTATTTATTTTAATTCATATAATTATTTTTTATAAAATACGGCATAACACGGAGTCGGAAAGAGCGCCGAATATTACGTACAATAGGGCATAGTATTAATTTTTATACTGGGTACTCTAAATTAATTTTTTTTTTTAGTTCCAGCGTCCCATGGTTATTTGATATACGCCGAATTAACCTTTCGTTCCGGCATCGTCACGTCGCGCCCGTCTCTCGCGATTCCGATCCGACGGGAAAATCCAAATGGCACCCTGATATAGCCCGGGGTTTCGCGTCGATGCTTTCTGGCATTTGTCTCCGAGGAGAGAGAGGTAGAGAGAGAGAGAGAGAGAGAGAGAGAGAGAGAGAGAGAGAGAGAGAGAGAGAGAGAGAGAGAGAGAGAGAGAGAGAGAGAGAGAGAGATGTTCCGACTCTCGAGAGCCATTCGTGCCATCGGCTTTCCTAAATTTAGACCTCGTCATATACCCCAAGAATCCTGGAATAATCCGCCTTTCAGTATTCCGAGCGTTAAGTAAGCGCTTGGAATGCGAGTCGCACACTGTTTTCTGGTAGGTACTGAGTTATTCGCTTTTGGTTCGGCAATATATATATATATGCGCACAAGCTGGGCTCCAGGAGATGCTCGATTTGTGCCATCTGTTATAGAAGAATCCTTTTGACCTTTGAGCTTTGCTTTATAATTACGAGTTGCTCCTTTGTCACCCAAGATTCGACGAATTATTTTTCCTTCGAACCATTTTGAAACATTTTTCAGGTGGTTAGACTATAACTCAAATTACTGAAAGAAATAAATGTAATCAGTTTTGAATATTTTATAAAATAAAATGATTGATTTTATCAAAAAATGATTTTGAAAATAGTACCTATTATACATGGTTAATATATTTATAGATATATGACCTTTGTTGGTTTAGCTGTTTTATATATAAGCTGAAGATTTAAATAGAAATATAAGTATTAATAGTAAAATTTAGAAACTTTTCATTGATATTTTCCATGATGCACCATCCCGATTAATTACACAAAAATTTAATTATCACCATTAGAAATTTAAGTATTTTCATGATTTAAGGTTAAATCTGATAGTTGGAGAAAATAAAAAAAAATGTTGTAAAGGCTTCAAAAATCCAGTGGAATTGAAAATTAATTAAGAAATTATTACATTAATTTTTTCATATTATTGCATTATATATTAAACAAACAAGACCAGTTATTCTTCGAATATCTCTTTTACTAAACTTTTACTTAAACGAGCAATATAAGTCAATATTTTATTACAGAAATTTGGATATTTTGCTGTTTTCTCCAAGTTTTTTAAAGAATGTCGCAATCTACTTATAGGTTCCACAATGGATTCTTAGGTTTATTATTTCAGAAATAAATAATCGATATATTAACATTAATTAAAATAATAAAATGTGCATACGAGGTTTAATCGTTATATTAATTGTTCTTATTTTCGTTGATGTTAAATTGACAATACTGCCAGTAATTTTTTCCAGATGTTTATATTAGAGAATATTGATTAACATAGTTGAGGCTTTAAAAGAATTTACTGCAAAAGTACTGTTATGTATGAAATTTTGAACTCTTTGTGACTCTGAATAATTCTTTTTAAATCTATTCTAAAGAGATTTATGATTGTTTTTATTCTAACAATATTTGTTTAAATTAATATCAAATACTACAATCATGAACTAAGGCTATTTTATTGACATTCTTTCAAGATTCATATCGATATAAGTAATCTATACAGAACAACCGAATTCTATATTAACCAGTTTTGTTAAATTGATGAAAACCATCATTATATTAATAATAGTGCACTGTCTTTCTGCCAAAGCTAGAATCTGACAGAAGTGATAAACAAGTAATGATTGCGTTCATAGATTCGGTGTCTTACTTTCGGGCCTCATTTCAGATAGTGTACAGCCGCGACCGGAGAATAAAATCGATCCCCCAAAGATTGTTACCCGCCCTCATCTGTAACAGCGCGCGTATACCTTCCTTCTCTTATTCGCTCTCACATTTACACACACAAACTCACAATTGCCTGTGTTACGGCGGATGGCAACAACCTCGACAGCGAGCGCGCGGGCACGGTTATTTCAGTGGTTTTCATGTCACGGAATGCAGACGTGGCGTGCAAATAAGAAGCAGAGAGAGAGAGAGAGAGAGAGAGAGAGAGAGAGAGAGAGAGAGAGAGTGAGAGGGGGGAGAGTTGTAAATTTATTCTTATTGGAGTATATAAAAAATATATATTTTATTAGTAAGATATAAATATAAATGTCATGAAAATAAAAATATAATAGTAAAAATAGGAGTATAAATGTTATGTAGAAAGACATATATCATGATCATTTATTTCAAACGAAACAAAAATATGCTAAGAATATATTATGTATCTGTTGAGATAAAAAAGATAGGGAAAAATACAAAGGCTGTAAATCAACGCAGTATGCCAATCTTAAAACTCCATACAATGAATTAAAAGTAGGGTAACAATATATAAAAATAAAATGGAATAATATATATATATATATATATATATATATATATATATATATAATGCTAAAAGTAATAAGAAGAGAAGAATTCTTGAAACTGAAAGGTCTGAGACAACATTTTTTAAAACTTAATCTTATTTTCTATTTATACTGAAGAAGACTCTGTAGGATACATTGATTAGATTAAGGTTTGTAAGTGAATGAAAACTAACTAAGTGTGCAGAAAATAAAGGTACTAGTGTTTAACAAGAGGAGGAAATGAATAAAGCAAAGTGCAGGTGGAAGGAGATTGCAATAGAAGAAATGCAATTATAGGAATCACTTAGAAGAGTTAGGGATTTAGCAAAAAAACACACGTAACAATGATTTTGATATGGTGCTAATGCTTTTAATTGCTTAGTACTGAGAGTGATGACTTAAGGATGTCAGCTTTAATGTTGGATGAAAAGAAAAGCGCTGGAAATGTCCAAAAAGATTCTCTCAAGTAGACGTTTAGATTAAATAAGTTTAAGCTAAGTTATATCATTGGTAGGGAAATAGAATCTGTGAAAAATGAAAATACGAAGATAAGTAAAGGGGAACAAGTGAAAGCTTGAAGAAAAACAAGGGTAATTGATCTACAGGGTAGTTGTGTAGGATTAAGAAAAAAAAATTCGTCATACTGTAAAAACAGTCAAATCATACAGTAAACAGTTAGAGAATGAAAGAAGAAATCATAACGCCGATTGAAACTTAAGGACACGATATAATTATTATTGAATGTATTTGTGAGAATACACATGTATTCTATAAGCTAGGAAAGACTGGTCAGACAAAATATGTCAGACGTACTACAATACTAACATGTTCATGGGTACAAATATCCATAATATCTTTAAGAACATTGACTTTATGTTGGTAAGTTAATATGTCATGTTTGTAAAATTAAATGTCTATTTCTGAGTCGATTTGACTGAAAATATTAAATAAGTAAATACAAAAAACTCTTCTAAGCATTCAGTAGTCATCTTTAATTTCAGTTATATTAATTTAAAATTAATAAACATTGCAAGGTGTAGAATAAATTAGTATAAATTTCAACTAGAATGAAGCTAGAAAATCAATCAATTTCAAGACCACTTTTTCGTAAACTTTTTAAAAGATTTCGAATTTCAACGCAGTAGTAGTAATTATAAAAATTCGTATATAGCACTTGGAAGATACATCTCTCAGTCTTAGTGTGCATAGAAAAAGGGACGATTTTGTTCATTGGACATTCTCATAGGACGTCCCTACTTGCATAACTAAAGAGAACAGGCTCCAAATACTCCGGGATACGCAGCCGTTTGATCTTCTATAATAATATAGCCATAATAACCGAGTAGGGGTATGCAGCTAACCTGCACATGCTTTACAGGGTAGTGACATGATCAAAATGTCTAAGACCACCTAGATATCTACTGCAGGAATTGTTTAATATCTGCAGTGCTTATAATCCATAGTGATGAAATAAAGGTTACTAAGGAGTAGTAATTTAAATAAAAAAAAACATCGCCATGGCAATTGTCGCTTTCTTAATATTTCGATCGTGTATTTACAGAGGAATCGTTAAATGTCTAATATCTAATAAAATTGGTTATTATCGACATAAGATCTTCAAGATAAATTTATGATAGAGAGGTTGATGAGAACGTTGGAGGTAGGTATTATTATACCATCCTAAAGATTAATGGTAAATTGAATTTTAACTTGCAATTTGAAAGTGATCCTTTCAGGTTCAAATAATGTAGACTGAACAATATTCTAAGTCTTAATCTTCTAGTACTTTAATAAATAATCTAGAAAGAAATTTGACCATTTGAATTTTACAAAAAAATTCATTCATAAATGCAGGGTTTTCCTTTTCTTAACGTGCGTAATTTTTCCAAAATATTACATTTTAAATCCATATAATAAAAAAGAACAACTCTCACACAATTAACATTATACGATTTCGTCGAAGCATCCAAAATCAAGGGATCCAGCCAGATCCCGTCAACACCAAAAAGGTCATACATATATTTGTTAAATATTTGTGAACTCTGTAGTCGAATAATGAATTTTATTCCAGACAGAATAAAGCGAATAATATAACTTCTGTTGACTTACGCGTTGCTCTAATGACCGAGAGCTGGAAATTCTCTTTAACCCCAAACGCACGTGCATATTATAAATCTCTTTTCTGTGGTTCTCTTGCCAGTGTTCTTAATATGTGGTTACGAACTACTCCCTTTAGTTCAGAGTAGATCGAATCTACACATGGATGATGGTTCAGAAAATAATGTGAAAATTATCGATGTAAACTCGTATGAATGACTGATGTCGCGATCTGATAGCTTCTTTGCAATTCAATTTTATCTTTCGATTTAATTACTTAATAGCACTCCTTGTCGACGAACTATTCAGTAATGAATCAGTTTGAAAAAAAAAATTGTTTTTTTTTTTTCATTACTGACAAGAACAATGTATTTATACACGTATGAAATTTGCGAATGTTTGGTTCCATAAATTTTTTTTCCAACTAAATTTGCGAAAGTTTCGTTCCCAAAACGTAATTCAACTCAATGTGATCGTTCGTTAATTGAACCCCTGCGATGCACAAGGGAGCAATTTCATGAGAGAATAAAATGCATTAAAGCCGAGAGACGGAATAACTTTTTAATTCAAGCCTCTTATCGGACGGGTTCGTGTGCGTTCGAAGACGAAACCGCAGAACCTTTTTGTTACGCGGCGGGTCGAGAAAGAGAGAGAGAGAGAGAGAGAAAGAGAGAGCCAGAGAGTGAGAGGAAAGGACGCGAAAAGGACCGCCGGGCCACACCGCCCAGCGCCCGCGCCGCTACCTTGCCCCGAGAGTATCGAGTTTTAATGGAATTCTCCTCGTTAACCGTTAGAGGCGATAATGCAGTTTACGGCTGTTCTAATGCAATATCCAGTACAAACTTATCGAGTTAGGGGCCCGAAGTAGGTTTACAATTTGTCAAGAGTTTTCTGTTCGAGCGCCAAACAATTGGAAATTTAGGGAAACGAGTACTTGAGTAAATTTATGTGTAGAAGATGTACTCCTTTGAGATAATAATGAATAATAATGGTGAATAAAATTGAACATTTGGATCAGCTCGTGTTTAGTTTGAAAATCAAAAACTTTCCAGTTCTGATGAAACCAGTATTTAGGATTTGCTTTCGTTTGTTAAATTTTTTTTATGATTTTTATGATTCGAGAATTTAAAAATTAACTAATGAACTGACTGTCAATATTATTAACATTTTAGTGTTATTCCACTTTTAAACAGCATTATGTACTTCTACACTCATTTACAGTGATGAGAAAAAGATTTAAAAAATATTGAATGGAGATAATTATGAATTAGTTCAAGTTATAGCACTAAAGAAAAAAGATCGTTAAAAAAAATGATCTGATATACTGGTAGATGAAAATATATCAATCAATTATTAGCATAGAATTTATGCGTCTATAAATAATTTACCAAGGGCTCGCGTTTCGTCAATTCAATCTCTGGTTTTCATTAAAAGATGAATAAACCTATAAATAAATTTGATATAAAATTATATCAAATAAATTTGTTCGAGTGAAATTGATCGCTCGGTCCTCTATAAAGTGATAGCAAAAAAAATTGAAATCTATACGTTCATTAGAGAATACGATACATAGAACTTTGATTTGCATTTAATAAGAATGAAATTTAAAGATTAGAATTTGTAATTTAACCACCAAAGTTTGCCGTTAATTTAAAAGTATAACGTGTTTTATTAATTTTATACTTTGATAATCTTATAAATACTTGCGCGCACATTTTTTAACGGTTAATTTTTCAAACTGATTTTTACAATTTTCGGATCTATTTTTATTACATTATATATATGTATATATATATATATATATATATATATATATATATATATGCATACACACAAAAAGTTGGTTTTCCCCTTCATCGATTGAAAGTCATAATTAAGAAATTGCTCCATTTCGTAATAGGCGAGCCAAATCTATAAGATCACACGAAAATTAACCTTTATTTAGAGATCCACCAAATGCAGCAAATGAATAGCCAAGACGCGACGGCGAGCAACAAGCGAATACCAACGCGAAAGTTAGAGACAGAGTGAGAGAGAGAAAGAAAGAAGAGAGAGAGAGAGAGAGAGAGAGAGAGAGAGAGAGGCACGCCATCGGAGAAAACGTAAGCTCAAAAGCCTCGCGGCAGTGCTGAATCGAATGCCGCTTCTAAAAATACCTTTCTTACCTTCCTACCCTTCCTCCCTCTCTTCTCTCTCTCTCTCTCTCTCTCTCTCTCTCTCTCTCTCTCTCTCTTTCTCTCTCTCTTCCACTCCTCCAGCTCAGCCATATAAGACTCGATTACTCCCTACGCGCGCGTCGTCTCGATATCCTACGCGAATAAGAAACTCGGCAGAGAGGCAGACGCAGAGTGAGAGAGAGAGAGAGAGAGAGAGAGAGAGAGGAAGAGAAGGAGAAAGACAGAAGTCCCGGCGTGTATAGCTATCGGGGGATCGCGCGCGGCTCCGTGCCTCGGTAACACAAAAGGAGAAAGGCCGCAGACGGCGCCGCGAGTCTCGCGCACGACGCGAATTTTAAATTTAAATTTTTAAATTTCATCCTGGCCACCCTTTCTCTCCCCCAGTCGCTCCCCCGTCCGCCCATACCCGCCCCCTCATTCTGACAAACGACATCGGATGCCGTCGATTTTTCACGCTCTTCCCGGCAGCTCCAACGCGCATTCCCTCTTCCACCCACCACTAGCCCCCCGGCCATCAGCGCGCGGGCGAGAGGAAAAGCCAATTTCGCGGACGAGCGGCGCTGCGAGTCTCCGTCGATTTTTTTTTTGGGCGAAAAATGGCGGACAACGCGCTCTTTTGTGCGCGTTTACCATCGTAGCATATGTATGTGCATATATATAGGCCTATAGCTATTACGTGAGTCGCCGAACGAGAAAATGCTCCCTCCCCCACCCACTTCGGAGGTCTGTGCGACCCTAGTCCCTCGTTATATTTTTCGCGCGCTCGACCCGATTGTTATCGGTTGCGCACGCATCGAGATATCTTGCTCTGCCATTGTTAGACACGAATATGCAAGAAACGCCGATGAGTGGGCAATTTTTTTGTTCACCTGCTAATTGGACGCGCGAGCAGCGCGTCATTAGTTTGCGAGTCGCTTCAAAAAATTTCGGGATTTTTTTTTATTTTTTTTTAGTCTCTTTTTGGCCTATTCTTGGTAGAAAGCTGGGAAGTAATTCGCGCTTTCTTCGAAAGACCGATATTCCTTGTAGATCTTTCTACGAAATGCCAGAAACATTTTCCTTCCTAATATATTAATATTTACCAAACGATTTAATGAGTTTCTTTAGAAAAAATTAAGATTAATCTCATCGTATAGTCTTGATGTAGGTTGATTATTGGCTTTTTTGAAATTTAAAGTTTTGATGGAATCATAAAATCTATTTCACGAAAAATCTCATTGGCATTATATAAAAAAAAATAAAATAAATTCGATACTTATTAAAGTTTTTAAAGGATATAAGTAACTTTTCTTTTCATATCAATAGATCGAATCTCTCGAAGATTACGGATTCGCATTATTAAAATCTTTATTACGGAAATTAAATTTCGAAACTTTACTTAAAAGTTAAATATAAGCTTTTGTGAACCAGCATTATATAAAAAAAATCATGTAAATAACCATAAAAACTTTCTTTCAAATCTATAAATATATATATATATATATATATATATATATATATATATATATATATATACATCTTTGGTGAGAGAAATTTAAAAAATTTATTTACTTATTTAAAAAATTAATAATAAAACAGAAGTCGAAATTGTGTCCAACGAATTAATTTATTCGTTTATTCATTAGTTACTTATAAAATATAATTAACCGCGTTCATAGTGGAAATATATGATTATGTGAATTATGTACATTGTGCATATATAAAAATGAAGTGGCACTATAAAAAATTTAATAATTTCTCTGGTTGTAAACAGTTTGAAAACATTCTGAAAAGCCTTTTCACCCTTGAACAATAAGTTGCGCATATATTTTTAATATACCATAAAAGAAGTTCTCTTAAAAAAATTAATATTTAAGTATATGATATTTAAATATTTAAACTAATATCAGGTATAAAAATTCTAATTAAAACTTTATGAAAATACAGCGATATAAACAATTTTATTTTAGTAATGTATTTTTATTTTATCAGCACCGCCCCGATACGGGTGCAACTTCCGAGGGCAAAAAAGGTTTTATCAGAGGTTGTCTTTTTTAAACGCGGCGATATTTCGCAACATCGAAGCAAATGGAACAATTTACTCCCCTACCCAGCCCCTTCTGTAATTCCGGCTTTAGCGGGTACTTTTCGCTGAAAACATTTTCGACTCCATACTTGGCATCGATCGGTATGGACAAATGCTGTGTCTACATTACTGCAAAATTTATACCCTTTGCATAAAAGTAAAACGAGAAAAAAATCCAAATGAACGAAGCGCGCAATTATATGTAGCCCGGTAAAAAGAACTACTATGTCCTACAAGTTCAGTAAATAATGAAAATACCATGTATAACGAGAGTGTGGAGAAAAAATTCTACAATCAACGGAGAACTCCTGCTAAAATTCTAAATAAGATTACTGTTCTTTTGTTCTATTGTATATAATATATAAAATAACGAGAAATTTTATATATATTGACATGGTTGTTTGACTCAGTTAGCATTTGAAACGCACATACTAATGTAATGTCATGCTGAATTAGGTAAATATATGAACTTTTTCGCGCTTCGATGTAAAGTAATCATGTAAGTCATGTCAGTAATCAGCCTGTCCCGGTCCGTATTATTTTTTTGTTTTTATCTATTTTTCAAGTTATTTTTCAATTTTTAGAATTTGCCTTAATGAATACGTATCTCTAGTTTAATCAAATTGATTTGTGAAGAACGGACTTATCTATGAGTCTCATTGATCAGCTTCTTAGCCTTTGAAATAATTTTGTATTTTTTTGTATTCTTGTATTTTTTGCTTCAAATATAGCTTTATGAGAGAAGGAAGGGGTTCGGTAGAAGAAAATGTTCAGGGCATCAAAGGGGGAAATCCGGCCCAGCTCTGTAATATTAAATGAATAAAAGTGTAATTTTGTTAAGGGATATATATATATATATATATATATATATATATATATATATATACAACATTTTCTTTCTCTTTCTAAGTTTAGGTGACCTATCTACAATTCTAAAAAAGAAGAATTGAAAATAGAAAAGAAAGTTGGAAAGAAAGGGAGACAGTCAAGGAAAATAAGAACTCATTTGCAGTATATATATATATATATATATAGATAGAGAGAGAGAGAGAGAGAGAGAGAGAGGGGGGGGAGTGAGTGATAGACGGGCCGGGGTAAAGCCGATAATTACCTGCCGTCAGAATTGATTACGCCGGGATGGTGAACACGCGAGGGTCCACGGACGCCTATATATCACGGAGACGGCGAATATAATGGATTTTGGATTAGAAGCGTCCGCGCCGCCGCGTCGATGCGGGCGGTCGACTTACGGCGGCGCGGCGGCGTATTAACGCGCCCGCGTCCCGACAACGAGGATTTCATTGCTGCCGGGTCCGGCGGGATGCGAGAGGCCTTTTTTCGGAAAGTAGAGTATAGAAAAGTGATTCTTTTCGGAGGATACGTAAAAGGCGAAGAATGGGGTGGAGAGCAAAAAAATATCCCCTCCCCCTCCCTGAGGGCTTACCTGGATGAACGCTTATATGTTGTTTTTATTACTCTCGCGCCTTCTTCTTATGATACTTGTCGAAGTCTATATATTCTTTTTATATCTATCAAAATTATATATGTATGATACCTTATGTAATGATAGTTTATTGTTCATATCGATATAACTTTCTTGGAATTCTCTTTATTGCCATATTTGAAAAGGTGTGTGTGTGTGTGTGTGTGTGTGTAGTTTTTCTTTATGTTTAATTCTTAACATAATATAACGTGGAAACCCTCTTTGTGAATTTCTTGCACTACTAAAGTTCTTTTCTAGAATGGGGGAAAAAACAGCTCGCACGCGAGTGCGAGGGAAAACTTTACTGCTGATGCACGACTATAAGCTTCCCTGCTTGGGGCAGAAATTACAAAATAAAAAAAAAATGGAAATGAAAAACGAAAGAAACAAACATACGCAGAAAAGAGTAGGTATTGGGGAGGGGGATAGGGGGTTAAAAATCGTAAAATGCCTGGGATTACGTGAAGTGCACTTCTTGAAGCTCTCAAAGCTCGATCCTGCCCGCCCCCCCCCTCACTCTGCGTGCCACGGCATGTGCAACGGTTTGTATTTGCACTAGTGCTGCCGCGTAGCGCTCGCGCGAGCGGAAGAAGGTCAAGCTCTGTTAATTTCGTGGTTTTTTGTGCGCGCGCGCGCGTACGTGTGCGCATCCCATGCTTTCCCGAGAGGAAGGACAATGCGGCTTTTGCCCTTCGTTTATATCGCGGCGAGTGCTTTGTGATTAAAAAGCGTTAGGAAGGAAGGAAGAAACATTGTGTGTGTGTGTGTGTGTGTGTGTGTCTGTCTGTTCGTAGTTTTATTAATTAAAGAAGAAAGGTGTAATGTGTTTCATTATATAAGAGTCACCTGGACCGTTGAAACACCGAGTGTACATTTAGCTTCTGCATTTTAAAACAATCTATCTATCTGTAGATAGACATATATATAACAATATTTAAATGAATACTACTAAAATTATTTCCATTCATTGTATCTCAAGTAAATGTAGAAAATGAACGTTTTGAATTGGGATATATGCGGATACACAGGAAAAAATCACCAGCTCGTTAAAAATTTAAAAAATTCGGAACTTCAAGTTTGGTCGTCCTGTGTAGACAATGTTAAAAATAAAATGATAGTATTTACATTCAAGATGCATCCATGTCGAATAAATTGTAAACATCACGAATAAATTATAAACATTTATTGATTCTTATAGGTATAAGTAAATTACCGAATTGAACGATAAATAGGACAGCGCACAGGAGCGTTCTTTCGTATGAGCGTTCTTTCGTATGATGCACATTGGCGCCCCGTATCCATCATTAAGCATCTAACGACCGTTATAGGAAATTGGTGCAATCTCTGCATTCTTATAATATGTTCGTATAGCTTGAAAATAATATCGAATAATTATCTGGTAGAGTTTGTCATACGTTTCAAAAACCAGCTTTAAAGCTATTGTCCTTTCTTATTTAATCGAGTTTTATAGATATGCAAGCAGTGCGTCTGATGACTTGTCAATGTCGTTAAATAAAAAATACGGGCGTTAAACATTATAATTATTTCTCGTTCATAAAATTTCACGAAAAATCATATAAAAAGTATACCATTCAATTAGGCCTCAACCTCGATTCACAAAAATTGATTATAGTAAAATTAATTTATATATTACTTGACGATAAATAATTCTTCTCCTTATATTGTACTTAAGAGCTCGAGTAGAGGAGTGTCTCTATCCGTCGACCGCGAGTAGTTAACCTATTTCGCCGAAAGCTATTATTACCGCGCTTCCGATGCCATGTAAATGTCAAACGCAAACGCCAGACTTTCCTATCGCTCGATGTATAAGTTTGCGTCGTTCTTCAAATATTCCCGTATTAAGAGTCAAGCCGTCCGTTTGTTTTTCTCCCCGTTGCAGTTCTGCCCCCCCTTCACTCCTCTTCCTTGTTTTCCCATTACACAATAGCCCATCTTTACAACCCTTCTCCCCGCGTCGTTTATTCGTGCGCAATGTTCGCGCGTTCTTAACGAAGTCCGATGTCATTATAGCGCACCGCGCCTCCGTTTTCGACGAGGGCCCTCTCGCGCCGCTAGTACACGAGATATATGATAATTCGTAATACGAGGCGTTGCCGAAATTTCTTTTATACCCTCCGTCGGTATATTGCAATAAAACACGGATGAGATGATTTAGTCGCTCATGTTTGTACGATTTAAATATGCCGCGGATAAATAATTTATGCTCTGCATACAGAATAAAGCGGTATAAAGTGGAAAAGCAAATTATTATGTTTATTATAGATCTCGAGTGTTTGCGATATATTTTCTGCCGAAAGTTTGCGCAAATAACGTACGTAAAAAGTTCATTACAATTCACAATTTCAGAAAATGAAAACAATTGGTGTTATATAGTCAGAATTGCTTAGTATAATAAGGATATACATACTGTCCTTTACGAACCTTCTTCTTGTTCTTAATTTTGTTGCGTTGTTCTTTTATCAATTTATTTTTTAACATTAATGGTAGAAACTTTTAACTATCTACTCGGAGATTATATAAATAATTGAAAAACTGTCGAAACGCAAAAGATATACATGATTAAAAATAGTTTTATCAATGATCGTTCGACTTTTCGTCGGCTGCACCTTTAGCGAGCATAGAGAAAAAATGCCTACTCCTCGCAAAAGTCCTTTATCTCTTCTCCTTTCATATTTTTTGTATAGAGATTCGTTATTCTCGATCGTATAACTTCACTACGCCCCGAAGCTCGACACTCCCCCGCTAAGTTCTAATAAATAAAAAGTTTGCTTCGCGCGCAAACGATAGCGTTTTCTCCCCCTCGCCCCGTCGCCCTATCCACGAGGCGTCGAGCTCTCTTCGTGTACTCTTGTTGCTCTTCGAAATTTGCCTCTAATCACTTGGGTAGCGTTTAGTCGGCGAATGAACGCGTAACGGGCAGATCGGCGCTCGTGAATCGTGTGAGGAAATAATTGTAGAGTTACCTGTTTCAAGATTCCTTTGGGACATTTGATTCTTTTTTCTTTCAACTTTTTCATTAAGATATCTCGCGCTTTATACATCTCCGCAGCTTTCGATAAGCGCGCAGAGTGCGAGCTCATAAAATTCGAGAAATCTTACGGGAATTAATCATAGCTATAAATGATAGAAGCTCTGTTTTACGATGCCTCTCTTTCTCCCTCAATCCCCCCCCTCCTCTCTCTCTCTCACCATTGCACAGATAATTTATTTAATTCTTTCCTACACACAGGTGTAATATTGCGCGCGGGTTCCAACCGAGCTCCTCTTCGTAATACGATGAACTGGCGTTGTTCGAAATTTATTACGGAGCCTCAACCCCTCTTCATCGAGTTCGACTTGTTACTCGATTTCATACGTATCGCCAGGGATATCGTACGTTACATGTGCGCCGAGCGTGAGGCGATCGCGGCATTATATACGACGGGGGGAGGGGGAGGGGATATCATTACACGCCCGCGCGATATTACGATCGGGGATGTTCCGCGTCGGCCTATACGTTTGCCTACGTATGCGCATGATGGGAATTAAATGCGCCGCTGCCAGAGATCCATCGATTTCGCATTAATTTACATATCGTTTGTTTACGTCTTTCGTTTCCTCTCCTCTACGAACGTACCCATGTTTTGCCCTTCCTCCTACTCCTCCTCCTCCTCCTCCTCCTGCCCCCTCGCTCATCCATCGCCACTCTACATACATAAATATACATAATAGCTCTCGAACTCTTCCCTTTCGTGTGTACCTTGGGTTGTATGCGCAATGTACTCTGTACAGCATCAATTATCATTCGACGATCTATTCAAAGAATAATAGACTGCCTCTATATAGAGCCTGCGTTGCCGTTAAGGCTGTGCGCGAATCTGAACTTCGTATATATAATGTTTTACCAAGTCTGCAGAATTGTTTGCTTTGTAATTTTTGTTTAAAGCAAGATACGAATGCACAAAGAAATAAGAATTTTTCAATTTATTAGCCATTACATTTTCTTGGCGATTATTAAAATATTATGAACACATAGAGTATTTAAAATAAAATTGATTGACGAAACAATACGTTTGTTAAAAATAACAGGTCTGTTAAAAAAGCTTTTTGAAATTCGTGCCAGATTCGCGATTATTACGTGGGTTACTTTCTTAAATTTTACGAAAAAATACGTAACATCAATTTGGCAAACAGGAAAAAGAAAAGGCTATCAAAAATATGGATAATGGATGTTCTTCGGACTGAGCCTTATAAAGGTTGAAGTCTTAGCGCAATGGTTTCATTTTTAGGCAATGGCATGTTCTCATACTCACAGTTAGAACAAATTTTTAGAAGAAATTGGAGATACATATAGTGTCGAAGTAGTTGCTTTTAATGAAAATCTCTACTTTTAGCATAGGATTCGATGAAACAATTATGATATATCTATAGAGTTATTTCAATTTGAATTTATTTGCACTAGTAGGTTATTTACTAGTTATAGCGAATATCAATCGATAACAATTAAGGAACTATATATTTGCAAGCATTATTAAATCTTTTCGTTAGATGTCTCTTTTTATGAAAGTGTTAGAGAAATTCCCAGATCTCATTTTCGGGATAGTCAGAGTTATATCGCTGCAATTTGGATCCACTTTCTTAGCGGCGTATCTTATGGCCTCTTTGCAAATAACAATTAACGAACTCGCTTAAATGAATTTAAGTTTTTTTTCCCTGTGATTATCGGATTTGTGTTCACATAATGTTTAACTAATAAAGCTTTTGCTAACAAGAATGACCTAAATTATAGTAAAATATAAAATTGGATCAGATTTACCGTGAGCTTAAAGCTCTATTTTTTCAATTCCAGTTTATAAAAGATTCCAAAGATTCTTTCGTAACGTATCCAAGAACATCTTGGAACACGAGCATCGCGGCTAGTTGATTTCACAAGCTTTAATTTTAAATTTATGATCAGCGATTTCAAAAACCAATGCTCTAACGTGTTCAATGAATCTTTCGCTATTTTAGAACTCAATTACCTTGAAACTGTTGTGACGAAGTTTGTTGTGATCTCGAATGCTGACGTATAGCACATCGAGCAATATATATATATATAATCTAAGGATTTGATTCAATTTTTAGATTCTTCTTTTCGAAATCCATATGATTTAATAGTTTTTGTATAGTTCCCCGGTGTATTAAATATAACGTTGGATACCGAAATGTCAATGAGAATGTAAAAGTTTACATTTATTTCGCGAAATCATTGCTTTCTTCAGAAGGGAACTGCTTCAGTAGATAAAAAAATTCACCGTCACTGCGCGCGTGTCAAATTGTATTATTTCACATTTGATGCTTGAAAATTATTAGTGTAAATAATTCAAACAACAATAATAATAATAATAAAGTTAAGAGATTATGTCTTGATATTGTTGCTGGTAATACGATAATTTATGCAAATCGATTGGGGATACGCCAAAGATTAATACTAACTTCCTACTCTGATTCGTTAATGAGAGAATTCTATTGCGATTATTCGATTACTTTCTATCTATAGACTTAAGATAAAAAATGTTCTATATTGCAACGGAATGATGGCATTTGGATATATTTTCTCTAGAAAAAATTGCGCATAACGGTCCTCATTATTTCTTCGCGATTTCACCCCTTTCGGCCCCTCATCGACGGCTCTTCAGGGGGAAGGAGCGCCGTCTACAGTGGCCAAACCCGCACACCCGCGCGAGATTCATCCCCATATACACACTCCTGTGCCGATGAACAATCCCTCTAATCCGGCGCACATTCCCCACTGGCATTCCGCGGGTAAAATATATAAGAGCGAAGGGGGCTACTGGAGGAGGAAAGGGCCATGTCGGGCAGGTGGCAAGGGGAGGGGGGTATCTGCAATCCTGCTCACCATTGCGTATACAGAGAGGGAAAATAATTAAATAGTCCAATCCCCCTTTTTCTGCCTTGCTTCTATGTATACGACGTCAACCCAGAGCCTGGGTTGAGAGTCTACAATACTCGAACGCGCGCTTTGCAGCAGCTATACGCACAAAGAGAGAGCGAGAGAGAGAGAGAGAGAGAGAGAGAGAGAGACCCTCCTCCTTCCCTCTTCCATTCTCTCCATCGAAGCAAGAGAGCAATCAAGCCGGGAGACCCGCGCGTCTATTATCTTACCGGACTCTATCATATTAGCTCGCGGCAAAATTGCGTCTGGTGCCCGCGCCACCCCGGCTCGCTCGGTGCGTTAGCTTTCTATACGCCCCCCCCCCATCTACCCACACCTACGTGTACTCCTACATCCCTTTTGAATGAGGCTTGATTTCCCTTTGATTTATATATATATATATATACATACAGAGAGAGAGAGAGAGAGAGAGAGAGAGAGAGAGAGAGAGAGAGAGAGAGTGAGTGGTCGATGTATATATACCGTGATATAGCCGAGTCGCGGTGTCCTTTTCATTCGGCCGCTCCTACCCGACGCTCTATATATATCGGAACCGAACACATTGCCGGATTCTCTGCGCAGAACAAAAGGCAGGGGTTCCGCACGACTGCGAGCTTTTAGAATTTACCTATATATTATACATAGGAATCGGGCGCGCAGCGATGCATTTTTTGCGCTCGACAGACGTACGTTGCGTGGGTTCTTTGCAGCAACTGATTTTTCCGCGCACACGTGTGCATCATATTGTACCTTTGATTGTCGATGAAGAAGCGCGCGTGCGCGCGCGCGCGCGCTCGGTAATTCCGAAAGCCGATGGGTTATGCAGTGGCTTTCTATGATTTTCTTTCGTGTTTCGTTATAATTCGGTTGTCGAGGTGAGAGAGCAAGGAACTATTTCTCTGACAATTTGAATACTTTTTTTTCATTGCAAATTGGAAGCGACGAATATTTTGATTTATACGCATACGGTATATATACTATTTGAACTGTTTATGGAAAACTTCCCGAAATGCTTTAAAAACAAAGTGTTTTTTTCTCTATAACCTTTCATTCTGTTGATAGCAAAATAACATCTCTCAAAGCAAATTCAGCAGAGAAAACAAATATTTCTATGCTTGACAGATTTTTTAAAATCATTTTTTATATTTTTTATACCATTTTCAATAGTTAATAATATTCAAAAATACTTTTAATCCTTTACATCGCTTTTTAAAGATTGAAAATAACATATATAATTGAAAATATATTTTTCGTAACATTTTTATGTGTATGATTTAAAAGCGATTGAATATGGCCACTTATGAAAAATAGTATTTGTATACATATATTGCTAAAAGTAACAGAAACACTGATAGAGAAGCACAATAATAACAACACCAATAACAAAAAAATTAATAATAATAATCAGAATCATCTTAATAATTAATTCATTATTATTCATTCTGTATTTATTGTTATTACTCACACAAATCTATAACTATTATGTATATCTGCCTCATGCTACTAAATTAAATTCTTAAAGACACCAGAGATATATTGTTGCACTTTTGAATTTTTTTTTAATTGCTTTAGAAGATTTTACTTGTGACCATTAAATATATATATATAAAGAAACAATTTTGTATAATTATTAATTATGTTATGTTCAGTTTTAAATTGTAAGCGACAAGTTGACAAGATACATGTTATGAATATTGGTGATATTAATTATATATAAAAATCCTAATAAATTGCGCTTCCTTGAAGGAAGTATTGATAATGTAATATTTATTTATATATATTTATTTATTGAACTTTAATATAAGAAAATAACGAAAATAATAGTAATAATTAAAAGAACAAATTAAGAAAAACAAAAATTTATATATATATATATATATATATATATATATATATATATATATATATAGATATATAGATAGATAAATAGATGTTATGTTTTTTATAATTATTTCTGTATAGATGATTTTTTTCTAATATATCAATTTATATTATTAATTACATAAGTAAAGTATTGTTATCTTTTTTAAACTGCGAAGTGATTGCTCACATTTTTAGTTGAGTAATAAAATTATGTGAAAATGGAATATTTCGTGATTATGATAAAAGATTAAAATATTATGCATGGGACTGTAAATTATTATTACTATTTATAATAAAATACCTTTTTAAAAATCGTAATAGTCTAGAACTTTTTTATCTATTCTTCACCTTGATGATTAATTTAAAAAATTATCTGGAACGACGATGAAACGAGAGCGTCAGCTACTATAGCGCCTGAAGCAGGCAGCCCGTCTTGCGCAGGAAGCACGAGTGACATTTGTATAACGAGCTTTCAGGGGCATTTTTTTTTTTTTAATTAATTAAGAATTGAACAAGTCTTATATATATAGTATTTGGTTACAATTTAATCATGTTATTTTACAACTGGTGCTTGGATGGTTTATCGTTCTCGAGTTCACGATCGATACCTGTCTTATCACTTGCAAAACGAATTTGCAAGTGGCAGTCTAAAGATTATAAACATATACATAAATATAATTAAATATATACGTTTAATGTGCATAGAATATGCTGTATTATAATATCGTATAATTATTAAATAATTGGTTATGATAACGAAAAAGTGCCACTTTAACGAAAGTGTAAAAGAGAAATTGTTGATAAAGAAAAAATTTTTAATTTTTTCATTTACAACGCTTGAAATATTGCTATTATAATGCTACGCCGGAAAAATATTTTATAAACTTAACCTTATCCAATAAATATTTCTTCGAATAGCAGCAGTAAATAAATAATTTATTTTCATTGAATATAGATTTTGCAGATTCTAAGAAACTGACTTCGATTCAAACAAATATCCGCCCCGCATTCGATTAGTATTCAGCGCCGTGCACGGTATTATTACACATTCTCCTTCTTCCCGCTGTTACAGAGGCCGAGGAGCGACCGGCCGGCAAGGCGCGCGGCGGCAAGCTAGCGCGTCGGGCGCGCTCCTTCAAGGAGGACTTCCTGGAGAAGCTCTCGCAGATGCGCTCGCCGGGCGGCGGTGGCGGCGGGGGCGGTGGCGGCAGCGGGGCGGGCACCCGGGCAGCCTCGCCCTCCTCGCCCCGGGACGCCCTCGCGTGCGCCGCCGGCGGCGGCGAGCACTCCAGCCAGCAGCAGCTGCAGCAGCAGCACCAGCATCAGCAGCAGCAGCATCAGCATCAGCACAACCAGCAGCTGCTGCTTGACAAGAATCCGCTGCGCGACCTGCACGTGCACGTGAGGCAGGTGCAGCTGGCGCTGCTGCACTTCCGCGACGTCGTCTCCAAGAACAAGCTCGAGATGCTGCCGGGTAACGGGACCATCGTCCTCGACACCGTCACCACCATACACACACTCCTCAAGTCTTACCTGCTCGACGAGAACAGGTACGGGGTTCTTCTTTTATTGTTTTGGTTTTTCTTTCGTTTATTCTTATTGTTATTATTATTCTTTTTCTCCTTTTTCTCCTTTTTTCTCCTTCTTCTTCTTCTTCTTCTTCTTCTTTTTCTTCATCTTATTATTATTATTATTATTATTATTATTATTATTATTATTATTATTACTACTACTACTACTACTATTATTATATTATTATTTTATAATTATTTTATTATTATTATGTGTGCTCTCGGGAGAGCATTAAAAAGACGCCGAAGGCGATCATCCAGCGTGATCATTCGGTGCGTAAATTAAAGGGATTCCGATGCGGTAACGGGGCCTCGGGAGGTCGACTGTTTGAAATATTCAGAGGCTTGTACTTGTTATATATATATATATATATATATATATATATATATATATATATATATATATATATATTATATAAGGGACGAAGAGGCGAAACTCAATTTCAAGTTAGAGAGATGCTCGTGTAAGGGCAAACTTGGCCGGGGGGGGGCGGGGTGGATTCGTTTTGGATAGGTGGGTAGCTCTCGACGCGTGAAGAGCAGTTTTCAATGAAGGGGCGGGTTTGTGATTGGGAACTCGAAACAATTTATATGGATTAGCTTCGTAATAGTATATATATATATATATATATATATATATATATATATATGTATGTATATATATGTATATATGTTACTCAAAAATTATTAAGTTGTATACTTAATGATGTTTCTTCTTTTTTATCATTTCTATTTCGTTCAGCTTCGAAAGGTTGCTAATGTAACTTAAATCTATTCATCTCATTTATTCACTTTTTACAATAGAATCGATTTTCTAGCACTGCTCTATATCTGTAAATTGGATTATTTGTAAATATAAAGTATGCTTTAACGAATAGGGGCGTACGTGTATCTCGGTTGTAACGGAAATTTCATTAAGTATTGAACAATACTTTAAAAGTGACAAAAATGTTATTTATAGATCGCGCGTAGAACGAAGTACAATATTAAAAACTGAGAAGTTTTTTTTCTGATTTATTACTGTTTAAGGTGTTTCGTACACCAATTCAGTTACTGGTCAATTTGATGCAACGAGTCTTAAATTTTTTATATATGAAGAAAAAAAAAGAATCAACCTAAGTCTACAAATAATGTTTTGAAAAAAAATTTGACAGTTTTTTTATGTTTACAGTTTTTTATCAAAACTGTAGAATCTAAATAAAAAAGAAAACACCAAAGAGACAAACTTTAACCTTTTGATTCATATTGTCAATATTATTACAATGTCAATCATTATAAAACTATATTTAATTATTACTATTATAGAAATTAAAGAATGTCTGATGTTTGGAGATGAAGTTCCAAAGAGATAATCGAAAATAAAAATAATAATATTGATCCATCTTCGGAAAAAACATCGAAAAGCGAATTGGATATGAATTAATAAGGTTCTTACATTATTTATATATATATATATATATATATATATATATATATATATATATATATTTAATATATGAAAGAAACTTTTTTATTATATCTTCTCTTTGGCTCTGAGTTCCTTTTGCGTACCACCTGCTTACGTAACATTAACATTAATTGCGAAATATAAACAGTTTCCTATCTTTTGATTAAAGAAAATTATATAGTTAAATAAGAATTAGAAAAGTTTGAGATGCCAACAGTTGATTAGCAACTTTTCGTTATTTCAATTATATAGTTTAAAGTACTTCGCAAAGGCTATTAGTACAAACGTCAGTCACTATTTGAGAAAGTTTAGAAATCCCTTTCCTGGATCCGACGTGCATCTGCGTAGAAAGAAACATCTACTAATAATATAGTAATTGCAAGGTAATTTATGTTTTTTTTTTCTTTTAAATGAAAATGCTTGTAATTTTGGAAGAAAATCGAAAATGTCCTCTTCCTTGTAAACTAAGATTCTATGTTTCTTATTAATGTACTTTATATAAATATTCAGATAAAGAGATTCTCTTTAAAAGCCGAATAAATTAATAAAAAATTAGTTATGACCTAAAACCTTCTTTATTGTTCAAAAAAGTAATTAAGGTATGAAATTAGCACTTAGTTTTAGAATTTCTAATACAACGATTTTTTTATTGTACCACGGTTTCAATCTGTATGTAACCGAAGATGTTTGCGGAAAATTAATTAGTTCAGCTCTCGTTTATTTCCAAAATATGTATAGTTTACGCGCGCGCGCGCACACACACACACACACACACACACGCGCGCGCGCGCGTTTGTACTTGAGTAGAATAGAATATTCTACCACGGCTGTAAATTCTATTATTGCTCATGAATTAAATTACACAAGATCGATCTATCATAAAAGCGATGTATAATTTTATCATTTGTATAGTTCCAAAATTTTAAATTCAAAGAGTTTTAAAGTTCAAAGCTATATAATTTAAAAATATATATTTATTATACAGTTGGAAATTTGCTTTTTCGGTATGCTCTAATATATGTAATCGAGTTTAGAGGAAACGAAAAAAATAAAACAAAATACATCAGGTGCGATACTAAACGTCGTTGAGAGAGAATCGAGAGAAGCGCATTTAGATCGAGCACGTTCAAATTTTTATAATATTTAAAGCATATGAAGTAGATGATGATTAAAGCGAATTGGGAAAACTTTTATTGTTTGACAAATATTTTACGTCGTCACACCTACATACACGCATACGCGCACGTACACAGTCAAGCATATGCGCACGGAATTCTCGTAAATTAATTTTCGTAATTTTTCAACCAACAAAATGGATCTACGCTCGCAGAGTAGTTTCGATAAAATTCTTTTAAAGTAAAAAATGTGTTAATATTTATAAGATATACCCGTCTAAGACAGTTCTTATGGTTGCCTGAAAATATATATATATCTGTATAATTTATACTAGACTTTTATTAACACAGTAGTAGTATGAGTGATTAGCTTGGTATACACAATCCTTATTTAATATAAATAGAACCGACAGAGAATGAAAACCACAAAATACTCCAAACACTAATAAAAAATGTTAAATACATATCATCAAAACATTATAATTATTTTTAAATTATTTTTTGTGAACGTCCTTATATTAAAATACGGTTTTCGCTGTAATAATTTCAACAAATATTATATTATTTTAGAAATTCGCAAGTTTAAAGGTTAAAAAATAAGAATTTTTTTTATACGTTGAAACGTATTTGCAAAATTAATTTAGTGGAATCTTATGTTCTCTACGAAAATGCAATACGCGAGTAAAAAAAATGGAATAATATTAGTAACTGCAAAGGTACTCGTTCGTGCTCAGTGAAGCGTCATTAATTGTTAATTTATTAAAAGTTGAAAATTGCAGTAAATATGCCCTGCATGTAGAATTATTCACTCAAGATTAACAAAGTTTTCAACCTAAAATTTTTTTTTCTTAGTACCAATTGTGGGATGCCGAATGCAAACATGATATTTGTCTGATTTGGCTTTGAGAAATCGCTTATTTTGTTTCATTATTTCGTAATATACTATTAATTACAATAACAACTTTATCATTTATTAATTATCACAAGTTCCGCAAAATTATACCCTACGACGAAAGGAGAGTACAGAAATGAATTCGTAATTGTGAAAAATTATATAGTGTTGGATATATAATATAGGATTCTCAAAAGATTATTAAATTTCCTATTATCTCAGATTGAGCTGAGAAAAGAATCTCAATAAAATTGATATAGGATTTTGCCCAAAAAATCCATGGACGACCACAATTGAATTTTTACGATCAAATTATTTTAATTTGACCATGAATTTCATCTGTAAGGTACAATTGAAGGTCACCGCTCCTTTAGTCGACACATTTTAGTACTTTCTGAGATTCATTATATCAATTATGCTGGGCAAAAAGTTTCGTATTTTTAAATATTGTTCTTTCAACGGTAAAACTTATTAGAACGGAATTCCTAATTTTACTCAACTGCAATCTTTTATTAGGTAAGCTCTCAATCCAATCTGTATACTTGCCTAGAATAAGAGAATTAAAAATTCCATCGCATAAGATATTCGACTTGTCGGGGATAAAAAAATACTGTTTACACAATGAGAATAAACCATGATTACCATAAAACAAACAAAATCGATCGATCGATAAAACGTGCAAATGCACACACGCAATCAATAATCGCGCGCATCGACCCTTTTTCAGCTCGACCCTCGGCTCGGCGACTAATCAGGTCTACCAGGCCCTCGCCCAGCTGCTCAGGCTCTGCGACGACGTGCTGCTGCACGGCGATCAGTCCTCGGCCCTCGACACCGCGAACGTCACCCACGTGATCGGCCTCGTCGAGGACGCGGTGAAGAATCTCGTCGAGCTCGCCCAGGAGAAGATCTCCAATAAGCAGAAGCCTGCGCTTCAGACGGCGAGCAACAGGTATAATATACATATATATAATATAAATACACGATCATAACCTAGAATAATCGGGTCTCTCTCTCTCTCTCTCTCTCTCTCTCTCTATCTTTTTTAACTTTGGCAGTAAAATCGAGATCGCGCATACATATATATAGACATTATAGACATTAGCATTATGGACATTTTTAGGTCACCGCGAGCGCGACAGTTTGCCATTACAATTATAACATAGCGCTTATTGATTGTTCTATGCATATAGGTGGCATATATATACGCGCCCCAGAAGGGGAAGCGATCAAGAGTCAACGGAACATCGGGTTCGGACTTTTATCCCCGCAGGAAATTGATTTTTCGATCTTTCATTCTGTTCCATCAGGCCCCTCCGCCCCTATCCCCAACTTCTCCCTTGCGCGAGATTGCCACCGCGAAGAGAGAAGCGGAAATTAAAAAAGGAGGGGAGGTGGGGTTAAGGCTAGTCTTGCGGTGAAGAGGTTGACCGGCGAGAGGAGCGTATCGAAACTAATCTCGTTAGTTATGTAGCCGCTGTTATATATCACCTTCTCTACATGATTTCCGTTTTATAAGTTAATTAATTGCTAGTGGAGTATATATGGAGATTACGTTTTGTCGGCTACAATTCATGATTTTATTTAATCGATGGGGTTTTAGAGCGATCGAAAAACTGCTTATCGATAAATGAACATTCGACTTTTTTTTTAAGATTAACAACGACAAATGCGCACGTCTCCCGTGCGTTTTTTTCCCTTGAAATGGCTAATGAAAATTCTTTGTTGAATTACGTAAGAAGTCTTCTGCACTACACAAAGTTGAAAGAGAAATTGGGGACAATGATTATGGGGTGGGGCTGATGAGGTTGGGATTCGTAGTTTTGAGATTTTTTTGTTTGAATTGTAAAAGCTTAAGATATATGGTGACTTAAAAATTGTGTTCACGGAGTGGCTTTGGGAAAAGTCTGTATATTATTCGAATGTGGCAAATTCCTCGTGTACGTTAGAGAAAATCACTTAGCTAAATTTTAATTTAGCATCCCTATATATATATGTAAAGTACAGTTATTTTCCATATGTAGCTGTTTTGATTCATGATCCTGATGTTTCACCATTTCTTTTTTTTCCTATTTTTCTTGCTAATTTATTCATTGCCAATATAATTTTAGACTAAATATTAAAATTTGATAAAAATAAAATAAACGTACTTCCAAGACTTGAAAACATAGTAAATATCATAAAAATACGATGAAATGATGTTGATAAATGGAGTTTCTCATATTTACGAATTTTTGGTCAATCTGCGTATTTATAAATTCCGTGTGAATGCAATGAGTCAGAACTATACTCCTACGAGAAATGCCTTTTTCAGAAAAAATATAAAATACGAAAGATTCTTGCAAATAAAACGTTTCGTTCAAGGCTTCATGACATTCGGACAATGCAATATGAATTAGGGTTTTTTTATGCTTGTATTATATTTTAATATGACATTGAAAAATATCTCTAGTTGAAATTTTTACAATTAAACGTATCAATAATGCTTAATGTATTGTGGAAATTTCGAATTGACATATCGTGATTTTAAAAGCAATTATTGTTCCTATTAACACTAATAATATAATAATAATAATTATTATTATTATTAAAAAATATATAATAATCGTATGAATTCATTTCAAAACCTGCAGTAATGGTCAATTATAAAAGCAGCATTATGCTGCTGATCGCCGTTATTATTCACTTATTTAAATAAATTACACTTTGAATAAATTAAAACTTTATGTAAGCCCAATATTTTTATTAAATCAGATAAGTATTGAAATTAATCCCTCATGAGTCACGGTACAGCTCTGGCTTTAGATTTAGATTAGGGCAATAATTCACTTTGATCAAGATTTTCTTATCAGCGACGGTATTACCCGCTAATCGTTTCCGCGCGCAAGCTTCAAAAGCGGTCTCCTGCATGTAATCGCTAACGCGGTTGACACTATCCGACACGGGAAAATTAAACTCGCGGCAGGGAAAGTTAGCGCGCGATGAGAATATGATTTATTTAAAATGTGTAGAATTAATGTAGTATTACGTAAGAATCTATAATTAACCCAAAGTCACGGCACGATTACCTCGAATAATTTATTTTACGGACATTTTATATATGTGTGGCTGCTTTAAAAAGAAAAATGTTTTGATTGAAGATGGTCTAGTTCATATAAAAAGCCATAAGATATAGTAATGTCATTGAGAAAAGACAAAATTGATAGAAGATATAACAACTGTGTACGTTTGTCCTGAGATAATTGCTGATTTTAGTAGAATCTTAGATTTTAGTGCAATACGTACAGTAGAAACCTGTACAACTAAATTTGGGTGAAAAAAGAATTCAATGTTAAAAAGTATCGAGAATTTTCATAAAATCGTAATTCTTCTTTCCGATCACAGTAAAGCTTTGAAAATACGGTAACATTATAATGACTTCATTGTCAAAGTAATTTATGCCTGTAGCTCATTTAAAATGAACAGCAATGAAATTGTGTCATTTTCAAACGTAAACATTAATTAGGAGTCTAAATTGTCATTTATTTTATAATTCACAAATGAAGAAAATGCTTACTATATAGAAATCGATGAAAACGTTAAGATTTGTAAAAAGATTTTATGCTCATTGTTTGCCGTATCAGCCTTGCAAGTAAAAATAACGTTGTCGTTGAATGAGTGATGAGAAAAATAGCCTACTTTTCGCCTGTTTAATAAATATTTTGCGAATGTGAATTTTATATAATATAGTCATTCCGAAATGTTAGGTTTTTTTGCTTTTTTGAAAATTTTTGAAAAGCCACCCCCGTTTAGGTAGGCAAGTCCTCGAAAAAGTAAAGAATTTAAAAAATACCAAGGGATATAAAAATTTTTATTAGTTTGGATTTTTAAAAAAGAAATAAGCTGAAAAATATGTGAACTATTCTTCAATGGGCTGAATTCATTTCAATAAAAATACACATTTAAAACATCTAAAAAGAAATACGAAGATGTTTTTTCAGGTCATCATTAATCTGAAGTAAATGCTTATAACGAGCTTTGATGAACAATTATCATTGAAATAATGACTAAAACTATTATGTTATTACTGTGGAATAATAAAAAAATCCCTACTTTTAATAATTTTTTCTATCCCTAAAAAGGGGGAGTTTTGTTAAATTGTCAACAGAAAAAAACATCAAGTAACGCTCATCCTAATCATCGGCCACAAGTAGTTTCATATCGAATACATTTCCATATTAATTTTACTTACTTCGAAGAACATTTTCTGATTTGGTATTAGTGAAAATTACACTGTTCTTCTACCGATTCAAATTGATAGAGTGTGAAAGAGTTAGAGAGAGTCGCAGAGAGAGAGAGAGAAAGAGAGAGTGAGAGAGAGGGAGAGAGAGGGAGTGAGAGAGAGAGAGAAGGAGCACACACATATCTAGAAATACATCACGCCTTCGTTTCAAAAGCCTCGACGCGCCCATCCCCTGGGCGGCCCCTTCCTCGATTATTTACAGGACGTCCGGGTACAGTTCGGAACTGACGCCCCAGCGCAACTCCCTGCCCGACATACCGCTGACGCCGAGGGAGCGTCAGATCCTCGAGCAGACCGCGGCCTCGAGCGCCCTCGTCCGCAGCAGCCACAGCTCCGAGTCGATACTCAGGGACTCGAGCCCCCCGCCCTCGGCGCCGACGACGACGTCGATGCAACAGCAGCAGCAGCAGCAGCAGCAGCAGCAACAGCAGCAGCAACAGCAGCCGCCACTGTCGTCGACGGGTGACAGGTGAGAGAGTGAGGGAGGGAGGGAGCGAGGGAGTTTTCACACTCGAGACATCCGATGTGACGTTCGCGAGGGGCGGGGAGGGGGCGGTGAATTTTGCGCGACGGGCCGCCCTTGCAGAACCGCCCCAGAGGGGCTTTTCGCGACTGTAGGAGAGAAGATCGGCCGCAAGTGTATTATGTATATATATATTTACGAGTACTCGAGGGAGGCGCGGATGCGTCAGTTCGCGGACTCTCGCGCGCGCGGCTTTGACAGTGACGTAGACGGAGAGGGAGTCGGTGAGGGGGTAAGCCACGCGTTCCTCCTTTGAATACACGGCTTTTTCGGTTGAATTCGCGAGAGCGCATCAGACGCGAGCCCTCGTCAAAGGTTAGAATACTTATATTTATAGGTATAAGTCGACTGTGCTTCTCATTTATTATATTATATATGTTTATTAACCAATATTACTTTCGTCTTCTCTTTTGGAGAGTAATAAAAAAAAAAAAAAAAAAAAAAAAAGTAAACGTTAATTCCATACAGAACACATCTATTTTACTTGTCGCGGAATGCCACGTGAACTGTAGCAGTTCTGAAAAAATATCAAACACAAAAGAATTGATCGACATGTGGTACTGTGAAGATGATCTTAAGGTCAAGAATCAAAACCAATTGAAGATCAATTTTTTGTTTTTAAATAGCAATCCAAATTTTGAATTAAAAAGTTACGGATTTCTATACTACTCTATCATTGTTACGTAAGTTTTTCTGTCTTCTTTGAGAATCATGGATCAAAAATAATGTTCTTATCGTTGTTTTTGCATATATATCTTCTGGAAGTGTTTCTATTTCAAATAATTCCTTTGATCTCCAAATGCACTTGATACTTGAGCTGAAATTCACGATTAAGTTAAACATGAATCCTCTGTAAACAAAAGATCCTTTGGTTTAATATTTTCTAATATTTTTTTATTTTATTTTATATTTAATTTTTTTTTTACATACATTCCGGGATATCAGACTGTCATAGTTAAGATTATATGCATTTTAACAGTAGTTATTTTATTCGATATTGTTTCTAAACTTACTTGATAATTTGTCGCTACTTTTTTTAACAGTATTGATGTACCATCATATACATTGGATTTAATAAGCGCTCGTTCTCTCGTAATATATTTGTCAATATTTTTATTTTTTAAATTAGCTAGTTTGAATTATGATTTAAATTGACTAATATTTGTTTAACCAGCTTTATTATTATTATTTTATAATAATATAATAGTTAGCAATTTACAAATACTGTTAGGATATCGAATTAGATAATAAGATAATCAAAAAGTCCTTTTTATTGGCATAAATCATGTTGGAAAAGAAGCGTATTCTGAACTACTTTTTTCAGATCGTAGGGAGAAAATTTCTGTTATCGTAAAAAATATGAATTATAAAAACTCAAATTTGACGAATATTTTTTTTATGATCTATTAATATTTGCTTATCCTGAATCATTTCAAATAATTACATGTTTTTTCAATTACAACATTTTTTTTTAAATTTTAAAAGAATGGGAGTGCATTTAAAAGTGTGCGATAATTATAAGTCATACATTTCTTGTTTCTCACCTTTTTACGATAAGTTAATAATTACTGTCCTTTTTTTACATTAAGTTCTTGAGATAAACTCATATTCAAAGCCGTTAATCGAGAATTAAGTTGTAGTTCTATTTTCACCCACATACGAATTCTCTAATCCTGTTCAATAAAAGCGCTTAATAATGACTTTGAGCTAAAACGGAATATAATTTTCTGCTTATTACAAAAATTGAATTCAAATTCTAAATTCAATCTCTGGACTTTTAGTCTTACAGGGAAACTTTCTTAAATGAGAATGTTTGAGATTACCTTGCACTATTAAAATCCATCGGATCTTTTAGAAAAACTAGAAGGAAAAAACGTTTAATATTCATAGACGCCTAATAAAAAAAACTAAAAAGGAAAGAAACTATTGATTAGACCAACTTCGGAGAAAATTTCATTCATAGCAAGAAAAATACGCTATTTTGTATATGTGTAAATATATATATATATGTAAATATATATATATATATATATATATATATATATATATATATACAAGTAGTATAAACGATCGCTCGTTCAAGACAAAGATTCATAAGGAAAATGCATAGTGCGAAATACACTAATGTTTATGAATAGTTCATAGTACATTTAAACATGATCGTTGTTGTCGACTACATGCCCGCTTAGAGAATCAAACGAGGTAAAAATCTAAGTACATGCCAGTATTGATTTGTACTGTACATCGCGCGAGACGATAAATCAAGTTAAAGTTGTGATTTCGTGGTCATAGTAATGTAAAAATAATTTTAACAACATTTCTTGACATATATTAAAACCATAAGTGACCAGCAGATTCCTTTATTGATAAATTATTTTCGAAAATTAGCGTTTTAACATTATAGAGAGTAGTCCTTCAGTTCTAGATTATAATTATCATGAATAATATATATATATATATATATATATATATATATATATATATATATATATATATAATGAATTTTAAATTTTATTCAACATTGAACTCTTTTCACCAATCTCACTAATGAAACGTATATGTCTCGATATAGGCGTGGTCATAAATATAATGATAAATCTAAACGTTCATTTCGGTATCGTTAGCAATAAATTAATGAAATCTCCTTTCCGTATATCATTATTATATAAACTAAATATATGGAAAAATTTCGATTTATATTTCGCACCAATCTCGAGCAAAAGCGCTATATATATATATATATATATATATATATATATATATATATGATCATGTATCAACTCTCACTATTTTTCTTCCCTCTCTTTTTCTAGAACGCTGTACCAGTCGGAGGACAACAACAGCAGTTCGCCGGGCGGCACACCGCCTCCCCTGCCCCCTAAGCGCCGTCCGCGCGTCGCTCACAATCAGCAGCACCAGCAGCAACAGCAGCAGCAGCTCCAGTACGACGAGCGCGACGGCGCCGCGGCGCCCTGCGACCCGACGACGAGCGGCGTCGCGCTCGCCACCGCGGGCCTGGACCGGGTCTCGCTGCGCAGCCGCTCGCCCGAGGACACGTCCTCGCTGCTGAGCGCCTCGGCGGGCAGCCTCGACTCGGCCCTGAATTACTCGCGCGACGAGGACGAGATACGCGCCATCATGGGGCCGAGCGACGAGTCCTTCGGCGACGGCATGGACCTCAGCCTCATGGCCACCATTCAGGGTAACTGTTTTTTTTTGTCGTTGTTCTGTTTTTTTTTTTTTTTTGCTTGGCCGCGGATTTGGGAAGGGCGGGGGTGATTATAGGATCGTTCCTCCTTGTTTCAGTGTTATCATTCTATAACTGTCGTTATTGGGCTGTGATGAATTGTTCTTGTTGGATATAATTTGAATCGTATTATAATAAAACAATTGAATTGTACTTTTGTCGACTGCCCATATACAAATTAATAAATATTTTTTATTGATCTTACAGTCCAATCAATTCAATCTAAAAATAAAATAAAATTAAAAATAAAAATAAAAAATAAAAATAAAAATGAATAAAAAATAAAATAAAAATTAAAAATAAAAATTAAATTAAAAATTAAATTAAAATTATAATGACAGTCAGACTGTCCTTGTTTACATTCACCCCCGTAGACTAATCTGAAAATAAAATATTAGCTGAAAAAATTCTTTGTTAGTAAACTGCAGTCTGACTGTCCCCAACACCCTTACCTAATTGAAGACTTGTCCAACGGCATCAGGGACTGATGAGGAGGCGTAGCGAGCTCGAAACGTTGGACAAGTCTTCAATTAGGTAAGGGTGTTGGGGACAGTCAGACTGCACTTTACTAACAAAGAATTTTTTCAGCTAATATTTTATTTTCAGATTAGTCTACGGGGGTGAATGTAAACAAGGACAGTCTGACTGTCATTATAATTTTAATTTAATTTTTATTTTTAATTTTTATTTTATTTTTTATTTATTTTTATTTTTATTTTTTATTTTTATTTTTAATTTTATTTTATTTTTAGATTGAATTAATTGGACTGTAAGACCAATAAGAATCGTATTATAGTTACTTGTTAAAAAATAAAGTTCTACTTATCTCTGCGTGAATATAACAATGAACATTATCGAGTATATCATAATAATAATATCGTCGATACTTGAAACATGGACAAATATTTAATGTATATACACAGCTAGAACTATCACTGTTTTCATATTCAGTACTAGTTTCGTATGATACCGATGGAGTTGGAATCGAACCTTTTTCATCATATTACAGGGAAACGTAAAATTATAATGTGTATTTTAGAGAATTATACCGTTTGCTTTCGCGTATGTTATAGATCGAGCAATTTCGTCGAATAGCGTGAAAATGAAAACTGTTTGAAATTTTTTTAAATAAAAAATTATAATTACATTTAAAAAATGTTCCGAATTCCATCAAGTTTTACATCGTTCGACAAATTTGTTTCCAACTTTGCGCAATGTAGAATGTGCATTAATAAAGTGTGCGATTCTCTAAAGTTTGTAATAATTTAATGTTTAAATATGATACGTATTATTTACAACGGAGCACTTTTTCCTTGATCGGTAAAATTGTTCTCGACAGCTGCCTAAGCAGACATTGAAATGTATTTTATATTAAGAAGTCATTGATCAATATAGGTGCATTAAATTATGTTTCTTTTGCTGGTAGATTAGAACGAATGTTAATCTTTTAGGTATTAGTATTTTTTTAATTTTAGTTAAATAATGAATCATACAAGCTTGATATCATACTTCAAAATTCATATAGGATCGTGAATATTCGAAAATTGATAAAAACATATATATATATATGGAATAACATTAAACTTCCTACACTAAAGGTCAATATTATTCATGCATTTTAATCTAAAAATAGTGTCTTCAAATCTTGAGTCATAATGCAGCTGTGTTTTATAAGAAAGCTTTCTGTTTATTTTTCTTCATAATATTCGGAATGGCCAAATAATTAAAAATAAAACGAACTGCCGTATTTTGAAACGGAACTTATTACTATTCATTTAAACTAAAAAAAAAACAAACAAACAAAAAACAAAGAAATTATATATTTATAATATAAGTGTAATATATAGAGAAAAGATACTATCGTCAAATTAGTCTGAAATTGAAAATCCACCGACCTTGCAAATCCAATTAAAACTTAAAATGAAAGTATTACCACTGCGTACAAGTGGAGGAATTGAAATAAAAAAAAAAAAAAAAACTCGTCCCTCCGAAAAGGCGCGAATACCGCGCGCGCATTTCCCCGCGGGGTCGTCGTTGCCGCGCGTTAAACCGGATTCCTCTCTCCCCGCCTCGTTCATATTCGTGCGTTATATATATATATATATATATATATATATATATATATATATGTATATGTATATATATATATATATATATATATGCAATGCGCAATCATCGCATCATCGTCACACATGCAAGACAGATACACGTACACACACATACATCGTGTGTTCCTCGCTTATTTGGCTGGAACGAATCTTTCTGTATATGGCACCTATAATGGCGAATTCGCGAAATTACGTATCAAAAAAAAAAAAAAAAAAAGAAAAAAACGAGAGCCGCATCACGTATACATAACTAACTGCTGCTGCATCGCTGCGGATGTTGTCACCGCGCTGTTGTTTTACACATTATATATATATATATATATATATATATATATATATATATATATATATATATATGCACACACACACAGCATTGCTGATGCTTGCTTTCGCCCTCTCCATATAATATCCCCGCTTCCCATACGTGTCTAAATATCGTTGCGCGTATACACGCGCGTCTGCGTATGCGAAGAGAGAAAAAGAGCGAACGAGCGCGCGAGCGTGCGTGCGTGCGGGCGGCTCGCTCGCTCGCTCGCTCGCTCGTTCGCTTAATAGTCGACGATTGTGCGCGAGCCGTCTCGCAGTCGGGCCGGGACTTTTGCCTCGAGTGTCAACGGGTACACGCATACGGTCGTCCGTCGTCCTTACCCCGCCAGCGCGCGGTCGCCGAAGAGACCGGCTCAGGTCCCGGGGGTGTTTTTTTCACTCCTTTTCGCCGTTCCGCCGTGTTACATACGAATAAATAAATACATATCTATACGTATACCGCTATCTCGTGATTTCTTTTGGCCTTTGTGATTTGTGCAGCTTCAACCCTCCCCCCCCCCTCGTTTGCTATATTCAATTTTCATACCTGCGCGTGCGTTATATCATCTGGCGTGAGTTTCTTTACGTTTTTTTATCTCTTTCTCTTGGAGCTTATGTACAGTTTGCCGTGGGATTGCGCGTTTTTTTTTCTGCTGTTGTTGCTGCTGCTGCTGCTGTTGTTGTTCTTATTATTGCTGGTTTTGGCTCGGTTTTGTGAAAGAATAATGTCCTAATATATAATACGTATACCCGTACACAGACGAGACGGTTCTGCTAT
The DNA here is from genome assembly GCA_018907035.1 of Sycobia sp. Sy_11. Taxonomy (NCBI): domain Eukaryota; kingdom Metazoa; phylum Arthropoda; class Insecta; order Hymenoptera; family Epichrysomallidae; genus Sycobia; species Sycobia sp. Sy_11. The sequence goes on along the minus strand of JACCIC010000049.1, from coordinate 1,897,045 downwards.
TTTTTTTTGTTATTGCCTTGTGTTGTCGTTGTGTTGTCGAGGGAATATGGAGGGAAGAGGCGAGATGGATGGCGAGAATTATTCACGATTTTGGTTCCCTGAGATAACGAGGCCTTTTTACTTTAAGCGCATTGATAAGCGTACGTATTTTCTGAACTGCTTTTTTACAAGTATATATTATGTAAGTTTAAAACAGTATAATAAGATGTTATATTATAAAAACCAAAGATATATCTTTGCTTTTCTTTTTGTTCTTTATAAATACAGAACAATTATTATAAAGTTAATGCTGATCGTCTGAGAATGAAATTTTATTTTATTCGTATGGTAAACTGTTGTAACTTTTATAAGTATAAATATATAATCATTATAAACCATTACCATAATTCTTAGTAATATGTTAATGTAAAAAAATATTCTTAATGTATTCCCGAGTAGAACAATAGTTCATTCTTCTTTCATCAAATCTGATGTACTGATATTGTAATCGTTTCATCAATTTAATACACGATTATTTAAAATATAGAAAACAATTCAAAACGAATTTATAATTTTTTATATTGACAATTTATGAACAATTAAAGTTCAAATAATATTTTCATCTGTTGTATACACACTGTATAAGGTTGTTGCGAAGTTCCGTATAATAATCCGAAAGTCGATTCAAAATTAATCCGGTAGACAGTTTTAATTTATAACAAACAATAAAAAAAAATTAACTATAACGACAAATACAAGAACAATCTCCAACGAGATTTCCTTCGAGTCATTCATAAAGTGAAAATAAACTCGGCTGTAGTAGCCTTGACACCAATATCACTTTCCACGACTTTATGATTAATGACGTTTTTATATATACATTTACCGCGAGTAGAAAAAGAAGAGGACAACGGCGAAGGACAAAATTTATACGAACTTGTTCATTAAATCCGCGCCCATGCCCATGGGGCAAGCTGCGCTCGTGCACTTATTAAAAATATTCGAGATTCGAGCGCACATACAGCTCGCCGACGATTACGAATGTCCGTACATCGGACGATAAAGAAAGAGAGAAAGAAAAAAGAACAAACGGCGGAGAGTGAATAGCTCGGCGCTCGCGCCTAATATATACATCGTTGCGCGGCACGTCAGAAAAAACGTTCTCAATCCGTCAAACTCGCGCGAACATATATATATAAGAACCTCGGTCTCGCTCACGGCGCGCTCATCTATTTTCTATGCGCAGGCATGCAAATGAACGGGAGCGGCGGCGGTCAGCAGCATCTACAGCATCACCAGCAGCAGCAGCAGCAGCAGCACTGCGGCTGCTGGGACGGCTCGGAAACGATGAGCCTGCCCGGCACCACGACGCTACTGGGCAGGCAGACCTCGCAGGAGATGCTCGGTCAGTTCAGCGGTGAGTATTACATACATATATATATATATATATATATATATATATATATATATATATATATATATAACTGGTGAATATACTTTTTCACGTGCAAGTCGACCCTTCCTATGAAGAATAACATCACCGTGATGGGTGGACCATCTGGCTTTTTAGATAAGCTTTTAAGATAAACGGCAGTTTATCGTCATTCATTGAGGGTCAAAATACCACTAAGTTGCGTGTAATTTTGAATGATGCTACTTTTCAAAGGAAGCGTCCATATATATATATATATATATATATATATATATATATATATAGTATATAAGTATACACCTAAATTTACAGACAGGTGCGGCGCGTACACGCGCTGGCCTCTGAAATTTCGAAGGGGGATGAGGAGGGACTGATCGATCGTTGACCTCTTCCACTGAGATCGCGTGGTAGAGGGAGACAGAGGGGGGTGAAAAATCTTGGCAGGCGCTACACGATTTATACACTTTGTTTGATTATTATTTAGGATCGTTGACCGGTCGAGCGCGATGAGCGATGCGAACGATTTGGCAAGCGGCGATAGCGCGAGCAGGGGAGGAGGAGAGCAGATTGGATAGCGATTATTTTCTCTCTCTCTCTCTCTCTCTTTCTATATATATATGTCGTTGTAACCGAGCCAATAGAAACAGAGGATATCGAGGAACTTTTCAATGCTAATGTAATTCTTTGATTTTGTTCCATGAGTGTATAAACTACGTAAAAACTATTAAGTATGTATATAGAGACTTATTAGTTTATTAATAGAAGTTTGTTTTGGTTTTAATTGATAAGGAAATCTAGGGGACAATTGATAATGGGTCTTTGATAGTTCCCCTCTTTACGATACTAAGTTAACTTTCAGTACAAACGAAGTTGTAGTATACAAATAAGGATGAGCTAACTCTTTATAACGCCATTTTCTATAACTTTATATCTAATTTTTTATTCATTTAACGTTACCGAATCTGTCACGACACAAATTCAAGCTTAACGATGTATTTTTCAGAAATTCTGCCTTCTTTATTTATTTTTTTGTATAATATATCTTATCCTTTCTTGATTTTCATACGAAAAATAGGGTGTTTAGTAACGACAGGAGATCATCGGCGTGCATGTTTAATAATCCTCGTGAGGCTTACGATGATTCGATCGTTAGAGCGGATGGCTAGTAATTGAGTGATCCGAGTTAAAATTCCGGTCTCGGCCTATTGGCACAAGCATCGCTGTAACAATTTACAGCGATCTTTGGAAGCGATAAATAGAGCGACGTTAAATAACATAAAAAAATGGTAATTCACGTATTGAATGAAATTCAAATATAATCGAGGTTTTCATAATAAATTCAGTATAATCTCCAATTATATGTATATATATTTAAATATTTAGATTCTATTTAAGATCACAAGTAAATACAATCTAAAAAAGTAATTTAATAATTAATGGTAGCAAAGTGCTTAAAATTTAATACGAAAGTTTCGATAAAATTACGATGTGCATAATTACCGCGTGTATGTAATTACAATAGTATTGAAAAAGCTTGCATGTCCAAAGAAGCTAGAAATAACGCCTCGTTTTATAATGTCCCATATTTTTATTATTCAAAAAGTAAAATGTTGTTCACGAGAGTAAAACGTTTACGTATTCGGTGCGAAAATTTTTTCTCGTGAATTAAAATCGTCATTGATAATACAATAATTTTACAAACATAATTAAAAAAAAAAAAGTAGTTATTGGATTTACTCATTCTGGAGAGAGGAGGACGGTTTTCTTTTACACACTGGAATATCATTGAAATTTAACGAACCACCTGAACATGTTGTGCGAAACAAATTGCATTATCTACGCACTAAACCTCGGTGCTTAGTGCGTAGCTTTCAGCTAGATTAGCAATGTAGAGACAATGGCAATAGAAACGATTACTCGTTCCATGTGACCGCTCTAAACAATCGATGTTACAGCTTGGTAGCTGTCTATGCTCGGATTTACTTCTGTCGCGACAAAAAAAAACAAAAAAAAAAAAAAACTGATTTAAAAGCCTTCCCTGGGCAGAAAATAATCTCTCTCCCGCAGTCTTAAAGCTGTTCTGTCTTCATTAATCGCATCGCCGGTCGAGACAGTCGAGAAATTTTTACATTGTCGGCCGTATGCATGTATGATCTTGCATTCCTGGGATACAAATATACGCGCGCCTCCTACCGCAACGTGACTCAATCCTGCGCAGCGATTGCGAAGTACCGAAGAGCGCCCCCCCCCAACATTTATGTATATATATACACACACTCCTGCCTCATTCGCCGTAATCAGCTCAGACGCAAGCTCATCGCGCATCCGGCTCTGAACTTTCACACTAGCGGCACCGCGGCTCTCAAAGATATCGGCGCGCTTGTTCCCACCTCCACTTCATGCACTCGAACCAGCTCGAACGACACTCGTGTCTCGCTCATGTCCGAAAAAAGGGCTTTCGAAGCAGTGAGTGCTCCTCTCTTCTTTCTCTTTCTCTCCTTCTCTATTCCGCTCTTTTTGTACGCGTCCTCCTTTTATCTCCGCTCGTTCATTATTCTTTGCACATATACACATACGTACGTACATACATGCATACATACATGTATGCATGTATACACACACACACACACACACACACACACACACACACACACACACACACACACACATATACACGCGCGGTATTGCACAACGCGCCGCGCGCGTCGCTGTAAATAGCCGCGCGACCGCGTGGGCGTCGCGCCAGCTGGTGCTTACATAGTATGAATGAGAGTGGATACGCGCGATCTCTTCATCGTACATATGTGTGAGTGTGTATAGTGTGCACAGTGTGTAGGTGTATAAGATAATACGATGTCCGCAGTGCACGCTCGGTGCGCGATCGAAGAGTTTACGTCGTATAGCTTTGATCGGCTTTAGCGAGGATTGTCTTCTCCTTTTTAGCGTTCTCCCGCCCCACCTCACGAGCTGATTTTTGGTCATCTGGTCTCCCTCGAGAAGTGGTTTTGCCGCTGCGATCGATCCTTCGTGCGAATTCGAATCTATATATTTATCAATAATGTCCAAGAAATCGGCCTGCCGCTCATCCTGGGAGAATTTCAAAGCTTGCCTCTGTGAGACGCTTTTCACGCATTTTAGAATTGCATAGTAAACGTGTCGATAATAACCCGCGCGCGCCTGCACGTGCGGCGATGCGTTTATAGAGATTGCTTGATTTGCGTCGCGCTGTGTGCGTGTGTTTGAGTGTGTGCGGCTTGGATTAGAAGCCTATCGAAGAGCAAAGTATGTCAAATTGAAAAATTAATATATAGATATAGTTCGTATACAATTAAAATTATCTATATGTATAACTTTTAACAATCTAATCGCTCTTAAACTATTATGTTTTGTTTTACATTTTAACGAGGATATTTTTATCATTTACTAATTGATGTTTTGTTTTTTGAATATATTAATTTTTGTGAAAGCGATTAAACTCATCAACTGACAAACATTTGAACGAAAGACCAGAATAAAGCAATATATATATATATATATATATATATATATATATATATATATATATATATATATATATATAATATTCATCTCTTAGCGTGGAAAAAAATCTTCAAACGTGACAGGATAAAATATTTCAAATGCACCTTTAAGATTTATTATATGGCCGAATGACTTTATTCTCTCTCTCTCTCTCTCTCTCTCTCTCTCTCTCTCTCTATATATATATATATATATATATATATATATATATATATATATATATATACGAATTCATTTTCATATTTTGCGCTTTTGTTTCCGCTGAATGAAGTATTTTTATTTTCAAGTATCTTTATAAGTATTTTTATTTTTAAAGGTGCAAATTATATATAGGCTTTTGATCGTGTCATTCTTATCATAAATTTACAATTTCTCAAGTATTATTCTTACGTTTTAAATAGAATTTATTGCTTATATAACTGTTACCATGGAAGTGCCATTTATATTCAAGCGGATTTTTGAATTTGTCACATAAAATGATATATATATATATATATATATATATATATATATATATATATCAAAGTAACTTTCATTATTTCACTGAAGTAAAATAAACAAATAGTTGATAATTTAATTATAGAATCTTTTAGCAATATATATATATATATATATATATATATATATATATATATATATAATATAATTCTCATTCACGTTAAGTAAGAATAATAAATTTCATATTCTTATATTATATTTGAAATATTTATATTTTATATTATTGTTTAATGCCCCCTCCACACATTATTAAACATTTTAGAACATCATATTCTTATGTTATTATATTATCAGAAGTCCATTTTTGTTAGAAAACGGACTCCTAACAAAAAAAAATTGCTTAACCTTTTGCACGAACATCCTATAATAAATCAAAAATGTCGCAGGAAATGTAGAACCGATCTTTCAAAAAAAAGGAATAAAAATCTGCACCTAAACTGTGAAGTCGTCCAAAAAGATGCAAAAGCGCATGAATGAAAAATTTCAGAGATGAGTTAAAAGACAATTAGCTCAACTAGTTTTAAACTATATTGAATGTAATTAAAAAAATGTCTTTTCAAGTATATTGTTATTATAATCCCTATATAACAACCGAATTCTTATATTTTCTCTCTCTCTCTCTCTCTCTCTCTCTCGCTCTCAGTGTCTCTCCATCTATCTATCTATATATGATAAATTAATCAATATTTTTATCGGTCGTACAGTCTTCATACTATCATATATCAAACTAAAATAATGACAATCAGACTGTCCTTGTTTATTTGAACTATGTTATATTTTGGCAGAATATGTCAGGAAGTAAACTAAAGTAGTTTAGACTAAACTAAGTTTAGTTCTTGAGGATGAAACGTCGGACGCGAAAGAAGAATTGAAATTTAAGGTGTTGAGGACAGTCAGGTTATAGTTTGCTAACATGAAATATAGTTTATTATTTTTATAATTTTTATTTTATTTCATTATTTTTAATTTTTAATCTAATTTATTTTGAGTATTAAATTCCAATTTAGATTCTTCGGGGACGATAATAAAGAAGGACACTCTTACTGTCAATATTTTAGTGTAATATATTATAGTGTCAAGACTGTAAGCCCGATAAAAATATTCATTAATTTAATTCGAAACAAGTCGCAATAAGCACAATTTTTAATTGTAATATACACGAGAAAGAAAAAAAAATCAAACCGCACGCAATGTTTCGCGAAGGAACGACAAGGCTCCTTAAAAAATAAAACGTGCATCGTGCACACATGTACATGTCATGCGCATCGCCAGGTCTCGAGGCGCGGATGGAGCGTCTCTCCACCCAGACCCAGGAGTCCGGCTTCGTCTCCCTCCACTCCCAGCGCTCCTCGTCCCAGAGCTACACCGCGGCGACTACGACGACTACCAGCCAGGTGACGAAGCGCTCGTCCACCCATCAGCAGCAGCAGCAGCAGCAGCAGCAGCACTGCACCACGACCACCAGCAGCAGCAGCAGCAGCAGCGTCAGCTACAATTCCCAGAGCGTCCATCAGTCCTCGTTCCAGTCGTCCCACCACCATCACCACCAACACCACCACCATCAGCAGCAGCAGCAGCAGCTGCAGACCGGCAGACTGTCGGCCGGCAGCGCCGACGCGGGCTCGAGCGGGATGAACGGCTCGTCGCCGGGCCTGAGCCAGCAGCAGCTGCAGACGATGACGACGACGACGACCTCGTCATCGTCGAGCAGCAGCACCACCCTGATGAGGAGCTCGAGGAGCTTGCACGGGGGCGGCTCGGCGAGCCTCGGCGCAGACGCCTCCTTCATGGAGAAACTGGTAAACGTGGGTGTTGCCGCATGGTTTATTTATTTATTTATTTCACTTTATGTTATGTCTGTCTCGTTGGCATTCTTTCTGTTTGTCTCTCCTTGATTTTAACCGATTTTTCATTTAATAATCGAACAAAGCCTAAGCCGGTTTTTTTTCGATTGTTCTTAAAGAGTACATTTTTTTTTTTAGCTTTTCTTGGCTTTGTTAACGCGTAAAGTTTGACGGGTCTTGCGCGCACAGCTCGGGCGAAGACGCATTTCCGAGGCAAATCGTCTTAAAATATCTCGTTAAAACCTTTTTTTTTCATATTTCGATATTTCTGACGTACAGCAAGTTTGATAATGTGAATATCTATTTTGAAGCTGGCGTTTCTATAGAAATAAGGCCTCGTTTAATTTAATAGTTTTTGTGGAACGATGAAAAATCCATTTTTATCGTATCTTACTTATTATGCAAATTTTACTCGTTCACGTCAGTTAATGTTACTTTGTTTGTCCTATCCATCCACTTTCTTGAATAATTATGTCAATTTTGAAGTTTCTTTAATTCTTCTTTGGCAAGAAGTCTTATGCAATCTTAACGTATAGTTTCAATATAGAAAACAACCCAGCATTGAACATGAACGATACAAGCTTTATGAAATATTCTGTATATAAGTTTCTTTGATATGTATGTCCTAAAGCTTTAGCTAAATGCTCCCAATTTATTTGATTTAAAAATTAAACGTATTTTTAACAACTTTATTTTGTTGAAAGCCTTATAATCTCAAACTCTTACTCCTTGCACATATTTGCCACGACAAAAAAAAAACAACTTTATTTGTGCACGTAGAAAAAAAAACCCAAAAGCGACACTTACCTCGCACGCCCATAATCATAAAAACCGCAACGAATCTCACATACACGTAGATCATTACCAAGCACCTCCCATCAATGTCTCCACGCTCGGGCAACCGATCCCGCCTAACCGCGCACACGCGCGTCGTACGCGAATGCTCGGCAATGCGCCACCGCTACGCGCCGCAATTATTGACTCGCCCTCGATCCCGCAGGAGATCGAGGCCCTGGCCAACAACAATAACAACAATTCGGACGGGTCGAGCTGCGGGGGCGCGCCCCCCGCCCTGCCGGAGAAGCGCTCGAGGCGGCGCAAGGAGCGCATGCACTCGCAGTACGACAACGTGCCCGATAACGAGCATCAGCACCTGTCCACGTGCAGCCTGCACACGAGCAACGGCAGCAGCCCGATAGACAGGAGCAGGCCGCCGCCCCTGCCGATCAAGAAGAGGCACAGTAAGTCGCACGCGAGCCGATTACTACTCGCATTGTCTCTATTTCTCGAACGGGGAGGATCTGATTTTTTTATGTATTATTATTATTATTATTATTATTATTATTATTATTATTATTATTAATATTATTATTATTATGGCTTTTAAATATCTTCTGAGAAGATTTATTTATGCATTACTCTAATGAATTGCAATGATAGAGTCTCTTAACGCCTAGATATATATATTATAAGAAAGTTTCTTGTATACGACACGAGAGAGATTTTTAATATATTTTTTTTTTGGTTGTTATATACTAACGTTATTTTGTTTCGTGTGTTCAATGGAATCAAAATGTCTCTGTTAATTCTTCTTGGAATAATATATACCGATTGCTTTTACTGTTTTAAAAAATCGATCGTCCTTGTATTGTTGTTTGATTATGTTGTGGCGGAGACAACTTTTTTAATGTGTAGCTTTTTGTTAAAGCAGACTGTACACACTGCCCTCGAAACTTTTGAATAATTTTGAAAGTATTTTTCGGCTTGATCAGAATTTTTCCGTATAATTTACATACGACAGGGGTGAAAATAAAGATCAAACGCATCGATGTTATAGTTGAGATTATTTAATTTTGTACTTTACTAATCTTATACTGTATAATTTCATATAAGGCAAAAAATCCGCATATTGAGAATAATTATCTCAAGTGTTGGTTTAAAAATGGCACTGGTGTATTTTTAGGAAGACTTTGATTTCAATCTTTCTTTTTCATAAACGTTTAATGCAAGAGTAAATTCGGCAGATGCATATAAATGTGATTTTTCGTCTTCATCAGAAATACTTTCAAAATTATCGTTAAATACTTTTTCTGTGTGATTTTTCCGACAAAAGAAAAATAGCTCTCGATTCGTAGGGCTATAGTATTATTATATATAATGCGTGGGGCTAAGATAGAGTATTTTCTAACGTGGCCATAAATTTCTTTCGCTCGGTTATCGCTTTGACTAGCAAAATCCAAAAAGAATTAATCTCCGATAAATGGCTTTACAGAGACGTGCGTGGACTTATATGAAAGAAAAATGAATTATAAACTATATATTAAATTACATATTATACATATTCTGCCTGCCAATATGATGTTGAAACTGATATATACAATGTTTTGTTGTCCTCCAGTGTTCCAATCTGTGGCATATTCCGGTAAGTGGGATTTCGCCCACACAAACTCTACAGAAAAAAAAACCTCGGCAAATGCCCACACGCTAAGTTCATGCACTATGCGGCGATTATCAATATATTATACATATACATAAATAGTGCTCTGATATTTTTTTTCTTATTCGCATAATTGTAGTTTTCTTTACATGTCATTTACATTAATTCAAGATTCTTCTCTGGCATGCTTGCTGTTAGTTATTATTATACTTTTAATTGATAAAAGTTCGCCCTCACATATTATTTATGTAATTGTTATTCAGCGTTTTTTTCTTAACTGTATTATATGTACAAAATGCTTTATCAATCGCTGGGCACGATGCTTTTTTTATGTGTTAAGTAACACTTTTTCTATTTATAAAACGCGGCTTATATTCAAGTTTTTCAAATTGTATAGTATTTTTTAAAAATTTCACACGTGTTTCTGTACTGTTATTTTATTACTGCTATTATATCGTAGATTATATCTACGCAAATGAACGAGTATCTGTTTAGATTTATTTTTTCTTTTTTTCTTTTTTTTTTTTTAAATAGTAGGTTATTATCGTACAATCACGCTTTCGGTATAATATATTGTCAATGATGTTTACAAAATATTTTAAAAGATGCAGTAGATCAAGGCCAGAAAGCATTTATATGTGACAGTTGATATGTCCGTTATTGATTCTAATTAATACATTCGCTGATAAATTATTCATTTTTTTTTGTCGTACCAAATAATCTGCATCGTTGAATTCGAAAATGTATTTTAAAAAACAGAATTTGAAATGACGGATCGTAAATGTAAGAAATATTTCGAATTCATTCGTACTGTTTGTTCGCAATAGCTGTCGAGAGTTAAAACACAAATGTTAAAAATATATAAAAAAAAATTAGTAAAGTTTTATTTTACAATATTTTCGACCGCATTAGCCGATACAATTTGAACTTTCTCGTCCGTTCGTCTGGATTATTATTAGATTTTTTTGCGTTCAAATTTAATTCATTTGATTACGCTGTAATGTACCTCGCGCACAGTCACTGCATTATTAGGGATTAGTTGCCTTCTGTGCGCTACCGCGTGTTTTGACAGGATTGCCTTTAAATATATACGCTATCGAAAAAAAACTTCTATAATTCTATATATATGAATTATTCACATAGCGTTGAACGCTTTCTATATATATATATAAATTCTGCATTATACGGTGTGCATAATTTACAGCGCAAGAACCGCGTAAAATATTATACACGTAATTAACTCATCGGCGAATCAAGCGTTGCGCCGTACTAACGTATTATTACCTCGACCTGCCGCCGCAGGCCTATTATTATTCTTCTAACATCCGTACCAGCACCACTACGTTAGCGCGCTCGAATAGCCCAAAATGTATCAGGCCCCTCTCCCCCTGCCACTATGCTCAGCGCTCGCGTGTGGTGCGGAACACGGCGCGCGAATTTTCCGCCTCGATTATACATGCGTAATAAACACTCGATTTGTATGTTTATTTGTTTGTTTGTTTGTTTATTTGTTCGTTCGTTCGTTTGTTTTTCTGCTCCGTTCTTTTTGGCCGTCGTGCAGTCGCCGCGCTGCAGTCGAGCCCCGTCGATCGCGATTTATTGTTTATGCTATATATATATATATATATATATCAAATAAATGCCGCTTTTTCTTGCCAGGCTGCTGCGCATTATTTTGTACGCGTTGCACGCACGCGCCCCGTGCGCCCGATGCTATACAGCCGGCTGATGATGCTGCGCGCCTCTCTTCTCTCCTTTTAATATCGCGCTGCCTGCGGCAGTATAGCTCACTGACACGCGCGCGCACACACACACACACACACACACACACACACATATATATTACTTCCAATTATACATACATACGGCAATGGAAAACGCGCCTGCATGCATATATGCGCTAAATCTATATACACGCGTTTTAGTCGCGCGAGCGCCGCCGACGGCTACTGGTGCGCGCCACGGATTTTCCGGAAAACCCGCGAGTTTGTTTACACGCTCGTCGGAGAACGCGTGCAGTGCGTATTTTATAAGCGCTCGCGCGCTTACGAGCGCCTATGCGGATCAATGTGGCGCGCGATCGTAGCGATGCGATTATACACCCAGCTCGAGAATCGAAAGTGATCATTTTTTCGATAAAAATGAAATTCTCATTGGAAGATTAAGCCGATCTAAGAAGCATTTTTGTACACAGCACGCGGTATCGCCATTAACAGTGACAAGTAGCAGAATTCTGGATTGGCGATACGGCGCATTTCAATTATCGCGGTAAAAAGTAGGCCGGTCGTGCATTTCCAGGCTTCGCGTGAAATATTGATAAATATGTATCGCTAATTAGTCTTGTTTAAAGGGAAATTGCTTGAGTCCTGTACCAGCAACAACACGAGCTATATCCTTTTTTTTTACGACGCTTACATACGTGTGCATATGTTTGCAACGCAAAATTAATCATTGTTCAACGTATTACAGTCTTATTCGCAAACAAATTGAATGTGTTCGTTTGTTCGCATCGGCTAATTAAAAAATTTCTTCTTTAAAATGCTCAGTATAGAGTTGCGTTTAGTTTGAACATTTTAAATGCAAATATTCGCTATTATTAGTGCGCATCTGATAACAGTATGCAGACACTTATATATATATATGTATATATGTATACATATAAGTACATTGCAATTATATAGTACATTATCGCTTTTGCCGCTTAATACATTTTTGCGCATTATTCATGTATTCCATATAATACAAAGTTTACTGTTACGTCAAACGAAACGCAGTTCCTCATATGTGTTTGCTTGCACCTGTCAGCATTTTATAACTACACACACGCACACGTGTATTACACATTCGATGTTTGCGCAGTACAATACAGTTCGGCTTACCCATACATTTATATTTATTTAGAACCGCTGTACATGTTACTGTTTATTATTGACTAATTTAAGGAACGAAATATTTTGATTTGCGCGTATATTAGAAATACGTATAGGAGTTGCGCGGATTTATTCAGAAGTAAATCGATTAAATAACCGAAACGACAGATTTATACGATAATATGACGATAAAGCCAATCCCCTTAAATACATTATGTAGTATATTTAATATTATAGTATTTTATAATTACTAGAGATACAGCAGTTATCCGGGTCTAATTGATTTCATATGGGTATATAATAAACCATTGTCTTTAAGCTTTGATCACAATCAATCGTTCAAACATCAAAAATATTATATTGTAGGCGATCCTCGAAGAAAATAAGCCTTTTCAAATTGTTGTAGTTGAAAATACCCGCGTTACGCAATAAAACAAAATGTGCGCGATGATGCTGAATTAACGATCGAACGACTCATCATGTGTATTTATATATCTAGATTAATGCCGATCTATACATTATTCTTATTATATAGATACATCAATACACGCGTATGTGTATTATCATCAAAACTTTGTTAAACTTTTACTGCTTCAGAATTTTTCGACTATACACATTTTCTTCTTATTATTAGTATTATTACATGAGCTATCTATTAGAACGCCTAGGTGTATATACGAGCGATCGGTACCTATCATTTATATCATCGTCTTGTCTCTCGACGCATATATATATATATATATATATATATATATATATATATATATATATTATATATAATAAAACATTAACAACCACATATCATACGTAGCGAACCATTGTTATATATATACAATCACGGCGACCGGTATTATAGCCATGTTGCCCGCTCATCAGCGGCCCACCAACCCCCCTCCCCACCCCCCGTCACGCCGATCTGGCGCTAATTCGATCTCGCGTTTCCAGTAATGGCGTACATGGAGATGTTCGGCAATTGTTCCCACAGCAGCAGCGACTTCATCTCGGGCCTGGGCGCGCGCCACTCAGTCGCCGCTTACAACTCGATGCAGGCGGAGTGGCAGCAGCAGCACCACGAGATGGGACTGATGACGACGACCCAGACATCGTCCAGCTCGTGCTCGTTCATGAGCCGCACGACGACGAGCCTCCACGACGGCTCATCCGGGTAAATAGCGAAAGACAAGGAGAGCGGGAGGGAATGGAATAAAACAAAAAAAAAAAGGGGAGAAAAAAGAAATCAAAGGAAAAAAGCAACTCCAATACACACACTTACACACACTTACACACTTACACACACACACACACACACACACACACACGCGCGCGCGCGCGCGCACACATAATAGTATACGCTCCAGTATTATTTCTGCGCGCTGATAAAGTTTTACGTCGACAAGATCTCGCGACATTGAAATTCGTTAGATAACGCGCTGCTTAACGATATTTGCTCGGCTTTTAATAATGGATTCGTGCGTTGTACGTACACGGTAACATTATCGTGCGCAACGAGCGCGCGCGTGCGCGCACGATAAGAAATTACGAGGAGAAAAAAGAAAAAGCAATCGCGCCAATTCAATGTTGTACGGAAAATTCGTTTTTTCTTCTTTGATCGATTATGTTTAAAACTGCTAAGAAATCTGTAGTATTATTTTGAGCAATTTTCAATCTTGATCGCATTTTTCATCCGAGTTCACGTAAAGATATATATATATATATATATACGAGAAAAGCAGTTGTTTTTTTTATTTGTAAATCAAATTGTGCAATAAGTATTCATAACATATGAGGTCTAAAATGATTATGCTAACATATCTATTTGGAAAAGAAATAAGTTTAATTACAAATTAATAGAGATTATGTTGATGTAAATTCTAATTGTTCTACTGGATCTTAATTGTTCCTAAACATGTCTTTTAATCGTTTATAGAAGAACGAATTTTTTTTCATTTGTATCCGAGTAAGATGCAAATTACTTGAATAATGCAAGATAGAATTTTTCATTCGAACTATTCGTTAAAAGCTATATTTTTCGTGAAAAAATAAAAAATAGAGAATTATAAAAAACCTCGTGTAACATTTTGAGAATTTTATTGTATTAAGTATTATAATATTGTACACAAATTTTAGTTGAAAATATTCAATCGTAATTTTATAAACGAAGCTAGATTCATTAGACTTGATATTGTTGATGTATTTTCTCTTGCCAAGTGTATTTGATTCAAGTATATTTTATTCAACTGCACCATTTTCTTTTTAATTAAAAAATTAGAAATGTTACATAGTAATTATTATTAATTATTATATTAGTGTTATTCGAATTAAAAACAATACGCGTACCTAATAATTCTGTACGAATAGAGCGGGTTAGCAATAGTTATTATTTTCTCTTGGAAAGTGCAATATAAAAAAGTGTATCATTTGTACTTAGATATTATTAGCAAGTTTTAAGCAAAGTTTCATAATTCTTTTAAATATCATAATTCTATATAGCAATTATTGGTAAACTCTTGTGACATACGTAAGGATTTAGCGGCGAAAAGATCGGTAAAATCAAGTTGACCGATAAATTATCATGCATCGTAAGTTATTCAATCGTCGTCGGTTGAAGCGAAGCTCTATTTCGCCCCTCGATTCGCCATATATATATATAATGCACCATTTTCACACTGTGTGCGCATTATCTATGCAATAGCCGTATATTTATGAAAAGTTGGGCGCGCTTGTCGTTTCAGCCACAGCTTCACGATGCCGCCGACGACGACGATCAAGGAGTTCGCCAGCGACTCGAGCCTGCCTCCGGCCCTGCCGCCCAAGCGGTCCCGCTCCATCAGGCCGAACGCGACGCCGCCGCCGCCCCATCCGGTATCGCCCAAGCCGAGCTCGGCAATCAGGGCCGGCGGCAGCATGCAGAACATCCATCAGGCGGGCGGCCGCGAGCCCGCCGTCGTCACCTCGACCCCCGTGAAGAGCGTGAGCGAGGAGCCGGTCTCCCATTCGCCGATAACGATCGACAAGAAGGAGATTGTCGTCGCGCCGGTGAACAACAATGTGGTCTTGGTAAGCGCGAGATTGCGACCATATATTTATATATGAATTCGTTTTGTTTTGTTTTTTTTTTTTTTTTTTTTTTGGCAAGAAGGCTTATAACTGCTGGGAGGGAGGGACTGTCGATTCGATATTTTCATTCATTGTTCTTTTTAAATAATGAATTTGTGTAAATGTACTGTGTTAAAAAATAACATCAATTTTAATGCGGATTATAAAATTTTCTTAATGCATATATACATTAAAATCCATTAAATACATTAACTTATAACTTCATCCACAGTAAATAATTATTAACTAAATAAAAAGTTCACTTATTTACACAACGTAGACTTCCGTCTAAATAGAGTCACGATAAATAAAGTAAAAATAATAAATATAGCACTATACATTTATTAATAAACGTTCATATTATTATTTATACATTTACTAATATCATATTTTAAATGTATAAATATATCTTAGACACAAAAATTAAACATTACTATACAAATAATCAAATATTTAATGTAAATATTCTGGAAACAAATTCACTATCTGTATTAAATTTAACGCTGTTTTTGAACAATGCATATAATTATTATAAAAACATAGAAAGTAATTCAACGGATTACTATCTATCTCCATATATTGCTTAATAAAATAACTATTCCGATCTTCATACTTGCAGAATAACAACGTGAACCTGGATGTATCGCCGAGGCCAACTAGCAAGGCACCGTCGAGCACGTCGATCGACGAGAGCTCATTGGAATTGCGCGACGTCGATCAGGACGAGAGCATACTAGACGAGTTGGACATTAATAAATATCTAGTTTTCAAAAAGCCAGAGGAGGATGGACCGGAAATAAGGGGCGGCCATCCGGACGCGTTGTTGATTCACGCGACAAAAGCAAATAAGCACGGTGAGAATACCGATTGCGCTAATAATTTATGAAATTTGTTAATTCATTGGAAAATTGTACAATATTAATGATTATACTTACATATAGAAAAAAGATTGGCAAAATTCAAAATTTATTTTTTATTCAATGTAACTTTCCATCTTGATTAGAAGGTGTCCATAAAGGAAGCTCTGATAAGAGAATCGAACAAAAATGCTTGCACAAGATTTTGTAAATCTCTTTTTAAGACAGATTTGGAAATCAAGTCAATTTAAATGCATAAATATTGCGGAAAATTTATATTAGTTCAATTTTCCAATAAAACAAAAATCATCACAAATCATATTAAATTCTACATTTCATGCTCAATTTGATAACTCCATTTCATTTTTGTTCAAACCCGCATCAGATGAGAAAGAATCAGGTTAGTTGAATATACATTTTTTGTAACAGTTTAACAACGTCACATATGCTTAATGAGATCTTCATGTTTTATTCATGCGATCATTGAAATTATTTTAGATTTCTTGTATCAGGAAGCATTCTTGACCACGTATAGGACGTTCATGTCGCCATTGGAGTTCATTAAAAAATTACACTTAAGGCATCAGCGCTTCTCGTGTTCGCCAGACGTAATAAAGCAGCGAGCCGCTAGAGAGGCATTTTCTCTGCTGGTCAGAGTTGTTAGTGATTTAACGTAAGTATTTTTTTTAAATGATCGAACTTAGTCGGTTGCGTGCAAAAAATTAATAGTCGTTCGTAATTGTGTAATTATAGAGTAGGTCGTACGTATCAAGAGGAATAAGTATATAAGTATAAAATAACTTCTTAATCGCAGAGGAAAAACAGAAGTTTATAGAGTTTGTTTTTGTAGATTTTTTAATATTTTTTTTATTTATGTATTTTTTTTATTCAACTTGTTTCTAAATACATTCTAATTGATCTGCTTGGATACTATTGCTCATTCTCGATCTGTAGATGGGAAAACTGCATTAAGTTTCTCATAGATAGGCAAAGATTCGATCGCTCGAAATAATAAATTCCCAATTGCAGCATATCGGACCTCGACGACACGCTGCTCAAGACCTTGATGGAGTTCGTCCAGCAGCTGGTCTGCAGCGGCGACCTGACGATGGCCAAGGCGCTGCGCGTCAAGATCCTGGAGAAGCACGCCTGCAAGCAGCTGCAAACGGCGCAGCCCATCCTCTCCTCGTTGAGCGTGTCGACGAAGCAGGCCTCGCTCCTCGACTTCAAGAGCGAGCAGATCGCGGAGCAGATGACGCTGCTGGACGCCGAGCTCTTCATGAAAATCGAGATACCGGAGGTGCTGGTCTGGGCCCAGGAGCAGAACGAGGAGCGCAGCCCCAATCTGACGAGGTTCACCGAGCACTTCAACAAGATGTCGTACTGGGCGCGCTCGCGGATTCTCGAGCATCGGATGGAGAACGAGGCCAAGGACAGGGAGAAATACGTAGTGAAGTTCATCAAGATCATGAAACACTTGAGAAAAATTAATAATTTCAACAGCTATCTGGCGCTGCTCTCGGCCCTCGACAGCGCGCCGATACGGAGGCTCGAGTGGCAGAAGCACATAACGGAAGGGCTTAAGGAATATTGCGCGTTGATCGACAGTTCCAGTAGCTTTAGGGCGTATCGACAAGCTCTAGCGGAGACGCAACCGCCGTGTATTCCTTACATGTACGTAGGATTTAATTTTCATATATTAGGTTACAATTTTAATTCGTTTATTCGAGCACAGTTTTATAATTTATTTTACTTTATTTTATATGATATTATTTGTATAAAATTCAGTATGGCCATAGTGTCACTTTTTATTCATAATATAGAAAAATTTTCGCGGATCTTTTCAAATATTGTCGTTTTTCAAAATCCAAATTGTTTGACCTTATTCTATTTTTTAAAATATTATTATTGATTACTTGAATAACAACCAATATATATATAAGTTGATATAAGTAACTATATCCTTTACATATACTTCTATGTCCGAGACACGTGCACTCCGAGCGCTTATAAGGCTCGCATATATATAAGGAAATACTGCATATTGTAGAAAACTAAAGAAAACAGCTTTTTTCTCAATTTATTACAGTTTTTATTTCATTCAAAACGTTAACATGTAACGTATGGACAAATTAATATGAATAGATGAATTATAATTCTTTTAATAGTACAAATTTATTGACTTTAATTGAAATCAATCGTTTGTTTATACAGCGGCTTAGTGCTCCAAGACTTGACTTTCGTACATATTGGAAATAGCGATCTGTTACCTGATGGTAGCATCAATTTCTCAAAACGATGGCAACAATTCAATATTGTAGAAAATATGAAAAGGTTTAAAAAGGGGTAAGTATGATTTTATTTATTTCATTTTAAAAATACAGTAGCCTAATAAACAACTTTATATAAGGATTTATTTACGAGTTAAAAAGGATACCATTATGTAATGACAGGTAAAATAAAATTGTTGGATGTTTATAAACTGAAAAATATTAGTTTACTTATAGAAAAGTATAAGGCGGGATAAACATAAATTTGTTAAACTTGTATCTTTAATCAACTAAGTGAATTAAAACCATAGTTTTGCAGATCTTTATTTGTTAATATTAGTCGATAGGATTGTGGATGATAATAATTTAGCATTAACAGTAACCTTGAAATGTCCATAAATAAGAAACGTTTTATCAAGAATCTATTAGTAGGTGTGATATTCAACTCAACTTCCTTATATATTTATATATAAGTATAGAAATAGAAGCAAAAATGGAATACAATAAACTAATAAATCACCAAATAAGTTTAATATCTTATTATGGCGTAACTAATCGATTTTTGTGACTTTATACTTTTTACACTCATAAATAAATAAGAAAGATTTGAAATTCATTTAACGTTATATTTTTTCTTTACAGGACGTACAGTTTTAAGAAGAATGAGAGAATAATCACATTTTTCAACAACTTCAGCGATTTCTTATGTGAAGAGGCAATGTGGCAAATCTCGGAAAGCATAAAACCACGAGGCGGCAAAAAGCCGCAAGCACAGTAGATGAATAACCCTTTCACTGCTTGCACATCGAATTAGTGATTTTTTTTTCATAAATTTAAAATTATTTACTTAAAGTTATTAATTTTATTTTTCATATTGAAATATCTGATTCGTATTTATTTGACAAGTGAAAGGGTTTTACAGAGTGTAATTCTCGCGAATCAATGTATAAAAAATATACGAATAAGCAGCCTCTATGAGGTAATGGCAGTTTGTATACCTTGTACACAATTAAATAGAAAAAAGCGTTTGTTATATAGCGAAAAGCATTCTTTACAATCAAAAAATTGAACTTCCTGTGTTGTGATAAATAATATTGATCTAAGCAACAATATTGAGAATGACAAGGTGATCAAAACGCCGAAAAAATATGATCAATGTCAATCTTATATATAAAAAAAACCGTAGGCTAATGCAAAATTTAGTAAGCATTAGTGTGAATGTTAGTGCATTCTTCTGTAAAAATGAGCTGTCTCATTACAAAACAAAAACGGATTGTTTCGTATGCGATCATAATGTGTGGTAGCTATATTAAACTATATCAAAATATTCGAGTGATATGCTTTAACTATGCTTAGCATGATGATAATAAAAAACTTAAGAATAGCAAGAGAATTGAGCTGCAAAAAATTACATCTAGGGATTGTACGCGTATTATTTATTTATTATTTTTCTTTTGTCCCCATTTGCAACTATGTATATGTAATCTGTACAGAAACTGAAATTAGAACGAATAACTTTTAATTTGAGATTATTTAGGTATATTATAAAAATATACCCGTTATCTAGCTTTATGTAGATAGATACGTTTTCAATGGTCGACAGCAGATCTGTTGATTCTACAAGGAAGAACACCAATTACGTTGATTAATATAAAGCCATCGTACTTTCGTGTTCACGCTTTGAACTATGCGTGACTCGGGGCACATGGTATGACTGAAAGCGAATAAAATAAAAAATTAATCTGTTGCATATACTATTGTATATGAATTATAGATGACATTTTGTTGGAAAACTTGTTAATAGTTAACCAGGCTTTCAGCTTTAAGTCGATTTGCTATTTAGGGGTAAGGATATGTATGAATTTAATAAAAAATTTATTACATAAATTAGACAAATGAGATTTAGAATTCTTTGATTTTCACGAAAGTGGCATAGTTTTATATCAGGGAAAACATGTATTTGGTGCTATTTGCATCTGAATGTTATTTATTTCTAATAACAAAAAAGGTTTACTTATTTTTACGTACTGCTTTTGCTAAGTAAAAGAAAGAAAAGAGAAAATATGTCAATCGATTTCGAAAAAATGAAATTTGGCACGCATTCATTGCGTATAAACTAAATTCAATTTACAATAGTATTTATAACTGTATTGTATGAATGAATAAGATTCAAGCTTTGTATAAATGAGCAAAATGCAAAAATGGACTGAGAATCGAGGAAGAAACACTTCCTCATGCAATTACAATAAATTTCTGAATACATACATCGAAAAAAGAAATATTTCATAGAAATCAAAATAAGTTTGCATTGTATGAAAAGGTATGAATGACATGGTTCAGTTCAATTTTAAATCAAAAGATAAAATAATATGCTTGCTAGTATTAAAACGGTTGCGAAATACTTTTTTTTTAATTATTGTAAATTAGAATCGCTTTTCTGATTGGTAATTAGTACTTTAACTATACAGTACTAAAATGAAAAAATTTTTATTTTTATTTGTTAATCAAAAGGAATATTAACATATTAGATAAATATTTTAATAATATTTATATGATATTTATAGAAATATTACTACATAAAATTGAAACAAAATTAACTGTAATGGTTATTTTTCGTTATCGTTTCAGTACTTGTATGCAAAAGACGAGAAATAAAGGGCCTAATATGACTGAACTATTAAGCAATCCGACCATATCTTAAATTACATTTTTTCAAGCACACTGTACTCATTAACGTATTTTTGTATGCCTAAATTTTTGCCAAGCAGTAATTTCAAATTATTACAGAGTCTAGATAAAGGTGCAAGCTTAATATATAAAAGGTAGCAATCACAAGTAATAATAAAGAATATATAATAGTGTAAAATATAATTCATTTTGTATTGGGCACAGTATAATTACTAAGATATTTTGTTTATATTTAGATTCAATAAAAAATAAGACAAAAGAATGAATTTAGAATGTATGAAAGATAACAAACTTAGATATGTAAGTTAAGTGTGAAAATGATACATTCATTAAAAACTGCGTTCAGTTCTTTCTTGATGATGTAATGAGAGTATAGTTATTATTTAAGAAATTGTAAATATAATTAAACGGTACAATTTGTTTTTGTGCTATCGTAAAAGTATTTATTATCAATCATTATATATACATACATACATGTGTATACATACATACATATGTGTGAATGTGTGTGTGTATAATATATGTAAATGTACCATTAATTCCAAATTTCATCTTACATTGAAAATATCATTTTAATTTGTTTAATTTATCATCTATGCGATGCCATATTCTTTTTCATTATAGTCATGCATTTATAAGATTTATATTATTTTTATTTAACATAAAACATTGACTCGAAAGTATAGTTCTTATTTTTTTATCATGTTTTATTTACTGAAAATCCCTTACTCAAATACGCCTTTTCAATGAAGTTGGAAATTCTGTCTGTAGCAACATGAAAAAAAAAACAAAATAAGAGCAATGATAATTATTGCAATTATTTATTTATTCATATTCTGTAGACTTGAGTATGTAATAGTTATTTTATAAATGATTGTTCTATAAGATATAAGGACTTCGTAAAATATAGTAGAGACAGCAGAGCCGTAGAATTTTCGATTAGGCAATCTAACGAGTCTTCCAGATATCGTATATAACTGATCATTTAAATTATTAAATTATAAATCAATTGTAAATTCTTACGATTTACAACATTTTTTGAATTGAATTTTTTATATACTAAATAAGCTGTAAATATATTAAAATAAATAATGATTTTTTTTACTATTTCTGAATATAAGGATTAATTTTGTATAATATATGATGAGATGATTAAGATTTAACTTCAATTTGAATGTGAAACAATATCATTTATTTAAAATTACTATTGCAAAGCTGCTGACCAATGTTAATACTATATTGAATGAGTTATATCTAAGGTAGTTAGTGTAGAAAAAAGTTGAAACAGTTCGAAACACAAAAATAATAATAATAAACAGAATAAAATCCTATAAATATTTCTATTTAATATAATGCACTTTTGTGTAGCTAAAAATTTTTTTGCATTGTTCATATTTTAGCAATATTTATCATGTAAAATTGTAACGATAGATTTTTCTATACTCTGAATATAATTTTTAACAGTTTAATTTCTATAAATGAAACTTGTAAATATTTTTGGCATTTTTATTAAGAAATCATAAATCCAATAAACTCAATATATAATCAAAAGAATAAAACTAAAATTTTATTCAGTTTTATTACAAAAATTTTATAAAAAAAACAAGACAGAGTAGGGATTGATTATATTATGGATTACTTCACTTTCATTTTACTATAAGGTTTATTATAGATATGATTTATCGCAATAAATACTACTTACATATTCCAACATTAAAAGGCTTTAAAGTTTCAAAAAAATATTTAGATCCTTTCCAGATCCTTATATATAGTTCAAAATGCACAGACAGAATTTTATCCCTAGAATTCTTTAATTTAGAAAACAGTATCTAATGAATATATCGGTGTAATACTGTATCATGTAATACTTGTAACAATAACATATACGAGTGAGAATCAAGCCAGAGAATGCGCAACGAAATAAATAAAGAATAATCTATTAAGACTCGATTTTATCAATATTAGATAGACAATTGTGTAAGAAGAAAGTATAAAGCGAATGTGATCCACTGTAGTTATTGTCTTGCATCCCGGCATTATAAAGTATACAAAAATAGAAAGATTATTCGTAAACCGTACGAAAACTTAACGTTTTTCTATCTTCTGCTCAGTGTACGTGCTTTTCTGGGAAAAGTCCTTTAGAAATTGTAGTACAATATACTTGTAATACAATAATATACGAGTTTGCATTTATTAAATGCAAAATAAAAAAAAATCAAACAATAATACACTGAGTGTTCTAATATTAATAGAGGATAATTAATGAGAATAAATGAAGTAAACTTTCAAAAAATTAACAGTAGTAAAATTATGTAGTTTCTACTAACACCAACACCAGCTGCACTGTTGCATTTGAGGCAATATAATATTCACTTAAGTGGCTTTTCAATCGTTAATAATTCATTGTTTTAATTGATGAATGGATTTACTTCAGTGTCTACCAATTTTCAAAGCACTTTTTTTAAATACGCACGTATAAGATACACTTTAACAGATGTTTAATTTGACTTTAAGGGTAGATTTATTCATTAATATAAAAGTTTGAGTTACTTATATATATATATCACTTTGTACATATATTGCGACTACTTTTTCTGTGAAACAGAATGTATAATTTAAATATTAAATGTTTAAAAATATAGGTATATGGATTCTTATATAATTTTCTGATTAAAAAATGTTTCTAAGAAGTTTTCAAATTACCACGTTGTAATTAGGAGAAAATAATTAATGAAATACTTTTTAAGGCTTTTACACTAAATTCATGTCGTTAAATGTTCAACTGATTGCCATTTCTACATTATTTTAATGTCGGATTAAATAAATTTTTTACAAGATATCAAATGATTCCGTTATTGCAACTTCGTCCATAGTCCATACATATATATATATATATATATATATATATATATATATATGTATGTATGTATGTATGTATGTATGGAAACATTGATACACTCTTCAAGTTGTAAAGATAATTAATATTGAAATGCTATTCAGCCCATCTTTTATCGAAAATAGGTATGTGCGTCTACTTTAAACGTGTAGCGAGATATTAAATAAATTCCATAACAGTGTAGGACGGATTATCATATAATGTTCTATAGATTAAGAAATATTAGAATACAAGAGAATGATTAAAACTATTTTGGTTGACTAAACAAAATGCACGATCAAAGAAAAGTGCTTTAAATTATTGCTTGATTTTTGATATTGAGCAAAAAAATTTGAACTACGACATTCTTTTTTGGAGTAAAAATGATACATATTACTTGTTTCGAAAACAAATTTTGTCATACGTTATCCTATATAAATATATGAGTCAATTCAAAATTTACTTTTTTTTATTAATTAATGTGTGATTTTGTTTAACCGATAAAAATTGCATTTTCATTCTCATCGTTACCTATACTTAACACATCGTCTTACTATAAATCGCGAAGCAGCAATAATGAAAAAGCAGCCATAATCTAGTTTGTAACGTCACGAGACAAAAAGGAGAATTATTGAGAATTATGCGAATAATAATACACGAGATACATATCCATAATAAAAAAACACATAGACATCCCCTTCCCCGAGACACGTACACGTTGCTGTCGTAAATGAAGTAAAAGCGATTCAAGGTACAATATTATATATATATATATATATATATATATATATATATATATATATATATATCCAAGCTCAGTGACGACAGGAATAACTATATATATAATCATAATTTTTCAATGAAGACCAGAGACAAAATGAACTTCGATTGTATTAAGTGTTCTCCTATTATGTGAAAATAATAATTGAAATGTTTTTGTATTCCATCCGATCGCTATTCGAATTTGTATAATGAGGCTGATTTGTGTTTCGAGGCTAATTTCTCATTGTAAATATCATCCATATAATTCTGCGCGTTTCAGCCACTCCCGATTAGGGCCTTAAAATACACACAAATGCCGCGCTTACGTTCATCAATCTAAAAACATTAATCCGCCTGATACTTGCAATGTCATTATATACTATTATAGGATTTCTGTGATTTCGGATGCTGCGAGCATATTGCAAAGCTAAGAGCGAGACTAACGCGCGAATGCTCGTTCTGTAATTGTCCCCCTGCTTGGTTTAAGACGGCGAATATGATTCTATATAGATTTTTCTGAACATTTTGAGTAACGATATTTTCTTTTTTGGTTTATACAAAGACCTTTGATACTTTGGGTTTACTTTGAATGTAGCTCCATAGATCGCAAAACCCGTAACAGGGGCTACTGTGCTACGAAATTACCGCCGATATTTTACCCCGCGTATTAAAATATTTACGAAAGCAAATAAATTACTTTATTGCATTTTAAAATTATTGAGCTTTATATTGAGTCATTGTATATAGTTTATTTTATGACAAATGTAAGGATAGGTCTGAAAATTTTTTTATCCATTTACGAGCAACTATAACGTTCACCACATTATATATATATACGTATTCCGTAAGAATATAAGAATATCACGATACAAAATGTTAAGAAAAAATTACGAACGAGGCATCTTAAATAAATCCTGTATTCATTTATATAATTACAGTGATTAAGATTAGTGTGATAGTATAATCGTGTAATAGTGTTAAGAGACATTTTTAATTGTTAACTGAAGGTGAAATAAAAAGACGATTGGTTATATCATTTCTTTAACGAATCATTTCCTCTTATTAAATACTGTCATTAAATATATTATTTATCAAATTAAAGAAAAAATTCTTTGATTTCTTTTTTCTATCTTTGCAGATTTATTTCTGCTACACATATTTCATTACACAATTTCAATACATAAATTGAATTTCATTGGTATGGTTACATATATATTGTTACAGTTATATACATATTTTTTTTTGTACATTATTATTTACTAATTATATTTGAAGTTTACATTCTCTTAGAAATGAATAAATAAGTCCGCGTGCTTTGATGTGTGGTTTTGCTATAAACATTTCTGTACAGTATGGCGGGTATATACGTATTTTTTTCAGATTTTTAGTGAGAATCGCCCTGGCAGGATCGTACATGGGACATTGCACATATTCTTTGGTTTTGCTATGATGTATATGAAATATCACTTGGCACAAATTTTTTTGTCAATATCTCTACGCAAATGAACAGATTAATTTCGTTTATTAATCAATTTATAGGATTATCTATAAACTAGTATAAATTAATCAACATTAATTTTTACAATTTATTTACAAACTTTAATAATTAATATTTCGATTAATATTATGTGCGCCTTTTTTTTTAATAGACAATAATAAGTTATTGGTTTTCTTATAGCTTTCAGCAAATGGCATCATGTATTTTCAAACGTATTAGAGATTATATCAAATATACATATATTTGCAACGGTAGTTTATTAAAAAAGATATGAGTTATTCCTATTTTGCATATTAACTTATATAGTATAATCTTACATCTATCTCGTATAGTATGTTACAGTATCATCAAAATATCTATATAAAGAATATTGTTTCATGAAAATATTGCTTCTTTTTATATTTCATTATTTTTCTATACCTTTAATTGCTATATATGCTCACTATTATATGTAAGTTGGGGATTTGTAATTATTTAAAATTAGAATTTCACATACAGCATCGCAGTTCAAGTAAAAAAGATGTTTAGGCCACTTTTTGACAACAATGAGTTTTTTTTCTATATGTAGAATATCAATTTTATTTATTCAATGCAGAATAGTGTAGCGTAAGTATGCACTTTTTATAATTAGAAGTTTTTAACAGGTAAATCCTGTAATTATTCCCAAGCGGAAACCGTAAGTAAGTCTTAATAGATCGATCTCTCATCAATTAACGTCCTCTTTCAAATACAACAGCATCGTGTTCGAATGCAAACACAAAGTATCATAAGAATTTTTTTAACTAATGTTTTGCCTTTAAAAATTAAAAAACACCTACTTATGTACAATTAATTTTATTTGAAAGATTTTCATTGCTTATTAATTAACAAACTGAGTAACAGTTATAGCCATATTAACTTTTAATACACGACTGAAAAATCGGGACGAACATCGGTTACAAAAGAACAACATTCAAATAATCAAAATTCATTACGGAAAACTATTGTAGAATCTTTTTTAAAAGGAAATTTCAAATACACCTATAGTCTCGCAATTGCGCAGAAAATTCTTTTATACATCATACGACTAACTATGTGTATATATATATATAAACGAACTCTTCGTCCGCTCACAGTATTATACTCGATTTATACCCGCAAAGCGCTCTCCCGGCTCCCGCGCACATAAAGCGCAATAATACGCATAATCCCGTCTCGGTGACATTAAACATAATTTTTTTCTTTCCTCCGTCAACTGTCGTTCGATGGCCGCGTCGCGTGGTGATCTCCGCACGTATATATATACGTATATGTGCGTATGAAATGCGTGATCGCGGCGATGTTTTCCCGCGCTTCGCGACGAATCGAGAGCAACTTTCCGAGAATACCTCCCCGCGGGCGGGGGTGTGCACATGGCGCGATCGCTTGTCCATACATATTATATATACATATATATATATATATATATATATATATATATATATATATATATATACACTCGCGAACCCCCGGAAATATTAAGAACTTTCGGCTTCCCGCGGCGGCCGGCGGTACGGAGCCGCGCGCATCGTATAAACTTACAAAGGACGCGGGGGCGCTCAGAATCGAATGGGGGGATACAGATCGGCGGCGGCTTCCGAAATATATATCCAAATATTTTCATTGACTGATACATATATATATATATATATATATATATATATATATATATATGTACATATATGTACGAGTACCTCTCGCAGACCCTCCGCAGACCCTCCGCAGCGTCTGGCCACAATGCCGTGTATGTATATATATGTAACACGGGAGACCTCTCTGCCCGCATGACGTATATATATATATATATATATATATATATATATATATATATATATATAGTTTTCGGACGACTCCGAGGAATCGATCGCCCCCTGTCTCCGTAACCCCGCTGGATTGCCGCTCCGTTGCACATATCCTTTTGGCGCACACCGCGGATTATAATAATGCGCCTTCTGCATCGGCGAGCCGTTTTCGGGGCATTATGTATATATACCAGTTGGGCTATATAACGCGAGAGAGAGAGAGAGAGAGAGAGAGAGAGAGAGAGAGAGAGAGAGAGGGAGATCGTGTACAGCGCGCGTGTGGGAAAGTTGTTTGATCAAAACGATGTGTACAAAAGTTTTTTTTTTAAGTTTTTTTTCCATGAAATTCAAAAAGGATTCTAATGTATATATATATATATATATATATATATATATATATATATATATATAGCTATTAAGAATGTTTATATACAAAATTGAAAAGTTAAATTTTATACGTACAGTGTTTATAAAAATTAAAAAAATTATTTTAAAGGAAGTTTAAAATAAATAATAATTATTTTACATAATAAACTCTGAATTTCGAAAAAACACTTATATTTTATTTGTTAATTTTTTCAATTTTCGTCGGTAAAAATGAGGTTAAAATATAAATAATATTCTTTAGATGTATAGATTATAAGAATCGCGGTTAACTACTGGTAAATGTTTTTCAACTATCTAGAGTATGCAAATAATGCTATTCTCAGTAATTCCTTTCGAATTCCAATATTAGATATATTGGGTGTGAAAATCGCATCTAAGGGATAAAATGGAGTCTAAAATCGTACAATTATATGAAGTTACAATTAATAAAGTAAATACTTTTCTTGTTTTGTACCAAGTAAATTATTTTCTTAAATTGAGAAAACATATTCTTAAATCAAGGAAGTATTTACTTAATGCAAGAAGAATTGATTTCCATCAAACCACGTACTCTTAAATATAGTAAATATTTTCTTAATTTAAGAAAATGATTTACTTGGTACAAAACAAGTAAATATTTACTTGGTATCGGAAAATATTTTTTTCAGTGCATATTACATAAACTTAACCTTAGCTTATAGTATTTAATATAATTACATTAATAGTTGCTTACAAGGTAGCTTTCATTTTTTATCACTTTTATATTAAAATATTAGATTTCTAATTCAGGATCATCAACAAGATGAGAAAATCAGTCAGAATATGAAAATCAATCTTTTTCTAGGGATGTAACTACCTTAAATAATAAATCTTTTATTTAAAAAGAAAAATACCTTTTTATACCATCTAAGAGGGGTTGACAATTCCTTAGAAATAAATATCACAAATAAGGGTTCTGGATATTGTATAAGACAATTAATTTTCAAAAAAATAATCGTATTCGCATGGCACATCTTATGTAAGGCTAGAAATGAGGTTGAAGTTATTTTTATATTAAAAAAGTATGAAAAAATCTAATTGAATTAACCGAAAATTTTTATATATGAAAAATAATTTTCCATATGGCAGAACGTAATGTTTACCCCCAACAAAGTGCAAGAATGCTTAATTTTTACATTCAAAATTTATCTACAGTTGTTGAATTAGGAGCATAATATTTTCGTACATAAACGATAAATATATATATATATATATATATATATATATATATATATATATATATATATATATATATGACATTGCATACGCTTGTAAGTACGTGTACGTTACATACCGACGATGGACTGCTGATGTTTTGCTAAAAAAAGTTGCGTATAAAGTGTGCCACACAATTATGATATACATAATTTCAGATCCAATAATATCGTGATATAGTTATGAAATATTATTCCGCAGTCATATGCCGCGTCTTCTATGAAATATTTTTATAAAATTTATATTTATTTTTTAAATAATCATTCCGTTATTTCTTATATGAGTCATCACAGGTATATTATATAAATATTATTAGGTATATAAAGGTAATGATTGCTATTACATCGGTATTATTTTCATCGATCGGTACATATTCAGTTATTAGAAATTCGAAATTTCATCTACATTATAATTTACGGTTCTAATTCTAATAACAAAGCTTTTTTATGAAACTTGTAAGTTCGTGGACTTTACGAAAAGTCAACGATTCAAATAATAAATAAATAAATATTTTAAACGCAAAATTTTCAGGCTTCTGTTTTACATATATACGACTGTAAAATTTTAATGAATGATGGAAAAATGACGCTACATCGTTCAATGTGACAAAATTAACTAATAAATTAAATTTAAAAAGTCACTCGAGTAGTTTCACGAAGCAATGCTATGCACCGACGATTGCAAAGCCCAAAATGATTATACGGCAAAAAATTTATTACGCTCGCATTCAACTAACAGAGACGTTTTCGCGGAGCTTGTATACGAACGCTCGTTCAGCTAAAAACCAAAAGACTTCTAAGCCAAACCATCCTCTGCATACGTTGTTTTATGCCCGCGCGCCGGCTTATCGCGAGACCCGCCCAACGCGAATCGCCGTCGATCCGAGCCGATAATCGCTGCCGCTCGCCGCATTTCTGTGACAGCTTGACGCAATCCAGATCGGGCCGCGACCTCGTCACCGTCCCGTGGAAAACGTTCTCCGAAAACTCCTCCCCTGAAATGGAAAAGCGACTGACGTTGTTGGGGCGGCGGCTTCCTCACATCCCGCCCTCCCCTCCCCCGCGCCGGGAGGCTAACGAATGAGCGAAGCGACGGAGCACGACTCGCATCGGTGAAGAGCGCAATGGTCGTGCGGTATATATATATATATATATATATATATATATCTATACATATATATATCGTGAATATATATAAACGGTGTCCATTTCACTATTAATATAATATAGGCTCGGGGAAGTGAAAATCCCTCAACTTGCGCGCGTCAACGATACAACTGCTGTTGGTCTCTCTTTCTCTCTCTCTCCATCTCACTATATATATATATATATATATATATATATATATATATATATATCCATCCTCCGGGGGTATTATCTCCGCTGTTTTGCCGATTCAATTGTGCGTGCGAAGAAAGGCAGCAGGCGTGCGCGCGCGCTCGCCGATCCTAACAAGAGTTTAATAAAAGGCAAGCGGAGGAGCGCATAAGGATCAGGGTAACGCGGGGCAGCATTCTACCTCTCTCTCTCTCTCTCTCTCTCTCCTCTCTCTCTCTCTCTCTCTCTCTCTCTGTGTCTCTCTCTCTCTCTCACCCTCTCTTTCTTTTCCTCGACCCTTTTTCGACCGGCATAAGTCGAGGTACTTTTCATTTCCTGATGGTGGATCACTTTCCTCTGCTTTAGCCCCGCGTCTCTGGGACTTGCTCATTCGCGCGCTCTCTCTCTCTCTCCCTCCCTCTTACTCTATCTATCTACCTTACTTTTTCTTACTCTCTATTCCAATTCAGCTTATATACATTGTGGCTCGCTTTCAACACTCCTCGTGAATGCGATCCCCTTCCAACCCGTCTCTGTACGGAAAGGCAGAGCATAGCCTTTCTTTCCTACGGAAGTATTATATATATATATATATATATATATATATATATATTATATATATATATTATATATATATATATATATATATATATATATATATATACATATATATACATATATAGCGCTTTAGCCCCTGTGACACACTATACCTCCGGTTTCAGGGCATTTAATATAATAATGCGCGTGTTGTGATACTTTGCAACGGCTCGTTAATACGCGGGGACGAGCTTTCAATCGCTATATTATACATTATAAATATATATATATATATATATATATATATATATATATATATATATATAATATACACTGCCTCGTGCCCATACGGATGTTTTTCTCTTTTCGTATATAATGGAGAACAATAATTCTTAAAGATCTAGGACATGATCGCGGTGAATTGTTGTGGGTCGTGCCTTTTGAATAGAAGTCCATAAGAAG
This sequence comes from Sycobia sp. Sy_11, assembly GCA_018907035.1. Classification (NCBI taxonomy): domain Eukaryota; kingdom Metazoa; phylum Arthropoda; class Insecta; order Hymenoptera; family Epichrysomallidae; genus Sycobia; species Sycobia sp. Sy_11. Next base: position 1,864,644 of record JACCIC010000049.1, on the reverse strand, counting down.
TATATAACATATGTGTGGCGAGCGGACGAAAAAAAAAATACAACGTCCGAGTTAATAATGTACTTACTACAGATTTAAATATCTCTCTCTCTCTCTCTGTCTCTCTTTCTGCGTGTTTATTTTAAATTACATTATTACCCCCTCATGCCTCTGGTTAATAAATATTTACCTTTACGTTCATTTTAAACAACCACTGTAGAAGGAGTTCTCTGCGAGCCTTCACAGAGAGAAGACGTGTGTTTACAAACGCTCCGCATTAATCCGGTTATTGTAAATCGCGAGTTAAACGTAATATAGGGCTATCATAGCCCCGTATTCTTCGCACTCTGGAGAATGCAAATTTCCAACAGTGATCCAACGATGGCTCTTCTTAATGAAGTTCCTTCGTCTCAAAGTACCTCAAAAGTTTTTACGTACACAGTTAAAAGTGAAATGAGCTATTCAGGCGCTACTCAGAACCACCAGTTCCCCAAACGTGATCAAGGATTGATTATGGATTGTGTTGAAGGCCTAAATCTAACCGATTATACATGTGCTATAGGTAATATCGTGGAAAATAATAACATTCTGTATTCAACAAGAATATCCAACAACAGAATTTGTTTATATCTAGCTACAAAGGAATTGGTAAATGAACTGACGGATAAATACAAATTCATAGAAATAGGTGAAGCTAAAGTGCATATTAGGCCTCTAATTACAAGACAACAGAGAGTGATTTTTTCTAACGTAGCCCCTCCAATCCCGCATTTTGTTCTTGAGAACATATTGGAAAGCTTGCATATTAAAAGAGGTGCGCCAATCAGCACTCTTAAGGCATCTATTACAAAAGATGGCTTGAGTCACGTACTTAGCTCGAGGCGACAAACATACATCGATCCTAACGATATATCGAAGCTACCAGATCTTATAAAAATCAACTACGAAGATGTTACATATTTTATTTATCCAAGTACGACAACTGTAAAATGTTTTCTATGCAAATTGGATGGACATATAGCAAAGCACTGTACGAGCAGGCCAGACTCACATGTAAACAATAGCAGCCAAAATATACTTTTGCACAAGGAAATAGAAGCAAATACTTCAAATGTAAATATTGACAACCAGCATGAAATAGAAAATACACAGATTACAGACCAAGACATTGATAATAATAAACTTCATAACGACAGTCAATTATTAAACAAGATGGACAGTTTAAATCAGGAAGAAAAAATAATGCCTCCCCCTGTAGGAATTAAAAGACGAACTTCAAGCACTATTTCAACTAACACGGAAAACAGTACAAAATTAAAATCAATAAGGAAAAAAAGCAGATCAAATAGAGAAAGCGAAAATAAATTATCTGTTAGTAGCGAAATCGCTTCCAAACTTAAGCCGGTAGAGCAAATCGTTCAAGAAAACATGAATTTTCCACTAAACCACGACAATTTAACAACATTTCTATGTGAATCGTACGGGAATCGACAAATTCCAGAACTTGCACTTAAATATACCACAAATATTTCTTCACTTATTGATATGCTCCAAATTGTTCACAAAAATATTACTGATTCTAACCTAAAATATCGTATAAACAGAATTATTAAACGGCTAACAAACGACATATCTATTAGTGCTGATAGTGATAGTTCGACAAGTGAGTCTGTGCGCATGGAATAAAAACTATACAATGGATTACACAAACATACAAAGCAAATCTCTAAGATTTATGTATTGGAATGCAAGAAGCATAAGCAAGCGTCTTCACGAATTACCAGGACTACTTGCAAAAATTGATGTATTTATTTGCGTCGAATCATGGCTCACTCAAAATTTGGACGAAGAAAGAAAAATTCAATTTCCTGGTTTTATAACATACCGAAAGGACCGGCAGAATAAGAGGGGAGGCGGTATACTACTCTTAATCAGGAAGAATATAGCGTTTGTAGAAATTAAGAATATAAACATTCCCGAGCAGAGCGTAGAAATGAGCGCTATACAAATAATAAACACACACCCGTCGATTGAGTTGTTTATATGCTATAGATCACCTGGTAATACCCTAACGCAAGATAACTGGAATATGATCGTAAATAATTTGGATAATAATAAACATTCTATATTAGTAGGCGATTTCAACGCTCATAATGAATTATGGAATTGTACAAAAACAGACTTAAATGGAGAAAGATTCTTCCAAAGTATTAACGATCATGATCTGTTTGTACATAATGACGACACTCACACTTATATAAATATCAATCAAAACACTAGATCGAATATAGATTTAGTAATTTCTTCAACAAATATTGCTGATAAATTAAATGTCAAAGTACACGATGAAACACTTGGCTCAGATCATTTTCCGATCTTTTTAGATATTCAAGCAGATAAAAATATATACATAAAAAAATCATTTAAACTAAAAAAAATTCGAACTAACTGGAACTATTTTACCATGGAACTTAATAAAAATTATACAGAATTTTTTAAAAATAAATATACAGTTCTTGCACCTCAACATAAATATGACTTTTTTGTACAAGTTATCACAGAATCAATAATTAACAGTAATCCTAAATCTAAACTGATACATAAAAACACAAAAACTAATCCAGTTCCATGGTGGAATGATGAATGCGACAGAGCTAAACGGCGTAGGAAAGCGGCTTATAAAAAATGGGAATACACACTTGAGTTATCAAACCTTATTGAATATAAAAGACTACACGCGCTTGCAACGAAAACGTTTAAGGCGACAAAAAAAGACTATTATAAAAAGTTTGCTGAGTCGCTTAATTTTTCAACATCTCCAAAGTATGTATGGGAAAAATGCAAAATTTTAAAAAACAAATGGGTAAAAATTACTCCTTCCCATAAATCGAAAAACTTACAAGACGAGGAAAAAATAGAATCTGCTATAACGAAAATTAGTCCACCGTGGGTAACCACTGACCCCACGTATGTACCAAATTGCAATAAAAACAAATTTTTTGATTCAGATTTTGATTACTATGAATTCAACTGTGCTCTTGAATCAAAAAATGCTAAGTCCTCGCCGGGAATAGACGGGATCGATTACGAAATTTTGAAAAATCTACCTTTTACATATCATTTGTTACTGCTAGACATTTATAATGAAATGTATTCGAAAAATAACTTTCCGAGCAGTTGGAAAAATTCTTATGTCCATTTTATTGACAAACCTGATGGAAAAAGTGCCAGACCTATAGCATTAACATCTTGTTTATGTAAATTATTCGAAACTCTAATTAAGAATCGACTCCAGTGGTGGTGTGAATTCAACGAAATATTCCCAAAAAGCCAAATGGGTTTTCGCAAAGGAAAGTCTTGTACCGATAATTTAACAAATTTAGTATTAAATGTTAATGAAACTTTAATTAAAAATAAGTCGCTGCTTGCAGCTTTTTTAGATGTATGCGGTGCATTTGATAATATAAACTGTGATATTTTATTACAAAAGTTGGTAGAAATCGGATGTTCCAAAAATTTAATTGTATTTGTTAAATTTATTACTCATGAAAGACATATATTTACAGCAACTACCGGAGAAAATTATCGAAGTGTTGGTAAAGGAGTACCTCAAGGAGGGGTATTGAGCCCATTGCTTTATATCATATACGTTAAAAATATCACAGACCATCTTCCAAAGAGTGTTCAAATATCACAGTTTGCTGATGATATAGCATTATATTGCAACTACGCACCGCTCGATAAATGTCGAAATATTATTGAAAGAGCTGTAAATATTGTAAATAAAAATTTAAATGAAATAGGACTAACATTAGCTCCGAAAAAAACAATACTTATACATTTTAATAATGGAAAATATCTGCCAGGCGAAACATTTATTACTATAGAAGATTGCATTGTAAAATCTAGCAATACTGTAAAATTCCTTGGTGTAATTTTTGATTACAGATTTAACTTTTCTCAACATATCTCCCATGTAGAAAAAAAATGTATCAAGGCGCTAAACATTGTTAAATTCTTATGTGGAACATGGTGGGGTTCTGATCCGCAAACATTGATTATGCTATATAAAAGCTACATACGTTCTATTATTGATTATGGCTGTTTTATATACTATCCATCACAAAAAAAATATAAAGAAAAAATTGAAAAAATTCAATTTACAGCAATCAGAGCAGCACTAGGTTACCGCATAAGTACACCAAAAAACATTCTACTGGCCGAATCAAAACTGACATTAATAGAACATCGATCCGAATTTCTATGCAAATCTTTCATAATAAAAGCTATTTTCGACGCAAAATCACTCACGCACGATACTATTCTGAGGTACAACTCTATACAAAAAAATATAAAAATTAACAAGAAAAAGTTGCCTCCTATACTGACGACGTGCATTACTGAATTATTATGCCCAGACGTAGCTAAACAATATCACAACTATGATATATACTCGTATGATTACGAAACTATAACTACAAGTATACATGTAAACACCGAATTCGGAAAAATTTTAAAAAGAAAGCCTCTGAACACTTTACTCGATTCATTACTGCAAAATGAAAAAGCAAGAGCCATATATACCGACGGAAGCAAAATTGATAGCTCTAACTCTGTAGGGGCTGCATGTATATGTCCAGATCTAAATATAAGTATAAGCAAGGCTATTAATAAAACCGCATCGGTATATACAGCTGAATGTTTTGCATTATCAAAAGCACTTGATATAGCTATAGAAAATCCATATCCAAAATATAACATTTTTTCAGATTCACTAAGCGCACTAACATCCCTTCAATCACTAAAACATACACCTACTATAAATCCTTATATTCTTGAAGCTAAACGGAAATATAAAATCTATCATGCCGATAATACCAACTGCACTATTAGCTTCTTTTGGATACCATCACATATTGGCATTGTCGGTAACGAAATAGCGGATACGACAGCAAAAATATCAAGCACCACTGATTCAGATGGATCTGTTATAGTGCCCTTCACTGATTACCTTGAGCAATATAGAAAGCACTCTAATATGCAAACGCAACAACGTATAAAAGAGATAGGGCAAACAAAAGGTTCAGAGTATTTTAAATTACATTATACTACTAAACGAACACCTTGGTTTTTTAATACACGCTTAAATCGTCGTGAAATTGTAACTATAAATAGATGCAGGTCCAATCATTATAATCTCTCAGCCTCGCTTGCAAGATGTCATATAATCAATAATGCAGTTTGTTCATGTAGAGAATATGATGAAGATTTAAACCATGTACTATGGCAATGTAAATTATATGAGACTGAAAGGAAAAAACTGACAGATAACTTAAAAAAAATTCATCTATACTTACCTTTCAACATCGAATCCCTTATAGCCAAACCTAATATTAAAGCGTGCGAATACATATGTGCCTTTTTCGAAAAATGTAATCTTTATATCTGATGAGTATAGATCAGATATATTGTTCTGTTGTGCATATCGACAAAATGTATAAAAAAAAAAACATGTAAATTACTAATAAGAATAATAAATGTATATTCGTAGCTGTATAAGTTTCGCATACGCGAAACTTGAAAAAGCTTAAATAAAAAAAAAAAAAAAAAAAAAACCACTGTAGAATGCTTGTAAGATTATAGATGAACTTCGATCATTGATATTCACTGAGAAATATAGTGCTCGGAAACAGCGATATCATAAAACTTTTCAAAACTGACGTTGTACGTATACAATGAAACTTATCATGCCTCATTTGCACCTGTATCCTTCAGCCATTTTTAAACCGATCTCTCGTTTCTAGATTTTTTGCGGTCGATTCGTTTGCTGAGCGGTTCTTCGATAATGGAGAAGAATAGAGTCATTATTATTATTATTGAAGCCAATTGGAAAACGTTGGTAAAATAGAAGGACAAAACTGTCCACAATCTGGGTCAATATAACATATAATGTACATATAAGGAGTAAAATACACAACCGTATCAATCTACAACCTTCTTAATTCTTCGTGTATCCGCAGTCCATATAATAACCCAATTACACCGCCGATCGTCGTCGTACTTATATTCGCTCCTCGAATCGCCCTCTATGATTGGGAACCAAGTACCTGAAAAAGAAAATCCGGGGTGGAGACTCGCGGGGAGACGCGAAAGAAGGATGTAAGGCGAACGAAGGTATATAAAAAAAAAAGAAGAAGAAGAAGAAGGAGAAGAAGAAAAGAAAGACGACGGGACAGGAGCCGATCAACGAGAAAAGCGACTGCACAGCTGTCAGGAGATCAAGGGATACCTATTTCACGGAGTGTTTTCGTATTTCTGAATTACGGACTTTGGGACGAGAGATCCGGCACCGATTTTTCCCGCGCGATCTCGCTCGCTCCCTCGTCACTCTCTCTCTCTCTCTCTCTCTCTCTCTGTCTCTCGCTCAACCGAACCATACGTATAATACCTAACCAGCGTGCACCACGCGCGATTACTTTCTTGAAAGCCATCCGTATCATTGGCGAACAGCTTGGCGTGTGTGTGTACGTATATAGTTCGACTAATACCGCGGTCTCCGTCGTCTCTCATTGTGCGCGTCCCCCCCTTTCTCTTTCCAGGAAAAGGATGGAATTAGATAAATATTTGATCGTCGGCCGCTCCACACACACACACACACACACACACGCACACACGCGCACACACACACACACACACACACACACACACACACACACACACACACACACACACACACACACACACATATATATATATATATATACACTCGTCCTCGGGGCTCGGCCGCGCATGTGTGGATTTTTGGATTTCACGGCTTTAAAGCCTGGATGCGTGGAATAAACTTTAATATCGCTTGTTAAACCATAGAATTCGCTGATCCCATGCTCGCATTATTGCTTACGGAAATATGGCGGACGGTTTCGATGTATACACGCAGGTTAGATTCCAACATTGGGTGCAATTATCACGGATATACCGCGGTACGTTTTATATATATGTATATATAGAAGATATAGTTGTGTCGATGTATAGACAAGTTTTTTTTTGGGCAAATAATAAGCCGTAGCGACGAGGCCGATAATAATAATAAAATAATAAAAGAGAAGAAACTAATAAGGCCGATGAAGATCGAAAGTATTATCGTTCGATTCGATTATATTCGTGCTTGTATAGGCGGCAATTCCCTACAACTGAAGGTTTTCTTTACGATTTGATATGCCTTATATATATATATACATATAATACGGCTTCAAAATAAAGCCGCACTTGGACTTTTTAAGGGTACATTCTTTTAAATCGCGTGCACCGCAAAGTTCAAGATTTTATTTATCAATAATATTTATATAGATAAATATACTGCGTTTGCTCATCCGGCTCTACTGCGCAATCTCTTTTGTTATTTTGCGAAGCTTTATTACCATGTATATACGAATAGCGAAAAACGCTTTAAAAGAAGAAGAAGAGATAGAGAAATAAGAAGAGAAAGCAAAACAACGAGACGGAAGAACAGGAAGACGCAGAGAAAGACGAAGCTTCCATTGAACTTGATATCATTAAGTAAATTCCAAGGTTTATATATATATATATATATATATATATATATATATATATACACACACGAATGTATCTCACCAAAAGCCTTCGCGACGCGATGGCCGCGCTATCCTTCGCCTAATACAGGCGGGATGGCCATATTTTCGCCCCGAGAGTCCGCGGGGCACATTCGGTAACGGCTCGCTCTGTACGCGCATCGCGCGTCCACGATCGCTTACGTATCATGGATCTTGTATAATACTAACTATCTCCCCCCCCCTCTCCTTCGCGGATCCGCATTACTTTGCTCCGGCGCGAGGGTTAAGCCCTCGATCGAAAGGGGATGAGCCGCGGCGAACACGGATCAAGGTCTTAAAAAACTCATGTAGGTGCGCGCTCGCGACGCGCATTACTTAGATGCATATATATATATATATATATATATATATATATATATAGATATATAGATATTGGTGCACGCATGCGCATATCACGGTCGGCGCGCCGCGCGCGCCCTTATTCAGGCGTCGGATTCTCGTCTCCGGGCGCGCGGCTGTGAAAAGACGCGTTGAGCAAGGGGGAATTTCTATATATACACACATGTATATGTAAAGATTGAAGAGACACGGGGAAAGGATTAATATGGCCGACGGGGAAAGGAGTGATTATATATATATATATACGCATGCGCGCGCATGCGTCGGGCACAATGCGAGGAATCCCCCGCGGCACGTTTTTGCAATGCATCGGTTTCTTTGTTTCTCATTTCTTCCTCTTGATCTTACTCTTCTGCTTCCTTTTCTTCTTCTTACCTCTTACTATCCTTTGGAGTTTCCTTTTTTCCTTTCTGTCGAATGAATGAGAGAGGGGGAGGGGGTGTTAAGTCCCGACCTCGCGTCGGTGTCTTTGTGGCCTTAAATCTTTCTTTTCCCTATATGTGTACGTCCTGTATTAGATAGACACTTGCTTTTTGGAACGAGAAATCAAATCGGAGCGGGCCTTTTGTTTGTGTTTATTCAATAAGCGAACGACGTTGGGATATATATATATATATATATATATATATATATATATATATATATATATAATCTTATTTTTTCAATCGTTAAAAATGAGCTTAAAATATTATATCAAGCAGGTAGCACTTTTTGTATTATTTACAGTTTATTAGATGAATGTCGTCTGAAAAAAATCGAAATGCTCACCGCAAATATTGTTCAAAAATTGGATGTGATTGTTATCCTACCTATTTGGGATCTTCTATTGCTACACGCGATACCATAGCGATATTATAAACGCTTATCGGACTGTTTTCTACAATGAGTACTGATATTCACCCTAAATCCATTAAAATGTCGTTATGAAACTACGGACCTTCGCAATGCCTCAAATCCACCATTTCTTGATATAACATTTTTATTAAAATTTATTGGAGTAAAAGTTGATAATTATTACTATGTATAATTTTTTTTTATTACACGCGCTATGTAGATATTCTTCTAGTTTAAGCTTAACGCATCATTCAGTCTTTTTATTATAGGAACCGATTGAAACGACTCAAAATTACGGAGTTTCGGATGAGAAGTTCATCTTAAGCAATTGTTTACATTGAATATTTTATTAGTAACGATTGGATATTATCAATTGTCAAACATGTGCTTCGAATTAGACATGTATATAAGATTCCATTTCAATTAAAAACTAAAAATAAGTCACATCGTCAACAGCAATTCATAAATGAATAATCGTAAAGTGGATCGCCTATTATCTGATTATTACCACAGCATTGTAATCTGTTTTTCTCAATAAACATGTTTAAGAAGAAAAATGCTGCTGAGTCGGTGGAAAAACGGGTTTTTCAAGAGACCGCATTCAATTCTCAGTCGAGTAAATTCTTGGTGCTCATTTTCTCCAAGTCTTCCTCGTTACCTACATCAATACTTCCTAGGGTACTTAATACAAAGCACAAATCACACGAACTTTCGTACATATGATTGTTTCGATACATTGGATACAGTTTCCTTTAGCGATGTGTCTTAGAATCGGGCCTATAGGTTAGGCCCAAAGTACGAAGATGTTGGCGAATCAGGCCACTTACGCTTTCATGCATATCACGTCGCATACAATATTATATTTTCAAACTTAATTTTTTACTTTTAAATATGGATGCTCTCAATGTTGAAAATAAAAGAATTGTTTTCAGCATTATTTATGTTCTACCTGGCAAAAAAAAACTCATCATTATAGATTTATTAACTTGTATCCATGAATTATCACGACATCTAGATGAAAGATAATGAGTAACAATTGAAAGTCGATGAGTAAAAATTAAAGTTTCAGCTTAAATTATTTATAAGAATTAACGAAACTTTTTACCACGAGATTCTCTTTGTCATGACTTTGAATGAGGTTCTGATCTGATAAATGATACACAAATCTGCATGCAATCTACGAAAAGGCTGCTCGCGTGTTTCACTTAAGGCTTACAGGTATTTCTAGTAGAATCGATAAATAACGGTGGTATTGATGTTACTCCTAATGAAACTCCCCCCTCCCTCTCTCTTTATTACATTAATTCCGAGTATTTTCCTACGTCCATTCGCTAAAAGTATGCTCAAGGAATCCTTCAGGCCGCCGATAATAGAGCTTAACCCTGCTTATATGAGCAATGAGATTGGAAGACGATCTATTCAAGTTAAAGATGCTTATTATTGAAATAATCTCGCGATGCAGATTCGTAATCTGCCTTCTCTTGGCAACTCGACTAAGTTTTATCTTAATAAATATTCATTTATTATTATATTTTTTCTGTTTCGTTCCATTTACATCTAATCATAAGTTTAAGCATGCATGTATTTATTATACATGCATGTATTAATTAGGCTGCATGACTTAAATTTGCGAAGCGAGTCTAATTATTTAATTATCTATTTAACTCATTGAACGATAAAGGTGCAAATGTGATATGCTATATGTGTATGTTCGTCTTTCATTTATGTACGTTGGTGTAACTTAGTTATTATACCATTTGATACTTGCTACATTAGAAGTATCTCTGATATTGATAAAATTGACTGACTGCATTACGACTCAGTACGTATGTCTTGCGTTACTTTAATATTTTACGGATTCTTATATATTTACATCATATCTTGGATAGCAATGCCTTGCTTAAAAATCTAATTTATAAAGCTATTTTGTACTTATGACTACAAATAAAACTCCCTCTCTCTCTTTCTTCATCCTGCCGCAAGAAAAATTTCTTGCGCTCAGCTGCGCGCAAAATCACAAGCTATATTTATACGAACGAGTTAAAAAAGTACTTGATACAACATATAGTCGAGCTAATCGGGAAAGCCCAAAGGCAATCTTTCCACGACTTCAAACTTAATCTATATATATATATATATAGCATCGTTTTACCGTCTTACCCCGCCGCCGACCTTTTTTTCTCTCGATATAATATATAAGCTGGAGGCGTATATAAAACAACGAGGAGAGGGCAGTGGGCGACGCACCCCATCAGCCCTATGCCGTAAGCCAGTCATCCGCGCGCGGACTCGTCCGTATAACCCACTGCTGCCAGTATATCTATCTATCTATCTGTGTGTGTGTGTGTGTGTGTGTGTGTGTGTGTGTGGAGCGGGAGGAGATGGCGGGATGTTGGGGAGGGGGGTGGCAGCCGCAATCGACGATGATGCAATTATCCGGGCGCTGAATTTTTTATTGTACTGGAAACAATGGCGTTATAATATTTTCAAAGCAAACAACACGGCGCTGGTGCACCGTCGGCACAGTATTATGTATATATATATATATATGTAGAGGCGCGTGCACAACCCAGCCCATCGTCGCTCACTCCCTCTTTGTCTCCACTTCACTCTCCAGCGCTCTCCTTCCTTGTCTCCCTTTCTTGCGAATCTTTTTGTTTTCTTTAGATTTTATACTTTTGTTTTTTAAACTTTCCTTCTTTTTTTTTTTTTAAATAGTTTCATTGTTTTTTGTTTTGAGCTTTTTAGTACGACAATTCAACTACTTATTATTAGAGTAACTTCGTCGGTGAGATCGGCGCTGTTAGATTTATCTGTGGGATTTGTAATTTATGTGAATGCAGTATTTTTTTCGATTTTTTTTGAGTGATTGATTGATTCGAACACTTGTCCTATTTAAAATAATAGTGGTAGAAGTCGAGTAAAGGGTAAAATATTTGAATTGTTTTGAAATGTATAACTAATATCTATATTGTTAACACGACCTTTATTCTCTTAAAATATAATTTTAGATAAATTATAAATTGATCAAGATTAGTAAAATATAAAAAAATCAATGTTTAGATCTATGTTTCTCCTTAGGCCGTCTGCTTGGTTTGTGAGTCAGGTATCAGGACATTGATTCTTACATACACAGATTAGTTATATTTATAAAGGGATGAATTCTACATTACTCATCAAAACATCTTAAAGGGAAAGGACCATGTACGTGAAATTTGTATTATAAACATCATATGTAAAAAATATGAATATAGTAAAATGAAGGTTTGTTGAGATTAACAGGAACTTTTATTATTTTTAACGTAACAAGGATTATGCAACAAAAGGTTCTTTAAAGTTTCACAAAGATTCTGTTAAGATGAAAATATAATTCGACCTTGCTGGGAAATTTCAAGTCTATCAAATATCTTGAAATTCGTAAGGTATAAAATACGTATATATACATAAGACCTTAAATCTTATACACACTTTCAGAAATAGTACCATCACAATAATAGAAGAAAAAAAAGTGAAGTAAAGCAATTTTAACAACGGGTGACAGTATCGTATATGTTGCAGTGGTATAAGTAGGCTTTGTTCAGACATCGTTGATTGTTTTTGTTTTTGTATTCAAACTTTATCATGTTTTCTGTATCTTTCGTTAGAAATATTTAGTATAACAAAATAATATCAATCGTATAATGGTCTAATATATCTTGGTAACTTTTTGTATATATACAGGAGTAAAGTTAGTTTTGTAGATCAATTAAAGTGTGATCTATAAGATTTAACAATTACGAAGCCTTCTCCCCCCTTTCTCTCTCTCTCTCTCTTTCTCTCTCTCTCTCTGTCTCCCTCTCTCTTTTACTCGTCGCTTTTATCAATAGATTATATTCCTACACTGCAATTGAGCTAATTGTTTCATAAAGAAATTATTAATATTTCTAATTAATGAATCTGTTGATGTATATCAACCAGATAATTAAGAACAAAGCCAGCGAAGCTATTATTCAGCAAAATGCACTGAAATCGTTGCAATCATCTTGCAAAATTCTAAGAAATAAAATTTAAAATCACTTGAAATCTTTATTATGTAATTTGATGCCTTTATAAAATTACTAATAATGAATATACGAAATTATTGGAAATGAGACATAGAATTAAAATATTTTAAAGAACCAGAAATCAATTGGTAAATCATATACAAAATCGATAAATCAAGTTGATCCCTTACTTTTTCTTACGAGGGAATGGGCCCCATGGAAAAATAAATTTTTTGTGCAAAAGATCATTCGATAATTAATTAAGATCGTCTGTTTATCCGGCGTTACTTACTTTTCGTTGTTTCTCCTCGCGGCGTCCTCGGCTCCTTTATTATATAGTCTCACGCTCGCTCCGAATTACATCCTCGCCCCACCCACTTATATACATACGTACACATACCCAAAAGCATATATATATATATATATATATATATATATATATATACGAGCGAAGCAAAGTGCAGCACCAGCGGCGAGCTCCCGCGCGCGCCACCGCATCATTCCGCCGAGCGACGCTGCGCATTTGTTGACCTTTCATGTAATAGAATAATCTGTGCTGCATCGCCACGACCGAGGAGGCAGAAAGGAATCGGGAAGCAGACGGGGATGGGGGAGGGTATGGACAATGGTAACTTACCTCGGGGCGAAACGTATTATGTGGCTCGTGCGTTTTGCGTCGAACTCCCCTTTCCGCGTACGCGGCTCGATCGGCGCCCGAGGCCGGTATCGCACGAGTATACGTGTAAATATATATATACATATACACATACCTATTCCTTTTCTCGCTCTCCTTTGTTTCTTCACTTTATATATTATATATATATATAGCCTAAAAGTCTGACATAGGCGTGCGATCGTGTGCTAATTCTGCCACACGCGCATCCACGCAGGTTACGAGATGTCAATCGAGGATGGGGCGAGGGGAAGAGGGGTCGGAACTACCCGCGTCCGGGGGGGGGGTTGATTCGTAAAAATTGACGGGGCCGGCGAGACACTCGTCCGACATCGTTGGCAAGTATACGCGACCGGGGTTGAAAATTTCACGAGCTGGCCGAGTCCGTTCGAGCTTCTCGGCCGTTTCGGCCGATCTGTTTCAGCATTATTGCGTACATGGGACAGCAATGCCAAAATATCAGCGCCGGGGATTGTTTGACGCTCGAAGAACGGGCGAGGCCCGAGCGATTCTCGAAGGGGCTGAAATATATCTTCAGGCGGTGCCCGAACGACTCGTTTAGCTTGGACTGCTCGGGCGTGTGGAATGACTGGTGCGCCTCCAAGATTCAGCAGGTTCGAAGCGCACAGCGGCAGCTCAAGCCGACGTAGCAATCCGGCCGTTCGAATTCGTTTCAGCCACAATTCGTACATTTCTGACGTACGAGATGATCATCGTATATAATCCAATATCGAAAATTGATCGAACGCCCAAAAGTATCCAGCTCTATTGTTTTTTTTTTTTACGTTTAGAGCTATTCAACGCGCATACGTGTACTATTCGATAGGCATATACGCACATATTCTCTTTGTGCATACACTGTTCCAACACTTCGGTTCACTCAATTGTTTGAGCCTGATGGAGTCCAGCTGTTTTCAATCGCGTTGGCTTCTATTTCAATGCATTCCAAGCGGCTATTTTTTCATCGATGACAAGCTCAATTTTTCGAATTTTTCTTAAGTATACGGCTAACGATCTTAACGATTCGAACATAAAGTCGATAAAAACTACATGCTAAGAACAATGTATGCAAGTCATTTGTAATGATAGTTTAATATATATATAATTTTCACGTGTATATTGCGTATAAAGTCTAAAGAGCCTGTAAAAATGTTAGAAGCGACGAATTATAAATAATTATGCAGATTCATGATTGTCAATTGGTAAAAAAAAACTTTAAAAAACTTTAATCAGTAATATATTACAAATGAATCAATGAGCTCGAAAAGACCGTGATGGAATCGGTAACTATGTTATTGGGACAGAATATTGCGATGACCAAATAAAAGGTCGTGCAGGGGGGGGGGAGGTGATGTTACTCATTTTAGACGGATGTTTATGAAATCTTGAAAAATAAATCTTATATAATTCAGGACATAACAGAATCCTGAAAATTGGTAGAGATTTCATTTTGAGAAGGTAATTATTTTTAATCCAAAATCTCTGATTCTAGTTTATTTTATCTATCTCATTGTATTTTATGAGTTTTTAAAACGCACATATTTAATAATACATATTTTTTATTTTTTTTATATTATAGAGATATATTTTTATTATTCAAAAAAAACAGATATAAAAGTTTTTATTTTATTGTTTTCGTCATTGTCAGCATTTATTGGACAACTAATTTGGTAACCATATAACTACTAAAAGTTTGTTTTCATTAATATTCTAGAAGACCGTATCCGATAAAGTATAAACGTTGAAAACGCTCATGCTATAGCGCATCACACACTTTGGCTAAACCTATTTAAATTTTTTCATCGCGCACGTACGTGCGCGTACATGTGCGTGTATGTGCACGCGCGTGCGTGAAACGATTTAAAAAATCAAAAGTGCCGAAGTCTCTTTAACCGTGTGGGTCAACGCACAGTTCTCCCCCCCTCCCTATTATATTCTTCATCGACCCTCGTCTCACCCCCTCTCGCCCCCTCTCTCTCTCTCGTATTGCCCCTGAATTAAAAAAAAAAAAAAATTCCAAACTTCTCCATCAAAGCATCGACCACACGCAACCTGTCGAATCTCTCTCCATCACTCTCTTGCCCGCATCGCGGTGTCCATCAATCAGATTCGCCTATATCTATGTAGCTATGTACGTATACGTTCCATACAATGAACCTACAGTCGTGGTCTGGAATCCATAGCCGCGCTTCCGCGTGCCGAACAAACTCAAGCGAACCGCGCGGCGAGCTCGTCTTACACGTACGTATAACACTGTACTACCTGTCGGCGACCGGGGCGGTCCGTCCGCGTCATTCATTGCCCTCTCCCGCCATCGAACCATCGCTTTTTCGCTATATATATATATATATATATATATATATATATATATATATATACACACTGCCAATTAAACGCATGATATATTACATATATATAGAGGACAAAAAGTTATCTGCCGCGGTGCCTTTTTCAGAAGCTCTTTCCCAGAACTTCGTGGCGATCCTAGCGCCCTCGGATTATCTATAAATACGTACATGCATACATACATACGTACGTACAAAGATACATACGTACATACATACATATATGCATAGATACATTAATGTATTTATGCATATATATATCGAACAAATGTTTTCCCGTCCATTCGGGCGCGCGATGCAAATCTTACCACATAGGTCAAAGGGAGGAGGGGATTTTCCCGATTGTGACTTATTATAATAGCCACCACCCCGTATTAATATTGAGCTCTATGTATGCACTCAGTCGAGCGAGCATTTGCGATCGCCTTTTTCACGCGCCCTGCATATGTTTTATACATATCTATATATAACCCGTGCGCCAACGTTCGAGGAGCCGATTTTTCAGCATCTTTTGTTTTTCTTTTTGTTTTCTAGCGAGCGGCTTTATTGCTTAAAGGTAATAATAGGCTACTTCCTGCGTGTCTCATAAGCATCGCCCCATGGAGAGAAGTAGAGGGGGAGGGGACTGAAAATTTATTCCTTAATTTTCCGGGATATTTGATTTTGACATTCTTTTCAAATATCGTACCGTCGACCTGAGTCTGTCTCCTTTCCCATTTGAATTATTCTTCGGATGACGCGTATTTCCTGCGAAAGAAATTGTTCGAGCGGTGTCTTTTTTTTGATTTGCCAAATGAAGCAAGGATTTTTTGTTAGTAACGTTCCTATTAACTTTATCTACGCGATACACGTTTGATAATAATTAAGAGTTTTCCTATCTAACATAGAGACACTCGATGCCAAATATAGGAACTAATAGTACATCAAAAATTTCTGAAATAAATCGATAGTGCATATAATCACGATATTTATTTGTTTTCAGCTTTATTTTATTTATTTTATCGAAATTAATTTAAATGATTTTTGCTAAAAATATCTTGAAATCTAATCTTCAGATATTCAAAGTATCAAGAATTAGAGATTCGTAAGAAATTAGGTAGACACCGTCAAAAGTCTACTGTAACGGACAGATTTCTTTTAATGCTGTCATTTTTATTTAGTAATATCCTAACAACCGAAATACTCCAATTTTCTATCAAATAGATTTATTAGCTTTGGTATTTATTTTCATAAATTATGATATTATCACTGAATGTAATTATGGAGTAACATTAAATACTAATGGAAATTAAAAAGGTGTTTGTAAAAACATAAGAAAAATTAACTAAAAGTTGAGGATTTGAATAAAGAAAAAGCAAGTCGTGTTAAAAGAATCTTATGATACTTATAGCTCGTTCTAACGATATTATAATTATTTCGCCAGTAATTCATACATTTAAAATTATAAGTACAATTGATGTGTATATTATTTATCGAATGCATTGACCCCCTGTTGATATCGATATGTTAAGAATAAAAAAATTACACTACTAGCATTTTCATTCCGCAAGATTTTACTGCCCAAACATGAAAATTTTCGATGTTTCTTGGTCTAAACGTATTGTACTTGTCCCCATAGTCGAAAATTGTAAACAGGAACTAAAAAGGAGCTTCCTTTCGGTGGACAGTGTGGGAAATTTAAAAAAAATTTGTTTGTAAAATACTTAATAAGAAAAGTTGTTCTCTGTTCATTTAAAATTTTTCCAAATTTTAAATTTTCCAAAAAAAGTTTGTCCTCGCATATTTCTTATAAGATAAAGTCTTCAAAATTTCGAAATTTGGCTTACTTTGTCGAAACGCTATAATTGTGGAATGGAAAATGTAAGCATCCTTTGCAAAAAAAAAATCGATTTAAAATTATGCTTAGAAGCGAAAAATTTAATAATGGCTACGATGTGCCAGGTCGCAGGAATTAAAAAATTCTTCGCTCCTAATGATAATTTTAAAAGAAATTTTTTCATTACCTATTATTGCTCCCTTTACGACTTCGTTCGTAACAATCAATGACTACAAGAGTCGTACGTATCTATAAGAGATTATTGGTAAAAATGAAAAAAAAACTTATTTTTTTATTTTAAAACAGATAGAATTTTTTACTGAAATATTGTTAATTTTGACAAGTTCAAGAACCTTGTAATATTCACAGCTATACCATTCGGTAAAAAAAGTATCGCAAAATTAACGAAATAACCCAGAGCCACTGTATTCAAAACCTACCATCTATACGAATTTTTTGCCTGAATGGTCCCGCTCGATATATCGAACTTGTCGCTCTTTTTATCCTTGTTTTGCAAATTTTTTCCATCGATACTCCGTGGCTGCGTCGCTGCAGTTACGAACTGTTAGTTCTGAAATCAAGGGAGGAGACAGAAAGAAAAAACAAAAAAAAAAAAAACAAAACAAAAAAAAGGGAAGGCAGGGAAAGAGAGAATCGAAATCTCGTTAACAAGAGCGAGTCGCGGTCGTATCCGGGTATAATACAATCGTTCCTCTCCCCTTTTTCCAATCTCCTACTGCTTGCAATGTGCAACGTACATACATACCTACATACATACGTACATACGTACATACATACATACATACATACATACATACATACATACATACATACATACATACACACATATATATATATACATATATACATATATACACGGGCATGCCTTTTCTACATAACGCTGCCCATATCGAAAAACACCGAATTCTAGAAGCATCGAGGACGAAAAGAACAAAAAACAAAATAGAGGAAAACAGAACACCGGGTCCCACGCGACGAAATTGCGCAACGCGAGGATTACGATATTCCTTCGAAACAAATATTTGCCATGCGTTGCTAACTCTCTTCGCTGCGCGCAGCAGGGCCGAGCGCCTACCCCTCTCCGCGTATCCACCCTGTCTGCCACTTTTGCGCGTTCTTTTGTTCCACTTCTACATAGAATGCGGCACTAAAGCAAAAAATAGTCGTTCGATCCAGAAATTGCATTGGACGGACAAACACGTAGGCTGCACGGGCTTTTTGGACTCTATACCATATATATATATATATATCGATGAAGGAAAATTCTATTTTGGCCGATTGCTGACCATATGGTATATACACTCCCATTTGGGATCCTTTGTTTTGAGCAGCGAGAAACTTCGTTTTCCCCAACGGAGCACAATGAAAAAATTACGCGGTTTACTTGCATAGGATGGTGAAGGTGGGAAGAAAATACAGTTTCCTGTAATTATTTTAAATTTAGACGTAATGGAGATTATGTAATCATAATATAAATACGGTCCATCCATTCAATACCACGATTATATAGTAAAAACTCTAAAACAGAAAAAAAACCTTTCATTTTATAATTCTTCGCGATATTCTTGATATGAACTTCAAGATGGCGGAGATCAGTGGTTTCCCGCCTGATATATTCGATGTAAAGTATTATGTGGATAATAATAAAAGAAAGGTATCGGTATTAGTTTGTGAAAATGTATAGCATGATGCTAATGTGCTAAAAGAATGAAGAAAATCGTAGGAATTTTTCAAAACATACAGATTGCAACCTAACGTCAAAAATAAACTCTACAATTTGCTAACATCGTAAGTAAGAAAACTCAGAATAATAGTTAAGTATCAAATATCTAGTAATGTTTCCCTACAACTAAATGAACATGTGTTGAGTAAAAAAATATAGATATTGAGGAACATAAATCTTTCATTATTTAAACGAATTAGTTCCGCTCGAACATTTAAATAATGAAATTATGGACATAAATAACGTATTGTAAGGGATCCTCAAAGAAAAAATTGAACAATTGAAGAGCTTACACAAAAAAAATTAAATAAAAAACTCAAACTTCAATGATTAAATGATAATGATATAAACTATATAATATCAGTCAGACTAATCCGTAATGTAAATAATAATAAGACGATGAGAAGTAAAATAGCGAAAAGCAATTTATGAAATAATATAATTCTTTCTACCAAAAGAGTACATGAAAAATAATGCTAGAAAAAAATAATATTACCAAATTAGAACAAAAAGTACAAGATAAAATTGGAGGAAGATATTCCATGAAAAAGGACCTATAATAAAACAGATATCAGAGAAAGAAATTTTAGTGACTGTTAGAGAATAATCTAGTATGATATATAAATAGTGTAGATGTAATAATATGTGTGTGTCAAACAATGTATCTGAGGACAGGCAACAGAAAAATTAGGGGGAAACCCCATATATCTCGCGTAATTAAGAGCGCTGTCTGAGCGATCGAGGGGCAGCAGATTGGTTGTGGCAACGATCGAGCGAAGATCGAGGTTCGTTTGTGCCGACATTAGCTTGGTGTAATTTAAGCAAGCGCATGAATTGTATTGATTATACATTTCGATTGAATTCTTATAAATCATTTTTATTCTGAGATATATTCACGTTTTATATTTATTTTAGTTTAGTAAAGTGCCTGTGTATTAATTATTAATTTATTTATTCTGGCAATCCCATTATCCTAACTATCCTAACATGGCGCTGATTGATTATGCAAGGTAGAGCATGTATTTAAAGACAGTAAGTATAAAAGAAAAAGTGTTATCAGTTTACTTGGAAAAGTACACAGCTGTATAAGTGCTAATAATTACAATATATATATATATATATATATATATATATATATATATATATATATATATAGAAGATTGACTTTTATAGCATGATTGAATTATTATAATTATTGTTGAGTATTTAATGAAGTTCTGATGATTATAATTGAAGTCCTTTGCATATTTATAATTAAGAAACAAATAGTTTAATAGTAGACAATCTATTTCTGAAATAAAAAATTTTAGGAATCACGTTAATTTCAATATCAAACACAAATTCTTTGCTTAACTGTATCCCGGCATAAATATTTGCCTTAGGTTAAGTAATATTTAATTACAAGAGAGATACTAACGATTTGGGGCCGTGGCATAGTCAGTGCAAACACAATTAAGACAGGCAATTATTAGAATTTCAATAATTTGTAAACATTATAATTGCATTGTTAAATTTGAAAATATTGCTTTTTTAAGTCTACATCGTTTGCATAAAATATCATGCTGACAATTTTCAGAAGGCTTCTGAAACTACTTAATGAGTTGTTTAAGAATTATTAAAAAATATTTTTAAGAATATTAAATGTCGTCCTAATCAATAATATAGGTCTATAATATCTTTGTTAAAAAGGACACAAAGTATATGCAAAATTTTAAAGAAATACAATGGAATGCACGATCATTTAGAAATCAATAAAACCTTTTTCATTTACTGGACTGTGTATGAAAAATTTATTCCTGTATTTCATGCGTGCCTTTTTTAAAGTTCTAAAAATTTGAAAGTCTTTGTCGAATTTAATAATGTGACGTGATAATTGTTAAAATATTTAAATATTTAATCTAAAATAAAGTAGGTTAATGAATAAAGGTCGTGATACTCATAGATTCTAATAGTTAAAAATAAAAATGAAATTAATCATTATTTATTACACGTTCACTTTTATTTTTTATTTATTGGCTTTATCAAGTGTTTCCAAAAAACTTCATGAAACACTGCATCCCATAATAAGTGAAGATCAAATGTTGAGAATAATGGTGAGAGATTGTTTTATACTACTTTCCAATTTAATTACTGTATTCATACTAATGTAAGCTATTTTTTAAGGGTATTCTGAAAAATTTTGTTGATCGTACACATTTTCCAATCCTTTTTATACATGACAAATATAATAGAGATAGCAGCGTCTTAAATAAAATCTTTAAATCATTTATACAAATTTATTTGTGCACAGTGTCGAAAAATAATACCCTCGGAAATAATGAGCATTATCCGAACTTATGCTCGATTAACGAAATCATGGTTGTTCAAAGTAACAAACCTGTATCATGTGTGATTATATTTCTCTCACTAAGCAGTGATTTTCAGAGGAACCTTAAACAATTATTTCAAAAAATTCAGATATCTATTTGGTGGAATAACGGTGCTTTGTTTTTAATCATTAACAAAAAGAAAAACAGCTGTCAATTTGCATTGGAATTCCAACGCAATATATCTCAGTCTAATATTTTATACGCATTGTACTTATGCAATAATATTCATGATAAGCTGATGCTCTTCTATTTCAATCAATATAGTCCGTTCAAATTCAAATTTTGGATGGTTAAGGATATTCCAAACTCCGGAAACTCTAGCTCCATGTTACGAGAGTATATAGTAGATAAATTAATTTACTCTCAAGGTAAGATAAATTTTTGAATTTGTTAAAAAATAGTTTTTAACTATATAGATTGTTGCATATTTAGATTAACTGTTTGATCTACAGGAACTAGGGTTTTTTGTGTTTCTTGTTCTATTATGAAAGATTTATTTCAAAGTACATTTAATATTTTTACACTTACAGAATTTACAGAAATTCCAATCTTGCATTTCACATAATGAAACGATAGATAATTTCACGTTGAAATGTTAATGAAACTTTAAAGTTAAAGAGCCTCCTATTTTACCTTAATAAAACAAATGTAATAAATGATAAAATAAATTTCATAATCCCTAATTTTTTGACAATTCAGGGATATTGCTAAGTTTCTCAACGGGAATTTTCAGTTTCCCTTTTAAAAAGTCGCTTTTAACATTTTATTCTTGCTTTGTATGCATCTGCATCTTACTATCTATGACGAGGCTTCTTTCAAGAGATTAAATATAACGACTGAATTATGTCAGATATCGCTGAGAGACACTGCAGTAATTGAAAAAATATCTGAAGAAAAACTTTTTTCATATAAATATTTTGGAAATAAAAGAACAGAGAAAGAAATTATGAAATCTTAAATATGACTTATCAAAAAACAGCTCAAATTTTCCATTGTGAAATGTAACAATGTTCCTGTATTATGTGTAAAGTCGTATAGTTTTCATGTCCACTTTTACAATTCTTAAAATGCATTTCTAAAAACAACATGGAATTTCCTACTCTATGAGAATTGTAAATCAAAGACAGAGATTCCTAAAACATTGAGTTGACTATGAAAGGACCCTTACCGTAATTCTTAAAGTGGAAATAAGGCTGATCATCAAATATGGATTTTTAGGAAACAATCTTAGATTCTCTAATCGAACAGTTTTTCTAAAACATAAAAATACTGCATACGGATAAAAGTATCTTTTGCAAAATTGTCAATCAAACAAATATGCATAGAAAAATATGAAAAATTATATACATTTCAATTGATATTGAAATTTATATACTTAAATTAAACAGCTAAAACAGTTATAATTAACTTGAAAATTTAATATTGGTTAATAGCGTTTACGCTTCTGGGGAGAAAGAATATGATTAAATTCTTTCTTATTAAAATTCAAAATCGTGGATTCAAAAAGAAAGTCTGTACTTTTTTCATGTATTAAGTAATATTTTGAGTTTTTGAATTCTTAATATAGTCAGTTTTCAGTGATTCTGAAAATATAAGAGTACATGCGCTTCTCTAAAAGATTTATTCCATCGAAAATATATTAATTTATTTTAGAATGGTTGCAAAACCATTATGCAGGGTATTAAAAATAGAAATGAACTTTTTTTAATAATATTGTTAACAATATTAGTAAATAAACAACTAATGACTTATGAAGGACCACGAGTTCTTAGGCTGTAATAAATTAAATCCTAATTATAATTATAATTAATATAAGATTTATTTAAATGTTGAAACATAATAGCTATAATATTTTAAGTAGTTTTTGTCTCACTAAGACGATAAATAATAACATCGCTAATAACTAATTTTTAATACACTTTTGCTTCTTGCAGATTGTAGAAAAATTAATTCTGATGCAACGATTAATCTGAATGGGCAAATTATAAAAGCTGGGGCGTTTGCTTCTAAAGGAGCGGATTCTAACGTTTGGTGGGATAAAAAAAAGGCGGGATTTAATAGATTTCAAGGCTTTGGGCCTGACATGTTTCGCATAGTTTTCCAAATGCTAAACGCGAATATCATAACAAAGATGTACCCCGAATTCGGTGTGATAGATAGTAACAATAGTGCACGAGGATATTTAAAAGACTTCTATTCAGGAGAAATAGATGTTATATTAAACAGGATGTATTTACGAAATTATTGGAAGCTACAAATGTATCCCATTGATTTACAAGGACTGCATATAGTTTCACGAATAAATACTGCAAATTTTACATCTAAATTATCAGAGATTATTGCCCTAGAAAAGCTCATTTATATATTCGCAGTGTTTTTGATATTGATATTCGTCCTAAGGTGTATTTTAAATACTTCTATAATATCGTCCGTATTGGAATTATTTCGAATGTTCATCTCTACTCCTAGTTTAAGAGAGCCAAAGGATTTATGGAAAAAAGTTATTTTTCTCCTTTTGTTAAATCTTATCTTTGTGAATAATTCTTACATGCAAGGATATCTGTACCGTGTTCAAACTGCACCAGTCAGTGGCTCAAGCATAGATACAGTTAACGATTTGTTGATGTCCGATCAGATTGTTTACGCGACCAATTCGCTTCGGGAACAATTGGACTTTATAGGGTTAGGCGATCGGATAAGGTACGGCAGTTTTAGTGCGTGTATCAATCGTTTACAACAAGACGAAAGGGTTGTTTGCATTTCTGGATGGATAAGTGTCAATGCTTTTGAGTACGACAGGAGTGAAATTCACGTATCTAAACGCCCTTTCAACGTACGACCTTGTACATTTACAATAACTCCTCGATTAGGGCTACTTAATAAGTTCAACTGCATAATCAACAGAATTGTCGAGGCAGGTATTTATAAATTATTTGGGGAAAGATCGAAACGCTTATATCAGAAATTACCAATTCAAAATATCCCTGTTAAGCCGCTTAATAATGAAAATTTCCATTTCTTTTATAACTTCTTTTGGTGGGGCTATAGTTTTTCTATCATAGTTTTTCTTATTGAAATAATTGTTTTTAAATTAAGAAATAAAATTTACCTCAAGAACGACATTATCTAAAAGTTTATCTCAAGACTGTCATGTATGTGTGTCTATATATATATATATATATATATATATATATACATATTCCAGTACTGTGATGTAAATATTTGACGATAATCAAATAGAAAACAATACCAAAATAAGGATTAGTATCGAGATTGGTACATAAGAACTTTAGATACGATCGGCTATCAATAAGGCCAGGTGCATTATTCTGTCGAATATTTGTTCAATAAGACCTTAGGAAATAATTTTTAAGTTAGAATAAAGCTGTCCTAACAAAACATTTGTATGTAAAGATGTAAATGATACAGAGTTTTGAGAATTTAATAAATTTTATAGAATAAAAAGCTGTATTATTCTCTCTGTCATTTTTATTAATTATGACAACACTACATTGACTTATCATATATATATATATATATATATATATATATATATATATATATATATATATATATTATATATAAGATAAAAATTAAGAAGTAGCAGTAAAGGAGTAATTGAGCATGGCTTGAAAAAAATCGAACTATGTATCATTTTGATTCGATGATCCAAGCCAATTGTCATTTTTCAAAAGCTCAGAGCCCTAGAATACAGAGTTGTAAGAGTCTCTTTTAAAGGATTTGTTTGCTCATTTCTCATATCTTGTAGAAGCGTAACATATAGAAATATATGAAATTTAATTAGAATAGTTTCACATAAAAACAAAACTTAATGCGATATGTTTAATTATTAAAAGCTTCAAGTGATAAAAATGAAACCTTTGGATGCATTAGCCAAGTTTTCAAACTGGGATTGTAAATACAATTATTGTTTATCTCTTTCATTGTCCTCCACTTCCCGTCCTCTCTCATTACTCAGATATCATGGAAAGTTTGTACATTCGTGTAGGCAAAGGTCATCTCGGCTGAGTCGTCATTTAGTAACGTTCCAAAGAACAAATATTTGGAAAACAATATACTAATAGGTAGAAAATTGGATGGTAGACTGCGAGAAGTGTTATATAAAAATTGATAAGAATAAATAAACATTAAAAATAAAAAATAATTCGTCATCTTGAACGTTTTCGTGGCCATCTTGGAAACGCTTATAATACTCGTAAATTCTTGTTTTATTCATAGCAGACTCACCATAAACTTTTTTTAACATTTTACAAACATCACTACACTGTATTTCATTTTTTACGCAAAATTGAATACAAATTCTTTGCTCCATTTTTTTTCAAAAAAGAAAATCGCCAAGCTCAATAAACACGTCTAACATTACCGGTTGTCACATACAAGCAAATTACGTGTTGAAGAATTAATATTTAATCATTTTCAAAGAACTGTGGGAAAAAATTATATAATTCTAATTAATTAATTACAAAATATTATTCAATTGCAGGGGTTATTAGCAAACATCATAACGTCGGCTTAAAATGGTAATCAGATATTTTATGAGTTATATCAAGATTAATTGAATATATAAAGCATAGCCTGCATGGTTCTTGATGTCAGGGAATATCTATACTTCCAATTGAATATAGGAATCGATTCGTAAACTTTTTAATCGTAATAACCGATCTACCGTTTTTTTATACAATAATATAATTATATATTATTTTATCTTTTTTTTCTATATCAGTATTAATTTCAATGATTTTGTTTCTAGATCTCTCATGCATACTTTAAATTTAATCAGAAATGGTTGCTACTGTAAGATTGAGAAATTTACTCATTTAGATTAATTATGATTCTGATTAAATTTATTATACATATGCTTTAATAGGTAGTGTTTCTCAACATTAATTCTGAAGTGACGAAAACGATTTCTTCCCCAAAATGCATAATTGTATTATATATGAACGTACGCTATGTGGCATTCATTATGCTTATCATAAATAAATATAAAGATTGTCAGAATACTTAATAATTGTTAGGTGAAGGTAAAAGTTAATGTTTCAATTATCAGGTCTCGCGTGTTCGAAGCGAACTAGTTTATCCTTTTTTAAAAATTCATAAAGGCCGTCTAAAATAACTACATTCAGATGCCCGTCGTGTCGAAATTCGAATATTGCAAAGGACTCGCTCGTATTCAACAATTTATAGATATTCTTAACGTAATCATAAGCTGAAGTCGTCATAAGCGCACGAATCCCATACTTTCAACTTAAGAATGAGCGTCGCGAAGAGAACAAATACTAAGCCAGTGAAATCAACGTTTATCGATCGAGCGAAAAATACTTCGTTTTGAAGAATACTATTATGTATATTGTATAAATTATTAAAAAGCTTAGCTTATTATTCCTCTATTTAAAACTATTCTACGTTACTACGTTTCTGCAAGTTCCAAACAAATACGTAAACTTACCACGTGGAAGAATATTTTAAAATATTTGTTTATAAATTTTTGGTTATAAAACATTTAACACGTAACTTATTTCAATACGATTGATCGAAGTTGCTTTAAACTTTGCTAGTATATACTATAAACATAAATATAGGGCAAAATTAATTAAAATTCTGAATAATTTAATACATATAATATTAGGATGTTTCAGATTTTAATATAAAATATAAGAGAGACATTGTTTTTAATGTAAATAAAATTAGGTATTTGATATTCATCTTTGTACAAAAATAAAAAGTTTATGAATATTACAAAATTCATAAATATTCATTATACTTTTTACTCGCGTAAACTTAGCGAAATGTTTGCATTAGAATCTCTTATGTATCATTATGAATATATACATATCTTTATGAAGTACCGTATAAACCTAAAAAAAAGAATATTGCATTGTCAAAATGAAAAATTAAGTAATAGAAATAAAATAATTTAAATCAAAATTATTTTAAATAGGTAATTATTTGCTTGATCGATATAAATTTACTTCGACAGTCCTTCAAATAAAGTGATCCGGAAATTATTGTACTCTACTTCCGTGAAGTAAAATTATCATTTCATCAGACTAATATCGTTATTAATCCAGTATCCAATTAATTTATACTGATAATCCAACTATGTTATATTTGTTATATAAAAACGAAAGTCACTATTATTTGTTTAGTATATACATAATATTGGAATGTATGTTCATAATGTTTCATCAGACAGTAGCTTTTATGAATTACGAAAATCAAATATTGAGTGCAATGTTATAGAGAAGCACATTTAAATTGAACTGTTGCATAAAAACGCTAATGTAAACAAAATTTTTAGGAAATTATCAAACATATAATAAATATAGAAGATTAATATTTTTATCGAGGGTCCGGAAGTGGCCGTGACAAAAACAACAAAAATTTTCTGCAGAAATTGTTTCAGGCATTGGAGTTCGTCTGACTTTACTTAACTGTCAAGGTTAATTTGAAAATCACAGACTTTTTTTTAACAATCCATAACTTATCTCGCGAAAATACTCATGAATATACCATGTTTATTATATATTACAGTTGGAATAATAAAACTTTATCATTGATCTTTAATATACCGAAAAATATTCTTAACTTTATAATGGAATTTAATTTCTATACTCAGTTATCCATATATTTAATGCTATAGTTGGCTTTTATTTATGTTATAATATTTATAACAAATCACTGCTATTCAATGCATATTGAACAATATCTTTGCGCACTTTGGCTGCAATTTGTTACTGTCTGTTACGGGCAAAAAAATTAATTATTAAGTTTAAATTTAAAAAAAAAATTAATACTGTATAATTTTAGTTTGTACAACGTTATATTTTCTTTATAACTACATAATGTGAAATTAAATATCATCATTAACGACGTTATATGTATGACAAGTTTTTTGTAAAAGTTTCTTTATATCTGTTATGTTCTCGATTAATTTGCGATATTACAACTTATTGTGCGTAAAATACGATTATTTATGTTGTAATTAGAAATAATGAGCGAGTATAATGCAAAGCAGTAACGAGAAAAGTTTACATTCGGTGAAAAAAAAAAGTTAAATACGCGTAGTATGAATTAAAGGTTAACGCTATTTAATAATAAACCAGGGATTGCGAGCGAACTCTCGTTAAAGACCAATATAATGTATACAAAAGGTACACGCTTTACGGGTCGCGACGGGAAAATCTAAAATTTTCCTAAAATTAACACTTATACGGTTACACAAATGAGTGTCCGAATACTTGCTATGGGAAAATTTTGGGATTTTACAGATTTTTATTGAAAGGGAGTCGTATTCTGACTTGGAGAAATTTTGGAGAATTTCGAAAGAAGTTGAGGTGCTCGGTTTGCCACCTGGGGCTCACCAGTCGTCAGGTTGCGCGAGAGTTTGGGCTGCGATCACAGATTAGGGCTTATCGCATAAAATTTGACCCGCGCTAAAGGCACGAAGACTTTATAAATACGCTGTGCAGGCGCTTGCGAGCTCTTAACTCATCTTGTCTCTGTTCATGTTACAATAATTCTATCTAATATCTTATTAAATTTTTTACGTATGGATTCGAAATAAAATTAAAAGTAAAAATAATATATTTAAGGAATGGCGCCAAAATTAAATGCCTTGAAATGTTGCGCTAGGTAATTGGAGCGACATATCTAATTACAATTAATTATTTATTGTCTATAATTAGTATTCATTTATTTATGAATCAATTATTTTATTAATTATTATTATTCGTTTGTTCATCGCTGTGGAGACATTTCACTTGTTTTGTATGAATAACAAAAAGAAAAAAAAGATCATAAAAACATCTGCAGAGCGACCATGGCTAATAAAACTGCGTGAAAATGCTTGAGCGGCTCTCTTTTGCATCAGCGTCCGTAATCTCAGCGCGTGTCTATTATATTTCAATATTTTCGAAATCCGTATTAACGTATTATGTGTATTTTTATAAATATTCAATATTTGAAGATTATACAGTTTCTTTGTTTATTTCTTCTTTAATTCTTTGTTTTAACTAAAGTCCCAGCAAAATATTAGTTTATTATACTGTCACTATATTGCCTACTAGATTTTTGGGAAAGTTGCTCAAGTGCTTACGAAATATGCTGCCGTAACCCATCAAATTCATGTGTCTACATTTCGAGCTATCGAGACATGTTTATATCAGCGGTGCGCTCGGATCGAGTTTTCAAGTTTTAAAAATTCATTTTTGCAACTAAAATGTTAACAATTATAAAAACTAAAACGATCTGAGGGCGGCTGAAATTTTTCGCCCTCGCTGGAAATCCTTAAACAATCGTAATTTGCGCTACACAATATCTTTTTATGAGCAACAATTACAACTTCTCGTTATTCCGTTAAATGATTAGTTACACTTATTCCAAGTAATCCTCGTTTTTTACGCGAAAATAAATCACATTAAAAATCGGTTCATATGATTTTTATGCAAGTTCCAGGTTCTCAAGAATGTCGATGAGGGAAAAAATGTTCCATTAATACGAGAGAAAAAAGACTTCAAGATTATCAGTATACGAAAATTCTATAAGTTTCTCTGGTGGAAGCAATTTTGAATGTATTTTATGAATCTACGATCTCTAGATAAACATTTATTCCAGTTATCTTTCTGTTTAGATAAAAAAAAGTGATCCGACACACGAGTGATTGATTCGGTCCAGATTGAGACAAATAACACTGATTAATCCCAAAATTAGCTTTAAAAAGTTTCAAAACCAAACGTTCTCCTATGCTTAAGATATATCATGATACATTCTTACTTGCAATTAGTAATTTACATGAATTACATGTATTGTGGAGCTGGATCATTTTTTCTAACAAAAATCTTTCTGTTGGCGCAAGATTCAAAGAAGGAATAACATGAATAATTAATAAAACTAATAAGTTAATCTATGTCCTGAGATGTTCTTACTTATTCTCAATTAAACTTAGGTCAATTGTAAAAAAGTCAATTGAATAGGTATAATAACCCGTATAAGTTCAGCCGAATATTCCGGTATTCAAAATACAGATTTCCATTTAAACAATTCCTTCAAGTAAATTAATTGGAGAGAAGTTTCCATTTAAAATTAAACAAGTAAAATTTTGAAGGTAATATCGAGTTATCTCGCTCAATCTGAATCAAATCTGTTATATGTTTATTTAGATATCTTCTACTGCATCATTATTAATGCCCTGATTATTCCTATCCAATAATAATGTCATAAATGTGCGAGACATGGTGCTTCTTTTATATAACAAATTTCACTTTGTTTATAGTCCAGTTTCTAATAAGACTGGTGATATGTTTATTTAAACGAATACGAAGTATATACTATACGGCATAAATTAATTAAAATAATAAACGTAGGTGAAGGTTTAATTTAATGCTTTAATAATCAGGTCTCGCGTGTAGCTGTTCAAATTGAACTGATTTTTCTATTTTACAAATTTATAAAGGTCAGATAAACTATAATAGCATACTAAAGCGATCAGCGGGTAAATGATGTACAAAAAACTCAGTAATATTGAACGGATTAGGTATTCGTATATTCACAAGTATAATATAAATTTTGTACATCATCGAATAGTATAGTAGCAATCAAATAACACGATTTTAAAGACTAGAAATAAGGATGAAAATAGTTATTAGTTTTTTCGTATCTATTGTTGTTATATTTCATTTATTGATATTGCCCAGTATGTCTGAGCATCTTCGTCCAAAAATGTTTTCCATAAAATATGACAATCAATTATTGCGAACAATGGTGAGATATTATTCTTAGAGCATGTGAAATTTAATTAATGACTTATAAATATTAATGTCAATTTCATTTTTAAGGAAATCGTTAAAAAATACATTGGCCGTATAGACATGCCAATTGCTTTCATAAGCGCTAGATGCAGAAGCGATAGTATTATATTAGGTAAAATTTTTAGGTCAATTGTATCAATTAACTTGTATGGATTACCAAAGAATAATACGCTAGGAAGGGAGGAGTATCTTCAGAACTTATGCTCAATTGCGAAGACTATGTTGATTAAGGGAGACGAACCTGCATATAGTATGATTATATCAGAATCTGCAGTTACAGATTTGCAGAATAATTTTAAACATATATTTTCAAGAAGTATGGATTTCATCTGGCAAAAAACTGTAATTTTGTTTCTAATCTTTAATAGGGCAAAAAATAATTGTAAATTTATGTTGGAATTTTTACGTCATTTATCCATCCACAACGCTTTATATACATTGTCCATATGTAATAACATTCATGACAAGATGATGATCTATTCCTACGATCCTTATAATCAATACAAGTTTAAATTTTGGATGGCTAAGGATATGTTGAATTTGCAAAACATTAATTCGACATTATGTAAATATGTGCATGGATCATTTTATTTTCCAAGTAAGATAAATGTTATAATTATAATTTTGACAAGTCGATTAGATACCTTGAAAAATGCATATAATAAAAATTTGTAATATTAAAAAACACGTCATTATAAATAATTTTTTTCTTTTAAATTTATAGTTATGAAAATGTGGATATTAAGGAATTGAAATATAACGTTATTAATTTATCATACGCTAATTTGTTATACTTACTAAGAAAAAATAGCATCGATAATTTATTTTCCATAAAAAACTTTTACTTTTTTTCAGACTGTAATACTATTAACTATGATAAAAGAAAATATCTAGATGGACGTATTACAAAAGCTGGGGTAGTTGCTAGTGTAGGAGCTGGTTCTAATGTCCAGTACCATAAAAACAAAATAGGGTTTGATCGATTTCAAGGCATTGGACCTGACATGCTGCGCATAATTTTTCAAAAATTAAATATGAACGTTACAACGAAAATTTACTCCGATTTTGGAAATTTTGATCGAAATAATACATCAAAAGGTTGTTTAAGCGACCTATTCTTAGGGAACATAGATATAGTCTTAAATGAAGTGTATTTACGAAATTTCTGGGAACTGCAAATATATCCCTTTGACTTTCATGGACTTCACATAATTTCACCACTGAAGTTTGCAACTGATATGTCTATAATAACACAGATTTTTATTCTAAAAAAGTTGATTTATTGTTCTCTAACGTTTTTGATGTGTATTATTATTCTAATGTATCTGTTAGACATTTCTATATCATCATCGTTTTTAGAATTTTTTAGACTACTCGTTTCTACTCCAAGTTTGCGAGCACCTCAAAAAATTTGGAAAAGATTTTCATTTTTTTGTGTCTTGAACCTGATCTTTTTCAACAATTCCAGCATCTTGGCATTTTTTTATTCTATCGAAACTGTGCTGTCCGATGCCATAAACATTAAAACATTCAATGACTTGGTAGAATCGAATTTTTTAGTTTATGCCAGACCTTCTCTTCGTGAGCAATTGGATAATATAGGGCTGGATAATCGTCTAAAAGAAGGTGATGTTAATATGTGTATGAAACTTTTGCATAGAGGTAAAAGAGTAACTTGCATTTCTCTTTTGGTCGATATAGATAAATTTGAGTTCGACAGTACTATAATGTATCTATCTAGAATTCCGTTCAATATAAGACCATTTACATTCTCAATATCCACACGATTTGCTTTATTTAATCAATTTAACTGTATAGTTCAAAGACTTAACGAAGCTGGTATTTACAATTTATTGTATCAACGGTTAAAATCTTCTTTGGAGAAACAAACTATTCAAATTAGTACTTTTAAATCTGCAATAAATGATAATATTACTTTCCTTTATTATTTTTGGTGCTTTGGTTGTATCTTTGGAATTGCAGTATTCCTTATCGAAATCATTGTTTTCAAGATTACGAAAATCAGGGCTTTCCAATGGAAGTAATATTTAAATTTTATGTTAACGATATTTTTATATTTGTGATGGTGAAACTATTAATAAACTTCGAGATAAATATATTTTAATTTCTTGTGATTGCTGGATGCTATTGGTTAGTAATGAAACATTATACATTTATTTGTTCACACTCAGTGAAGAAAATACAATTTTCTCCCTGTATCATAAAAAAATAATAAAACATTCATTCACTAATGAGGGAATGAAAAATAAAATGAAATTTTCGCAATAAATATTTTTATAATTATTATGCGATATAGTACTATAATATGTATATATTATAATCGACTGATCCTAAGTTAACATTGTTTTCACTTAAAATAGTCATTGAAAATTGTATTTTGCAACCTCCTATGTATGTAACTCGTAAGCAAAATAGATGACCATACGACCCAACATTACTCTTTGTCACTTTGTAGGAATCACCTATTTTGCTCACTTGTTCAATATATTATTTCTTCATTCAAAAACTAATATCTTTTTGCTCTATATATGCTTTTACTAAGTTGTTATTTATATACTAGCATTCCCCGTCTCGGCTTCGCCCGAGATAATAATTTAACCGATTTCATAAACAATTCAATATTAACTAAGTAAAAAGTACTCTATATATAAAAATCTATATTACTATAAATAATTGACCATAATTTATCTATCGTCACTTCTATATAAAAAGCTGCTTCAATGTAGCGTCCACTTCAAAAAGTTGATATTTTGCTAACAAGTTTATTCAACACACACACAAACACACACACACACACACGCGCGCGCTCTCTCTCCCTCTCCCTCTCTCTCTCTCTATACATATGACTTCTATGGGAAAAATTGTACTTTCGAGTTCGAGCGGTAGAAAAAGATGTCCAAGTGTCCCAAGAGTACGGAGAGTATCATCTTCGGACGATAAAATATGTCTCGGGACGACTGCTATAGAAAGTTTTGTGTTGGGGAGGTAGAATACAATGTCCAGTTATCCCAGGACGTCACTTACTGGGATGTGCATATTCGAATGATAGAAAAGGAATGTCTTCATAGAAGTCGTACTGACATACCTGGACCTCGTTTCCCAACTATACACGATAGTCCCAGTAGAAGTCGCCCCGAGAAAGCTAGACATCGGTTCCTAATGACTAAACACAGTACTCCCTGTAGAAGTCGTTTGGAAAGACCTAGATATCGTATTTTACCATCCCAACACGAATCTTCCCATAGAAGCTGATTTCCTCATACCTGGACATCGTTTTCTATCAACTAAATAGAATATTCCCCATTCAAATCGCCCAGAGACACCTGGACATTGCATTCTATCATCCGAACACACAACTGCCTATAGAAATCGTCTTGAGGCAACGGGATATCGTAATCAACCGGCCGTAGACGCCAATACAATATTTCTTTGTAGAAATCGTATTTAAAATGTTTATATATAATATGTGCAATATAATATACATATAATATATATATATATATATATATATATATATATATATATATCTTTTTATATTTCCGTTTTTAATTAAATACCGTGAATATTTTAGTAGTGTAGCCAACTGAATTCAATCAAAATGTTGGTGTGCGAATAGTGTATTTTTTAAGCAGACAATGGATATTGCCTTTTTATGTAGAAGTGACGATATATTTTATATATTAATATACATAGTTTCGAGGTTGTTAGTAAAGAACCCTACTTTGTTATCATTTCTTTTGTTCAAAACTAAAAAAACAGTTAATATAATGTATAAAAACAAAAATATAATTTGTCGTCACAAAATATATTCAGTATGCTTTGGCATACAGAACCATTTTATAAGAGAAGGAGGAAAGAAAGACACAAATACACACACAGAGAGAGAGAGAGAGAGAGAGAGAGAGAGAGAGAGAGAGAGAGAGAAACAGACAGACAGACAGACAGACAAATTTCCCCACGTAAGAGAAAATAAAATTTATAAAAATCAAAAGATATCCATAAGGTGTGAGAGTAGTCTCAGAATAACCTGAAGAACAAAAAGTATAATACCGATTAACGTCACACCTTCTTTAGGATACGAATCCCAAAGTTGGATATGAACATTAGTTTGAGCTGGCCTGGTATTAATACTTTCAGCGGACTACTTTCAGTGAATGACAAATGACAAATTTCAGAACAATCGGTTCAGTACTTTTTTCGGTTATCGTGTACAAACAAAAACACGCTTTGACTTTATAAATTAATAAGTATGATATGATATGATATGATATATGATATGATATCTAATTATAAATTAAATTATTAATTAACTGAAATTGTTAATAATAAAAATGTTATATTGAAAATATTGTCCAAAAAAATGTATGTTTTATTCAAAATTGTCGAAACCATTATCTAGTATGAAATAAAATGCTTAGCAAAAATAAATTCTAAAAATTTAAATAAAATATAAATAACAAGTAAATATCTAAAATCTAAACTATTTTTTTTTTAATTAAATAATTATTGTACTTTTCTAGAAATCTATTTTAGCTTTTAAGTTCATAATATTTACTTCATTAATCACTTTACAGCAAAAGGAAATTATGATATTTTGAAATCTTTTTGGCTGAAAGCAAGATTAATCAAAAGATTTTTAGACACTTCTACTTTAGAAAAGTATTCTTATTTTTAATAAAGGTTGTGCGAGGAATTGACTTGCAAATATTTGTTATATTGATGTAAACTAATCAATCACTAATAATAAAATTCATTCATCAGAGCTGGTTGCTACGTTAATAGATAAATAAATTTTCGATTGGTGGAAAATCAATAATAATAATAGTGGTTTTTTGAGAGATTTGAGGGAAAGTGAATGCTTGGAGCGGCCTTTGTTTATTCATTTACTAGTTTTATTTAGGTGCAGATATATTAGTAGTATAGATATATAGTAAAGAGGAAAAATATAGTAAAAGAATGAAATTAGTAGAAGAAAGTAAATAAAAATTTAAGTGATTTTTGTATAAAAGAAAGAGACAGAGATAAATGCTGTGAGGAGACAAATATTAAAATCATTTAAAATAAAAAGAAATAGAAGTATACAAGTGGAAGTAGTAACGGGTGCAAGAGAGAAACGGAGAGAGAAGTTGAATTAGAAAAAGAAATATAATGAAGGGCCCGAAAGTATTTGTCAAAATAATTTTTAAATTATATTTTCATTTCCCACGTTTTAAATAAGTGAGCATCTGATAAATTTTAACGCACGCTCAGTGTGTTGCATTCTTATATATTTAACCTTTAGACTGCCGGACTGGCTCATATATGAGCCACCTGTGACCTTGACAGCTACTCGAGAGATATGAGGTGTTTTTATGTATAAATTTTGCACATCAATAATATCAATTTATATGGCAAAAATACCGGCAGTCTAAAGGTTAATAACTGTTAATCTAACATAGACGCAAATTTTTATAAAATAGATTTTCCATATCATCGAATGAAGAACAAAGGCGATACTCTAAAGATCGAATATCTATGAATTTTCTTAATTGGCTAAACTAATTACTTGTAAACTTAATTGCTCTAATAGTGCGAGAATCGGC
Source organism: Sycobia sp. Sy_11 (assembly GCA_018907035.1). Lineage (NCBI taxonomy): Eukaryota > Metazoa > Arthropoda > Insecta > Hymenoptera > Epichrysomallidae > Sycobia > Sycobia sp. Sy_11. The sequence continues at coordinate 1,827,459 of JACCIC010000049.1, read as the reverse complement.
AGTGCAGCGAGGGCCACGCGCTACAGAACTTAAATATTTCAAAAATTTTGATGACTTCTGATCTAATAGTCAAATCATTTTTAAAAGTAGATTTTGTAGATGAGAATATCAGATTTAAATGACAGATACATTTTAATGACATACGCGCCTATAAAAAATGTTCTTGTATAAAAGTGTATCTTTATTGATATTTTGATTATATTGTATAAAATTCTCTAACCTAATTTTTAAACGCAACTTCGTAGTACTACTGCACCGCGTGATAATAGCAGAATAGATATAATTTAATTATTTAATGACGGAAATTACGCAAATCTAGTGCGTATTCACTGGATGGACAAAATTAAATAACTAGAAACATAATGAAAACGGAGTAAACAAATTCACTGCATAATAACATTAATATAATAAAAGGTTTTTACATAAAACTTTTTTTGAATCTTAGTATAAATGAATAGCTTTCTATCAAGCATAGTTAGAAGTAGTATAATGTTTTAATATTGACGCAATAATTATTTGAAAATCTCTCCATCCAATTTCAAAGAATATAGCATGGTCATCCGAAGGCTGTAGTATCCATACTTTCCTTCGGAGCACGACCGCGCTCCTTGATTATACTAAAATAATGACAAGCAGATTTTATCTCTGTTTATGATCACCTCCGAACAGTTTGAAGAAGTTATCAAATGACAACTTGACCGCCCCCATCACTTAAATTGAAATTTTCCTTAGTGCCGGACGTTTCTAACCGCTATGGTTCATTTTAAAAGACTTTTTTAACAGGTCTTTTATTTTGAAATTAGTTCGTTTCAAACATGCCTAACAATAATGGCAATTCTTTTTTAACGTCAGTCGCAATGGATACTAGCCCAGTGCAACAGCAATCTGTACAAAAGGGACCGGAAAGAGTGATAGGTGACGCCTCAAATCCAACTCAAGAGGTGGTTAATCCTCAAAAAAACAATTATACTCCAGAATTAGAGAAGAAAAAAAGTAATGGTTTTCATTGCTTTAACTCATCGATTAATTCTGGAGTACATTAAATTAATTCCAAATGACAATGACCTGATGCTCTCTGATCATATCGACAATATATCATTTACTGCTCCAAACTTAATCAGGTAAGAATACAATGAGACTGGTGGTAGGCTATCAGAAATATTAGCTAATACTGAGTTGAAGATAACTTTTAAAGAGAAAAGTTGCAATTACTCTGGGGACAATTTTCTAAATATTTTAAGAAGTAATACACAAAACGTGAAATACCTTACGGAAAATTTCCACACAATAATCCAGCCAACAGGTATGACATAGCGAGACATATATATGACTTCATAGTAGGATTGAGTTTCATAATGAAAGAATTACGTTTTGACCACGGTGTGATGATCCACCGTAGGGTTGGGAATAAGGAAGAAGTTATTGAGTTGAAACAGTATGGGGTTTATGGTGCACACCATATTCACTGTGAGGGTGTGATTCTTCTAGTAATAGATCACTGGGATGCTTTAGTTAACCGAATAAGAAAAATATAACGTCCACGACAATAATAACATGACATTTTGGAAATATCTTTCAAATTAAACTAAAGAAATTATTGAAATCAATTTTAGAAAGTCAAGTATATGTAAAAATTGTAATTTTTTATCATTTCAAACTTTATTTCTTGAATTTATCCAATTCATTTACATTAAAATAATTTCTTATAATTTGTTCAAGAACGAATTTAGGAAAGAATTTTTAATTTATCTAATTCAGGTTGGTTAAAACAATTTTTGTCAAATTTTAATTAAATCAAAGGTGTTTATATATATTTTCAATGAAAGTATTGAAATCCGTGTTATATTATCAAGTAAATATCAAGTAAATAAAATCAAGTTCTGAAGTTTCGATATTGTCATTTACTAGTAAATCTATTACTTATTTAAAATAACAAATGGAAATAAATCATGTTCAAGAATCATATATGTTACGATCACATGATAATTTAATCAATGAGAGTTATGTTATAAGTAATATAAGTAATTATAAGATATAAGAGATTTATTTAGCTTGTAATTTTATATGTAAATATAAATAAAAGGTGTATTATAAGTTTCTTATAGCTAGCTTTAGTATTCTATAGACTTACTTTTAGTATAGTTTGTAAAAATATGTAGCTTAATCTCCATAGAAATTTCGTTAAATAACGCGAACAAATGAAATATATTCGTATATATTATTATATAAAAGTTTGAATGATTGTAAATTTTAAGAAGTTTCCTTTTAATAATAATAGTAGATTTATACAGTCGGCGTAATCTTAAGTTAAATAATTGAGTCGCTTGATATTCTCGGTTCCGGTGTCTGAAAAAAAAAATGTAATGTGATCTCGCAAAATGATTAATCTCGGACAAAGCGGTTCCGCGTGCGACAATAATGTGGCGATATATTTATGTAAAATTAATGTACAACAGAGACTGGGAAATTATAGATATTCGTTTCTTTTAAATAATATTAAAATTCACTTGAGTTCGATCTTTCATTATATATAGATATACACTTATATTATATTTAGGTGAACATTCTTCTGCTATTTTGTGTGGATAATTCATTATTATCAGAAAAAGCAGGTATGAACTTGCCAGGCCCATTCCCACAAAGATTATGCTGTTTTTTTTTTAATTTTTGCAAATTAAATAATATTTTATTATATATAATTGCTATCTATAATTCATTCATAATAAACTATAAATCACATGTATTTATATTTTTGGATATTAGAAATGTATGTAGTTACAAAATTGAAAGTTATTAACCAATAAAGCTTCATTTATTGATATTACTGTATATATTGTAAAAATTTTTCATGCATAAATTAATTATTAACAAAAAAAACATGAATGAATTTTAATAACGAGTCGCTTGAAAATATTTTTAAAAAATTACAAACTTACATTTCCCTTTATTTTGAGGATTGGGATACTTGGACTATTCATTTAAAGAAAGATGAAAAGTTAAGGGATACATTTGTAAGCAAAATAGTATAGTATATTTATTTTATATAAAAGGATGCTTTGTTTATAAATGTTAAATATATCAAAATATATTCTTCATTTCAGACGATTTATGTGAAATATAACATTGATAAAGCAGAAAATAATGCATTCAACGGAATTAACAAGAATGTACAAAAATTATTTACTAAGGAACAAATTTAAAATTTTACTGCCTTCAAAAAAGCGAATAAAACTGTCGTGTTTACTGATTTAAGTCCTATAACTTTTTAAAAATTAATTTTATTTCATTTTCTGTATTACTTTAACTATTTATTCTTTATCTATAGAAATAATGAACATTAATATAATTAACTTTCAAATGTTCTTACTAATTCACATAGAGGTCTGAATGCCAATATTTATCAGGTTTTTCATACAGCTCTAAGTTCAGTATTTGCTAATGCCAACGATTAGGCTAGTCGAGAAATAATAAGAGTCGAGAAATAATTTTTATAACATTACGTCATGTTAAAATGTAAAAATTAAATACTTATATATTTATTTAAAACCGTTCGAGTGAACACAATGCCAAAATGGGATAACTCATTGTCGTCGAACCAATTTCCTAATATTAAACTACACTGTGACTGATGTAATCAAGAAATATATTTAGAAAAAATGAAATTCAAGGCATAGAGTTTATTTACGATCCTTTTCAATTGTAAATGAAAAAAGCAGCGAAGTACTTGTTATTACCGATGATTTTACTGCAGGGTAACAAAGCCATGGTAAATGATGTACGGCGACATTTATGCATAATTATCTTTAAGCAAATTTGAAGTCGATGACACACGCTTGATAAACATGCAAATTATGGGATATCTAGCATATCCACATTATTCGGTTAGCTATCGCAGTGTGAATTGCTATTTAAGGCCTATATATTATCTAGCGTACTAAAAAAGACCTGGTGCGTGATTATCATGATAATTAAAAGAAAATTACAAGAGCCGCCTTATACTATCTTATGATACTTACGGAAGAAACTAGTATAAATCATGAAGAAAAACATTTAAAAATTTACAATTTTTAAAAAGTTTAAGAGCCGTAAAGAGCTAGTTATGCAACATTATAATAGAATTTGAGATCGATACAAGAATAACCTCTCTGTACAATGATTTCAGTTCCGATTATTGCACGTACTTAAGTATGCATGGTGATAAGACATACTGTGAGAGTGCTTGAAAAAAAAAGCATCGCCATCTATCGGTGAATGATGGAATTGACAACGGAGGCTATATTAACGTGAGAATGAAATCTTACTACTAGAGGGAAAATATATATAATTTAACTAAAAAATGAACACCTTCCTCTTTTTTTATTCAAATGGACATTTGTTCCATTTTTTTCAAGTAAATAAAGTCTTTTTTATTTTATATTCATGAAATTCTTACGTAATTTTTATTCGCAGCTAAATACTATATTTTCTATACAATATACGATTCCACTGATATAATTTTCTTTTCATTTGTTTCAAATATAACTAAAAAATTTTAAAAAATTTAAGTATAAATAAATGTCATTTATTTACATTACTTGTATTCGTATACTGCACTTGTCAATTCAGATTACTATAATGTTAATTTCTTATTTTATTGTAAATAATTTGATCAGGTCAATGTATTAATATATGATGATCTAATGCTTTCATGGTTATTTTATGCAAATTTAAAACAATTAACATATCCATATATGGACTTATTATGGATTTAATGTCTATTCAGTGTTTTGTTACATTGTTATTGAAAATATGAATAATCAATGAAAATATTAATTACCTTGCACGTACTAGTACTTGAATATGCTAAAAAGGTGAACCAATAGTCTAAAACCAATCTCTTAGTACAAGAACAAAAAGCAATATTCAAGAAAGTAAATGAATCTTATAATACAATGTATTATTTTATTATTATTACTTTCTTAAAATACCTTATAACTATAATTACTCATTAATATAATTTATATTAAAGCAGAACATTCACTACATAAAAGACTAGTTAGTTAGAGGGTGTATAAGTTATGTATATGATTTTAATGTCCCAGTAGAAAACTGGTGTTCTTTTGGCCATTGAGAATAAGCATCAGAATTTGCAATGTATTTATTTTATTTAAAAATTTTTTGAGGTGTATTTGATGTAAAATAGGAGAAAATCTTATAAAAATTGGTATTGTATAATATTCAGAAATAAAAAAATTTGTATATATCAGCGAAAAAACATTTAGAAAAATTGTAAAAAATATTTAGTAAATAATGACGAAAATTTAGTTAAAAATAAATTGTACGAATGTCCTTTCGAATAAAAAAAGATGTTCATTTATCAGTCAGATTATCTACATTTTTCTCATAGTGATAAGATTTGGTTCTGCGGTGGGTGTACGTGCACCAAAATGGCGTTATTTTCTACGGAAAGGGAAAAGATTTTGTGTATATGTTGCATATTTTTCATGACACGAGAAATAAATCGAAATATTATTTTTCTTTGTAATAATACGTTAAATGAAGTTTAGTGATGAGTTTTTATAATGAAAAAAAATTGGAAAAAAATCATTATAATTAGAAATCTTGCTGAGGCTATCGTATAATTATTATTGATTTTTTAAACATTAAACGAGCGGTAGGAAAGTTTATCTTGACATTTCTGAATTTCAATTTTCAGAAAGGAGTAATTAAAAGTATTAGATACTTATGACTGATTCTTACGGTCTGGGGCTTTTTATTTAGGTAAAAAGAAATTCAGTCTAAAAGTTTATATGTAATGCCTAATTTGATTAAGTTTTTAACATGTAGATTTAGTTGCTTTAAATGATATAAATTAGTTCCGAGCGAAATATACTATTTTCGAAAAATAATACACAATACAAACAATCGCCATATCGAAGTAGAGCAATAGCGTAGAAGACATTGATATTCGATAGAAATCATATTTTTTCAAAGAAATTTATAAACTACTTCCTTTTTAGATCGATTTAAAATTAAATTTAATAATCTGTACATAAGACCTGTTTTACTCAGCAATTTAATTAATACATTAACAAATCAGATAAACAATTATACGTAACGGACTTCATCTAATTGTGCTATCAAGATTATCAATGAAAATCTATTGCAGTCTATTTTTATTTTTATATGGGTCAATATAATGCAGGGCTGGGAACTCTACAGCGTTACGTTCAAGCCTCGGTACTGATTATGTGATACGAGGTCGGTGGTAAAATTTATATGAATATTATTTATCAATACAACGTACACTTCTTTCGTCACAAATATAATGGAAGCATACATAGAACATCCTTAATTGATGTAAATTATTTACTTATGCTTAAGTATGACAGAAATATGATTTTTGTTTTTTTAAATTTGGATAATTAGACAATTATTCTTAAATTTCCTTAAAGTTTTGTTACAATTACTTATAAAAACTAATTGTTTTTGTTATAAATGAAATAGAAGAACTGTAATAAAAGTGGGTGTACGTATATATTACTTATAAAAGAAGATGAAATTAATAAGTAATTGTTTAATATGCACAATTACTACTTATTTATTTATTTTTCCAAGCATTTCTAAAAAGATTCTTCAAACAGATTATACTATCATGTACGGAAATCGATTACTTAAGACAGTGGTAATGTATTAATGTGAAAAATATTGTAAACAACATCTAAATCAATCACCGTATCAGTACTAATGTAAATTGAATTTTTAAGGACGTTCTGAAAACTTACTTTGATCGTACATTTCTTCCAATTATTTTTGTAAGTGACGTAATCAACAGAGATAATTTTGTATTAAATAGGATATTTAATTCACATACACCACTTTATTTATGTACGATACTAAGAAATAATTCGCTGGGATGCGCTAGCTACTTGCAGAATTTATACTGGAAAATGGAAACGACAGTCATTAACGGGAATAATTCTGTGTTCAGTGTAATTATATCTATCTCAGCAATCCATTATTTCGAGAATAATTTGAAACAAATATTTCCAAGCAGTACAGAACCTACTTGGTTGAATAGTGAAGCTTTGTTTCTGATCATTAATAGAGCTAAAAATAGTTGTAAATTTGCGTTAGATTTTTTACGTAATTTAGCCATGTTTAATACTTCGTATACCTTATACTTGTGTAGTAATCTTCTTCAGGAGGCAATGCTTTATTCTTTCAATCCATATAGTCGATTCAACTATAAATTCTGGACGTTTAACGCTCTTCTGAATTTGCCCAATAATACCTGGAAGTTATTAGAAAATGTAGTGAATGATTCATTTGACTATCGAGGTAAAACAAATTTTATTGACCTGAATGCTTCACAGGCCAAAACGACTTGCTAAAATAAATCATGGAAAATTTTAAATGATATAATAAAATATACATTCTTCTGCCTTATCTAAAAGCTAAAAGAAATTTTCTATTCAATTATTTTAATGTGGATTACATAAGCAATTTTTCATTTTACAAATATAGTTCTTAAACTGTAAAATAAATTAGTATTACAGCTTAAAGAAATTGAACATGTCTAGCTAATCGCTTTGGCATGTTATTCATTCATAAAGACATTGTGCACTAAAGATAGCATATTAAAATCTTTTCCAAAGTATCAATCAATTCAATTTTTTTCTAAATTGTCCATGTAGCATAATAGCAACGAATAGGAAAAGATGTGTGCCAAGTTTTAGCAGTTAATCAGATCATAGATACATGGCTTAGATCGATTTATTTCCGTGGGTATAAAAGATAACTGACAAGAAAAAATATCTAACTAAATCTAGATAATTTCTATATACATTTACAAATGTCTTTTGAAAGATTTATAAAATGGCAAACTAAATATATTATTTTATAAACACTGGGTTGTAGCATAGATCAAAAAGGATTTGTGAAAAAAACTTAAATTCAGATTTAGTAGTAATATTAGGATATTGTAATTGTTTAGAATTACAAATTATTATAAAATATTTTCTTGTTTTCTATAAAGTAAATTATTCTACTAAATTGAGAAAGTATCTTCTTAAATGAAGGAAATATTTACCTGATTGGCCTGATTAGTCCACTTAAATCAAATCACGTCGTCTTAAATATATGTAGTGAATATTTTCTTCATTTAAGAAAATTATTTACTTGGTATGAAACAAGAAAATATTTACTTAATAACAGAAAAGTTTTTTTGTTTATTAATAAAATTACTTATTTAAATAACGATTAGTATTTGAATTATAATAACACGCACTTTAATTGTGATAGCACTAATAATTTATTCTTCTTAAAAAAAAAAAACTTACTGTTTACAGATTGCAAAATTGTTAATTCTAACACAATGAAAGATCTAGGTAGAAACATCATAAAGGCTGGAACATACGCTAGTTTTGGATTGGAGTCGAACGTCGTTTTTGATAAAAGTAAAGTAGGCTTTAATCGATTCCAAGGCATTGGACCTGATATGTTTCGAACAATTTTTAAAAAATTAAATCTCAGTGTCGCAACGAAACTCTACTCAAATCCCGATAGCATTGACAGCAATCATATGGTTCAAGGATATTGGAAGGACTTAAACTCTGGCGAAATTGATCTCATACTAAATAGAATGTATTTGCGAGTTTCCTGGAAAGAACAGTTATATCCTGTTGATCTTTTTGGAGTGTTTCCAATTTCACTAATGAACTCTGCCAAGTCCACATCCAAATCTTTACAGATTGTCAATTTAGAAAGAATAATTTATTTATTCATAGTATGTTTGATGTGCATTATTGCTCTGAAGTATCTTTTGAAAATCTCGATAAAATTATCAACTTTAGAATTCATCAGAATATTCGTCTGCACTTCCAGTCTGCGGCAACCAAAAAAATTATGGGAAAAAGTTTTTTTTCTTTTAGTTTTGAACCTGATTATTCTGAATAATACTTTGATACAAAGCTTCTTTTCTGCTGTTCGAACGGCGCCAAGTAGTAAGCCAGGAATAGAAACATATCACGATATCAAAAGTTCTAATCTACCAATTTATGCAAGTACATCTGATAAGGAACAGTTGGAAACAGATTGGGGTGATCGAATAGAATACGGCAACATTAGTACGTGTATGAATCGTTTACTTAAAGGCGAAAGGCTTATTTGTATCTCTAATTGGGCAATTCTCAACAGTCTTACAGACGAAGACACCTCTGTTTATTTGTCTCGAACTCCTTTTAATGTGAGACCTTATACATTTACCGTATCCTCTCGATTTCCTTTACATAAGAAGTTTAATTGCATGAGTCAAAGACTTAGCGAAGCAGGTTTTTATCGTTTATTTTGCGAACGATCCAAACGCTTTCATGGAAAGATGTCTCAAAGTAATACATTTCATGCATTTAGTAATGAAAGTTTTATTCTAATCTATTATGCTTTTTGCTTTTGCTGCATCTCTGCTATATTAATTTTTTTCATGGAAATCATTGCTTTCAAGATTACGAGAAGATTTATATTTTAATAAAAAAAAAATATCGTATGTTTATAATAAAGAGATTCTTGTCATTCTTACTCCAGTTATTGTAGAAAACAATGATTTAGCATTGCCGATTAAATATACCGAAGAAATCCATTAAAAATGAATGATGTATTATTCTTATTATTATATACATGCATAAATGTATGTTTCGGGTAAGATTGTTTGTTTAAATATAAGAATATTTCATTGTCAAATCTTTACAATTACTTTTGCACAAAGTAGCTTTTCAAATTATTATATAGAATTCTATATTTCTAGATTCACTCTGAATAGAAAAAAGTAATCTACTTCAAAAAGGCTTCATTGTTATATAACATTTATAAATATAACCTTATAAATATAACATTTTAAACAGAGATTATTTTAAAGTATCGATATAATAATTTATTCTTCCATATAGTCTTTTTTATTTCGATAACCTCTTCCAGTAATGCTCCAACTCCTTTATATCGTCTGAAAATCGCGTTGAAAGGTCTGAAAGGCAGAGCTCCTTGTCGATGGTAACCTCGCCATTCGTGTGGGTTTTTCAAGTTTAGAAATAAAAAATCAAAATAAGACGTGGGGGCGTGGCGTGGGCCGAAATATGGGTCAGTGCGTTGTTCTATGTTTTCTGCAATTCGGAATCAAGTCGACCTAAGAATTTGGCAAAGTATAATTCTTGACCATTTTACCCTTTTACAGGTAGCCTATGCAGATCGCATGTAGCGAATCAAAAAAAAAAAAAAAATAATAATGATGGCCATAACCTTTCCAGTCGATAGGCTAGTTTTCGTTAAAAAATTATTTTTAGATTTCTCAGTCTTTACTATATTAAGTTATCTTCCATGATTTGTTACACGTGTAAAGTATTCCAAATTAAACCGACTAACTATTTTTTTATCTACCAATTACAGTTTTTCGAAAGAAACATCAAATTCCTACAGAGATTTCAAAACATGATTTTTTATGTACCATTTGTTCCAAGTGGCTTAGTGAATACTCCCTTAAATTCATTATTACGAGATCTTATTCCTCGATGATCACTAAACTTGAAAATGTCTTTATTCGATAACTAGGTGTGTAAATATCTGTAACCCATTTGTATGATCTACGGATTCTCCAAAAAAAAGTATTCATTGTACTACAGTACATCCATTTTAACTTAATTGCAAGATTATTTTAACTCAATTTTTTCAAAGTAGTTTATAATCATACATTCAATTAATGGAACCTCTCCATCTAAATCGTTTATCGTGATGATATTTGTTCAGTCTTAAGTTATTAATAAAACGTTTTCTTTTGATACATGTATAAACTCTGCTACTTTATTTTAAAATTTAACTTTAACAATTTTTGATTGTAATAAAACTACGTCAAGGATCGGCAGCAAACAAATAATGAACCCATCTATTTTCCGGACAAATTGCCAACCGTGTACACCCCCAAAGTTTTCGTTTGATTTCACTATAGTCAGTTAAAAAAAGAAGAGAGAGAGCTAGAGAGAGAGATAGCATTCCGATTTGATTTCCACACACGGCTGTCTGAGTCAGTCAAAAAAAGAGTCCATCGTTAATTGGTTTCCGGTTCGACAACAGTGCGCTACAAACCCGAGGCGCGACGCTCCGTCCAATTATAGAAAATTAATTGACGCAAGCACGCAAGTCTGCACGCATCTATATATATATATATATATATATATATATATATATATATATATATATATATAGAAAGCGGCGAGTTTCCGTCCTTCGCGTACGTGCGTCTGCGCAGTACTTTATTTTTCGTATATACGAATTTTTTTGATGCTCTTTTTTTTATCTCTCGCATCGGCTCGACGCTTCTCATATTACGGACTAGAAGAGGTCGCTAAAAGGGTTCGTTTTCCAACCGCGTGTCAGGCTGTAAAGTGCAAATAGCGCGAAATCGCGATATGTAAATTCGGAGCTCACTGGACTCTCAAATTGTTGCATCTTTTGCAAATATATTTCATTGACGTTCGATAATTATGTTATACCGTACGTGGTCGTTGCAATAAAATATGCCCATTTTACCGACACGGGTTAAATATTATGAATACCATTGGTTAATTGACTATGATATAGATACTATAACTTATTTCTTTACTAAACTATCATGTAGTTCATGAATTATAATCGACAAATTTTTTTGCACACGAGTTCTTATTTTTAAAAATCTATAAGATAAGATTTATAAGATTGATTTATTAACGAAAATTTATTAAAAATTTTGCTCTTCCAACCATCTTTTTACGTAATCTTAAAGATAACTGTTTACTTTTTACACAATATTTCATTTCTCGAAAACAATGCCTATGAAAAAAGTCTGAAAATAAAAAAATGTATTTCATATATTCAGGCGAATTATTTATAATGTATACATTATCTAGTAATATTACATAATATAGTAATTAATAACAAACATTAAATTATTATCTTTAATATAATAATTATTATCCCATTGAGTATATATATATATATATATATATATATATATATATATATATATACTTGTGATTAGAATAAATATTCCATGACTTCCATGATTATTGTATGAAGCCTTTGATTACAACGATTGCGTGCAATGATTAGTTCTGTCGAGTCTCTAGAATTTCGAACTCATCGGCGTATCTCCACATCGTCCGATACACATCACTGCTTTGTCTAGTTGTGATTTCAATCACTATATATATACACACGCAAAGGTCTATGATATGTTATATATATGTATGTAGGCATATATATATATATATATATATATATATATATATACATATATAGATACATACATATACACAAAATCGCAATCTGTTATCATAACGCGCGATGCTACTCGCGCATGACTGCGTGATAATGATAATTTCGCCTCATATATCTATATATCTATATATTCCTTTGATTGTAGCGCGACGATTCGTGCTTACGCTAATGAGAATTTTCAATATTGAATTTAAATACATTACTCGCGACTCTTTCAATGGCATCTCTCACGCTGTTCCTTTCCAAAGGGTTCAAATTTGAATGTATAACAATATAGAGAGAAAAAAATTGTTGCAGAAATTTCTCGTTTATTATGGATTTTTATATATTTATATCCTGGATGTATGGCCTTTTGTATGGTAAAAAAACATACATACCACACATACAGACATCGTAAACATTATTTATATTTTTTATCAATGTAATGAATGTATTTGAATACTTGAAAAGTAGGTAAATTCGCTGAAATATTTAGTTAAGAAAATTTCATGAATCGATTTATTTAAAATAAAAAAGTTCTTCTTAATGTAAAAACACGCCTGATTTTTTTATTATAAACCTAGTTGAACTAAATAAGATTTCTTTCCATTTCTATTGAATTATTTCATTGTTTCTCCTTAAAGTATTTATTTGAATTAACTTTTTTTCAGTGTACATTAATTACTTTTTGTGTAAATAGTCTCGTTGGCTTAATCAAGTACACATATTTTACAATAATAAATACTTATGATCATTTCAAAGAAGTAATAATTATAGCAGCCAGTGAAATAATCACGGATTAAAATAGTGTAAAATCAGCCTAAGAATCAGCAAACAATTAAATTAACGCGGCTAATAAAACTAATTAAATCAATGGCTTTGAACGGTCGTTGCGCGATTCGTTACTTAAATATTACTGATATAACTAGTAATTTCTGATATTTTTATACAAATTGAATAGATTTCTTTACCTATTACCAAAGTGAAGAAATAGATAATTATTGATCATTTGATGTTTTTTCATTATTGCAGAATTACCAATCTTTCACATCTCGGCTCACATGCATTTATGTCGAAATCGGAGTGACTGAGAAAGTCCGCGAAATTTTCACTGATTTAGTTTTAAAGAAGACTTTTCTATGAATTGTAATGTAACTTGTAGTTCAAAAAATCTATTTTACGCATTTCTACAATACCTTTTTTCATTATGTAAACAAATCGATTATTATTAAAACAATTAAAAAATTTCTTTTGCATAGATTCACATTGATTTGAAACGATTTAAATATTTAATTATTTATTATAAAATGAGAACATGTTAGAGCACTCGATATCCAACTAATAGAATTTTTACACGGTTATAAAATGCTTGTTACGCGATCCTTTTTACCATAAGTTTCTTTGAAAAAAAAAACAAAGAAAACATTTTGCAAATGCTGATTCCTATAATCTGAAAGATCAACGGCAGTACAAGAATGTTGCAAAAACTAAAAATCTGACAAAAGGAAAAAAGTTTGTTTCACATATAAAACTATCGTTTTATTTAAGTATTTTTAATTCCGTTTATATGTATACATACACACACACATATATATATATATATATATATATATATATATATATATATATATACACGGGCATATACATATTGGAATGGAATCACCGCACTCCCGCAAATTCATCCAGCAACACGTCCGTTTGCGGATAATCCAGATCGGGCGGCCGTTGCGCCGCGCCACGGCCGTTCCCCCCTCCGATGATCGCCCCTCATGGCTCACGGATACACGCGCTACACGCTCCCTACCCGTCACGTCGGTCTTCATTGGATTTCGATCTCTCTCTCTCTCTCTCTCTCTCTCTCTCTCTCTCTCTCCCCCTCCCTCTCTGTCTCTCGTTGGGATTCGAACCCAATCGGTGTTAACACTGGCAGTCCGGCTTCTTCTTTTCCATTAGGCAGGGGTCGGGGTGGGGGGTGGGGGGGGAGTCAGACGCACAATTAGATGGAAAGCCATAATTTCGTCGGGTTTCGATGCACGGACAGATTGAAATGTAGAGAAGAGGGAAGTGGAGAGCGTTAAATACTGTATTAATAAGAGCGTTATAAATTAGGTAATGCAATATCTATTATTATAGTATTATTCCATCGTAATAGTGCGTAACCGTGACCGATGCCTGCATCGATTTTTGCAGATTTTTTCTCTCGATCATTTTATTAAGTTCCGTTGTTTGACAAGTTCGTCCCTTTATGTATGAAGCAAGTTACGGCAATCAGTAGAATTCCATCATTTCTACGCTCTATACGGCTTTTTTTTTGGCAATTCTCTGAAGTTTTATTGATTGACCGATCATATTTATTGTATAAAGTGTAGCGAGGCTGCTCGCCAAAGCACGTAAGCTGTTACTTTTATTGAATAGCTGAGAAAAAGTCGATTTAAGTATAATCAGACTGAAAATTTAAAATACCCTCTATTTGTGTAAACAAATGACACCGATGGGATCATTTTTGAGGCATCGATATGTAGTTGAAATAATAAAAACAATATAAATACCCAGTAAAACACAGAAGAAAGAGATTTAATTTTCTTTTATCGAGGATAAAAGTTTTTCTAAACTCATTACCCAAATATTATTCCTTAACCTGCTTCTCATTTAAATTAAAAATTTTCATTTTAAGGATAAAATCAAAGGCATCTATATATATATATATATATATATATATATATATATATATATATATACATATGTATTCTAAATAATTATGTCACACATGAAATTTGATACTGACATTCGTCGTCCAATTTCAATACTTTTTGCTGACATCGCCACGGAAGATTTGGTATAAGGTTCTCTTCACGCACTGAGAAACTATTACAATTGCTTAACTCACTCTTTATTTAAGATACATTGACAATATGTTCTTGATTGCAAAAGAACGTATTGAATTTATGAATAAAGAATTTTTAAAATTATAATAAATATGTATATGATAAAAACGAAATTTCAGAAAATATAATCGTTTGAAACTTTTCGATTTGATAATTATAGCACAAAAAATTAAATAGTAATAGATTTATTCCTTAAATTAATAAATACTTTTATCGGTCTTACAGTTTTTATACTATAATGCATGAAACTAAAATCATGACAGTCAGAATGTCCTTGTTGATTAACATCCTCGAAGAATCTGAAATAAAACTTATTACTAAAAATAAATTAGATTACAAATTAAAAATAATAAAATAATATAATAATAAAATAACATAAAAATAGTAAAAATAGCAAACTACGAGCATATTCTATGTTAGCAAAGGACAACCTGACTGCCCCACCACCTTAAATTTAGGATCACCTTCTTGTCCGACGTTTCGAACCGCTACAGTTCATTCTCAGGAACTAAACTAGTTTCTTAAACGTACTTCTTATTAGTTTATCATAAATGCTGTGTCTAATCATTCTATGTAGTAAAAAACAAATTGGATTATGCTATCTTACTTTCCGATATCTAATATTGCAAAAAATATATATTCTTTCATTAAAGAGATTCTTTTACGTATAATGACTTTGCTACGAAACCTTTTAATACTTGCGGAAATAATATAAAATCAGGTGTCTAAATTTTTCTCGTAGCAATAATTACGATAAAAAAACATCTTTTTTTTAACAACACCATTTCCTTTTTATAATAAATTTTATATTTATATGCGCCGTTCAACTTACGAAAGCTCAGATACGTACCATCTCGCGTAATATAATATATTTAAAAAAAAATTTCTAATTTTTAGGTACAAGCATTACAAACAACTATGTACATCTATACCTAACAGAAAAATATCCATTAAATGCAAATTGCTTCGACATTAATATTCTCTGTCAGATTTAAGATTTATAGCCACCATTTCCAAATTTGTTTTAATCTCAAAAATGACACAGGAAACCAAAAATTTTTTCGCCGATATGAAAATTTTGGAATAATAATATAACGGTGAAAAATCGAAAAGTTTTACATAAATAAATTTTTTTCATTATGATGACATAAAAATTGTAAACGTAAAGAGCCTGCTGTCTTTCATAAACGTTTCTTCGCATTGATAATTTTTCGAAATATTAAGTCGCCAAGTAATTGATTAATGAATATATTATATAACAGGATTTAATTGTTGCACGACCATGCCTTCACCGCAGAAAAGAACCATTTACACCGAACCTTGAAGAAACGCCTGTAATCCGTTTGCGTTTGTGTGCGCGCGTGCACTGTCTGTTCCATCTTGGATTAAACCGCGCATCTTCGTTCAATCCTCGGCTAATCAAACTTAACAAATCCACGTTTTGCGACGCACTTATTTTACAGAGTGGTTATACGCCCCGGGTCACGCGCGCCTTCCACTTAATCACATAAATTTAATGGGTGATTTTTATATATTCTATACAGCGGGGCAAACCGATGGTGAGTTGAGCGTGCCTCGATGCTTGAGCCCGCGATTCGTGACACAGGCGTCTAAAATACACACGGGCTCGCTCCGCGCTCGAATGCTGTTTGGGCTTACATACGGCGCGGCGTGTCTCTATTATGCATACAGTATATATTTAACAACTGCTGCGGTTTCTGCGCCCGAGGCGAGGATCGGCATATAGGCCCGAAGATCCGTTCGATGAATTCGCATTAATTAGATAGACATGTGCGAAAATAAGACATTTGGAAGGGGATGGAGGGGGGGAGGGGGTAATTTTTAGGTAAACTGCAAGAATGCTCAATGTGGAATAGGCATAAAGAAATCATCTACACGGTTATACGTGTGTCGTAAATGTTTATTTAATAATCCTTAAGATCAGTATATAATTTCGAACTGATCATCACTGAGAACTTAAATAACGAAATTTCTATATATATTGCCGAAAGTATCGGTGTATTAAATGCGATGGATTTAGCCTTGAATCAAAACAACCAAAAAGTTGCTATTTTCAGTGACTGTCTAAGTGTATTGTTATCTCTAAAAAGTCAAAAAAATGATATAAAATAAAATCCATACATTTGCGAAATAATAAGAAAACATCACGAATTCACACAGAAGTGTCGAAATGGCAGCGTTACTTTCTATTGGATATCCGCTCAAATAGGCATAGACGAAAATGAAAAATTGGACCAACTTGCCAAAAAAGGCCTCGAAAAATCTTTCCAGCAACATCATCCAAAATACCGTGTACTGACTTAAAATGCCAAGCAGAAAAGGCAGCTTACCAAAACAGTGAAAAGTATATTTTAAACGAAAGCAGTGTCAAAGGCATTAACTTTTTCAATAACTTATATGTGTATCAAAAATGACCATGGTAATAAATAAACACGTAAAATTATAACTACCATAAATCGAGCTCGATCTGGAAATTATAATATAGGGAAAAATCTCTTGCCGAAAAAAAAGGAATTGCCACAAATTTATCGTGTGAATGCGAAAATAGATCACCTGCTTTGGCAATGTCCATTGTATAATAAAGCAAAGAAAACATTTTATTTTAAAACTACGAGAGCATAACTTAACACCACCACTCTGCGCAAATTTACTATTATTTCATATTGTTGAAAGCATACATCTTTGTAAAATATTATATATATTCTTAAAAAATTGTAACATTAATTTATAAATCCAAATGTATGTATCTAATATTATTGTAAGCAAAATAATCTCGAGAAGAGATTCAACTTGCTCAAATAAATAAAAAAAAGATCAGTATACAAGTAAGTAGTTTTTTATTTAAATTTTATAACCTTTTAAAGTATAATTAAACCACAATTTCATTCGATGCTCTTAAACAAGACTTATACGAGCATTCAATGCAAATCCGCTATATTCCGCGAAAGATAAAGGAATTATTGAAAAATTTATTATTTCGCCTTGCGATTTAATAATTATTTCATCATAAATTTCTGTTGAAAAATACTTTTTTAATAATTATTTTTTGGCTAATGAATATACATTCCATTTACAACATTATATATATATATGTTAACCAGTTAATTATTATAAGCAGTTTGCATTTTTATCATATAACTGAAATTCGTAATATGGGATTCCGCGATCATTAATAAAAAATACCCTAATTTAATCAATAATATTATAATGAAATCGAACAATCGATACATTATCTGTAAGAAGATAGTAAAACGACCCGAAAAGCCTTATTCCGAGCTACTGTATAATAATTTACCAAATGCGAAGAAACGGGCTTTTAAAAACATCAATATCAGATTCAATCGTTACAGTGTGCCATTTCGATACAACGTTTCTGTACAGACGCCCGTGGCATTTAATTAATGTATTATACGTGTAGGATTAAAAAAAAAATAGTCATTCATATTAGAATGTTTTGAAAGTTACAAGTATATAATTCTCTTCGTATCTACGTATATGCCATAAATAGATCATCGGGGATCGATTGCCTCGCGCACCTATAATTCGACTATAATCCATGTTTGTTTAGTTAATATAATATCGCCCTCGCGTATCGTGACCGGCTTAAATAATAATCCTATATGGGTTGTACTATTCGCGTTGGCTCCTTACATATGTAACGATTCTGTATAATTATCAAATATATATATATAACCATCTGTACATTTGCGCATTCTGCCGATGGCCGCTCGCACGGGCAGCTTCGCGCGACAAAAAAAAAAGCTGCTTTTGCTCATTCGCTACCTCTCCCCCCTCTCTTTCTACCCTTCGGAGCGATGTACAGGGTGTGTCACAAATACCACGGTTCGCGCTCTAGCCAATCGGTGATAAGTATGGGAGCGGTCGAACACGATGGTGGAATGACTTTTTGAAAGTTGCAAATAGTTTCTGGGCTACGCGCCAATGTTGATGGCTAATGCGCCAATGAAGACGGTCGATACTTCCTGAACGTTATCCGACGAAAACGAAGGTCAGTTAAAAACTCCTGCAGTCTAACAGCGACAGTGTAAGGTTTAGTTGTTTATTTGAAGTTAATTTATTAATTACTGTGCGAGTAATACTCTTTGTGCCTTAGTAATTCCGATCAGAGCTAGCGATGTCTATATTCCTAAGCAACCATTATTCTTTCTGTGTTACACTCAGAGTCACCGTCTGTCTTCTCAATTTTTATGTTTGGTCGATCGAGAATTGAATAACGGTGTGCTCATTGGACGATGAACATTGGCGCGTAGCACCAAAACTATTTGCAATTTTTCCAAATACATAGAACATTCTTATTCGACTACCGTTGCTAATTACCGATTCACTCTAGCATAAACATCATCTTTGGGACACCTTATATATATATATATATATATATATATATATATATATATATATATATATATATAGTTTGGTGTGTGTGCATAGAGGCTGGCTGATGTATAAAAGCGATCGAGAGAGAAAGAGAATGATAGGCGGAGGGGAAAAG
This sequence comes from Sycobia sp. Sy_11, assembly GCA_018907035.1. Classification (NCBI taxonomy): domain Eukaryota; kingdom Metazoa; phylum Arthropoda; class Insecta; order Hymenoptera; family Epichrysomallidae; genus Sycobia; species Sycobia sp. Sy_11. Next base: position 1,807,785 of record JACCIC010000049.1, on the reverse strand, counting down.
GGAGGTATATAAGCGCCGAATAAAGAAGGTGAACGGCAGAAGGGTGGGGTAGAGAAAGGTCGAGCCACGGTATATTATATATATATATATATATATATATATATATATATATATATATATAGAAGCAAGAGAGCAGCCATTGAGGCGCGCGCGTACGGATGGTATATTGGCGTGTATGGGTCGTACCGTGCCCGGGAAAGGGAAGAGACAGAAAAAGCGGGAGAGATGGAGACCGAGAGAAAGAGAAAGAGGGACTGGTTGTGCGGATAGAGCCGCGATTAACGTACTACGGATTAGGATTAAGGTCCATAGATCCGCGTGCATTATATTATTATATACGGACTGGAGGCCGTCCCCCCCCGTCTCCCGGGGGCACGTAAAACGCGCGCGTGTGCGTGCGCGAGCGGATAATCGTCATATATCGGACGCACGGCCGTTTGTCCGTGAAACTTGCGCGCGTGCGCAGTCCGATAGAAATTGGCTGCAGGGGCCAGCGAGTCGGGCCGTATATGCGTGGTACGGGGTGAGGGAAGGGGGGAGGAGGAGCCAAAAAAGAATATATATATATATATATATATATATATATATATATATATAAGGGTGTGTTTATGTTATTATACCCTACACCGCACGTACGGCAGAAAGGAAAATGGTAATGAACACACGCACATGTACGTGAACCGACGAGAAAGAAAGGAAATATGTTATCGTACATATACTAGATGTGTCAGAATTTACGGGACATATTACCACACCTGTATCAATCAGGAGATTTTAAATATATTTTTCTATATAAAAAAAAAAATAGGTAAACCGTTTTGTTTTCGCTTTATGCGCCAAGATTCAACAGACAATCGGTAGAGCAGGATTTGGAAGCATACGATGGCTAGATCGCTAAGAGCGAAGGGCTAGTAATTCAGTGATTCGAGTTCCAGTTCCGGCCTCGACCGATTGACGCGAGCACCGCTGTAACAATTTACATGGGCTTTGATTAGCTCCCGAATTCTGAAGCATAAACAGAGCGACCTTAAATCAGATAAAAAAAAAACAATAGCGCAGGATTCGTGTATTTCTTCTCCAACGTGATATTGAAAAAAGAGACGGAGACTTTCGCGGACCTTGGAAAAAAGGAGATGGGGGGGGGGACGTCAATTATTTTCCTTCGGTAAAAGGGATAAAACAAATGATGGTATTGTCGTCGCCCTGCCTTCATGGGTTAATATTATATTTGCAATTTTTCTAAATGTATAACATATTTGTATGGGACTTCCTCTTATCAATACGTATCTGCTAGTCTGAACAATTATATTTCGAATATCTTGCAGATTATAATATCGCGCACGTGTGTTTGTGATGTGCGCGTGTGTGTGTGTGAGAGAGAGAGAGAGAGAGAGAGAGAGAGAGAGAGAGAGAGAGAGAGGGAGAAAGAGAGAGAAATTGTATACTTCTCACTTTTAAGAGATGAAGAAAGGGTGGCTCAGGATTCTTGTATTGGTCGAAACAAAAAAAGAATCATTTTCTAATTATATTGCTTGAAATTATCATATAATATAATGCATGTAAATGTATAAATTATTAGAATATATTATAGAGTCTGCGGGAAGGTGAATCCTTTTCGCCTAGGTTTACTGTATATATACACCAACATCCATTATCCAATCAGGATGTCCAGAATTTAATTATCAATTCCTCAAGAGCAATACGGGCAGAAACTTTAATAGGCAATGAGGCAGGAAATGATGGCTATACAGAGTCAGTGATAAGATTAAATTATTTATTTGACGATAAATTTCAGAACGTATTCCTAACTTTATGATCACAATGCAGGGATATACAGTTATATACCCCTTTAGACTGTACAAAAAATTCATGTGAGATAATGATATCATCACATATATAAGTAATTTTTTTGGGAATGCTCAACAAACATACAAAATGGAAGTGTCGTATACTATGTATATACATGAGGGGTTTAAATTTGCTTATGCATGTTAGCTGTTTATCTTTCTATGTCTAACCCACGTTTAATCTTGCTACAGGGCCTCGTCAATAACCAAAAATAATCTTGGCATTAATACGCTCTAATGCGGTAAAATACAGGTACTTTCTTTTGTACATGTATTATAAAATAAAACACCGTTTTACATGAGCTTTTTTTTTTAAATTTTTATCTCTATATCGACATAAAGAGTCAGAGGTTTTGTGATTTATTAAAAGGCAAAACCCAAATCTGACCATAATGTTGAATTTTTGTCCATATTTCTTATTATTTGTTGTTCAATCTAAATAGTATCGGTATATCAAAGGAATGATTTATATATGAAAGATCAATGTCAGTAAAAGCTTATGTGACGGCATTAATACACTTTAGAAACCAACATGAAATATCATAGCGAAATCTTTCGTCTTTAGCAGATAAAACAAAAGTAATGCTAAAAATGAAAACACGTCTAATTAAATGCTTTATTTTGAAATTTTGAGAATTTTAGCTTCTGAACAATACCATGTACTGGGCAGCGATACGCCTGTACATAGGCGTAAAGAAACTGACTTGCCAGCATCTTCTTAGTTTGTCCCTGACTTATATCAGTCCGGATTTAGACCACATCTGTCTAGAAAAAAATGCGATTTACAAATGTTTGTTTTTTTTTTTCAAATCCCCGTCCATCTAAGCGTTAAAGTAACTATATTGGAATGTATTATAAGCGCGTCATCGGCGTCAGATTTTAATGCCTCAAGTACGCGGGCGGCGTATAGAGGCGGCAACTGCCTAAGAAGCCAGGCAAAACTCAAGGTAAAGTATGAAATGTTGCAAAAATTTAAAAGTCCAATACTGCCTTGAAAACTTCGCGTTTGATTTTGCGAAGTATGCGCCACGGTGACTTGGCACAATGTTTTGCGAATATGGAAATATATAAGTCTTTCTACTACGCACGATTTAATAAAAAAGACAAACATCTGTTCAACAATACTTATAACCCTTTTACGGCTTCATTACACCGACGGTCCTATTCATATGATCATTATATCTAAACAGAAACTTCGTCTTCGTGTATTCTCTATAGTATTCTGTACATTACAATTGCTTATTTCCTTCAACTTCATTTCCTATCAATATAGATTAATTCTTTATGCGATGCCAATTCTTTTTTTATTGCAGCATTGCCCATAATAATTGATATATAAATTTTTTGCATTCTCAAAATAATTTAATTGTACTTATGTCGACTGCCGATATACAAATTAATAAATATTTTTTTATCGGTTTTACAGTCCAATCAATTCAATTTAAAAATAAAAATAAAAAATAAAAATAAAAATAAATAAATAAAAATGAAATAAAAAAAAATTAATAATAAAAATTAAATGAAAAATTAAATTAAAATTATAATGACAGTCAGACTGTCCTTGTTTACATTCACCCCCGTAGACTGATCTGAAAATAAAATATTAGCTGAAAAAATTCTTTGTTAGTAAAGTGCAGTCTGACTGTCCCCAACACCCTTACCTAATTGAAGACTATTAGGTTTTATTATTAGTTTTTTTTTTATTTAGGCATTCTCATTAGGTTTTACTCTGTTTTGCTTTATCATCAGAGGACACACATACCTCAGAATTACTATAAAATATATCATGAACGAATGAAAAATAGAATTTACAATTAAAATCTACGGATATAAACAAAAATATATGTACAAAAAACTTCAAAAACCAATATCCAAAGTAGTTAGAATCTCGATCAAATAATCTTCAATTTACCCCAATCTCACTGTATTTTGCAAATTAAATATAAAAATCTAAAATTTTGCAATTTATTAAAATTGTCATTTTCTATATCAAACTAGTTTTGGAGATGGGCGAAATCATGAAGATTAATTTTGAGGAGCTAAAAATCTTTAAAATCAATGTGACGAATTTGAATTTTATGGAGATGATTGGATGCCATTACCGTATGATGAATAGTTCCAAAGGAATACGATTTATTAATGACATATCAAAAACTATTTTGAAATAATGAATTAAATACTGAAAATTAATAAGAATCGTAGTCATTTTATGTATGCCTTTGACAGGATTAAAAAGGATTATCCATCCCCTTTTTAACGGCTATATAGATATAACCATCAGATACTGGGGCTTAGCGCAAGTATCTCGATTAGGAGTATTAGAAGTGATTTTTGCTTAAATTATTTGGCACTGAGTGTACACCTGCTAGTGCACTGTACTGCTAGTGTACACCTCTATAGCTGTACCGAAGAGACCCTGTGTAACGTGTATACACACTTATGATCTTATAATACGTAATTTGAATCAATTCGCTTGTCTTAAGCAATCGATTCAAACAAGAAAAAAAAAATATCATTATATTTTCGGCCTCGCTTTCCATTGCCCGACGAGCATTAGCAGCAATTATTTTCAACAGGGGCGCCGGGCGAAGGCGAGGGCGAAGGTCCGTGATTTTCAAAGAATAAAAATATTATTACAATCGAGCGGAGTGAAGCACAGCGGCGTTATAAGGCTATATTCAACGAGCTTTTAAGCGGCTATAAGTGAAGCTTGCGACGGGGCGCGAAAGTAGGTGAGTGTTATCGTCCGAAAATGAGCTAAAGTGCCGGGGGACGAGGGTGGGCTGTCGAGAGCGTGCCTGAGCGCGGCGCGAAACCGAGCAACTAGTACATTCGTATATTATATATATATATATATATATATATATATATATATATATATATATCATAAGGAAGTTCGCCTATACAAACGCTCTTATTTATAGGCCACGCAGAGTTAGCGTATACGATATAGTATATTATATACATCTATATAACCATACAGAGATCCGATTCGAGGGTTAGTTAGATGAGGAGGAGGAGGAGGGGTCGAAAAGCGCTCCCCCTCTACTATCCGACTACTCGGTTGCTAAACCATGCGGGTAAACCGACCTAAAAATGACCCTCTATTATCCCCACTTCCCGACCATAATATACACATACGCACACACGCTCTCTCTCTCTCTCTCTCTCTCTCTCTCTCTCTCTCTCTCTCTCTCACCCTCCCTCTCTGCCTTCCTTCGCTAGTTATCCGAATGGAACCAGGGTGGAAAAAGGGGGAGGGAATTCAGTATATAGCGTATAGAAAGAAGAAAGCGACACGCCAATTTTACACTCACTCCCGTATTATTATATACTTTAATACGTGCGTGTCCTTATTACAACTGCCGTTTCATATCATTTGCCGCGCCAGAGCATTTTAATAATATATATATATATATATATATATATATATATATATATATATATATATATATATATACATCGAGGGGTGCAGGCTCGATGAGAGGAAGGGGGGGGGGTTGGTGCGATTTGTGCGTGCGCTACGCGCTAAATGTTTGCGTTGATATTACATACACATATATACACTCAAATATATATATATATATATATATATATATATATATATATATATATACAGGATGAGGGATGTATGCAAGTGTCGAAGGCGAGATTGCCGGATCGGAGGACACATTCTCTTTATGTATGTATGTATATTATATATATATATATATATATATATATATATATATATATATATTTGCACCCGTCGCTCTCGCGATGGCCGTTCCCTTTTGGGGACTGATTACTTAGTCCGTTTTTAGGCTTATAATACATTACCCATAGTTTAAGACTCATTTGCGTATATATATATATATATATATATATATATATATATATATATATATATATATATATGAAGCAAGAAAAGGAAGGGCAAAGGGGCGAGATATAGAACTTGGATTTCGTCTGACAATTGGCATGCACGGTGTGCAGTATATTTTTTACGTGTGCCATGAAAATTTTTTATCATATGCCGGGATTTTGACTGATTATTATGTATATAAGGCCTTTTGTGCATTATAATAATTAAATTTGTTATTCACCTTTTAGTCAATGCCAATGAATTATAATTTAAGTTTTTATTACTTTTTAAAATAAATTTAATTGAACCTCTTTTTGTGATTATATTTTTCAAAGTTGAATCCATGCAACAAATCATCATAGTAAATATATTTCTAAACTGGTCTTGGATTAGGTTTAGAAGCGGTGCATATGATTAAATGTACAGTATACTTTTTCAATTTATGAATTATAAAGATATTTTTGTCTTTTACAATTATTATAATAAATGAATTTTATATAATTTATGTTAAAGATCCAAGCCATTAGTTTACTTAACTCTAATTAAATTAGATCTAAATTAAATGTACACTATCTGCAGTCTGAAGATTTTTTTTTTAAACTGTGGTTCCGGAGAAAGAATAATTTTCTAATAATAAAGCCTCTACGAACTTATGTTCGTAAAGGTAAAGTTTTGAAATTATTGTCGATCGCTAAGTTCAGCCGATTTTTCTAGGAATTTTTAGTGCCGAATTGACGGATAATATGCTAACGAATAAGATTATCGGATAAGTTAACCGAACGTCGATCTACGTTAATTAAGAAATTACACATTTGCGAGCCTATATCCATTGCAACTTTTCGGCTTCCAATGGCGCGTTCATCGCCTTAAAATCCAGCAAAAATTAGATTGGCGTTTTCTTATAAAAAAAAACTTGAAAAATAGAACTGTATATTTTATATATGACTGTTATAAATATTTATTAATTACTTTTAACTTTTTTCCCATGTATGGTCATTAACTTTTATTAAAATTGAATTGAAACTTTCAATTAGTTATTTCAGTCAGTTGATTCAAGTAGTGACTTGCCGTCAGATGTTCTACAGAGAACAGCGCGGGTGCAACAATAAAGGTCTCTTCTGAAATTCAGTAGTTTCTGCTAATTCATGTAATAAGTGTTTTATTTATTTATTTATTTATTTCCTTCATGTACTAATTAATATTGCACCGATGTTTTTGCATTTACGCTGACAAAATAAAGTACATTAAAATTTAACCTACATGCGTGCTGACTCCATCAGTTATACTTTTGTAAATGTCAAAGGAATTAAAATTCATTAAAAATTGAAAATCCATCAAGTTCACATTAAATTTAAAGTAAAATGTATTAAAAAGTTTTTTTATGCACATGAGCATGAATTTTCAGTTTTTAATGAATATCACTTGCTTTTCGTTTATCAAAGTATAGCTTTCAGTAAACGTATATTAAATTTAATGTAAGCAGCGGATATTTCATTTCATCAATTAATAAAAATTTTCGTCGCAAAACTTTGAAAATTTACTGTACTGTTACAGGTTTTATACGCTTATTATTTTTCTTCTTCTTTAGTCAACAATTGATCAATAATTAGGTATTATTAAAAATATTTATAATAATTTTATTCGTCTGAAGAGAAGCCTACTTAGATGAACAGATTTGAATTTTTACAGAATCAACAACTATTAGATTGTTACTTAAAAATAGCGTTTATCATTGTTATAATGCAGTAATAGGCTGTCATGACTTAAATATAATCGGCGATTTCTGGACCATTTGGCATAGGCAAAATTTTAGGTATTTGGATTAGTGTATGAATTAAACTACGCATATTAAATTAAATTATCACGTATTTATATATACTTCAAATGAAAATATATCATCAAGAGTATTATATAATATTTATGCCTCTTGACTCAAATATAGTTCCTTTCATATTCCTATAATATACCAAAGCACCTCCTTCCTGTATAGAAATATAGTCGGCATATCCCTAGTTCGAGCTAGATCCTTGTCAGTATTACTGATGATCTCCTCATGTAGGTAATACTCGCAAGATCCGAGTTAGATTTCCCTACGAACATCTAATAATCTTCTTATATTAATTATTAGTTTCTCGGATCGATTCAGATTTCCTTAATTTTTAATTACGTTAGAAAGAAATGCGTATTTTCAAGCCGGAAGCTTACAAGTACGAAAATTAAGAAACTACCTTTAATCTAGTCAGGTTCTCTTAACTTTTTTTCATTTACTCGAATATATATATATATATACATAAAAGCAGAGAAACCAGCAGATCTTTCCAACATGGGAAAGAGTGTCGAAAATAGATGTTTTATCTTGTGTTTATAAAATTATTATATGATGTTTTAAATGATGTACGGTCATATGCAAAGTATAGTATTGTAATCGCATTATAATCGTTATTCTTGCAAGCTAGCGAGTTATGTCTAGATAAAATACCGACCATATTGGTTTCCTTCGATTCGAATCCATTCTCCCTCCTCCCTTCCACCCCCTCACACTCACCGCGACTTTTTTCCCCCCTGCCTCTGACTCTTCCTCTGCATTTCCAGCTTATCCGAGCTTCATTATAATCAGAATCATCTCGTCCAAAGCCTGAATATATACACAGAGGAAAAGGCGATCGGAGCCCGCTCTCTCGCCTCCCGCGCAGGACCCCCGACCGCCGCGTAATTAGAGCTTAATTAACCCCCGCCTGCCCCGCCCGACACCGAGCATCGGAGAGAGGCGCGCGCCACGTTAAGGCACATTACCGCTCAAAGCGGTTCTCCTACTCTCGCCCTTTTCCGCTCTTCCGCCGCGAGCGTCGCGCGAAAGCCCCCGCCGCTCGGCGGCGAGCGATTGGCGGCGGGAGGGAGGGGGGGCCCCGGCGACCAATCACGTCGGCGCGCGCGCGCGACCTACGCCTCCCCACCCCGCGCGTACGGCTTCGCGCGTCCGCGCAACGCCCACGCGCTCCTCTCCCGCCCTCCCCCTCCGGCGCTTTCGGTCCGCAGGAGACCCGTCGCGCTCTACTCCGACGCGCTCCCTCCTCCGGATCCCAAGGGGTGTAAACGGGTACGAGCTGCAGTGCCCGCCAGTACTCTGCACGACGGCCCGGCGATGCTATGCAATTCAGCGTACATATATGTATACAATAGTTCCTAAAAAATTGTTAATCGTATATGATATGGATTAAATGGGAGAAGTCGTTGGCAAGATATATATATATATATATATATATATATATATATATATATATGTAAACATATATATGAAAAGAAAGAACTTTGTAGTTTTGTAAGAAGTTTGGAGGACGTACGTCCAAAATGATCGATTTTAATAAGGATGTATTCGAATATTATTTATATAATATATATATATATATATATATATATATATATATATATATATATATACACATACATATTATTGCCGTTAAATTATATTATAAATACATACTTTATGCATTGTAAATATGTTATAAAATATTCGATATATGGATAATGAAAATATCAGAGAAACCAAAAAGCTACGTTTTGCAGCTATATAGAATTATGTTCAAGCTATAATTATTGAAAAGAAGCTATGTCGGCCGTGATTTTCGAATTTGTAACCCAGGCTTGGACTGAAGCCTGAATTCGAGCTTCAATGGAGTTCGTTGCTGGTCAAGTCAGGTTGGTCTACCAACCACCAAGCCGAATGGAAGCTTGAAGATAGGCTTCAGCTCGAGCTTCGACTACCTAACTCAATTCGAGCGTTACAGTCATGAAGATAAATAAGTATGATAGAACATCAATTCAGTAGTATCATTATAATAATATTATAATTATTAGAATAATATCTGGAAAAAGATGTACAATATCATAAATGATTTATATTAAAAAACAAAAAGAAAAAAGTTGAAGTGTACAGAACATACTTTATATAGGAATAATAAATAAATTATAATTTATTCATAAAATTTTTCAATGAATAATATAATAAAATACAAAAAAATAGTATATATATCTGTATATATATGTGTCTGATATATAGTATATATATGTAAGATAATAGTATATATATAATAGTGTATATATGTGTGATGACGTATGATAGAAAAGATAGATCAAAGACAATGAGATTGTAATTTTCACGTTCGTAAGAATAATATCGGACTCGAGAAAAATAAAGTGTAAAATAATCAAGGTATAATTCAGAATGAATTAAAATTGTATCTGAAGCGAACTCATACGAGCATATACAAAAATATGTGCAGTTTGTGAAGAATAAACATATTTCAATTTTAAATTCTATTTCAATTAAATATAAACGCTATTTCTATCAATACTTTTCTCATATAAAAATATAAGAATATTAACGTATATTATCCAAGACCCCCGCTGAAATCTGCCTCTAGGGACTCGCCACAGCGCAGTCCAGCGCTGCTTTCGAGTACAGCATTATGAGGGAAGCTATATAGTCAATAAATTGACATCGACGGCATTCTGGATTTTCCTCCTTCCGACCACCCTTCCACTCTTCTGTCTTCGATCCCGCGCGCTTTATACATCCGCTCGGCTGCTTCGCGCGAATTCCTTTCGTATATATATATACATATTTTGTTTTTTCTTTGTCCATCCTCCGCGCGCGACAGGAGCGGAGGGATGAAATTCATGTATATATGTATATCTGATTTTCAAGCGTACCAAATTTTCTTTCGTATTCCTCTATACGCGATTGCAACGACTTATACGCCAGTGCATCGCTGGTTCGTTGGCAACTGTGTTTTTCAAAAAAAAAAAAATGTTTGGGAATATTTATTATACTCATACATTTATTATATATATATATATATATATATATATAATAGCTGCAATTACAAGAAGAAACAAAAACTTGTTTATTATAAAAACGATTTTTCATATAACTACATATGTTTTTGATGAATTAGAAATTTGCAACAATATGTTTTAAACAATAATTTCAATCAATATTCATATAGGTATATCGATAGAAATTCTCTCAAGTCTCAAAATGAGATCTTTCAAGTCTAGAAATTTTTAGTAAAACGAAAGTTACAAGACAAAATGTAAAGACAGAAAGTAACTTAGTCACATTAAATTGGCGATATCTCGAACCTTTATCAAATCAAGCTGACGTCCATAACCATCAAAGACATATTCAATTGTTAATAACATCTTAAGATTCTATAACATACGTTTCAAATATATATATATATATATATATATATATATATAATAATAACAGGCATTATTTATTAATATAAATAAATAATTTATTATCTTATATATTTTATGATAATATAGATAATTTTGTTTTCGCCCTCGTGTATATATGTATATGTATGTAAATGTAATTATTTCGATCAGGTTCGGGCTAATAAAAAACTCAAAGTGTTTTTTATTTCACAACGTTTCGTCGACAGGTATTGTCAACCTCTTCAGATGCTTTAATAAAATTAATATTCAAATAATTACATATCAAAATTATATAACAGTGAGAAATATCGTACAATAAATAAATCAACACTTACAATCAAATTTAAAAGCAAACGCTAAGACGTTCTAAGTCAAACTGAGGAAAATTTTAATATTGACAATGTCAAACTTGACAAGTCAATAACGATCACATAAACATGATCAAACTTTGTGAAATAAAAACACTTTGAGTTTTTTATTAGCCCGAACCTGATCGAAATAATTATATTTATAAACGTATACTTATATAATTTATTTTTTACGATTTTTGGAGAGTATTTCGCTTGAAATGTCACGTCATCCTTCATTAAATTTGTATTTCATAGTAAGAACCTGAAGACGTTTCATTTTATGTGCTTTTTACATGTCTTTAGTTTAGTTTTGTTTTTCTTTATTCATCACAAAAATAACAAATAACAAAATCACTAAGTTAATAAAAATTTTTATCGGTCTTACACAGTCTTTATAATATCATATATTAGCTAAAATAATATTCACTAATTCACTAATTCAATAATTCAAGTAGAAAGCTGATTTTACAATATGCAAAAATAAAATACTAATGCAACGGTAAGTACGACACGCAACATCCATATTATATAAATTTGCTCACTACCGATTGCAGCGCTAAATAAGATGTAAAAATTCTGATGCGTGTCAATTATTTATCCATAATCTTAGTCTCTCGACGTTTCTCTAATAATAATATACGGTTATTGCTCAAATCTGATATTTTCAGCTGATATCCGTCCAATCAAAAATCTTACACGCGCATATTGTCAAATATTTCGCGCTCCCGTCGGGCACCAGACGATCCGTGAAAAATCATGCGGATCAACAGAATTGCGCGCGCGCTCCTTCATTCGCTCTGTCGCGCGTACAAAACGCATCAAATAGAGCGCGGGGGTGCGTAAATATATCTGTAGTGTATATATATATATATATATATATATATATATATATATACACAAACACATACCTGTCATTTTTCGTCGCCGAGGCCGGCGCCGCTCCGCCGATGCCGACGCATCGGATTCGCGCAATAAATTTATTCGCGCCCGATGTCTGCGCTATCTCCTCCGTTTACCCCCTCCAGACTATATATATATATATATATATATATATATATATATATATATATACATACAGCCGCCGCTCTCCGTGTGACAATCTAACGGGAGAGGGGAGGGTGGCGCGAAAGCGGATCCGCCGCGGGCGGGATTCGGTTGGTACACGCCCTGTTCCCTCTCTCTTTCTGCGCTCCGTATATACATATATAGAGAGATAATAATACACGGGTATATGCAGCTTTCGAAGAGAGGCGCTACTGCAGGTCGCTAGATGTGTACATACAGGTATATATTATATAGTATATAGAACACTCGGAACAGCCAGACTTTTCGCGATAATACACACGCACTATCTATCTATATATGTGTGTATATATATATATTTTACCCTCCCTTGTATTACAATAGCTCGTTTCATCTTGATGCTCGGGCGTCTCTTGCAATTATATAATACGCGGACCGGGGTGAAAGAGACACAGTGATGGAGGGGGAGGAGACGTGATCTGATTGTATACGCGAGCGCTTTCTTTATCCGCGCGTATTGTTGGTTGTTATATTATCTACATATATTTGTGCACGCAAAGAGACGCTCTCTATTGGTGACATTATATATATATATATATATATATATATATATATATATATATATATATATATATATATATAGACATGAAGCGCAAAACGTATGTGGTTTAATTATTTTAATGGCATAATGTGGATATTTCAAAGAGCTTAAATTTTGTCGTTATTTGTATTTATGGGGCTGTACGTATATAAAGTACGTGCAATTATGTATACATAACAAGAGGGGAAATTTCATAACATTTGGAAATATAAAAGAAAGCTATTATATAATTCTATGCAAATTTATAGTTATTTTGATTGTGGAATTTGAGATGGTGCAATGCCAGACGGTTTATAGATTATTAATAATGAAAATTATATATTGAATCTATCGATGCATTACTATATATACATATGTGGTAATTATTATACACACACAAACTAGAACTAAATATTTAACTGTTATTTATAAATAAATATTTCTATTGTTATTTAGTTCAAAAAGAAAATAGAGGCGTTGCTAAAGTTATTTTGTATATATATATATATATATATATATATATATATATATATACATACATATATATATATATACGGTCATTCATTCTCACCTAGCAGACCGGATAAATATCTTATCCAGTTATTGCTTAACATCCAATTATGAGAGGGGGTATGGTAATCTGTTTGTTTGTATTATATACAATCATAACCTATGATTTAGCCAATTTTTATAGTCCAACTAATACGCGCGAAAATCACCGCCCATTTGCTAAATCCCAATGACCACTAAATTCTATATATTGTAATTCGTTGATGGAAGGATTATAGCATATATACCGAAATAATGATCGGCCGTTGCGTACACAACGCATATGAATCTTAGATTGATCTCAAAATGAGCTGTATTGATAAATTATCCCCGAGACACCGTTTATATCTATTAAATCATAAAAATCATTTCAAATTTTTAAATATTGCAGAAGTCAAAAAGTCTGTCAGAATCAACAGAATTAATTCTAATTGTTATAAATTTCGTTATCAGGTGAGTTTTTCCAAATATTCTAAGCCAAAATTGTAGAATGTTTCAAAAAAGCTTTTTTCTTACAGGTATAATATTCGGTGATTAAAATATAGTTTTTTTTTTATAATATTGTTGTTTTACAAAATAAGTATCCTGTAGATTTAAGTAGTAACACGTAGTTTCGACCTTTACTAAAAGTTCCGGTGTAAATCGTCTTTGCGCACATCTTTTTAATTAACCTTTAGACTGCCGGCATTTTTGCCTTATAAATTGATATTTTTGATGTGCAAAATTTATACATAAAAACACTTCATATCTCTAGAGTAGCTGTCAAGGTCACCGGTGGCTCATCTATGAGCCAGTCCGACAGTCTAAAGGTTAAAAGGAGAGGGTGCGCCTCTAAGGCAAATACTGGTATATATATATATATATATATATATATATATATATATATATGTCGTTAATGTATAGATTAAAGCGCCAAGAATATTGTATTATATAGTTTGAAATTGGTTTTTATCCATTACGGCATATGATTAATGATACATCTCATTCCTATACTGCCACTTACATTGACTGATACGTTTTCACAATTAATTTGACCAATAATTTTGTTTAACTTTTGCTTTCATATTTTATATGTAGTTTCCATTCTAATTTTACGGTTGAATGAATTTTTTCACTTAGATATCTAATCGTCAGTTGAAAATAATTACATGAAAATTAAAAAATAATTTTGACTTAAAAAGACAAATTCGTAACTTAAGCAGCAATAACTACATAATTTAGTATTTATAAGTTTTATTTTTATAGATATAATAAAAAGACTCAGAGAGTCTATCTAGGAATTTTGAAAAATCGAAAAAATTCGTCATTGTTCGCTTTTGATAGTTCGTATATAGAAGCTATGTTATTTGATCTATAACTGAGCCTGAATCCATTCCATGAAATATTAATAGCTTCTTATGTCATCCTATAAAGGAAATAAAGTCCCTCGAAATCTCGCTGATCTAGAGGTTAATTTGAAACTTCCTAGCATTCATAGTTAATGATGGTTACTTCAAGTTGGATATTAAAAAGAAAACACAGTTTGTCACCTGTAGACCGATATTTAATAACTGACTGATAATTTACATTTTCTTCGTTGTCATTTGAAAAGTTTAACATTCGAAAAAAAAAATCTCTCGTGAATTTAGTTATTATATATATATATATATATATATATATATATATATATATATATATATATATATATAGTAATACATAATAATAATAATAATAATAATAATAATAATAATAATAATAATATAAAAAGAATATTTTTAAAATTTTTATCTAATACCATAAAAATATTATAAAATTATGGTAGATATTCGTCAATTATTATCATATATATATATATAGTTAAAATATATAGTTCTCGTGCGCAGCATCCCACACCTCGCGCGCGTCCGCCGGCGTAGCGCGGGATTCCCGTATAGGTATATATATATATATATATATATATAAAACGCACCACGCCAAGGGTGGGGAGAACGTTCTTGTATAGCGGCTTCAGGGCCACGCCCACCTTACCTTCACCCCCGTGGCGGCTTCCCTGCTCTACTGGCGGTAGAGTGAGAGGGGGGGGGAGCTTCGGACCGCACGGCGGACAATACTCCGGGGCCGGCCGTGCATCGCGGCATCCCGGCGCTCATCCAGGGGGATGCAACGGCTCGCGACGAGCGCTGCCGCGCCAGTCTCAAACGGGCGCCACCACGATCGCTCCCGCGCTGCGAACGAGAGACGAGCCCCGGCGAGGGGGACCACCGTTTAACACTGGCACAAGTCCCCGCGGCGCTCGTTTCACGCAAACATACCTAAGGCCCGTCCCCTCGGACGCGCGCGCACGTACGCGTACGTAGTCGTATGTTTACATCGTTATGTCGCATGTGCGTCCGCACGCGTAACAACAGTGGAGGACGTCTACACAGTGGTGCGCGATATAATAAGGAGAACCAAAAAAAAAGTGCGACAACGTATATACACACACACACACACACACACACACACACACACACACACACACACACACACACACACACATATATATATATATATATATATATATATATCTTGTGCGTCGCGCGGAACTGAGGAGGCGGTTTTCACGATCTAGCCGAGTCGCGTCGAGAGCCCTATCCACCGCTCCGTGCGAGCGTCGACGATGAAGTCGTCCGCTCGCTACGAGTAATCCAAAGAGCTGCATCTTGACAACCGTTCCGCCGAGAGATCGTCTCGCGGATCGCCGCCGCCGCTGCAGCAGCAGCCCTACGGCGCTGATATAGAGCGCGGCACGGAGGCGCGCAAATACGCGCGGAGTGGCGGCCTCCCCGGCCCGCGTTGACGCGGCGTCCGCATCCGTGCGCGAACGGCCCCCCGGCTCGCCCCGGCGATGGTGGAGAGCGGCTACAGCGGCGACTCGACCTCGCGCTCCCCCGTGACCGAGTCGCCCTCGCCGCTGAACCACCACCAGCAGCAGCAGCAGCAGCTGCAGCAGAGATCCTCGATCTACGGCCAGCAGCGGTCTCAGTCGCCGACGACTCTGCTCTACCCGGACGTCGGCCGGCCGCCCCGCCGTGATCATCACAATCATCACAATCACCACCACCACCACCACCATCATCACCACCAGTCCGGTCTGGGGATCCAAAGGGCTGGCGGCGGCGGCGGCGGCGGCTCCGCCACCACCACCACCACCTCTCCCGGCGACACGGCCACCTCCCTCTTCACGATCGACAGCATCCTGGCGCCGAGGCCCGCCTCGGTGGGCGGCAGCGCGGTGACGACGACGACTGCCGCCGTGGCGGCCGCCGCCGCCGCCGCGGCGAATCTCGCCGCGATGCATCAGGACGGCGGCGCCGAGGCCGGGGCGAACGCGAGGAACGCGGCCGTGGCCGCGGCGGTACAGGCGGCCGTGCACCCGCTGCAGCAGCAGCTCCATCATCTGGCCTTCACGTCCGCGGACTTCCTCGGTGAGTGGTGTCCTCGACTAGGCGGTGGGCGATTGACTCTGCAAAGTTGTTGTATATATGTATAGAACCAACAATATACTGGCCAGATTCGAGATTAATAAGTATAAATGCAATGTAAAGTATAGCAAAATAAGTAGACTTATTGATTGCTTATGGACAGGGATACCGAAAGGTATTTCCGATGATTCTCGTAAAATCATATAGCTAGATTGGTCAGGAGAGGTTGTCACATATAAACGACCGATTTCGTCCAAATTGAATACGATCAAACTGAAAATAACCGACATGAGACTCGTAAAGCCTTGGGATCTAAAATTCTCTTAATCAGAAAATATTATAGTTCTTTTTTTATAATATAAGCAATGGAATTAAATATTCCGCGTAGTCAAAATGGATTTTTTATGAATAAATTTTGAATTCTGGAATCGAACAATGCACAATATATTTAAATCAAAACGAATCTGGTTCGAGCCATGTCCTGAAATGTATAATATTATAGTTATTTTACAATTCAACATGCTCTGATAGTAAACAGATCATAGATGAGTAGAAAATCAGCGGCCAAAAACGTAGAAACTAAGCCAAATTTTAATGAAGAATAACCGAGAAACTGAACACTCACAAGTATAGATAGATTCATTACTGCTGAAGTGCAATATTAAAAGGGGAAGTGCTCACAAAAAATTCCTGCTATAAGCAAAACTAAAAGAATCCTATATTTTTCAGTAAGGAGGTATCTCATATTAATAAGATGGGAAAGCGTTAGGTCATAAAATATTGCTGATATTATTCTGGAGTTAAATTCAAGAAAATTCATCACCCGCATAGAGGGTATTGAAAAATAGAGATAGGAATTCTCCTTGCAAAAATTTATCAGTTCGAAACATAAAATACTAAACTGCAGCGTTCAAATTAAATAATCTGTCTAACTATCTCCATTTTCGCGAATATTTGTGAAAAGATGAGCTTAAAAAAGAATGCATCAAGGGTATAGATTCTGTTTGGATCGCCCCAATTTTCATTTTCATTAGGCCCTATTTTTCCAACTCTAAAACGAGGAAAGTCGTAATTATCATCCAAGCAACAATGCAAAAATAACGATTGGATGATTTAACAATAATTAATATGTATGAAGAAAATTAAACGTTTTGGATGTGAATCATTTTTGGAAAATCATTTATAATATAGAATATGGTTTCTCGCTCACCAGCATTTTCTTGGCAGTCGATAAAGTTTTGCCTTATTATTAGTGCCTTTGTATTTTATTTTTTAGCTAGTTTGCGTTGTTCTGTGCGACGTTTAGATGGATCCGAGGACTTTTGAGTTCGTATTGGAAAATTTGGACTTGAGGCGGAAGAGAGGGGGTAAAAAAATATTGACACAACAGTTCTGCTCATAGATACTTTTTTCTACTAATAAATAGAATTTTGGATCGCTTTCATGTCAATAATATTAATGATATAACCATGTGCCTTTATAATTACGATGTATTAATGATACTATCGGGAATAGAATTAATAGTAACTTTAAAGGAAATTACACAATGTATTGAATTTACCGTGTGATTCGCGCCATAACGATGAAAGCAAATAATATACGTCATATAATACATAAACTGTTGCTTATTAAAAAACCAACTGTGTAACAAAAATAAAATTCTAATTAATTCGACAATAAGCAAAGCGGAGGGAGCTATTCACTCTGTAAAACTATTTCATTCTTGTCCATGAATTCGTTTTTAACCGATTCGAAATCATTGTGATTATTATAGAACGTTTTATAAGAAATAATATTTGGTATAATTATAAAACTTTATCAATTTAGTGAAAGTCTTTTCTTCGATCGTGTTCTAAAATTATATATGAAATCGTTCACGATCGTGAAATTATTTTGATTCCTATTATACAACTAGAGCTCCTTATCTATCGTAATATATACATGGACCTATTCGTGTTCAGTGATTTTGTCGATCTCTTGTTAATGTATATTTTTGAAATCATTTGAAGTCCTTTAAAATCTGTATGAAATCTTTTAAAAATTTTGTAAATTCTGTATAAAATGATGCAAAATGAATTAAAATCATTGGACGTCGTTTGAAATCATTTTGACGCATACTTTTTAAGTGACAGCTTCTCGCTATATTTCTAAAAACGTGCCAATATTGAATATACACTGTACTTTATAATACAAGGGTTTTAAGAGGTTATTTACTAAAGTTAATTTTCACTAAAACTAGCGTTTAATGTTTTTGGTCTTAGAGCGTTATTAGGATGTAAACATGCGATGAAAAATTATCAATTAACATAGTTATCCAAAAGTAATTTCGGATTTTTATATCATTTAAATATATGTAATATGTCAGACAATCATTATAAAAACAAAACACCCCCTTCTAAAACAATTACGTGTCTCAAGATATTAAAATTGAATTCAATAATTAACAAAATTCATCAGAATTCTCTTTCAACAATACAAATGTGCAGAAATAATTTTTTGTTATTATATATATATATATATATATATATATATATATATATATATATACGTTATAAAACTGTTTAAAAAAACGAAAACATTTTCTAAGTGGAAAAAGTTCTCTGAGAGTATCCGAATGTTATCAGTATCTATTACGATTTGATAAAAAGTACCGTTATATATATATATATATATATATATATATATATATATAAACTCTCTGATTTGTACTAAAATTTATCTATAGAGATTAAATTTCATTTATTTAGTATTTAAAGTGTTTAATTAATCAATGGTAATCAGAGAATTTTCATGTAATTTGAATCTTTCCATAATGTAATATAGAATATAATTTATAATTTTCTGATAAAAGTTATAAAGCTTCAAATAAATATAATATTATTACATTATTGCCGATAATTAACGAAGATATCACGATGTGTTTTTCTTTTTTAAATTTTAATAACTGAAAATCAGATATATTTTTATTGTACATTTCTGACATTCTCAACTGGTCCATGAAATTTTTACATTGTAGAAATTTCTAGTCTTATTAATCATCGGTCTTTATTTTTGTTCTTATTTATGATCTATATATAAATTAAATTTCTAATATTTCATAAATTCTTATAAATGCAGTATGCATCAAGGGCGTATCAGGAATCCTTAATGCACACGGACACGCACACGTTATAGTATATTTGCGCATAAACATCTTCCAAACAAAATACTGTGCATAGACTTCAACACGTTCTAAATATCCCCTATTAAGCTTACGCCTAAAACCCTCGCCTTAGCTCTTTCATATAGTAGAGGATGGGAAGAGCGTGAATGGAGGAGGAGGGGGGCAACATCCTCAAATACTTCAACGAAAAAAAAAAACAAGACTATCGAGAAAGAAAAAGAATCTCTCTCGTCTTTCTTGTAAGTACCGCACTCGTCGTGCAGAGCTGACAGAGAGAGAGAGAGAGAGAGAGAGAGAGAGAGAGAGAGAGAGAGAGAGAGAGACAGGGACAGAGTGAGCCTAAAAGGAATTCCCAGCGGTGAATCCCGCGCGAACCGTCTGCGATGGGGTCAAATCTTCTTAAAAAACACATTTTTTCGCGACGCGCAGTCCGCCCTGAAAAATCTATATAAAGTAACAACTGCGTGTAATATAGGGCGAATTTTTAATAGTCTATATATATATATATTTATACCGCAAGAGCCGATCGGGCGTAAATTCCTCCCTGCCCCGCCACCTCGCTCGATATTCCGATGCTGCCACGATAGTAGCGAGCCTAATATATCTGAGCGTTCACGGCGAACGCCGATGAAAGCTTCTTCGAGGATGGCGGCGGGGGAGAGGGATGACGCGGATTTTTCGATGAAAATCGACGGGGGGAATATTTTTCGCAGGCTCGAGTCCGCGTGTGCGCGGATGCGCGAATGTCAAATCCTTCTGCATACCGAGCTCTGATGCGTATTGATTTTTGCCGCGTTTTTCTGACACATACGCACGTAAACTCTCTCTTCTCTCTCTCTCTCTCTCTCTCTCTCTCTCTCTCTCTCTCTCTCTCTCTCTCTCTGTCTGTCTGTCTCTTTTTCTCTCTATATCGATTCTTGAGCGCAGAAGCGATCGAGATGCGAAAACTTTTTTCTTCCTTTATTTGTCAAGCAAAGCGCTCGCGCCTCGCAGGCCGATGATTCGGTCGTCGCGCCTGACTTGATTCTAATCCCGACTACTTACGCGCTACTCCCGTACTGCGCGCGGGCGCGGGCTTTCTATGATGCGCAGGCCGTGTGGCGTGCCGGACTCCGGACGACTGATAAGTTTTGATGCTTAAAATCTTGTAAAAAAAAGTCTAAATGGATTTAGGCAAAGTTTTATTTTCTTAAGGGACGTCATATCGATAATATGTTTTGCATTACGAGTCACGAGGATTATTCTATAAAACTTTAATTTACTCTCAAATAACGAGCAACCTAGTTTTTAATTCAATTATTTTTGGAAATTCAGATCGATTTTTTATAAGATGATATAATAAAAAAAATTAATTTTGAAAAGTACTGCGCACTGACCATCTAGTATCCTCGATCATCTAGCTTTTCATACTGCAAAAAAAATGCTGTACTTTTCTTTTTTGTTTACTGTTGGCCTTATGATTTTATTCATACGAATCCACTCCCTAGTGCTCATCGGCCAACAATAATATAGAACGGACCGAAGGGGATTGGCATCGGAAGGTGTAAAATCCTACATGAAATATCGAAGTAACTGGGGTAGGAGTGGGAGGAGGCAAAGAAATACCGTCGTCGTCGTCGTCGTCGTCGTCGTCGTGGTCTCGGCGCGAGGAAAAACATTACGCTTTAAGCTTCTCTCGGCTGCCTCGAGATTTTTTGTATGTACGTAAAACGTCCCCGGGGATCAACGCAGCCGCCAGACTCGCTTTTTTATGTATATAATCCTTAAAACTCTAACTATATATATATATAATTTTTCTTCGCGGGTCGTCACAGCGTACCCTCGACTGCTATTAGCGCGGTGCGGCGTCTGGGAATTCGATATATATATATATATATATATATATATATATATATATATATATAGCTTATATCCTAGTGCTGCGTCCGTTGTGCTTAGGGAAATATTTTACAACAATGACGAAATGTGTGATATCATTTTTGAAAAACAGTGGTACGCAAGTACAACGGTATTACCTCACGGAAATTAATGATTAGATTTTTAAATTTTCCTGTCAGATATGGTATAATTTTTATTAGTTTAATCACTATTGCGACTATACTTAGTAAAAATAGAATTTACTGTCATGGTAGGCAAATAGACAAATCTTAGAATGAACAATGTGAGCAATCTTAATAAAATTCAGCATATATCTCGTAAATTAGATTTAAGCCTTGTTCATATTGTTTCTGGCTCGTATATGGAAATTTTATTTCGAATTTAATCGCTAAAATAATTAATATATATATATATATATATATATATATATATATATATATATATATATATATATAAGTAATATTATATTTTATAATATATAAATTAATCATTAATATTTATACGATGATATACTATTGTTTTACTTATTTAATATATTTAATATAAAAAAAATTAAAAACAGTAGATCAAAAGAACAATAAAGTCTGCTTTTTCATTCAATTTTTTTTATACCTAAAATTTAGGTATAAATAATTAGTTTTAGGAGCTGTTTAACTATCATTAATTATAATGTCCAAAGTTTCGCGTAAAGAAGAGAATCAAAAATATTATTATTATTATTATTATTATTATTATTATATTATTATTATTATTATTATTATTATTATTATTATACTTCTTCCAGTATATGGTTATTAATACATCTAATTATATTTATTTATACTTTAAATAATATAATTTTATTTTTGTTCTTATGAAGTATATTTTACTTACAAAATCTGAACTTATATATATCCATAAGATTGATAAAAACGTACATCAGCTTTCGCCTTATGTTTTGCAGCATGATTATCGTTTGTGCGAAATAAAAATCGTCTCTCATAAAAAATCCTTGTCCTACAGATAAATAAAAAAGTAACAGCGACGACTCGCGTAACTCGTAGTAATCCTCTCTCTCTCTCGCTGCGCTGTTACAGCCGCCGCCTACCCGGGCCTCTATCCCGGCGGCTACGTGGCCGCGATGGCCGCGGCGGGCGTGTCGCTCCACGGCCAGCCGGCCTTCTATCACGGCGGCCATCCTTACCATCAGCTCGGGCCCGGCGGCGCCGGCGCCGGCCCCGGCGGAGGCGGTCTCGGTGGCCCCGGCTGCGGCCCCATGGCCAAGCGCAAGCGCCGCCACCGGACGATCTTCACCGAGGAGCAGCTCGAGCAGCTCGAGGCCACCTTCGACAAGACCCATTATCCGGACGTCCTGCTGCGCGAGCAGCTCGCCCTGCAGGTCGACCTCAAGGAGGAGAGAATAGAGGTATTTATATATAAACGTTGATGTATAATCATTGTCCTATAGGAAATGACGAGGCCCAGAGGAGACTTTCGAGAAATTGTCATTTTATTTGCTCTATATATAGTTTATACGCTAAAAATTTCCTTTAAGCTCTATAAATATTATTTTTACCAAAGCCTAGTATTTAAAAGACGGCATCACATTTGCTTTGTGATGAAATTGCATTTATTGCGTCTAAATTCGAAATAGTGCATCAATTTTTCACAAACTTTAAAAACTAAGCCATCAGTAATATAAACAAACCTAAAAAATTCTTTTATATTGTAAAGACCATATAAAAATAAGTCGTTTTAAATTTTTCTGATATTGTAAACCTTTACGGAAAAAATTTGACTAACATAGTATACTCTTATTTCTTTCAATAATTTTTAATTATTTGTTGAATAAAAAAATTTACTGATAATTTGTGCTTATTTAATAGGAGCGAGTTCTTCTCAAAAATCAAAAATATAAAAAAATGAGGGAGCCCATACTACTTTAAGAAAAACAATTCGGTCAAGAGTAGTATGTACTATTAAAAAATTCATTTTCTACGACTCAGAAGTTAAATTTTTTTGGATTTATTTATGTTTATATTTAATTCGTGGTGTTATATGTGTATTGATTATATCACAGATTATTTGAAATCGCGAAATCGATAGAACTATTTCAAGTTCTATATCGAATCTTTTCATTTTAAACTTCATTATCAAATGAAATTTAATACTGATGGTGTATATGTATAGCCGATGATAGGATAGCAGGGGTTGATCTACCGATTATCTAGGGGGTGAAAAAACAGCGTAACATCTGTTCAGTCTTATGAAGTGCGATACTTTTCATATGTGAGATATTAAAGGACTCACAAATATATATTATCTTTTAACCCTTTTAATATTAATCATAATACCTGAAAACTTTATATGCTACGGCCGCTGGCTAAAAGAAATATTAAGTCGACATTATACCATTAGAATATCACAACTACAGTTTGAAGGAAATTGACATGGCCTGTATTATAGTTTATAGCGTAGAAACTTGCAGTTCTTTATTGACCTAAGCAATTACCATTCGTAACCATAAGTCTGGTCAAATTGATTGATATTGAATTGAAATTGAATTGAAAAAATATTGAAAAACATTTTTTCTGATATCAAGCGAATACTTACTTGTTTTGCACCATTTAAATAATTTTCTGAAATTCGAGTAAAAAAATATTTACTAAGATATAAGACAGCGTGATTTCATTTCAATGGACTCTTCCTGCATTAAGAAAATATTTTCATTATTTAAGAAGATACTTTTTCAATTTAAGAAAAGAATTTACTTGGTACAAAACAAGAAAATAGTTACAGACTTTTTTCAGCATATTGTACGTAATCATAGTGATTTACAAAAGATTATTATTTATCTTAAAATGGTCAGGATTTGCTGAAAGTCAATATCTTTTGAAAGTACCTAAACTCTGAACACTCTAGCTTGAATCTATAATCCATATATAAAAGTAGGATAATGCGTAAAGTCTATATCATAAACTATCCACCGTCAATTATATGGATAAAAATGTAAGAAAGTAACCCGAAAGTCTTTGGAATTTGTTTTTCGGTGGAATTGAAATTCGATGATTGAAACTATATGGGGTGCTGATCAAAAGTCTCAATGAGCGCGAACTTCAAAAATCAAGAAATACCAAATCATCAAAGTGTCGAATACTTTTGATTTTATGTCTCTAACTATCCATTGCAGATATACGGATGCTATGTGCAGGTCGTTTTTTCTAATGCTATGATACCAGCATAAATTCTCGAAGAAAATGAAAATAATTATTTCGTTTGAAAACCACCTTTAAATTGTCTCTTTTCAGGGCCAGAGGATACGCAAAGTCTAATCGGTAGTAATTTTTAATCGATGAATATTAGATTGAGCTAATTTTAACGGCTATCACAACTTAATTCAACTGCTATATCCATCAATTCTTCAGGTGCAGTTCCGTGATGATAGACTGACCCAGTAACCCTAACTATAACACAGAATTATAGATATTTATGTATATATGGAGTCTTTGGAGCAGTGGATTTATGTACGGCATTATGAATATCCATACAACTAATAGTTGGAAAACATCAAAGAAACGATCTTCGATCATAATAACCTAAAAAAAGACTTCATTTTCGAACTTTGTGCCCGAATTGACCGGAATATCGATATCCAGAATATTCAATACAGTTTCATTCAATTAAAACTATGTGTGGTCCTTTTCAGTTTTATCGTAACGTATCCGGGCGGACGTATTATAGATTTTTGAGGTTCCTTGAAAATGACGATATTATAGCACAAACCATTCTTCAAACCATTCAATAATATAGGGAGTTTGGCCTTACTCCAATTTAACTGCGGAGAAAAATAATGTTTCAGAAGTCTAAAGGGTGAAGATCCCAAAGTAAACAAATTAAGTATTTAAAATTTGGATTTATATTAAATACATCTAATCTATATAAATTATAAATGACGATACGTGCGTTTGATTCGAAGATCAAATTGACAGTCGCTAAATCTGATTCTCCAATCGAAACTTGTAAAACTTTTGTCTGAAACAGTTTTCGATAAGGCTTCTGCCTAGGTGTAATATCTATAAAATACACGTTCTGACCGTGAAACCTTTAATGTAGTTTTTCTAATCGTCAATTTCTTTTTTTTTTACGACAGCTTGAAGATTAATTCGGATGAGAAATAAAGTTGTTGCAATTTTTAACGACATAAAACTCGGAGGCACAGTATCATAGAAAGAGCAGAAGAGTTAATAAATTATATGTTATTAATTTGGTATATGAAATAGGCTCGAAAAATCAAACCATCGTTTATGAGATAGATAAGTTAAACTATACATGTATTGTAACGCCGCTTTGCGCCGCTTCGCGCCGTTGGCCCGTAGACGCGTGTAAACACGAGGGACATATTTGACCCGTGTGACCGTGTCCGCTATGTGTGCACAACTGCAACCCCGCAAGCGGCACCCATTAATTGTGCGTGACGATCGTGGTAAAAATGGAGGGAGAGAGAGAGAGAGAGAGAGAGCAGCGGGGCCTGCCGTCATAAAAGTAATTCAATATTCCTTCTGGACTTCATTGAAGGGATAGTCAATCAGTAAAATTCAATTGTTCGACACCGATACCATCTCTCTTTATCGTTTTTTTTTCTCTCCTATTTTGATAGTACACACTTTTCCACTTTCTTAGTCCTGCTTCCCCGGACTGGAAAAACTTTAAGCCGAACTGCAAGCACTCGAAGAATTCTTGCGAGTAAACTTGTTAGACACAGTCTCTTGTTCGAAACTCTATGTACTATATATGCGCAGTATTCTATCTTTCTTTGATGCATCTTCTGCTATTCTTTTCCAGGCTTTTCCTTTCTATAATAACCACTGAACCTGGCATTATTGGGAAATCCATTCGACTGTCACCGAGTTAGAAGCTCTTCTCGATGCATAAGGATATACAGGATAATCTGCTGGATATATAAATAATAGAACTGAATTATGTATATACAAGAGTAGCGGATCTGTAAAGAGTAGGAAAACTCCGTTAATTCTCTGTGTACATCAATGTTCCAACGACCAATCGCAACTCAGTTATTTCGCTTCTTGATACAGAAAAAAGCGAAAGACGAACGGAAATCCTACATTTCTTACCGGGCACGGAAAGGCCTTGGCAAAGCCGAGGTTTGTAACGAGATTCGTGAAGAAGCCTTTTCGTACTAGAATAGGGACTGGATTTTTCCTCATGAGAACCAGAATCAAGAGGCGGAGGTGCTGGTTGTAGGTTAGAACGAGGAAATAGTACATTATCCACGTAGGGCGCAAAATGGATCTCGCCAAAGTCGCACGAGCGCGATCGTGATACACTACGTGCACCGTAGCATATAATAGTCTTCTTTGAAAATTGAAATTACAAACGTCTCCGTTAAAACATGAGTTCAAATCCTTCTAGTGGACTAATCGAAGTTGGGATTATTTCCATTCATAATCTGAGTTGTAAGATTGCTGCTTAAATAATTTGAACATGAAATTCTTTCTAAACTAATAAAAATTTCGATTCGTTCTTAAAAGACTGTCTCTAAAGAGGAACCTAGCGGTTTGAAATATTGGACTTAAATGATGGGACAAAGAATTTGTGATGAAGACGGTAATCAATTTACCGCTTACTAACAAAATTTATTTTATTGTAATAATTTTGATTTTATTTTTCAAATTTTTTTCGGGTTATTATAAAGGACAGTCAATTGGTTAAAAAAATTATAAGAGTGATAAAAATATATTATATTAGTTTGATTTACATCAGTCTACGGAAACGGAATTATTAAGTTGGAATTTTTTTCGTTAAATAATTGGAATTGGATATATATATATATATATATATATATATATATATATATATATATGTATATATAATTGGATATATATGTATATATTTATTATTTATTTATTTATTTATTTATTTATTTATTTAGTTATTTAATACATTCACGTATTAATTGACGTGTACTAATGAAAAAATTATTTACAATTATTTAAAATACATATTGACTTTTTTACATATGATTTGCTCTGTTCATGAACGATCCATTACTGTTGCTATAGGTCCGTACAGAACATACCCCCTATGATTTAATTTCCCGTGAAACTGCCAGTTCACGTGAATAAGCGCAGATCATAATTACATATATAATTTTACTCTTGCGCCCATTGTCCAAACGGGCCCCTATTGTTTAACGTCCAGGGGGGAGGGGCGTTAGATTAAGCGCTTTGACCGCGCGGTAATGCGAATAATTGTGTTATCAGATCGATTATGCTCGGGGTTTTATTATAATATATTATGCATCGAATCGCTTTCGGTGAGCGTCCATTCGTAAGCGGCGAATATATATATATATATATAGCTATGGTATACAGCAGGTGTATACGGTGTTTCCGCACATCGAATGTGCACTGCTTGAAATATTGAGCCACGCACCGACGCTGTGTAACAAATGTAACAAGAGGACGGAGATCTTTTGTATGAGCGTACTCATACGCATATATAATTATGAATATAAATATCAGTTCGGAGGTACTATTATGCAGCATACACACACATACACACACCGCGAGCGCGGGATTCGATAAAGAATACATGTTTCATGGGCTCCAATCGCGAAAGTCTGTAAATGTTTTGTTTTCTCGATTTTCTGCGCTTTTCGGCGATTTTCGATTTGTTTATATCGCATCGTTTCGTATATACGGGATGGCACGTTGGGAATTTTAATTTTCCATTCGGCGGCGCGCTCTTTATTAATTATAAGATCTCCCGCGAACGGCGCGGTGGCACGCTGTCATCCTGCAATAAAAGCAGTTTAATTTTTTTTTCATAGCGGGATTTTCGTTATTCATGGATTTCTCTCCTTATCGTGTACGGTTTTCATGTAAAAATTATACAATAATATATGCTTCCAAAATTCATCAGGAATTGGAATCAATCCTTTTGGTATATAATTATAACATTCAGATAAATAATAGAAAAAGAATAAAAATAAACTTTCAGATCCATGACAAATTAGTATATACCTCTAAAAGTCGACAAAAATCAGTTTTGAAATTTATTTAGTATGGTAGCATACAAAAATTGATTTCCAGTTCTACGTAGATCAATTATATATTTAAATATTTTGACTAAAATATGGAGTTATTATAGATTTATTAAAGAATAATTTAAATATGTGTATCTAAAAGAATTGAATTTATTTTGTTCTCTATCAGTGAATGATTTTTTAGCGAAAGATTGTAAAACATTTTTCTTTTGAACGGTGCATTTATTCTAATTCTAAGAAAATAGTTTATGATTTTGACAACCCTCACCGAATGTTTATAATCTATATATATATATATATATATATATATATATATATATATATATATATATATTTAGTAAACATCAGCGTATTAGGCTTTTCCGTACGGATTTTTTGAATACCCGTCTTCTAAGTCCTTAAAATTTTCGCCGAAGCTTTTCTCGAACCTTATCCCCCCCCTTCCCTTAACCGCTCTAGAAAATCCTTATTCTTGAATTTTACCAGCGCGTAAAAGGCGTAACGCGAATCGACTTTGCATCCAAGCTGGCGCATATATATATATATATATATATATATATATATGTATGTATAGTTCCTGTACACTCTCAACATCTCTCTCTCTCTCTCTCTCTCTCTCTCTATCTCTTATGGACATACTGTACATACATAAAGGGAAACTACAAAAGAATATATATATATATATATATATATATATATATATATATATAATATCTATGCATGTCTCTCCATAATACAGAGGCGCTCGTTCGCGCGCGAACACGGGCCAATCCCTAGATACAGCCTCCCCCGATTTACGATTTTGACAGAGAAGGAGGCCATGAGCCTTCCTGCATATATACACCAGGGGACCACCCGTGTGTACCAGGGCGCGACCGCGATTCACCGTCGGTGGCGGCGGCGTCGGCGTCGGCCAAAGAGAAAAAAAGATTTTCTCTCCTCTATCTGTCTCTCTCTCTCTCTCTCTCTCTCTCTCTCGCCCTTTTTCTTAAAGAGCTTTTGAGACAACATACACCTGGCGCTCGCTCGTGCGTATACCTTTTTTCTCTCGTTCTTGAGTTCGGTTGTGTTTGCCGAGAATTAGGATATATATATATATATATATATATATATATATATATATATATATATAGTTCAACATATATATATATATATATATATATATATATATATCACATTAAGAAGAATCATCTTAAGAAGCGACTCCGCGGTTCGAGTTTTACAATTCAAGATTATAATATAAGTTCGAGAAAAGGCGGCTCCTCAGCGGAAAGAATAAGAAAAGTGTAGATAATATAAAATAAAGATAAAGCATAAAAGCTGTGAGAAACGATAATTTATTATATATACACATGTACGTATTATGGACGAAGATAAGAGGATATTACACAGATCTGTATTTTCTTCCGTTTTTTCGTCTTTTCTTATTTGTTTTTTTCTGCTTGGATTTTTAGTTTAGGTTCAGCCGCAAGGTGATTGGACTTTTCTTTTCACCGACAGGTGCGTAGGATCAGTTAAGGATCTTGTTTGGATTTAGATAATGCAGCCGACGTGCACGAGCGTTTATTACTTATATATATATATATATATATATATATATATATATATATATATATATATATATATATATATATGTTTATCTCGGTCGGAAAAAAAAATTTTAAATCCTTAAAACTGATTGTGTTTTAACATTAGTTTCGCGTTCGTGCACCAGAGTATCTCGTAGATCAATCGTAAATAAAATTATATACGTACCTTTTCATTTAGATAGCTGTTCGGGAGAGTTATAGAAGCTTAAAACAAAATGTCTGACATTTGGCCGTTCTTTACCTGAGGTTGTTGTGGGATTTCAGCAATCTTACTTATTCCAATGTTCTTTTTTGGGGACAAATATAATTGTAGAATGTCGATTGAATTCTTAATTATGCTACTCATATTTATAAATTACAATTTTCATTGAATAATTTTGTTAAAATAATTATACTTAATTGTAATTAATACGTGTATATATCAATTAAAAGAAGTCATTTGTTATTGTTATAATATTGTGAATAACTTAATTTTCTACTAGTATTCCGTATTCTCTATAAGTTAACAATACGCAATTTAATATATTAATAAGATAGGCTTAAATTTAATATAAAGTACAACTGTATAATCATTACATTGCAATCTATATATCTCTTACTTGTTCATGTTTAATTGAATTGTTGTAATTACTAATATTTACAAATTACCTATACATTTTTTATTACAAAAAATTTAATATTAAAGTGATTGATTAAGTATAGCCTATACTATTAAGTCGGAAAAGGATATTTAAAATTGTGTATAATAATATCATTAAAAAAGCTCCTATAAATCTAATTAGGAACATGTAGCATTGTTGGATCCATCAGCTACAAAAGAAATGAACTTGTTTTTAATCATTACAGAATCCTACTTGATTTCGATTTTTTTTAAATGCAAATATAAAACAATTTGGTTTATGTAACGCGTAGTCTATAATACTATAAGGTAAGGTATAGAAACAACTTTTAACACCTTTTAAAATCCAGAAAAGGGTAGAGAGTGAAAGAGAGGGAGAGAGAGAGGAGGGGGGAAGAAATCGAGGTATAAAAACACAAAGAGCGACACAAAGGAAAGTGGTAGTACTCTACTGAGAAATATTATATATATATATATATATATATATATATATATATATATATATATATATATATATATATAGAAACAGGAGAAGGATGATGCAGGGAAAACAGTAAGTTTCTCACTTTTTCATATTCGAGCTTATACTGGCACGATGCAGCGCTTTCATGAAAAATCACAGACAGATGTGTATATATATATATATATATATATATATATATATATATATATATAAACATTGCGGAGATGTTCGAAACGCCCGCGCATTTTTTTTACGATCCCTATAGCCGCTCTCGAATATACATGAATAAACAGAATCGTTTATTTGCATATTATGCGCGGTTGTGGCGTGGCTCGATGCCTGATGCACGAGAGAATGCGAATGTATATATATATATATATATATATATATATATATATAACAGAGATGCGCGCGCGCTCGCACGCACCGCGAGATCTGAGTTGTTGATGCGCAGGGCTGTATATAGAGGCAGGCGTTATATAGGAGTCTCGAAAGTTCAGCGACGACCCGGCGAAATTGCTCGGAAGATTCGGGCGCGCGGGACTCCATAACCCCCCCCCCCCCGACGCGCAGGATCTCTCTGTTGCTTTAACGATTCATCCCCGCCAAGTGTGTCTGGAACCTTTCCGGAGATTCGCTGTGATAACTCCACCCCCCCCCACCCAACAACCTCATCCCTTATCCCTTATCCGCGTACTTCCTTCTTTTCTATATTACAGTTGAGATTTGATGGCTTTCTAGATTAGATTCTATATATATACTGTGCAGCACTCCGAAAAGTAAACACGAGCTATTATATTGATTCACCTAAATTCTTCGGATAATGTCGACGCCTTGGAAAGGGAATTGGATCGGGAGAGAGGAGGAAGGGACGACATATGACAGTAGTTCTCGCTCAAGTGTAATGATAATTTGTCTAACTCTAATGTTTTAAAAGGATAGTTGGATGTAATATGATGACGCACTATAAAGTGTATTATAACGGTGTGACCAAAGGACAATCTTACACGAGTGCGATGGCTCGTCTCGTAGTTGGCTTTTTTCTTATCTATACGCGTGATTTTCGGAAGGAATCACATATACCGTTGAACTATATGCTATTATATTGATATGCGCGCGTGCCCGTGAAACATCAGCGCTGGGAAATCATCGAACGGCCCGTACGAGCCTCCCCGTCGGTCGGGCGCTTACGAGGCCCGAACCTCCGCGCGTTCCTCGCCTCCTTTTCAAAAATCGTCGCCCGAAGCCAATTTCACCCGCCCCGGGCGCAGTCGCGCTGTTACAGAGTAGTCGCGCGCGCATGCGGCGACCCGCGGCACCGCCGACGACCGTAGTACGGTAGCGTAGTGTCCGCTGCAAGTCGCACATTAAGCATTGAGAGCGAACTTCCACGGACCTTACGCGGTTCCTTTGTGCATATGTAATATATATATATATATATATATATATATATATATATATATATATATATATATATATATGTATGTACCCGCGCGCGCAGACAAATATAGCAGTAATAGCGTGCGCGCGCGGACGCATTTGTAAGCGATCCGTTTTCTCCTCACGCCTGTCCAAATCGATTTCGGTCCGGGAATCAAAAGCAAGCCAGAGATAGATAGATAGATAGAGAGAAAGAGAGATGGGGATAAAGAGAGAGAGAGAGAGAGAGAGAGAGAGAGAGAGAGAGAGAGAGGGAGGCGAGGCACGAGGCACGGCCGCGCGACCCCTTGGCATAATACACTCGACCGGCTTCCCCGTTTATTATAATACGCGCCTCTTCCTATATAGCTTCTTGCTCTTGCGCAGCACTGTATTATACCGACTCTTTCTCTCTTTATCGCACTCTTGCTGTATCTATGCATTTATCATGCGTGCTTGCAACTCCGCATATATTCGAATATAAATGCTTTCGCTGCCCCTCTCTCTCCCTCTCCATTTCATCTCGCTCTGACTACGACAGACCCCCACCCCTTTTTTCCATCGACGAGCGCACGAGTTCTTTGCGGGGCTTTGTAATTTTTCAAAGGCTTCCAAGGAGGCTGCGTTTAAAGCTTTTTATTTACTTATATACATATATGTATTTATAAATCTCAATGTGTCTGTCGCGTGATGGCTTCTCTCGTATTATTCGAAGTTTTCTAACGCATCTCTGATCGCCGCCGTGCTAATTTGATTTTTCAAAGGAATACGTACGGCGAGTTTCGCATTTTGATCTAATCTAATTTGATTTGTTAAATCGATCTTTAACGGCGCATATTGCGTCGAAATACATCTTGTATTGATAATTGTTGTATTATTAATGTCTCCCACCATGGTGAACAGTGAATTAATGTCGTTAAATTGATTTTGACCAACATGATTGAAATAAAACACAGTTTTTAGTTCTATGATGGTTTGGTAAATTCGATACACTGACATGTTCAAGTTAAATTTAGTTATTTCTTCATCCATATTATTGTTTACTCAACTTTCACCCTTTAATAAACGATATGAAATATCCAAAAACGATATTTATATATATATATTTTCTCTTTTTTTTGCAAGCTATAGTTGTCGAATTGTTTTTCTTTTTTAAAATTCGACGCCAAAAGTATAGAGTTCTTTTTATTTTAGGCGATTTTAATATAAATCAAATTATTGTAATCTTGTACGAAATCAATCTTGAATGTTTCATACAATAAAATTATCGAGAAAAAAAATCAATCCAGCTTGTTTGCCGAATGTTTTTGAAAACGCATTTCGAAAATACCACCTGATGAAAAATATGTATACTAATAGTACAATTTTTCAGTAATATTTTTAACGATACACTAGTCTTATTTTCTAAAAAATTGCCCCTGTTTGAAATTAAATTATTTGTATGATAGTTATGTAAAATAAATATGACATTGATAAAGCTTAGAAAAATTAAATGGAATTCAAAATGAACGGAAAGGCTAATATATTAATTTATACATATTATTATAGAACAGTTATTCTGATAAGTTCTCTTTGTCTGGGAATTCGCGCTCATTCAACTCAACCTTGTTAATTAATGAAATGTAACTATAATTTGGTACTTAGCAAAGTGGAAAATTTTAAATCTTGTAATCAGACTCACATCAGACGATGACCTGTCGTTCAAATCAATTCAAAATTTTAAGTCAATTAAACCCCTAAAAATTAATCTTTCATTTTTTTTTACCAAAAAAAAACTTTATACCACATATAAAATTATACAATATTATTAATTATAAATTAGATGAAACCAAAATAATCAACACCATCCCTACGCTCTCGGTTCCAGGTCTGGTTTAAGAACAGGCGAGCAAAATGGCGCAAGCAGAAGCGGGAGGAGCAGGAGAGGCTGCGCAAGCTCCAGCTCGAGCAGCGCTCCCGCGGGAATTCCGGCGGCGGCGGCGCTGGCGAGCCCGTCGCTGTCAATCCTCTGCGAGTCGGCGCTGCTCATCAATTGGCCGTCAATCGGCAGCAGCAGCAGCAGCAGCCGCAGCAACAGCAGACCGATCCCGACAGCTCGGACGTCGAGGTCGCGTAGTGCGATCGTCGCACTGAACTTTAGGCAAAGGATTTATTTGTTCGCTTTATGTTCGAGGCTGTAGGTAAAAGTGAATGGCAAGTTGGAGAAAGGGACATCGAAATCCCATCGACTCGACGTCGAGCGCCTCCCGGTCGATTTATACAAAGCCCGGTGTATACATTCGTTTCGACGCGTATATACATGCATAGGTTTTAGAGATGGCTTTATTGCAGGAATGCCCAGGCAAGAATGGGGAGGGGGGGCAAGGGGGGTCGGTTCCCTCTTGGGAAGAGGCCCGAAGTTCTAAATTTCGACAAAAAACAATCGCCTCCCCCACGGTCGATCATCTCTCGTTGTTATATATTTATATTATACAGACGTACTTATACACACAAACACACACATACGTGAATAAATTATCACATCTCGTGGTGTATATATATATATATATATATATATATATATATATATATATATATACACATTTTAGGCTGAAAAATTCGTTCAAAACGCGTGCGACTGTTGATCTCGATGATTATTATTGTTATTATATATATATGTACCTATATGTCAGATTTAAGATTTTTAAATTTGACTATATATATATATATATATATATATATATATATATATTTAGGTGCACAATTATTGTTATATCGCCGCCGTCACCGAGGGTGGCAAAATGGAAATCAAAACGTACTTAATTTCTGTATATATAGGGTTCGTCATACATTTTTCTTTTCAAATTCTTTAAAGAGTAAATTTAAAAAATAACGAAAACAAATATAACTCGCACGTTTTGAGTTCCCGAGATTAATTTTCTAATCGATTTCAATCTGAAATTCAAAGCAAATATATCGATATAACACATAGACATTATTTTAGCCGCGGCATTTGGGCAGAGCAAACAGAGCTGGTTCAATTTTATATCACAATTGTATATTTATACTCGTATGATCTCTTGTTTGCGAAAAAAAAATAAACACTTTTCTTTCTCTCTGTCTTTTTTTATTATTCCATTTTTCGCCATTGTTGACAAGTTATTGAAGACCGTTCATGGCGCGGAGTTGAAATAGAAAATCCATTACCTTCGACAATTGGCCATATATTCATCGGCCAGACACAAATGAATGCGCATTTCGACTTCCTTCTGACTCTTTTATTTTTGGATTTTTTTTTTGTTGTTTTCTTCTTGTTTTTTTTTTCGTTGTTAATACATACAAGCTATATTTGTCAGGGTAACCAAGAATCGCACAAGGTTTGCAATATACGTGCTCGATGTGCGTTGACATTCGCTGAACGTTGGATTTTGAACGCAACAACCACGCGAGCTGCGCGCAGCTGTCGAGTATTATTATTATTATTATTATGTATTGGTCAAAGGATAACCGATCGACCGTGATTTTTTTCTTTTATCTATATTATATATATATATATATATATATATATATATATATATATATATATATATATATCTATAAACATATATGTGTGTGTGCAATTTATATGAACCTCTCTCTCTGATTGTACCGCGCTTATGAATGATGTACATACTAGTTTAGATTGTAAATATTTATATTTTGTAAATACGAATGAGACGTAAAATGCTGCGAAAATCGCGTATATAAATCTAATAATTGTAAACGACTAATAAGAGCGATATACCAAGTGATATTAGCGACTTTTATTCCGTATTCCGACGACGGTAGGAATATTATTGTGAAGCGTATATATACGGACGTACGCGAATAAAATTGAAAAAAAAGAAATCAAAAGAAGGCGGCGATTCCTCTTTTTCGGTATATATATATATATATATATATATATATATATATATATATATATATATATACACGTTGCATCAGCGAAACGATATTAAATAAAAGAAAAACAGCTGGTGTATTTAATAAATCGAATACGAATCGTATACGAACAGTAAAATTCTTTGTTTGTTTTCATTTCAAAGCCTCTAACCCCGTTTCCCGTAGAGTTTTATAATATCCATTTATAACATTTTATTATATGCTGGAACTTTAGATTTTCTTTTTTGTTTTTTTTTTTTAACAACTTCCTGCTATATACCTAAAATTCTAACTCATCCAGTGTACTACTAGATTGAATAGATTGTACTTATCTTCGTATTTACTGTCGTATTTAATTAACGAATTCCCATTTGTCATCTCATTATCGATCATTATTTCAAGTTTCAATTATTTTATTGTTGATTAAAAAAACATCAATTTTGCTCGCATGCACAGTTCCTTATGTAATTATTAAAGCAAAAATAATTATGAAGCATTATTTGAAATACAATTCATACTTATATAAAATTCATTAATTCACCAATCCTCCATTTCCCTTTACTTTTTAATCTTATATTTTCAGCAGATTTATAAAAAAAAAGTAAGTCTAGTAATAAGTTTTTTAATGACAGACTTATTATTAGTGTTTTTGTAGTTCATTTTCATTAATTTTAACTATATAACTATGAATTATTAAACAGCTATATTTCGATCCAAAAAATTGTGAATAATTATTGCTGATGATTTTTAAATTATTTTTAATACTTATTTTCAAGTTTTAGTGTGTTTTCAATGTCTGCTTACCTCCCCCCTCACACCATAATCATGAATAACCGGGGCCGGGGCTCTGTTACAGGCAGGCCCGAGCTAAACTCTAGCCCCGATTTACAGCATCGTCGCACTTGTTAACGCGAGAATGTAAATCCGAGCGCGTACACGCTGAACAAAGAACAAAGCATTGAATCCCGAGAAAGATCGGTAAGTCGAAAGCGAATGTCTTCAGCCAGGATCAGAAAAGCCGAAGGCACACTCGAAATATTCAACTTTTCTGGCGTCTCCCAATTATTAACCTCTTTTGCCTCTTCTACGCAAATACAAAAGCCCGACTCATCCCTTATACGGCGCGGAGCAGCAAAAAGGCGACCAAGCCTTTGAACCCCGCGACGAGCCGAACCGCTTTCTATAATATATATATACACCCATGCACACAGCTCTTTGTAAGCTATACATATACATATAAGGATTGTTAAGATGACCAGCGTCCCTATTATAATACCAGGCGCCCCGTGCCATTCATTCATCCATTGGCGGCTAGACCGCGAGGCTCCTCAAGACCCCCCCCCCCTCCTTACATATATACACGGGCAGAGTTTCGCCGAGAGTCTCCTGGCGGTGGTGTTGGGGGGGGGGCAAGGGGCAAGAACTTCAGCGACCCCCGCCTAACTCGGCCAGCGTTCGGACGCGGACTACCGAGATCTTAATTCTCGGCACGCGCGCGCCAGCGCGAAACTCCCGGCGCGGCGTCGCGTCGCCTCGCTCAGCGCCAAGTCGGAGCTAAGTACATAATAGCGCCCCCGACTTCCGGCTTTAACGGCTCCCTGCGCCAGACAGCGAGAGCCTGAGACCTCGTGCCTTTATATTATACATTATGTGCCCCGTGGGCCCCTTCGCCTCGCGCATGTACATGCGCGAGTGTGAGAACGCGGGGGCGCGTAACTCGCCCCCCGTCGGAGCGGAGCGCGGGAGGGGGGGGGTGCACGTAGCGGGAAAAGTGGATTATATTTGCCGCCAGAAGTCATTGTGGTTCAATGAGGTGAGAGACGAGGGTGGGCTTTGAGCTTAATTTTCTTAGTCGTGCCTGCGTGTATTATGTAGGCGACTCCGGCGATTCCGCTCTCACTCTTACCTGAAAGGGACGGGGGAGCGAGTCCGTAAGATGACTCTCGAAACAATGGGGACAAATCTTGCGGTTCCTCGTTAAGCCGCTCCAGGCCCGAAGTTCTCCGGCAAGGGTTATATGGCGATACGAGCTATTCGGCAGTTGGATCACAAATTACTCATCGAGTTATACTATTCCAAATTGGAGTAGTGGTGTATAATATGAATTCCGTCGATAATGTTATTGCAATAGCTGGATATTTATATAGAAATTTGAAGTAATGAAAAGACCAAAAGTTAGAATCATTTTTTTGTTAGCAGCATGTTTTGTGCGTGAAATAGTTTACAAATACGCGAAGGACTAACGGAAGGAATTTAGACCACATTTATTTACTAAATATTAATATTATTTACAATAGTTGCTATAGTTACATGTTTTTTCTTATTTTTATAATATATTGCACTTTTTATATTAAAAAGAGGTATTAAGTACTTTATAATCTATTATTTCGTTGGAGTCGTGCTTGCTTTGTATAGCGAATTCGATATGTGTAACAATCGATTTATTTAAAGATCCCATTGTTTTTTTCTCATTTATTTGAAGGATGCCATGGAAACGGTATACGCACATAGAGTCATAACTTATTTTACCTGAATTCGAATCTTATTGTAATGAATAAATATTTTAGAAAAGTACTTTAAAAATGCACAGAATATTATCTTACTTTTGACAGCCTACATAATTCCATTTCGACAAAACAGTAATCTGTTGTACCACGTAAGTGTTGCATCAGCAGTAATGGGGAAAGAAGAATATGAACGTTTAGTATATAGACATTCGATATATACATAAATGAATACAACGGAGTAGTATAGTTACCATTGCTAAAAATTCCTCTGCTATTACTATTAAATCTATTTATTAGTCCTTTGCCGTGCAAATAATCTTGTCCGTCGTTTTCTTATCCTCTTCCATTAACGATCTCTTTCGCTTCTTTCTGGCCTTCTTCCTTTCGTCCTCCAATGGGCAGATAGCCTTCATCTTCTTCTGCCCGTTCGCGCACTTGTTCTTGTTCTCCAAGCAGAGCTTCTTCCTGGGGCACTGTGGATCGTCGATATCGAGGATGCCCACGATTTCTAATGGCCTCACTGTAAAGATGCTGCACTCGCAGGAGCCGATAATGAGGATCAGGCTACTGATGAAGTCGAGAAAGCAGGATGAGCGCAGCAGGTACGAGGCCCCGTAGCCCTGCTCGTAGATCGGATGGCCGTACGAGCGCACGTCGTTGATGTAATAGGCGCCGCATTGCTTGAAGATGCCGACGCGAGCGCTCTCGCAGGCCAGTACACCGAATCGGTGACGCTGGAAGAACTGCTCCAGGCTGCGCCAGAGGCACTCGGCGTCGCGGCTGAAGAGGCGGCCCTTGATGCAGGGTAGGGCCAGCACGTCGAAGAGGTTGTCGCCGATCCGGAAACGGTCGCAAGGCCGACTGTCCCAGTCGTCGTCGCATTCGATCGCCGCTTCGGAGTTCGGCAGTTGCTTGGGCAAGCATTCCAGCCTCTGGATGCGTTGACCGAAGAATCTGGAAGTGTCAATGTGAAGATTAATGGGTACGAACGATGTGAGAAGAAGATCTTTTTGTAAACTTTGTCGGTGGTTGAATAATTTTTCAGGAATTACGAAAATAGTATTGCAAAAAAAAGGAACAAAAATAAAATAAAGATTCTTACTTATCGCCGCAAACGACTATGGCATCTAAACTATCCGATGTCCAATATTCCGGAGCATTTATCAAAGACATCCCGGCGCACACGGCGTAACAAGTGTTAAATTGCCTGCTACGATGTTCTTGAACGAATATCTTATCTGTTATATGAATTTTTCCCCAAAGTACGAACAGATGACGTGGATCAATTACGGTGAAATTGTGCCACATTATCACTTCTTTATCCTCCTCTTTGCAAGACTTTTTCTGAGGGATCTTCGACCATCGAATTTTCATTTGCGTCAACCAATATGGCCGCTCCATTTTTTCCTTGAGCTGAAAATTATTTGAGGTAGGTTATATGAGTTTTAAATCCATATACGTTAAATGTAATTTACCTCTTCCAGTTTTTCCTTCTCTCTAGCTTTAATAGTTTCCTCACAGGTCTTCGGTGATAAGTCAGCAAGAGGATCAAAGGCGCATGTATCGCTCTTTTTCTTTTCCACATACTGAATTTTCGGCTTTCTTGGACTACGCAAATATAACTTTACATTGTGAATGTTACAAGTATGATATATCATCTGGAAAATTTGTATTGTAAACAGTTCTTCTTCTTCTTCGGAAGGAGGCGGAGGTATTCTCTTCCCCTTTTTTTCCTCTAACTTCCGTCTCTCCTCTTCTTTCTGCCTCTCCTCTTTCTCTTTTTCTTTTTTCTGTTTTTTCTGTTCTTCAGTTAACTTGACCGACTTATAAGCATAAGCCCTGAGTACTAAAACCATTAAATGTCTCCTAAGCGCAATTTTCGAGCAAAATTTAGTAATACAGGCACTTCCTGTATCGTCCCAGAATCCATACTTATCGCATCGATAAGGATTGTACACATACCAAAATGGACCATCCTGCCAAAATGCTAAGGAAAACTTTGACACCCTAAAAATACAGTTTGTATACTGGATATCTAATTTATCAAACCATTTTTCAATGATTTTGGTGCCCTTGTGCACTGGTTGATTAAATTGGTCTTTGCACTTCTGATCACCAAACGTTGCTTTTCGTATCGTAAGCTCTTGTCTGTGAGGTTGTTTCAACTTCACAAACGTTCTTTCGATAAACTTGAACGTGGCACCTTCAACAACTGGCACATTTTTAAGTTCGTGGACAAGTTGAAGTTCTATACTGTACTTGTAATTATAAACAAGAATATCATCAAATCTTTGATTTTTTTGGATGTTCAAATAACCAATGTGCAAAAAGAGTAGCCAGGCATGTTGATAAATGTAATCAATATTTGCACTCCAGGCGAATCTATACCTAATTAATATAAATATTTACTTAATATTAAATCATCTTAATAAATAAATTACATACATTAAACAATTATTAAGCCTGTTTAAAACATACAAACTAATATTTTCTTGTGTTTTTTTGCGAATTTTTTCAATACACCTTTCATTTTTTTCGAAATTAGGATAACATTATTTTTCATTTAGCAGAGGAATATACATACTATTAAAAAAATGAGTCAAA
The DNA here is from genome assembly GCA_018907035.1 of Sycobia sp. Sy_11. Taxonomy (NCBI): domain Eukaryota; kingdom Metazoa; phylum Arthropoda; class Insecta; order Hymenoptera; family Epichrysomallidae; genus Sycobia; species Sycobia sp. Sy_11. Next base: position 1,765,739 of record JACCIC010000049.1, on the reverse strand, counting down.
TTATCAATAAGTGCGTATACCTTAGTTGAGTTTTAACCAAAAGCGCTACAATAGCTTGATATACACAAAACTTCCAGGTTTTCGTACGAGTTCGTTCTAGTTCGTTCAAATGCATTCCATCAAGTCCCTGAAGGGTGAGATTAGCAAGTCTTCTATTTCCTTTCTTGCACGTAAATTCATATATTACGAATTCGCCTTCAACTAGGCCAGGGCGAGGACCGCAATCCCTATCTATCCTTATTGTTTGGTCACCTAGAGGAGCTGTTATTGGAATTCTCGCATGTCCGAGCTCCTTCAATTTAGCAAGCTCTTGAAACTGTTCGTCTTCACTGGATTCTTGTTATAAAACAAATATTAAATAGTATTGTTTGATTTTAATTGCTTTCGAGATTTTAAAAAATCGCGATTTTATAAATTGTAACTATAATTTTTTATCAAGAATGAGCTGACGAAATATACAGTAAACTAAATTAAACAATCGATGAGTTCATAAAATAATTTTTAATATCGGTATTTAATAATTTTTTACCTGGTGACTCTATTGCTTCGAGTTCACATGGCAATGCTCCAATTTTTTTTAGTTTGTTCTTCCTTGCTTCTACTTTCCGTTCTTTGACAGGGTCGCGCGTTGAGCAGGGATAAAGTCTGGGCCATTCAAAATCACTGCTTCTCCTAGTAATATCATCGCCAGGGAGATCCTATAAGTTATTTATAATTATTTGTCAGTCTTTTAAACTAATTATTGCTGTAAGTAATAAAATTTAGACAATGCTTCTAATTTGCGTCTATATTTGTCTTTGAAATGTAATACCGCTGGTGAGTAAGTAATGTAGAGTACGCATCAAATAATTCAAATAATTTAAACATACTAATTTACCGACTGAAAATGCTATTATAATTATTGACGATCATGCAAATTCATTAACAATAACTAATAAAGTTAGATTGGTAAAAAAAATTTGCATATGTATGCCAATACTAGCATTTGAAACTAATTAATTTATGTACAGGGCGCTTACGTAGGTCGTATTTTTAGCGATATTGCACTTCCGTTGTATTGCTCTATATATATATATATATATATATATATATATATATATATATATATATACACACATATATACACATATACATATACGATTATACCTCTTCCTCCTGTCGCATGCACTGCCACATGGTCATCGCTTGAGCGCCGCCGGACCAGCATCTTTTCAGATTGAACGCGTTTAACTCGTAGTCAGGCGGCAGAATCGGGGATTGGGCCAGGCAGGGCAGCCGCGGATAGTACGGTGGTCGCATCCGCTTGCGCGGAAAATTGCCGTACTTTTCGCTCTCCTCGCGCTCTCGAAAGAGCACACCCTCCGCCAATCTGCGCGGTGTGAGTACAAAAGGAAAAAAGAGGAGGTTCGTAACAAGTGTTCGTAATATATATTGACGGTGCATATATAAGAGATATAGAAGTAAAACTGGTTCTTGAAAACTTTTTCGGCCTCTTCTTCCGAATGAATATAGTTTATATTTATGTTTTCATGTCCTACATATATGCAGCATTCTCTGTCAAATCAGCAATTAAATTTTCAGTTTCAGTAGATCGTATCCTAGATTTTGAATGTATTGTAACATCTTACGATGTTTTCAAATAGAGAAAATGGCAAAAAATTGAAGCACTTAAACTATTATTTTTATTTCGTAATGCGTTGAGGGGGGGGGGAGATTCGACAAAGAATATTATATACATATATATATACCCATTTACTTGTTTGAATGATACTGAAACTTTATAAAAAAAACATTATAAATCATAAGATTCATCTAACACACTGAAAAAGAGAAAAGAAGATATAAAAAAATCTTTTTACATGCTAAGATATGTAAACAGATATGAAATATTCATAATTGAAATTCATTATTGTTTTTACATTATCGCCAACGAAGAAGAATATAACTTTTTCTCTCTTTCTTTTTTCAAGCAATCAACGGAACAAATACTCAACAATTTCATGTATGTTTTCCAAAGTGGATCGTCCTCGCATTTCAGCACCGTGCGCCCCTTGCACGGGTCGTACTTCCTTCTCAGCCGGGCCTTCTTGGCCAGTCCGCGACAGGTGATGGTAGAGAGGTTGCTCATGTCGCGCGAGGTCGTCATGCCCGACGAGGTGCCGGCCCTGGAGACGCTCGCACCGACGGATTCGCTCTTGGTGTCGGTGCCTGCCCTGCTGCTATCCTCGGTCTTTACGGTCACGACGTCCGAGATGGCTACCGATTTTTTGTCAGGATCCGGTTTCACCTCGGCCTCCGACTTCACGTCGGTGTCTGGATTCTCGCTCGTGGCCTCGTCGTCGGCCATTGCGCCTCGCGGTTATCAATGGAGAACGAGTGGAGAAAGCAAAGATCAGGCGTACGTCCGGGACGTTCGTTTACACTAAAATTTTGAAGAGTTCAATTTTTTAACCGAAATTGATGAATTTTTTTCACATTTTTTTCCTTTTTTTGTTGGTTAAGATTTTAAGGGGCGACTGTTAATTTTGAAGGTTAATCCAGGAAAGATAGCGAAAGAGAGAGGATGAAACAAATGAGTTTTCCTGAGAATAAAAAAGTTGATAGAATTTAAGGGAAGGTATCTATAGAATAGAATATTTTAATTGTTGCGTATATTATATATAATAGAAAGTAAGTACTGCAAGTTTTTGACAGCGCACATGTTATTCTAATTCACATCACATTTTTGTAGTATAATAGTAATTCTTAGTATATTTGCAAATGTTGGAACACATTGTGTGAGATGTCTAATAAATATGGAAAGCGTAAACAATAATATATAAATCAAACCTTGTTGTCAGTATTGCTGATACACTTATAGTAAAAATATTGTACAGATAATCAGTGATGAAATTTATATTCGATGCTAGTAGTTTTAACTGACTTAATTTTAAAAGTGTCATGCTCGACTATGCAAAAATTGTAGTTGAGTTATTTTCTATAACAGTACTGTTCTGCCGTTATAGAACTTTTTAAAATCAAGTCTTATATCGATTTAATGCGTCACGTCTCTATTGACCACTTGGAATTGTAATAGGAATCCTGGATATTTTTTATTTGATCTTGTTCACTTAGCTCACGCGCTTTGCTTTGTGGTGAAATAGTAGGAAGTATACTTTTTGCATTGTGCAGATTTGATTCTTAATTAAAGACCTTTTGAATCGTAATTTACGCGAAAATAATAAATAACCACTACTACGTCCGTATAAGAGATCAAAAATGATTGTATCTCACCTGTAATTCATGTTGTTAAGCTGCGTAGACTCGTGTTATTAAGCTCCAAATAGAAATATATAACAATTCACTTATTATATACTTTTACAGCAAAAGTTACTGCTACAGCTGTAATTTGCATTCGCTAAATTATACCTAATTTCATTTCGTCATGCATTTGATATACAAAAAAGAATTTTTGATTTTACGCGGTTTTAATGCTGAATTGTTGCTCAAATGAATTACTTAAAATGTCACACTTAAAAAATATATGTATTGCCCAAATTTCAAATTCAAAAAACCAGTCTAGGCTGAATGTTGATGTGCGAGCGAGTAAGTGTATTCTCATTTACATAGTAGAGATAAGCCCGGACTTGCATAGGAGCTTTTGGGGCCTTAGATGAGGCGCCTTCGCAAAACTGAGGCCTTCACACGTCCCTACAAAATGTTATTAATCTAAACTTTATTAATAAACTGGAATAATATCCATGTTCTTTAAAAAGTACATTGTATTGAAAATTAAGAAGTTTTTCCTAATCTTCTGAAATAAAAAGGGTTGTTAAAGTTGGTTAAAAAGATAAAATTTCGGTAGATAAAAAACTGGTAGAAATACATAATTTTCTATGAAGAGGTTATGACATACGAGCCATGGATTTAGTGAGATTGAACGAGGTAATTCTGATTCGCTCCCGATTAGACCGTGAAGTAACGTCTCAGGACCTAATAGATTGGACACATTTTCTAAACATCATATAGCTTATTCAAAATAATCGTATTTATCGAGAATGAAATTGACGAGAGAATCCAAGAGATTCCAAGAAAAATCATAAAATTTCAACAAAAGACTTCAACATAACCTATTTTTACAAATGCGGAGTTTTTATATAGTTATTTGTGGCCAATTGAAGTTTTGCACGATGTATATAAGAAGAGTTAATTTTTAAAGTAATCATAATTATCAGAAAATCTAAAATCTTTCCATTTATACATATGCACTATGAATTTTTACAAATTTCGACAGTTTAAATATTAATGAGCATATAAAAATGAAAATGTGTATTTTGCGATTCACGAATTCGTTGAGATTTCTCTTCTAGGACTTTTTTTTTCATTTACCTTTGTTATATTATTTTATTATGTACCATCCAAATAATTGTTAGGGCTTTTACATAGGGCTTACACATATTAATAGATACGATATATGTATTATATGGTATCTGTATAGGTAAAATCAAACTCATTTCCTATAAAAATATTTCGATATTCTCAGTATTTTTATATTAATTTGCAAGTTTTTTTTTCCAACCACTGCTCTTTATCCAGATTCGATTTTCATTGTCGACTTTGGAAATTCATATAATTTCATGCGAATAAGGTAAATACAAAGCACGCAATCGATGTAACAAAATATATATTAATGGCCAGCCAAAGATGTAATTAAAATTTAATTGAAATACTTTATTACATTGTACAGTTTGCTCATTATGAGAGCCACTATTTAATTATTATTATCCAATTATTAACCTCGTTAACGTCCCACAAACGAGCCTCATTTCTGGCTTTCCTCATTTCAAGCTCGTTTCGCGCGCAACGCCAGAGTCGCGAAATCGTTCGAGTAAAACTCGCAAACCCTGCAAAGCCGCTATACCGTAATATATATTATATATAAAGAGCTACACTGCTAGCCTGCAACAACCGTTCGTTTTATAATGTATAGTACGTAATATATATATATATATATATATATATATATATATATATATATACACTACACGCATAGTCTCCTGGCGCCGGGGGAGGCCGATGCGGAAGGCGACTAACTAGCCGAGGTTACGCCGCGACGCGACCCACTCCGTGTGCTGCACGCGGGGGTCGGGTGGGCGCGGGACGCTCGTCTCGGCAATTTTCTAATTATTTTCCAGCAGGGCGCGGGCGGCCGCCCGGGCGGTGTGCTGCGCGCGTGGCACGGCGCGCCGAAGCCGTAAATGTCCGGGGCCAATCTCGGCTACGCCTCCGGGAAGCCGAGCGCGCGCGCGCGCGCGAGATTTTCAGTCTTTATAAAATTACCGCGCGTTTCGCGATGGAAATAATGTGAAGCCCCCCACGATTTCAAGATAGGTGGTTGGGGGAGCGGTGGAGGGTGATTTTTGGATCTGCTTTCTCGTTGCCGCCCCACTTCTCTCTCTCTCTCTCTCTCTCTCTCTCTCTCTCAATGTTTTTCCCGCTCCCATTCTCTTTGCTTCCCGTTCTATTAAATGGCTGCGCATTGAAAACATTATTGGATTTGGGTATCGCGTTCTTCGTACTACGAACGTGGCCACGACGGTAAAATCGGGGCTCATGTATTATTGTTATCATTTTCTTTTGTCTATTTTCCGGTTTAATAATTTCTGAATTAGCGAGCAGAGCGAGGGAGTGAACGTTCCGTATAAAAACCACGTGAAATCTATGTGCTGCGAATTATCAAAAGCTTAAAATTTGCAAAATAATATTGAACATCTGTACATAATATATTTTTTTCTCACTTCGAAATATGTACGCTTTATTGAAGAATCAATAAAACGTGAATTTTATATATTGGTTAGAAAGATTTTCTTTTTCTTTTTTAATTTTATAGACATGCGTAATTGGATCTTTGACATGAATGAATGATTACACAATCTTATAAAATTTTACTGATTTTGAAGTACGCAAATGTAACTATACTGTTCAAATTTACATTTCACAATTCAAAGAAAACGAATTTTTTTTTAAGTTTTACAGTTCTGCCTATTTTGGGTTTCTTAAAAATCATTCGTCAATGTACAGATACTTGCACTGTGATGGAATTCGCTGACATGTTGGAATTTTTGAAACGTCGATATCTTATTTTTAAAGTTTTATAAGTTTGCATGAATTAAAGTAGGTAAAAATTTTTTCTGTCATTTTTAGGTAAGAATATACCAAAAACCCGCAAGAACGAAGCAATTGTGAAGCAAAACGTAAATTAATTTTATCGCGTTCCCATTGATAGATCCTTGTCAGACGCAGTAAATTATTGTTGATTTGTTAATTCCTCGATTAATCAACATTTGAAGACGAATTAATAAATTTCACATCCAGTTATCTCCTCGAACAACAAACATATCCCCTCGTCATTATATGTATCGCCTGGGCAAAATGGAATAAAGCCCTCCCACCCCCCCTCCGCCCCTGTATCCTTGACTAAACGACTAATTTCAATGACAAACGGCAAAATAAACAGTCGGAGCTACTTATTCGTCTTCTCGATGCCCGATATTATAGAGCATCGGCGTATCGCCGATACCCGGAGCTGCCCTCCCCACTCGCGACGCGCGCGGGCAGCTTGCCGCGGCGGCGCTTTGCTTTTTCTGCGAGCGCAATCAGCCCACGAGGCGGATATCGAGCGTTTATTATGATTAGTTAGCGTCGAAGCGGAAGGCTTGCGCTGTGTATATATATATATATATATATATATATATATATATATATAATACAGGCGCGCACTGCACGTGCGTTTATCTGCTCTCGAAATTATAGCGGCGACATGCGCGCAATAAGAGGGAATGTTATTGCGGCAGGCGCGAGCTCGCTCGTGCGTAGAACGGCGGAGGGTGGCGGGGGAGGGGGGACGAGGCAGGGGCGTTGCATTGCATAATACAGTATTTCTCGGAGAGCGCGCGGGATCATTCCGCGGATTCTGTTATGTTAATGCCATAAAATTGAGCCTTTTTTTCGCGCGCAATTATGCGCGGCAAGTTAATTAAACCGGCTCTTCTGTATAAGCATTATTCGCCGAAAATATATAATGCGAGCCTCGATTTTAAGAGAATCAAGCAGGCATTAATTGACTATTTGGATTCTGAAATTGCTCGAAATGAAAATGTCTACCGATAATCGGAGTAGCCGCATAAAATATCGAAAAGGCAATTTTTCTTTTATGAAAAATTTATAAATCGAAACGAAGTAATTTATAAATATTAACAATAAAGTGAACGATACATTATTGAAATTGGTATGCATTATTAGTAAGCATTTATTATTTTTTTCTCAAAGAGTCGCTGATATTAATTTTAAATTCGCCAGATCGTATGCCTGATAGGTGTTTATATGCGTCTCCAACGTCTTATTCAAAACTCATTCTTAAAAAACTTGTTATAATACTAAAATAAATAATTTTTATCACTTTTAATATCTATTATTTACATACAATTAATTTATATTACAGAATTCTTATATAATATTAGAAAAATAAGACAGTTTTATTTTAGAAAGTTTTTTAGTAAATAAGCTATATTAAAATTTTTTAACCATATAGTGGTTTATTATTAATATTAATATAGATTGATTCAGAACATATCCAACTGCATATACGACCTTTGGCAGAAAATAACAAAAAGTTAAAAAAGCGAAATGATAAGCTACTAAGGGAGGAGAGCGGTCTAGGGACAAAGCCCCTGGTGGGGGCGTAGATAAAGAAGCCTGCGCCGGGGGCTTCGGGGGTCAGAAACCCCCCCACAGAAACAAAATAAAGAAAAACCAAAAAATCTAAATAATTCAATCGGATACAATAACAAGATTGATTAAAATAAAAAAAATAAAAGAATAAACATGTTTTAATATAAAAATTAAAAAAACAAGATTGTTTAATTGAAAATTTAAAAATAAAAAATGCTGCATTATAGCAGCAATGTGGAAATTTATTTTTGATAAAAAATAAAGAATGCAAAGTAAGCGTCACCCAAATCGCAAATTTTTTCTATGAATATATAAAAATAATTATTAGCTAAATTACTGACAGTTTGAATATATTTTAGATTTAAAAAAAATTAACTTTCTATTTATATCCTCGATTATTTGCGCGGTGATAGTCAATAATAATAGTTATAGGGAATGGGACAACTGAATTTTGATTATAAACTTTAAGCTTATCACTTTAATACCTATTTAGTAAAGAGACCCATACATTTTTTTAAATTTCTCTTCGAGCGAGCATAAGCCGTGAGCCATTGCTTGATTATACAACATTTCAACATCTGGTGGAAAAAGTTCATTACTCGTATACGATTTTTTAAATTCTGAGAGCAATTTACATTTGTTACACTTAATAATATATAAATGAATTAAAATAAGTGGAAAATAATTTATAAGTAGAATAAAAAATATAGGTTCGACTTACTCTCGTATTGATTTTCATTTATAAACATATAATGTACAATCATAAACGAGTGTTTAGTCCACGAATTCAAGATTTCTGTACTTAAATTCTTCATCAATAATGATCACACGAGCATCATTGAGATTTAATTTGTTACATTAGCATGTGGCAGTCAATCGATTAATTCACTCAATTCATTAGTAAATTTGGATTGTTGACAAATAGAATAGACGCGTCAGGGCTGATAAATAGTACATCTAAATTGCATGATTTAAAATGATGTATTCGATATACATAATACCTTCTTTTATAGAGTGGCTTTTAATCCAGAGCATCGTCAGACATAATAACAATCTGAGGTTTTACTATTTTCATTAAAAAAAAAAAAAAGAAAAACAAAAGAAATTCTGCATTTGTGTTGATATTTATTTTCTCTGGAGATTTATTCACGTACAAGCGAAGGATGAAAACGAGATGAAAATCTCGCGAGGCAAAAATTTAACTTACAGCATAAGATACAACATGAACAATCGTAAATTTTTATTTTTTCATCCAAACTCTTCATTATTTTTTCTGTCGATCTTTTAATAGCGCATGAAATTAATTTATAATCAGGCTGCTTGATCTGTGATGTTTCTGCGAAACGTTCTTTACTCCTACACCTGAAAATGGTAGAAAAACAATCTTACAATTAATCTCATTAATATTCGTCAAGAATACGTTGGATTTAAATTGGAAATTTCTCTGAAATTACAAGATTAAGCTGTATACTTTTCAAATAGCGTATATGCGGCCAAAAATATATGCGCTAGAGAGCCTCCGATCGAATTTAGGAAAATAAATGAGAAGCAGGCGGTCGGCAAAGTTTCGCAACGTTTTCGACGCGCATTCTCCCGAGTCGCCGGCAAAAGTACAAGGGAAGCAGTTCCGCCGGCTTTCTGCACTTTGAGTCGCGACCGAAGAAATGCGAAACTTCGACCCCTATACGTAGGAGGCCGACGGATAGCACACAGCTTCCGCTGTACCTACCAATCGCAGAAAACAACGGGGCGAGGGTCGATATATATATATATGTAAACCAAAGGCACGTTGTTTATTCGCGCTTTCGAGATTTGCGGCGCGCCGCTGGCTCGGCTACGGGGCGAATCCTCGCTGATCGGTATCTTGTGTAAGTATTTCATTAAAGTTTCAAGGAGCTTTGTTCGAGGCCGCGAACGGCGAACCCCCCCCCCCCCCCCCCCGCCGTCCTTCGGACCCCAATATATAGCTTGGCTGCTGGAATTGCCGGGCTCACCGTGACTCTTTCCCGACTACCGTGCTTTTAAGCGACTTTGCGCCGTTTACACACGCGCGTCGAAGTTTCGCCGACTGTTTTCGGTTTTGGCTTCGACTTTTATTCTCACTTTCTCTGCTCTTTTTTTTTTACTCTAATTCAGAAAGCTTTAAATACGTTCATTAATCATAGCTCTGTATTAATCAAAATTATGGGGCTTATATGACGTGAGACTTTTATGAATTTCTTTTCTAGATGCAGCTGATAATTGTATTGTCAAATTTGTGTTTATGTTAAAAGTTTTATTGAATATTTTATACAATAATAATCATAATGATATTAAAAATAATAATTTAATGCTAATTCTAATTTGTAAATAATAAAAAAGGCATTAATTATTTAATACTAGATAAATTATAATATAAATTGGCCTAGTACCTAGCCATTTAAAATCGGCAGCAAAATCAATAATATAAAGTTGAATAATAAAAAATATTTGTTTTAAGGAAGAGCTATTATCAATGAAGTTTACATTCAAGTTTGTACTAATTATGAAAATATTAATTAACGATCCTCGGAACTTCTTCATTAGATTCGAAATACTTCCTATATAAAAATTTTTGAAAGTTTTGAAACTGTTGGTCTAAATTTGGTAAATCAGACGAATAGGATTGAGAGCCACTAAAACATATTTCTATTCTCTTATTTCACCCATAATCAACTCAATCTTGATTGCAAATGCGTTGTTCTAGTAAAACATAGCATTTTTCTTCTTCTTTCGCCTGATCTCTTCTCGTGGCATTTGACATCGAACTGATCGATATAATTCGAATAAATTTCGCCACCAATTGTCGTACCTTTTGTACAATACTCAATTAACAGTATGTTTATCTATTGCATTTTAAAACAATTGGTTACAATCTTTCAGGCCGATGTGATCGACTTCATTTTTCCTGGAGATGAACGACTTGTAACTTTTAACCCAGGTTGGATTACTCATCTTTCGTTCCTGATGATGAGTTCCAGTATAACAAATAGACGTGGGAAATCGATGGAATCCTTATTAAATTATTTGAAAGATTGATGTAGAAATCGTATGTGCATTTACTTTTTATTATATAGACGTTCAAGAAATGCAGAAACCATCTTTTACAGTGCTTGCGCGTCCCTAATTCTTTGTGCGCAAGATATTGAACATCCTTTAATCTGATACTCCCTGAATCTGAAGTATTTAATTCAACTTCGCTTTTCTTATCGTCCAACACGGTATAATGCACTTTTCGATGGTCTCTGGCGTAATTGCGGCTTTTGACAGTCCTTAGCGTGGATCGTCTTTGAGGGATGTGCGATCATGTTTCAATCGAGTTGCCGGCTTAACCTCAACGGTCCACAAACCTTTATCAACTTCGAACGAATTTCCTTAGGAGTTAATCCATCTAAATCGATTAAATGAAGAGTTTTATGGCCGAATAATATTCAAGTTTATCAATATTAACGATAAAAGCATGCAGAATGCCTACTGATAAAATTCATATAAACAAATTACTTGCACGAGAAACAGTTGATACTTGTCCGAAAAACGAATGACATGTAAGAGGCCCACGAGGGCTTGATCGCTCGAGCGAAGAACTGAAATAAATTTATGTTTCCTAATTTTTTTTTAATTGTCAAAAAAGTGATAACATTGTTGCCTTTAAAGTATAAAATAAAAGGTAATTATATAATATTCTTTTTTTTTCAGAAATTACTAATAACTTGCGAAATTAATCAAAGAACTTTTATTACATTTTTATCGCCTATGGTGAACGTCATTTCACGTTCGTTTTTGACTTAATGTTTTTCGATTGACCTATTCATCTATAAAAGAGCGAGCATTTGAATTTAATTACTACACTGTTTTCCATTTATTTATTTATTTTCTTGAACATTTCATTATAAATGCTTACTAAAATATATGCGTAGGCATTTTTTCCATATCTGTATCACGAATTTTAATTAGACGATCGGTGCATGTATTTATTTTTCTGCATTTGGATTCGTAATAAAATATTCAAATCATAATTTTTATAAATTTGGAAAAACAATACAATACAGAAAACTGATCATATTTGATATTAAAGGGAGAATAACACGTTTTGTAAATAAAATTCATTATCCGGGTAAACAAAGAATTTTACGAGAATTAATTGTTATTTCTTCTTACTTAATTTGTATTAAATTCATAACAAGTTCCAATTCGAATAATTTTTACATTAAAATTGATGAATTTTTTTCTGCTTTTTTTATTTTTAGTTTAAGCAATAACGCGCATATTCTCGTATAATCGTTCATAAATGAATGATACATTAAATCAAGCTTCGAAAAAGTCAATAATTATTATTCAAAAAGCAATCGATCTCCATAACAATTAAAAACTTCCAGTCGAATGGAACAGTTCGATATATTCAACGTCAATTTTCAATCAATTCATTTTCCAATTCCGAAACTGATCGGTCGAAAAATTTTTGGCGTAGCCGCACGCATCCGATATATGTTTCCCAATCGCTAAGGACAATAAACCAGTATTATTATAGACATAAATTTCTAATTGGCATGATTCGCGATATGATCGCTGGTCATCGCTAATAATCACACATCTACATTACCAATAAACATAATGTATAGCTTCACATTTGATTAATCCCATATTTGAAATAACGCAATTGCACTGTAGATGCTCCACACTCTCAGAATAATTTGCATGCATAAGCGCAAGAAATATATAAGGACGTTAATACGCATATGCCGTCGGTCCTTTTATGAATATAAGTAAAAAATATCTCGATTGAAGTATTTTTAGATCAGTTAGACAAGGCAGACACAGGTATGTGTGTGTGTATGTGCGCGCGCGTGTATGCCGATATTTTATACGAATAATCGCTTCGACATGAGCTCCATTCACTATATATAGCGAACGAAGAGCAGAGAGCAAGAGAGCGGGCAGAATAAACAGAGTGCATTATATGGGCGGCAACGCAGAAAACTGTGGCCCGAGGCCGCGCAGTGGTGCGCGCCTGTGCCGCGGTTTCTCTCTCTCTCTCTCTTCTCTCTCTCTTCAATCGAAACGTGTCCGCCCCAGGGCGTTTCGCACGCGGGGCCAATCCAATTAATTTTATTTTAATTACCGCTTTGCTGTAGAACGATTGTTATCGTTGCTGATGATGCAGCGCGACGGCTGCGCGGTTTTGCGCACCCAATACGTCATATATATATATATATATATATATATATATATATATATATATATACATATCGAACTCGCTGCGTACACCGCATATAACACGCGCAGCATGGTCATTTCGCCGCTGCTGATCATGACGATGATGTTTTAGTCGGATGTTTCGTTATATGCGTCCTGCGGTTTATTTTGACTCTATATATACATCTATAGATGATCGGGTCGCCGAGGCGATCTGCCCGCGCCTCGGTACTTTCAAAAGCAAAATTAGATATCCTATAATATATTGCGTTAATTTAGAAAGATCGAGTTTAATTGATGAATTATATTATCGCGCACTTGATTGAATACAATTTTTCAACTCTAGGGATAATATTTGAATGTAGGCATTCGGCCGAAATTTAAAAAAAAAAAGAAATTAATGAATTATATTGTATAAAATATATGAACAATATAGTAATCTTAAGAAATTAATATACCAATCGTATAATATATTTATTCGCCACAAAGTTAGATATGTGGCTTCCTTCTGTCTGGGTATGATATGGCAGATGGTACATTATGGGTTCTCCTGCGGATAACGTCACTATCTCGTGGCGTACCTGTAATAATCTGCCTCATACGTATGGATGAAGACCGAAATAAATGGAATGCGAGTGCCTTGGATAAATTGTGCGGCGATGCGCAGAGAAACGAATGATTCGTTTAGCAACTATAAGTTAGAAATAATAGAGAAGATAATTCAATCAATGTGGAAATTTAGTATGATCTTTAAAACCTTTAACAAATTTAACAAAATACAGTAATAGAGATTAGTCATATATGAATGAGGGGAATGGAGGGATGGCTGAAAAGTGTGCTGCTGATGTTTTAGAGACCAACAGTGGCGGCAGGTGAAAAGCCACGTGGTCAGCTTACATACTACCGCATCTCTCCATTATAGCTTTGAACTTCTATCACAGGGTTTACGAGTATGTTCTTCTAGACTAGGTTGTACAATAGTACCAGACTGGCTCACCTAGAATTGCCATTGCATTTTCTTGTAAATATTTGTATCCGATATTTTTTTTTACAACGCGGAAGCTTCATTTATGTAAGCATCAGAATTTCATTTTTCGGGAGAACAACATCTACTTTGGAGCGATCTCCCTTTACTGGCCACGAGATTATCTGGGAATCTTTAGTTTTACCAGGGATTTCCACCCATTTCTTTCGATGTAAAAAGCATATTGCCAGGCACATCATCACTAAAGAATTATATTTCTGTTATGAAAAACAAATATAAACTTTCTATAACGGTAAATCTGTAATGTGGTTTTATTGAAGCCCCTCATTCAAAATACGTTATTATTTATAAAAAAAAAATATTACAACGGTTAATTGAGAGTGTTATATCAGCAGTGTCCTTTTAATCACATCTACAGATTTAGTACAAAAAGATAAAGCTAAACAGTTCTAGTTGGTTCAGTAATCTAAAAATGATTGAAAGCTATAGAATATCAATAACGAAATATAGAATTCAAAATATATATCAGTAAAGTTTATAATAACACACACTTAATAAGAATACATTTTTTTCATTATGAAAAGTGCATCGGAAAGTCGAACGGATATAGAAATGAATATTTTTAAATATTTTTAAATATTTTTAAAATATTTTTAAAATATTTTTCCTATAAAACATTTAACTTTACGAAGGTTTTAGAGATGCCAATGTCATAAAATTCTATATTGTCGTACCTAGTTTTCGTAGTTCTGCTATTACGAGAACTCTTGAATTAGCTGACAGATTAGTTCATGAATGCTTACAACAAGTATGGCTAAAGTTGTTGTCACTTAAATATTTTATGTCGCATCCAAAAGTAGAAATAGAAGCAAAATAATATTGATGTATTATTCTGGATTTTTATCGGTATCTTCTTCATTTTTGACTTTGTATATTGATGTGTTGTCTAACATATTTCATAAATTTTCATAAATAGTTTTTTTTTAAGAAAAAAAAAAGATTGGAATCGATTTATCGTTCCAAAATTGTACATCTTTTCAATTAAGTATTACCTTTTTTCACCACACAGACGAATTATGTATAACAAAGAACATTAACAAAGAACATTAACAAAGAATATTAAAAAATATATAACAAAGAATATTAAAAAGCTAAAACTCTTTGTGAGGACATTCTGTTGACATGTGCTTTAATTATTACCTTGCATCTCATGAATCAGAGTATTTATATAATTTTTACATTCCATTTTTACTTTTTATTTCCATTATAATCAGTCATTTTAAATCCAGATTAAAATTCATGCATTTACAAACTTATAAATTTCTCGACCGTTCCTTTAATAGTCCCCGAGGACATTATGAGCTCTCGCACATCTATATAATATATATATACACATCTCGGGCGCAAGAAAAGCACAGAACCTCGCCGTCATATTACATTCAATCTCGCCCGACTTATACCTCTCCATTTTAAGAAATGCTCCAACACGCGAAAATAAATATTCGGTAAAACTTAAAATCTCCTCTTTCGCTTTACCTTTTCCTCTCCCCCCTTCTCTATACCGTTTTCCTCGGGCTAAACTTTGCTCTCTGCTTCTTGCGGAAGAAAAGGATAATACGCGCAGGCAACCAAAACGTCCCCGCGAGAACAGGAAAAGGATTTTTGCGTATTATAGCGCGGCGGAGAAATGACGCGGTACAAGTAGAATGGAGATATTTAAGTTTTTTTATACATATGTAAGAATAATATTCTAGTGTTTCTTTATTATATAATATCGTCGACGTCGACATCGAGACTCTATCCGTACAAGAATGAGAGAGAGAGAGAGAGAGAGAAGGAGGGAGAGAGAGGGAGAGAGGGAGAGAGGGAGACAGAGATCGAGAGAGAGAGAGAGAGAGAGAGAGAGAGAGAGAGAGAGAGAGAGAGAGAGAGAGAGAGAGAAAGTATGAGAGGAGAGCTCAAGCGACCTTTTAATTATCCCCAATGTTAAATTCTTTATCTTCCTGAAACAATGTGGCAAGACTGTGTTTTCAGACCAAACAAGCCCCATGTTGATACGCGGTAATAGAATAATCTGGCAGCTGATTCCGGGGATATAACCCGCGGGTATAGAGGAAGAGAGATACACAGATAGATAGATAGAGAGAGAGAGTAAGAAAGAGAGAAGGCGGAGGAAGGGGGAGAAAGTGCCAGAGAACTTCCCCTACGTCAGGTTTCACGACCTCCTTCACTCTCTTTCTCCTCCTACGTCAGTCGTACGAGTATACCAGATTTCTGATTTTCCTCTCATCTCTATTTTCCCTCTCACTTTTCCGCTCTCACGTACACCAAGAGATTTACTTCTATGTGTATAGTCTACTCAAGTTCCCTTCATCGATTTGACTTTTATTTGGTCTGTGGACGATTTTCCATTCGACATCGAAGGTAATGCAGTGGAATTTAGACTTGATCTACTACTGCGACATAATAGACATTTTCACGTTATCCAGAAGATCTGAAGTCTTTTCAGATTCAATATTCAACAATAATATGTGAACAGACGTGTACTGTATATATTTAACAAGTTTGTAAGTTAATGAATAAGTATATCTTTGAACCATAATCAAAAATACAAGATTTTGATATCGACGATAAAGTCGTTCGAGCCAGCCAAAGAAGTTTGAGGATGAAAAATCGAAGCTATTTCTCGATGAAGATTCCTGTAAACGCAAGAAATAACTTGCTACTTCAAATCATTTACAAGCGTCTGAAAAAACTTGGATGGATCCTAAATTAAGAAATTCGGTGGCTCGCAAACGGATGCTGAGAAACATTCCAAATTGTTTCTTAATTTCGGCATTTCTTCCAAGTGTTACAAAAAGTCTTTTTTGTATCAAACTTTTACTGAACATGAAAAGTGGATTTATGACGATAGTTCAAAAAATCATAAGTCAAGCCAGGCGATCCAGGACCACCATTGCTAAAACGAGAAATCTATGAAAACAAGGTAATACTCTGCATTTCGTGAGAACAGAAGGTTACAGTTGATTATGAACTGCTGAAAGAGTTGAATGATGGATGAAACATTCTATTGAATATAAGTAATGCGTTGGAAATCAGCCGAAAAGAGTATTAGGAGGAAAATGGACAGAATGAAAGACGACGTATAAGACATTGATTTTGCATCATGGTATTTTTCCGCCATATGTTGGTTATTATCTTTATTATGTGTCCCAAATTATTTAGAAAACAGAACATGGGAAATTTTGTCCCACCCGCTTTACAGTCTAGTCCCTTAGAGAATTTTCTGATGATCACATCCTTTCGTCAATGTAAAATACCTTACCGAAATACGCTTTAGATTACATAAAGTTAAAAAACACTGGCTTAATTTCTGGTCATAAAAAATTAATAATTTCTGGTCATAAAAGGCGGGAGATTTTTGTTTAAACGGAATCCACAAATTATCTACATTGTGAGTGAAGGCCATAACTAGCAGAGGACAATAGTTTGAATAATGTATTTTTTCATTTTGTTTTAATGCGTTTAAATACATAATATTTGGATCGAAAATACGAATTCATTAAGTAACAAATGCAATATGATATATATATATATATATATATATATATATATATATATTATATACACAATATCAATGAATGACGATAAACTGCCGTTTATCTTAAAAGCTTATCTAAAAATCCAGATGGTCCACCCATCACGGTGATGTTATTCTTCATAGAAAGGGTCGACTTGTACGTGAAAAAGTATATTCACCCGTTATATATATATATATATATATATATATATATATATATATATATATATATATTATACTCATCTCCATATTACCATAAAACATTTTTCCAATATTTTCCAGGGACAGTTACGACATGTAAGAATTGTCTCGAAAATGGTCATCGGATTGTTGTGTACGGATTTTTATAATGCATTATGTTGAAAAAGATATATATATATATATATATATATAATATATATATATATATATATATATATATAGCTTGAGCACTTTTATCAGAGTTCGCAAAAATTTTTTATTACATTTCCAGGCCGATTCTATAGCTACATATCATATCTAAACGACCTTTTGGAAATATTAGATGTGGGCGGTTCATAGAATGAACAAAAAAAGCAACGAGTATCGCTATTACCAACAAGATGCTTTTCCATCGCACTATCCAGAAAAATCTATTGTTCTTTATATCGACAATTCAATTACTTTAGATTTAAAACGTATATGTACATAATGCGTTATTTTCAAATCGTAAGCCGTATCTTGAGTCTAGTTTTCTTCTTTTTTTGTATTAGCAAACTATATCATCTAGATACCATAAAGTCTGCCATATAAACTATCTAGAAGGTCGTAAAAAAATTATATTATTATTAAACTGATGGATATATATATATATATATATATATATATATATATATATATAAAACAATTGTTGAACTACACACGTCGTTCTCGACGACCTTTTCGACAATCCAATAGATTTCTAACTGAACGCATCGACAAACACGACATTTTATAATAAAATAATATAATATAAGGACAACTTTAGCGAGCACGATATATCCACCTTTATTTTATATATATATATATATATATATATATATATATATATATATATAATGTATGCAATATGCGACTTTCTATGTCTCAAAAGGGGCGCATATACTGCACGCGCGAATTGCGGCGCGCGCCTCGCATAAGATACGTGCGTGCAGCGCCCTCGCGAAACCGGCGTCTTTTTCGGAAAATTGAATGTCTTTGCCCGCGTGCGATGCATCAGCAGCAGCAGCAGCAGCAAGAGCAGAAGCACTGGAGCTTATAACAATGCGCCCGTCATATACGAAGGCAGTATATATAGATACATAGTCGAAAGCATTCGCGCGTGAAACGAACGGGCGCGGCACGGCTGGCTAAAGGAAGGGAAAATGTTGCAAGGTAGAGGGGTATGGATTCAAAGGGGTTTTTATTTTTCAGAGCCGACTTCCCCTGTTTCCCTTTACTTTTCCGGTACAATCTCCCTCCTGCCTCCCCTCTCATTCTCTTTTCGTTTTTCCTTTTCCTGCTCTCCTTCCCGCCCTCCCTTTTATATATACTTATATACTTGGACCTTTGTTGCGAGATCAAAAACGCGAAAATATATATACGAATCGCGAGCGAGCCGAGCTGTCGAGCGCGAGATTCGTTGAAAATTGCACTTTAGTTAAGCTTTACGATTTTTATTTCGCTGTTCGCCTCGCTGGCTCTCTCTCTCTCTCTCTCTCTCTCTCTCTCTCTCTCTATCTCTTTTCGTCTCGTCTTTGTTTCTGCGCCTTTACTGCACATTTCTGCGTTCGACGGCAGAAAATGCTATTGCGCATGCGAAAGCGTACCTGTTAATTTACATAACTTTTATGATTATAAAGTACTTTTATATGCTCGCAGAACAAACTATAATTAATGTATTAGCGTACGTAGTAACTGTGCCAGAAATCTACTCGTATTAAATATTATAATGTTGTGAGTTTGGAGCAAATGTTGAGTTTTTAAGATTTTTTTTTTTTTTTTTTTTTTTAAATTTATTATTTTTTTTTTAGGTTTTAAAGAATATTCTTATCCATTTGTATTTTTAACTGAATATTTATAGATAAAATCCTGATTTCAGTCTATAGAATAAATGTGTCAGGTCTGTTTATTATCACTGTTTTTATTTATAAGAATTAATTTATTATAAATTATAAATAGAAACTAAAGCTTTTTACCTGAAATTCTCAGTGTTTCTAATTACAATATATTGTACATAAATTACTAACTTTCATACTATTTTTCAGCAAGTATAATAAATATATATATTACATCAATTCTGAACAAAAAACATATATTCAAACAATGAATTGACCATGTTTCTAAAGATAATACACTTAACGAAGTAAAGCGACAGAACCATTATTAAAACAATGGGTAAGCATCATTTCAAACGTTCGTTGATATGTTAATAATAATTTTTTAAAAATTCTTCTTATACGTCGAAATTTTCTACTGTCAGCTTCAGTCAAGGGTGCCTTAATCTGATAGTGTTATACATTAAGAAATTGTTAAACCATTGATATATATTTTCGAAGCCGGAGCTTAATAATATATTTATTACAAAGGTTTGAGTATTCAATATATTACCTAGAGCATAATATCAATTTTTTGAACCTCTGTATAGAGAGAAGAGAGAATTGCATCATTAACGGTAAAAAGGTTCCCCAGTGGAAATAGTGGATATGAATTTCTATTAAAATATTATCACATATTGATAGACTTTGGAAAAATTTTACAAGCATTGGTGAGCGTGTCAAATTTGATTACCGAGCAAAGTCTGACATATGGTTACAAGGTTTTGTAAAGTCTGCAAAGTTTGAAAATAATGCCAAGAAAATAAAACAAATTTTAACAATGTCCGCCAGCAATTCCTGAACAAAAAATCACAATGTTTAGGAAAATTGAAACAATTTAATGAAAAAAATTCTCTATATATATTGTAAAAATTATCTTCAATTGACTTAAAATTAACTAACTTCGCAAAATTTTAATAAAATTTTCCAAAAGGTGTCAGGTTTTAACACGTACTGCGAAACATTGATGAACGTTTCTCGGTGTGTCAATTTGATAATCTTAGCTATGTTTTGGCAAAGTGTGATTGAAAACTGACAATACGCGTTATTTTCAGGAGAGCTAGTATGAAAATATATAGTATCTGAGATTATTTTGTATTTCAAATTCGATACATGATATATATGCTGGATAAAACATATAAACATATATATTGTAAGAATTACAAGCCAATTATACTATATTAATATAATCTGTTAAAATGTTAAAATCAATAATGCAACTTTCAAATGTAAAATCCAATGTACAGTTTCGAACAATTGTAGTGCTGTATAGACAATAGAGATAGTATATATGCTATACGTTTAACAAATTCATATTTTTAAATTGCATTAAAATCTAAAGTACACGATGGTTGGATTTGTTACAAGCTATAATTACACACACACCCACACACACACACACGCACACACACGCGCGCGCGCGCGCACACACACACACACACACACACAATATATATATATATATATATATATATATATATATATATATTCATTCGTGTCCATTCATTGATATTTGTTATTTCAAAGTACTTATGCTCGCGTGCCCCTATAACAATGCAATAGCCAAGCCAAAGACAGTTTTATTCAGATGAACTCTGCGAGAAGGGCATGAAATGAGACGGACCCCCAGCGGGGACTGTTCACTGGACAGATCTCGTTCAAGACGAGACGCGGCAGTGTCGGCACCAAAGGCAGTCGCGCGAAAAAATAACAGCTGTACCACGTCAAAAATCAGCAAAAGCCAAGGGTAAAGAGCAAAGCCACGTTAACTGTCAACGAGTGGCGGGACTAAAGAAAGAAGGACAGAGAGAGAGAGAGAGAGAGAGAGAGAGAGAGAGGAGACAGAATGTCCCGTTCGGATCTATTACTTAAATTCGTGTAGATGTATAATAATGGCGCTGATCGCTGGACGGCAACTTTTACGCGGGCAATCTTTAATCCGGCTTTAAAAGGGCCGTTGGGGGTAAAGAAGGGGAAGGGGTTATTACCTCGTATTTAGGCCCGATTTAACGCAGTTTTCACGCTCGACCGACTCTCCCGGCGGCTTATACATTATATTATCCTCTTGACCTTGTACGTTGCCGCTACCGATTCTCTAAACTTCTCTATATACATATATAATATGCGCGGCGTCCTCGCCTTCGCGAAGTCGCATTGTTGTCCGAGAATTGGCTTATATCTATACCTATATAGATGTACAGTTGTACGGGTCGCATGTACTCAAATTGCTCCCTTTCAGTGTGTTTACGCGACGGGGCTCCAGGGAACTAGGACCATATATATATAGGTTCGTTTTGCATTGTTTTGCACGCGCGAACGGAACCGCACATTGACCGACTTGGCCGGAAACTTGGCTTACTTTGGCTTTTGCGGAATCGATCGGAAACGCAGAGATAGAAGGGGGCAGGGGGGAGAAAGAGGCAGAGAAAGGCAGGACTTGGGGGAGGAGGGTGAGGCATTTGTGAAAGAGCTTCTCGTGTTTCGGAGACTTAGCTCTCCTTTTCAAGCTTTGGAAAGTGAGGTGGATTCAAATGGAGGGGGAAAAACAAGCTTTCATAAGAAGTTAAAAAGACGTGAAGCCTTTTTTTCTCTCTCAGACTTGAATTAGGTATAAATAGTTTTGGTATAAACGTAAACGCGCGAACGGAAAATTTTTAATTTCATAGCATTTCTAGGTGAAGATTGTAATTTTATGGTCAAATTTATAACTCAGGCTTTTGAAAAATGCATCCTCGAGATTATAAAGGATCAGTGTATTTCCCTGTATTTTGATAGGCTGATTACGAATATTATGTTTCGAATAATCACATATTTAATTCTTAGAATAAAACTATGATAAAAAAACCTGCACAAATCATGGTTTAATGTAGAAAAGACGAAATAACTTTTGAAATAGTTTCAACAATTTATTTCTGAATGCAGAACAACTTTTTTTATGTAGATCGATTCAAACACTATATTTCATCAGTATATGTAAAACTATCTAAAGCATTTTTCGGTGCATTAAGCAAAAAATTGTGCTTGATACGAGAAATCTGAATATAACAATTTGAAATAATCACAGAATTAATTATCATGTAGAAATCGATAAAAAAAAACTCATAATCTCATTGAAAAGGACTAATTCAAAAAACTATTGCTTGATTTTCTGCAAACTATATTTAAAATACAAATGAGATATAATCATCCCTCAAATTTGAAAAATGTGATTAATATTCAAAAATTTTAACGATTTCTTATAACGAAAATTCTACTTATCTATAAGAATTTTCTATGCTTTCCGTTTTTGATAACGAATGAAAAACAAACAAGTGACCAAAAAAAGCTTTCGAGAAAAATGAAATAATCGCGAAATATTTTAATGAAACAGTAAAATAGAATAACATTCGTGCTTATAATTGTATATTACTATAATTTTATGTAATTAAGTACATCCTTTCTACAGAAATTGAAAGTATATAAAGATTCCTTTGAGACCTTATAGCTGCGCGCATAATACTGGTAAATGTAATTTATGTAATTTAAATTGCAGAATTATTCAATAAAAATCCCATCTCCAATTAATTTCTGAGCGTATTAACAAAAGCATCCACGGAATTCATTACCATACTTTGATTGGCGAGCGCGCGGGCGGTGGAAGGGAGGGGGTGGGAGGGCTCACGACTCGCACATTTCATAAAGAAAATGCTTTATTACGAGGTTCATCTGCTTCCTTTTCGCTTCCCGGCAAGTTAATCGAGCAGTTAATTATTGCCGGTCGATATTTCTCAACTTCGCTTTTCTTACAGAGTCTTCTCGTTAGTCAAGTTTTCCTCGCCTCGGATATATATATATATTCGCCATTGAGGGGGCGGTTATTTCTCGATGTAAAATCAAACTCTTAAAACTTTTTCACTGTAGCTTATATTAAGCGTTAATTAGTAATTACACTTGTAGGAGCTTGTAGAATTCGATAAAATTAAATTATATTATATAGAACTATAAGGTCTGTAAGATTTTATTTTATACATCTGATCCAATTTACGCATACACTTTCTATAGAATGTACAAAGTGGTTGAAAGTTTTGTGAAAAAAAAAACAAAACAAAACAAAAGTACATTTTAAACAAGTAGATTTTTAATTCTCCACTATTCAATTTAATTATATATTACTTATAATTTATTACGTATATAATTTGGGTAATTAGCATTCTTATGTATTTTTTAATATTTTTAAATATTCTTTGATTAGAATAAAATTAGTTTATTTGAAACATAAAAATATAACTATACTACTGAAAGTAGGTAAAAAGATATTAATTGTGTAATTATAGTGCGTTTTATTTGTAAATTTTTTTAGAGCTTTATTAAAATCAAATTTCGACTTATTCTAGCATTTTGATAAAGGAATCTTCATTTTTGATGACTCACTGGCTGAAATTCTAAATTTTATAATCTGGAATACACACAGTATAACAGAACAGATCCACCAAAAAAATTCTAAAAATCGGAATTATCAACAAGTTGAATGTAATAAAAATATAGTGACTCTCGCGATTTCGGGTAAAGTTAGAACGATTATTTTGGCTATTATAAAAGTTCCGCGATGGTTCTATAGTTATAATATGAACAATAGACAAATGTTCATTATAAAATTTGTAGGATTCTTCATCAGACATTCCATCGTCACCTTATATTTGGCCCTGATCTGATTGGAATGGTGACTTAAACAATACGAATTTTAACACAATAAAAAATTCGAATTTAAAAATTATATTTTGTCTATAAAGATGTGTAGATACTCGTCTCAACTTCATTAATTTCTGTTCTAGAATTTCTTGCTCGCGTATTTAGACTGATAACTTCCCCTTCCATATAAAGTGCTTTACGAAGTCTTTTATCAAATGCAGTTTAATGTACTATAGGGGAAAATAATCTTACACGACTCAACTAATCACCAGTTGATTATATTTATTGTTTTAGGCTTTGAAGATATTCCTGATGCTGATTATTTTATTACACAGCAATTTCGCGGAAATTGACATGCTCCAGTTAGATAGGAAACATAGATTCTTTGAGAGTGTAAAGTATAGCTATTGTGTAGATGACTTGAAGACAAAAGACTACCTGAACAGACCAAGCATTAGACAGTCCAGCTATTTATGAAGATAAAGCTTAGATTACATGGCTCCGGATTTATGGTATTGGCCTAATAAATTTAAAATGATAAATGCATATTGTTATAATTAATAAATGTTTACAATTAATGATCATACTAGAAATCAAAATTCAACTTGAGACTGGAATTACATACATGTTTTTAGATTCAATTTTGAAAGGACGATACTATGATACAATGTGCGAAAACACTCGTACAAAACTAATTAAATTTCTCAATTTTCTGCAAACAATAATTTTCCGGTAAGAAAAACTAAACTTTATCTTCTAATGACCTTAAAAGGACAATCTGGATATGTTTATGATCGTCTAGGAATGTAGAGTATTCTACTATATTTAATTTATTGTAAAAATACATATTTTCATATTAGAAATGATCTTCACCTTCAACAGAATAACATTTCCGATAATATCAAGATTGAATCCAAGCTGGCGAGGGGTGAGAGATATTATTATACTGACCAAAACAACACTAACAGTATATAAACAATGTAATCAATTGAATATCATCTAAATCAGAATTATGGTATAATGTTTTATCAATTTTTCTTATTAATATAATATCAGAATAATATCTTGGCGTGACTATAATTTTAAAATGGGTGTAAAATTCTACGACCTACTCGTCGATTTATCTTGTTTGTTTATAGCATTGATATTATGCGTTTGTGAAAGTAGACCTCTGGGATGGATTCCGTTTTATCGCATAGACGAACATTATATGTTTGAGTGCTCGGATATACGGCAATGTTAATAGAACAAATGGTAAAAGTATTGATTTAACTTTAAGATTATTATTTGTTGATTCAATATAAAGTCTATCGTGGTCTATATATTTCAGTTGCAAATTAAGAATTCAGACATTTCTTCAGAATGAATATAAGCTTGCTTTAGGACAGATCGGGACTATAATTGTAGACGTTTGCGCGGCAAGTAGGCTGTTCCGGAAATAAATTAATATAACATGTCTTTTGTGTGATGAAAATCTCAACATAAACATTCGATTGTGGTTGACAGAAAAGTTATATAGTTACTTTTTCATTTGGATATTGTAAAAATTTTATTATCATACTCAAATAAAATGGACTTGGAAAATAAAGTGGCTGTTGTCACTGGGGCAATTGGCACCATTGGTTTCACGACTGTTCAATATTTCCTAAAAAATGGAGCAAAGGTAAATAAAAACTCTCTCTCCTCCATTTATAGTTTACTTATTATTATAATAAATTCTCATTACTGATTTTTATTTTTGATTATAAACTGTGGATTTAAATATCGTAGTACACGGCGCTTTTTGATCTACCTAAATCTGATAGTCAAGTCGTAATAGAGCATTTAAAAAAATTGGAAGAAGAATTTGGCAAACAAAAGTTTGATTATTTTACGTGTAATGTTGCAAAGAAAAAAGAATTCACAGGTACGCATATGAAATTCGTAAAAATTTTTTTATGTCAATGATTTTCAGATTAATATCATGAAATTTTTGTGTTTAAGACTGTTATGCAAAAGTATTGAAACAGAACGAATACGTTGACATTTTAGTAAATAATGCAGGAATTTCTAATGAATCTGAGCGAGAGCTAATGTTGGCAGTTAATCTAGTGAGTATTTAGTTTCAAATTAAACAAACATCGTTCCATTAGAAAAATAATGAATTCGACAAACTGTTAAATAACAAAAGAAAATGATCGATACTATTGGTTGCTCGCTTTTCAAAATTTAAGTTTTCCACTTGGCATGATTCATTAAATTGAAAAATATGTTTTAACTGTATTATAAATGGTGGATTTATTATTGAAATCTCTTATTTTTTGAAAAATGCAATAAACCATTGATATTAGAATTTTGTGATCATTCATATATTCTAAGGAGACATGTTTTAAATTTGTGCACAAATAACTTTTCTTCACTGAAAACTTTTCTGTCGCATTTTTCAAAGTTCATCAACGTTTATTTTTATTTGTAGAACGATGAAAGATAACTAATTTGATTTATATATGCATGCAATATGTGAGTTAAATGATAATGCAGGTGCAATGGTACTGCATAAAACAAATTGTAATAAACTATTTACTGGGAGGTTTAATAATAAGAGTTTAAAAACAGTGTTGAACTAAATTGAATTTTAATATATAATAAATGAAATACAAATGACAATCACCTTAGTATAGACGAGACACGAATAATCATTTCTGCGCTCACCTAGCGCCCTTTATAGACTTGCAGTCCTTCTTATCGCGGGTCAAATTTCGGGCGATAAGCCCCATTCGTCGATCGGAGCCTAAACACTTCGCGCAGCCGGACGGTCGGAGAACCCGAGGTGGTAATCCGACACCGTCCATACTTCTTTCAAAATTCTCGAAATTTTCTTAAAGCTAAAATACAGTCACCTTATTTGTGAATCTGTACAACAGCTATTAGAAAGAACATCATAAAATTACATTTAAATTCATAACTCTACTTTCTTAAACTATAAACATGCATAAATCTATCAATGATAAAGAAAATATCTTATTTTTATTTTAATGCTAAGAATATAGAGACGTTATGCGTGAAGCTAATAACTATATAATAACAACTAGAATTTGAATCGATAAATAAATGCTTTAATTCTAGAAATTATAAAGGTGGAGACTTAGAGTTGACACTATTAGAGTTGACACTAATTCTTAAATCTATCTTCGTTTCTGTTCGTAACACAAATTTCAATAATATTAATAACAACCTTATACTTATTTACATATGATAGAATGCTGTGATAAATGGCACCTTTATGGCATTAGATGGAATGGGAACGAAAAACAGAGAAGGTGTTATAGTTAATATCGGCTCTATCTTTGGATTAGTAACATGTTCACCATCTCCTGTTTATGGCGCTACGAAGCATGGCGTCGTTTCCTTTGTTCGGTCAATGAAGGTATAATATGAATAAATATTAATCAGCTTAAAAAGAGAATTGATTTTTTAATAATAAATAACATCGACGTTTTTAAAAGTGACTGATTATAAATAATTTAGATGTATGCACTTATTATAATTTATATGCACTTTCACAATATTTTACATAATTTTAGCAAAATATTATTCAGGATAAGAAATGAGGCGAAACTGTAAATCTCGATATTATTTTTCGTAATCTATTTAAAACATAGCTGTATTCTGCGAAGCTATGCAATTAATATTAATTAATATTAGTTGTTTTTATTATAGGAGTACGGGACAAAGACTGGCGTGCGAGTTGTTTGTATTTGTCCACACGTAACTGCAACCAATATGACTGAACTCGACCAATTGAAAACTGCTGTACTGCCTCAGGTTCCAGTTGAGTTACTTCAGCGAATATTATTAAAAAGGCAAAAGTAATTAATGATAAATTTTTTTATTAATGGAGTTTTAGATCAGTATTGCATCAGTTTTTCATAATACAAATTTTATTATTAGATATTATTGATTATATATTTACTGATTTTGTTATATAATATACAGTCGATATCGACACAAGTTTAAAAGAAATATTTTATAAATTAATTTAGTTTTAGCAATCAGAATAGCTGTGGAAAGTTTAATTATATTAAGCTGCAATCCAAATAGAAGCAAAATGAAAATTATGAAAAAAATATTGTTTTAAAATTCCGTTTTTGGTTATTTTTAAGTTTTATTTGATGAAATTAGCATATAAAATTCTTATAAGTTTCGTTGAATACTTTAGACATACATAATGTGCTTAAATATTTTTTGTGAAATTAGTGGCAATATGAATATAAAGTATAGAGTAAATTATATTCCAATTGTTTCTTACATGTTTAACGTAAAAAATTGATGTTAACTGTCGGTAAATTGATAATTATAGCTTAACAAATAAAATAAAACATTATTATCTTTCAAGGCCAGAGAGTATAGCTGCAGCGATTGTGGAGATAATACAGAAAGGAAAAAACGGTGACGTTTGGTTAGTCCAAAATGATGAACCACCATTCAATGTAGGATGTGAAGACAATGTAAATAAACTGCGTGTCCCATTTTAAACTTTAATTTTCTTGTAATTTAATCAAACTATACCTTTTATATACTTTCGCTTTTTACTGTAATTATTAATTATTTTTAATAAAGAATCTGATTAAATAAAACGGGAATTGTTTGATAATATTAATGTTATAGTATAAATGTTGAATATGCCTTCTGAAATATGTTCTTTTATGTTAGCAATGTTCAATTTGATATTAAATATCAAATATATAAATATGTCAAAGGCTCAGTTGTCAACAGGACTATTTATAAAAATAAAAATATATATTGCTGGAAATGCATTTCAGATGAAAAACTGAATAAATATATGCTATAAACATCAGACTATTATTAACGTAATAATTGTCGTTTCAATCGAGGAAGATCCTATTTTCGCACTTGTCGGAAGACATGCGACGACGTCTGTCGTCAAAATCTGCCACTGATAAACAGTCCTCGGTCTTTTGTATTCACTAATCATATATTGGAGACTAAATTCCCGTACAACGTTTGTGCCTGCTCCCGTAGGTGCGACTTCGCCAAACCGGTCTCGAAGCTCCGCTCATCTGCTTCCAGTTGGTCATCTCCGACTTCCTAAGGCATCGTAGTTGTACAGGACAGCGGTCACCAACATTCCGGTGATATCGGCGATATATCGATTTCCACTGGGGTGCCACGATCTGATGCGACTATTGACAGCGAGCAGCGTCTACGGCGCGATCAGATCCATGTCGTTAAACTATAAGTGGGAACACACTTGTTTTTTCTCTCTCTTGCTCTATTTGAATGCTGCGGTGCATTCTACCGATTCAGTAGCCCTGACCTATGAAAACACCCTTGTAGTGTCCATAAATGATCCGCATAAATAGTCTATACTCATTTTATACGTCCATATATTTTTTTAAAATTTTTGTCACTTCATCATTTTAATAAATTTTAGTTCGTGTGTTCTCGGCATCTTCCTCGCGATAATACACCCCACAATTCAATATATATTTTTGTCACCTATATTTCTTAAGTTTATTGTACACCTAGATAATGGATTGACAGCCGAATTAGCTGTTTCCTACTAAAATAAACAATTATGTAATAAAATAAACTTTTTATTTCCTTTAATATTCAAACAACTTTGATTGTATTCATTAATTAAAATTTTATTATTCAAGTTTTTATTTCACTCCAAAATGATCTAATAAGCGAAATAACTAAATACCTTTATGTACTACCTCAATGAGAGCAATATAGTCTGCTTTTTTGTGGTAGCTACAACTTATAGTTTTTTTTATTATGAAGCAATTTAAATCTTATTCAGATCTATTAGCCAAAAATAATTATTTCAATACATACTTTTTTTTATATAGTAAAATTACAGAGTTTTAACAATTCCAGTATATATTTACATTTTTGTTACATTTGGCTCCACTAATAGAGATATCATAGTCATAGAAAGCTGCAGTTTCAGTATAAACAACTTTTTTAATAAATCTGTCCTCTTATTTTCTAATAATGGGCATTGCCAAACGACATGTTCTATATTTTGTATATTTGTTTGTTTTTATAATTATAATTTGGATCGTTCATAATGCTCATTCTAGCTAACGAAAAAGCCAGATTATAGTTATCTGATCTGAACTGATTAATAAATACTACTAATTTACGAGGAATACTTTTGTTATGTAACCATGGTTCAATAGAGACTTCGTAGTAATTTTTGAAATAGAGTTTTCCTTTACTGAGGCTATTTTATATTATATAATTATTTGTATTCTCATACATTGATATTTTGAAGAGATTATTTAAATCTGTGAAAGGTGGATCAAAATTATAATCCATGTTTTCATTTATGGCTTCTTTAGCTAGGGCGTCCGCGATTGTATTTCCGGAAATACCGTGGTGGGAAGGGATCCAATAGAATTTAATCCTTAATTCTGCAGGCGTTTTAGCTTCGAATTTGATATATTTTTCTTTTATTTGTAAGATATAGGGATTTGTTGTCAAATTCGTTTCACTTTTTTCAAGGGTTTTCAAAACGTTTAAGGCATCAGAAAATATTATGATATTTTTACTATTATTTTTTGAGCTATGCTCATAGCATCCAGTATTGCTATACATTCGGTTGAGTATACAGACATGTTATAATTGAATTTACTTTTAAATTTTATATTTAGTGGGGGACAGTAACATGCGGATCCCGAAAAATAGGTGTTTGTATTTTGGCTGCCATCTGTGAATATTTCATAAGCATTATATGAATTTATGAGTTTCCTTATTTTTATATTCGGATTATTGTGCTTTTTTAATTGTTCGCCCAATTCGAAATTTATCAGGATTGAGGCTGATACAACTTTATTTATAATTGTGGTTATATATAACATATCAATCAGACATAAAAAAGGGTTGAAGAGGATTTAGAATTTCTAGTATAAAATTTTGAAATAGGTGGAGGCGCTTATTTCGTGATTTCCAGAGAAATGTGGAGTAATATTTTCTTATGGCGGTTTGATAAAGTGTGCTTTTATTGCTTAGTATTTTAGATGAATACCTTTTACAAATGTATTTCGTACAATCGCAGATAAGCGGAAGTTTAGATCTGCTAATAGAACATTGAGAGCTGTAACTTTACGAAATCCGAGTGCCATTCGTATTGCCGAATACTGTATTTGTTCTAATTTTTTAATATGAATTTTGTGAGAAGGAAAATATATAAAGCATCTATAGTCGATTACCGATCTCACATAACTTTTATAAAATATCATAAGTGTATTTGGATCTGCATCCCAACAGTTTTTTTATAAGAATTTAATAATATTTAGGGATCTATGACACTTTTTTACAACGAAGTTTATTTTGGGTGAGAAAGTTAGTTAATAGTCGAAGATGATACCTAGATACCGGGCTGAGTCACGCCAGATTAATGTATTATTATTATTAATTTGTTAACTTGTGCTTCCAGGGTGCATATTCTGGTGATTCAAATTTATATAAATATTATTGTGTGGTAAAAAGTAGAGGCCTAAGTTAGCAAATTGTATTGCGGCATTTCATACCGTTTTTTCAAGAGAATTTTTATTTTTTGAAAAGAACAATGTCATCGGCGAATTGTAGAACAGATACAATTCTCGGCGAATCATTAAGTATCTTGGCTATGTATAAAATATATAGTAAGGGGCGGAGTACTCCCCCTTGTGGCACCCCTTTATAAGTGTTCATAATATTATCATTAATGCTGGTACAAATGTGTCTTTTATAGGTTAAAAACTTAACAAAATTATTTACCTGCATTGGACATCCGTACTCAGACCAAATTTTAAGAAGTATTTTACTATTTACATTATCAAATGCACTAGTTATGTCAAGAAATACAGGAATATAATTGTTTTTTTTTCTTAAATGTTTCCTGGATGTGTAAAGTAAGATTCAATAAATTGTCTGAACAAAAGTACCCTGTTCTGAATCCACACTGATTTTTAGGAAGTAGCTTACAATATTCTAGCCACCACTGAAGCTTATCTTTAATAATTGTTTCCAACAATTTGCACACTGATAATGTCATCGAAATAGGTCTATAATTAATTCCATCCGATTTACTTTTAAAATGAGTGTACTAGTTTTTCCATTCTTCTGGAAATTTAGCGGATTGGTATATGTCATTAAATATATCTAGCAAAATTAATTTGTATTTTATCGGAAGTTTTTTCAAGGAAAAATAATTTAAGCCATCTGGTGCTGGGGATGATTTATAATTATGTGTTTGCTATATTAAATTCAGCAAATGTGAAGTTGGATTCGAGAAATTCATTGTTTTGAGTATCTGGGAGCAGGCTAGGGTCTTCTGGAATTTAAGGGAGGCATATTTTATCTAGAGAATTTATTTTTTGTTCAACTTGGAGGTTTTCGGTGAGATAGGAGGGCGAAATGTTGACCCATTGTTTTTGAAAATTCCAGCTGTGTTCCAGACGTACGTACTATTTTTTTAAAAATTAAGGTTGTTGCAAATTGTTTGAAATTTTCTATTTTTTTCTATTTAAAAATTTTTCTTGCAGAGGCTCATAGCTTTTTAAATAAAGTAAAATCTTCGACTTTTCAAAATTTTTGCCATTTTTTAAATACTTTGTTTTTTTCATATCTCGCATTTTTACAAAATCATTATCTATTTTTTTTCTCAGGCGTATTACATATTATTGCCTCTCATAAAATCTGCACAAAGAGATTATATTTTTCATCTGCATTTCTCGTACTGGGTAGAAAAAAATTATAATAGTTGCTCTCTAGTTGATTTAATACTTTTTACCAATCTGTTTGATACGATCTAATACTATGTGATTTTTTTAACGTAAATAGATTTGTCTGTATTTAATTTAACAATCATCGGTAAGTGATCAGATCCGCAGGTATATTTATTTATTTGAGTTTCAATATTTTCGGCGATATTAATATTGGATATAATAAGGTCTATCTTAGATGTTGAGGTTGCGTCTATGTGTGTAATGATGTCAATGATGTGAATAATTAAATTTTTTATCGATGCAATTTAGGAGATAATTACCGTTTGTGTCTGTTTTGTTACAGTTCCAGGCAGTGTGGTGTGCATTAAAGTCGCCCATAATAATATTATTTTTCCAATTTTTAATATTAGTAAAAATATTTTCTCACCCAGGAACGTTAAGAATATTTCCAGGGGCTCTGTAACAAACATAGAAATTAAAAATAGGTTTGATGTTAATAAATTTTAAAGTACATAGTTTAATACTCTCATTAGGTAATACAAGATTTGTTATTAACCTGTATGCGATGGTCTTTCTAATCAAGATGGGTATACCTCCTCTTCGTCCGTGAGCACGGCCCTTTCTTTCTATAGCTTGCAAATCCAGGGAAGTGAACATTTTGTATTGAAGGCGATAACCAAGTCTCAACACATGCAAAAATATCTGTATTTTCAAGAATTTTTTAAATTTCTTCTTTATGTTGTAGTATACTTCTAGCGTTCCAGACAATTAATTTAATCTTGAATCTTAAATCAAATAGTAATAATGAAAAAAAAATTACTTTACGATATTCTTTTGGGTTTAGTTTATTTCAAGAAAAGTATTAAGTAGTATTCATTAGATTGATGTGCACGAATTGTCTGATTCAATTTGAGTATAACTTTCTTGTAATAATATTTTCTTTAACCGCGAGAATCTTGCTTTTAACGACTTTTCACTGGTACTATATAATTCATCCATTATAACAACAAAGTTTTCATAATTAGGAGTGATTGATGCACCTATAGTAGTTATATCATTTTGTCCCCGTCATTCTTTTAAAAAATTTTGGAAATCATCGAACGTCAAGCCAAGCCGTCACTATTTGTTCCGTGAACGAAAAGCTTCGTTTTCAATATGTAACATAAGCTGTTTTAGATGTTTATATAAATATTGTATGGGGTCCTCGGACTGCGGACAAAGGAGAGCTGAATCATATCGATACGTAATAATTGCGCGACTGTTCAGTCTATCGTGATCCGTTGTCGAGTGCAAACGTCCTTTTCTATCATAATCGTGTTAAAGTCTTTTTAAATTAATTAGTTTTCATTTCATTTTAATTCATTATCACTATTCTCGTTATGCATCTACTCACAAAACGCAAATTCATACATTTGCATAATCATATATGCAATAAAACACAGTAAAAATACAAAATCAAAACCGACACAAGGTTTTGATGAGGCAGACACAGTTGTGACTCCCGGGGCCCGTGTAAAGCACCAGCAGCACAGCGTACCACGTACGCATCATACACTACGTGCCGAGTACGTATCATACACAGCGTACCAAGTACGCAGCATACACCGCGTACCGAGTACGTATCAGACACTACGTACCGAGCACATAAAATCAACACCATCATTCATTCTAAAAAAACAGATACATAATAAAAATTATTTATCATTTCGTGGGGTTTTTATGCCTTTTCGAGGCTTTTCCCCAAGAGCCAATAAACAATATCATTATTGGCTCAATCACCTTGTTTTATTTATTTAACCAATCCTACCTACAATTAATATACGAAATAAGGAAACCTCTCAATGTTGGTGAATTTTTCAATGCAACACTATTTGACCTCATGTTTCTGCAATTTTCTATCCAATCGGTTTCTGCGTACCTATATAGATCAAGTGTACCTTGCTATTCTCCCAGACAGAGTTCATAATGTAAAGTTCCTTTCAAGCATCGTATAAATCGTGTTACCTTATTCTAATCAGTATTCAAAGGCAATTTCTTCTTTGGCCCAAACTTTCTACACTTGTCGCGAGTTAAAAGCTATGTAATTCTTGCAATAATATTAATAAAATTAATTTCTAATATCTTTTTTATCTGGCATACATGATTGATCAGCTATTTTTATATAACCTGGATTCAATGGCACATGAAAATGTTTAGCATTTGTAAGCTAAACCTTATTAAGAACCTTTCGATCTATTCAGCTTTCTAATTCATTCAGTTCGACATGTTTATTTCAAATGATGCAACATTATTAATATTATTTATTTCTTGTACAAATATTAAGAAATCATATATGTATACAAAATGAAAAATATTGTCTTTTTTTTGTTTTTATATACAGGTACATATATACTTGACTTCGCATAAAACCATACTACCATACTGATTAAGGCAAATATCTAATCGATTATATCAAACTTTAGCTATTAGAGTTAGGCTATTTGTTCTTTATTGAAATGAAAATTACTAAATTATTTTAAAAATTATTTTATTTAAATTACCTTGTTTGCTCGACGTCTGGAGATAAACTTAACTCACGTTTCTATACAACTATTATTCTTTTTTTTTATTTGTTGTGCCGCGAAGTTGCCGCCGAATTCTCTATAGAACATCAGGTTTTTCAATCGCTTCTCTGTCTCCGACTCGAGAAAGCGCCTCGCCAATGTTCAGAGCACACATTTATTGCCAAGATTTAAAATGTATTATTTTTGGAACAAACCTCTTTGGTCAAATATTTCATAATTTATGCCCGCAACGCAGGTTCGGCCAAATAATAATTATTTAACCGTGTCATTTTTCTCTGCGTTGCTTCTTAGATCAAGGGCCGGGGACCACCCAGGACTAAGTAAAACTCGGTCTTGGTCGATGCTTTAACATCGCCAAACACGCTAAGGCATCCAGGCCACAGTACACGTCGCGGCAATAAACGTGACCGCGCACAGTTTGACCAAAGTGTTGCTTTTAATGTTAAATGACGATTGAAAGATTTTAATTAACGTGCTTTCAGTTTTTACATTAAATAGACGTTAAATTACTTTCAACGGTTTTCATATAAGTGATGATTATTATAACTTAATCCATAACACTATTAATCCTCATTTTTAATGCGCAAACCATTTCTTCTTTGCCCTGCACAACCTAATCTTTAGGATGACCTAAATATATGTCTGCTGTGAATACTCTATTTAAAAATGTCGTTTTTGCGTCATAATGGTTAATGGGGCAACTTCTTTGGATAGCCACAGTGAGAAGTGTACGGAAGTTGGACCTTTGCTTCACGACAGCTGCAAAAATCTCATCATAATATATCCAATACTTAGGGGAATAAGGACGCGTAATAAGTTATGCCTTATTATGGCATAAGATTATGCCAGTAGTAAGTTCTGCTTCTACAAGTCTCTTATTGTGTTACATTTCGCGTTAAGAAACCATCTTTATATTTCGGTCACAGTATTATTTTCCATGTACCCTTAATATTTAAGGATTGGAATTCCTCCTTCATAGCTTATTTCCAACCATTTACTAGCACTTCTTTTGGTCTTTTAGAATCGAGCTCTTTTTTAATCAGCTTAAGGGCGTCTATATAACTTTTCAAAATCACGTATGGATTTGACCTCTCGGATGGCCAACGTGCTATATATATATATATATATATATATATATATATATATATATATATCATTCATTATCGTTGTTACTATTTTGTTGCATATCATAATATTCATTTAATACATTACTATGAGTTTCTATAACATATTTACGCTCATCGCGTATATAATTTTTCATTCATCAATATTAGCATCTTCGTTTTTTGAAAAATTATTCAAGACTACCGTATCCCTACTTCTTTTGAACTTCTTCGCATTTTATATAAAAAAATAAAGGTAAGATCGTCTATGCTAAAATCGTCTAATATCACATCTGATGACAATTCTATCGATGTCAGTTGTTTTCTTTCATTTCTCTTGCTGCGTACGCCTATTGAAGCACTTTTAATATATAAAGATCTGCAGACACATCGGATATGATGATGTTTACATTTTTTTATAATTTTACCATTTTTAAGGTCGAAAATTATTTGGTAGTTTTGCCTGGCTAATTTCATAACTGATAGTAAAATTGAACACTAATCAGAAACATAAGGTGTGTCGTTCACCTTTATTTCAGTAATTTTTCTTGAATCATCTGAACACTTTATAACTATGGAACCAATGCCTCGGTTTTCAACGCGATTTTCATCGTCGGCCAGACACGATCATTTTTTGCTCAAACCTAACTGATAAAAAAATTCATTACTTTCCACCACATAATAATAACTTGTAGCATCAGAGTCGATGATCTGGTTTCTCTTTTTGCTCAATTTCTCTCTCGCAATCAGAAAGATTCATGCTTTTACTAAATGACAGTATGGATCAGTTGTTTTCATTTGTAACTTTATTTTGCTTTTATTATTTTTCTTCCTAATCCTTGTATCTGCTGCACTCGTGTTTAAAATGTCCAACTTTATTACAGAAGAAATACGTCAAGTCCTTTCATATGTATCACTTTTTCGTTTGAAGACAGTTTTCATCATCGTTTCTTTGGTCACAGTCTTTCTCATATCTCTTGCACTAACGCGTCTTACGTACTCGTCAATTCGTTTAACTTTGACGAACACAGATGTAAGATCAATTTATCATTATAATCTGATAATATTGAAATATGATGTCTCATATCAACAACTTTGTAGATTATTCTACCCAAAATGAATTTATATAAAAATTTCTTCGGTTAGCTTGTTTTCAGGTGATATTTATCGAACGCATTTCATTGTTCTTTTGCTGTCATAACAGACTTTAAATCTCAATTGGCTGTCTTCCACCACTAATAATAATTAATTAAAACCGAGTTACAAAACAGTGTATTATTAATATGAAATATAAGTCAATAGAAGAAGACTCAAAGGTGTATCGATACAGACTAATCTGTGATCGCGAATTTTACCTTTGTCTCTAGAAAAGTTTATGGTTCCTCATAATAGTAAAAAGTTTAGTTAAAACATATTTTACCTTCCAATGACCTTAGAAGGGCTATATGCTTATAGGTAATATCTTCAATTTACTATAAAAAATCATATTTTCATATGAAAAATGGACTTGATTTACACAGAAATAATCTTCACGATCATATGAAAATCAAATTTAAGAAGGGACTAGCGGTTGGTTTTATTATTACTGAAACAACATTCAAGGTATATAAAGCAGTGTAATCAACAATGATATTTAATTTAATGTCATCTAAAGCAAATATGTTGTCTAAATTTTTATCAGTTTTTATTATTAATTTTTTATTTATTATCCCTACAATGAATAAATGCACATTTAATAATAAGTATTAACATAAAATTTTTCTTTCTTCATTCATTTTTTCTTAATTTTTTTTCTTCAAATTCCAATATAGTATTCTTATATCGTTTTGACCGATTCAAAATTATAACAAAAAAATTGAATACGCCAATAATTGAAATATTTCTATAAATATTACATAATTGTAGCATCAAAAACAATTTTTTTTTCTGGTAGCTCGCAATTGATTTCAAGAAACTGAAGAACTGAAAAGAAAAAAATCGTACACATTACTGTAGCATAATATTTTATGGTTCTTTTACTCGACATAAATTTATATATTTATATGCATTTGTAATATTGGATTACAGGCTTAGTTTATCATTTAGTTTATCAATTTTTACGTATTTTATATTCATACACACACACACACACACACACACACGCATCAGATTAATATCTTGGCGTGGCACATAATTAGCTTATCAGTTTATAGCATTTTTAGAATTGTGATAAGCAATACATACATTTTGAAGTGGGTATAAGATTCTGTTAGCTGCTCGTGTCTTCAACTTATTGGTGTATAACGTTGATATTATGCGTTTATGAAAGCAGACATCTGGGATGGATTCGGTTTTATCTCACATAATTATATATAGTCGAAGATTATATGTTTGAGTGCTCGGATATACGACAATGTTAGTAGAACAAATGGTAAAAGTCTAAATTTAAATTGAAGATTATTATTTGCTGTTTCAAAATATACCTTATCGTAATCTATATATTTCACTTGTAAATTAGGAACTCACAAATTTCTTCAGAATGAATATAAACTTGAATAGGACAGATCGCAACTTATAAATTATTCGATAATTGTAGACGTTTGCGCGGCAAGTAGGCTGTTCCGGAAATAAATTAACATAACATGTTTTTTGTGTGATGAAAATCTTAACATAAACATTCGATTGTGGTTGACAGGAAAGTTATTTAGTTACGTTAATTTTTCATTTGGATATTGTAAAAATTTTATTAACATACTCGAATAAAATGGACTTGGAAAATAAAGTGGCTGTTGTCACTGGGGCAATTGGCACCATTGGTTTCACGACTGTTCAATATTTTCTAAAAAATGGAGCAAAGGTAAGTAAAAACTCTCTCTCCTTCTTCATTTATAGTTTACTTATTATTAGAACAAATTCTCATTACTGATTTTTATTTTCGATGATAAACTATGGATTTAAATATCGTAGTACACGGCACTTTTTGATCTACCTAAATCTGATAGTCAAGTAGTAATAGAGCATTTAAAAAAATTGGAAGAAGAATTTGGCAAACAAAGGTTTGATTATTTTACATGTAATGTTGCAAATAAAAAAGAATTCACAGGTAAGCAGCTTAGATTCGTAAACATTTTTTTAAATCGATGATTTCTAGATTAATCTCGTGAATTTTTTGTGTTCTGCGTTTAAGACTGTTATGGGAAAGTGTTGCAACAGAACGAATACGTTGACATTTTAGTAAACAATGCAGGTGTTTGTAACGAGACTGATCCAGAGCGAATGTTGGCAGTTAATCTAGTGAGTATTTAGTTTCAAATTAAACAAATATCGTTGCATTAGAAAAATAATGAATTCGACAAACTATTAAATAACAAAAGAAAATGATCGATACTATTGGTTGCTCGCTTTTCCAAATTGAATTTTTCCACTTGGCATGATTCATTAAATTGAAAAATATGTTTTAATGTATCTTAAATGGTGGATTTATTATGAAATCTCTTATTTTTTGAAAAATGCAATAAACCATTTGTATTATAATTTTGTACATACATATATTCTAAGGAGACATGTTTTAGATTTTGCACAAATATCTTTTCGTCACTGAAAACTTTTCTGTCGCATTTTTTAAAGTTCATCAACGTTTTTTTCATTTGTAAAACGACGAGAGACTAATAATTTTAATTATACATGCATGCAATATATGAATTAAATAATAATGCATGTGCAACGATGCTTTATACAATAAATTTCAATAATATTAATAACAATCTTATTTTTATTTAAATATGATAGAATGCTGTTATAAATGGCACCAATATGGCATTAGACGGAATGGGAACGAAAAACAGAGAAGGTGTTATAGTTAATATCGGCTCTATCTTTGGATTAGTGACATGCTCAGTATGTCCTGTATATACCGCTACGAAGCATGGCGTCGTTTCCTTTGTTCGGTCAATGAAGGTATAATATGAATAAATATTAATCAGTTTCAAAAGAGAATTGATTTTTTAATAATAAATAACATCGACGTTTTTAAAAGTGACTGATTATAAATAATTTAGATATATGCACTTATTATAATTTATATGCACTTTCACAATATTTTACATAATTTTAGCAAAATATTATTCAGGATAAGAAATGAGGCGAAACTGTAAATCTCGATATTATTTTTCGTAATCTATTTAAAACATAACTGTATTCTGCGAAGCTATGCAATTAATATTAATTAATATTAGTTGTTTTTATTATAGGAGTACGGGACAAAGACTGGCGTGCGAGTTGTTTGTATTTGTCCACACGTAACTGCAACCAATATGACTCAATTCGACCGCTTAAAACATAATATACTGCCACAGGTTCCAAAAGACTTACTCCAGGGAATATTATTACAAAGCCAAAAGTAAATAATATTTAATTTTTTTTATAACAAACTTTCGGATCGTTTATTGGTTGACTTCTGATAATAGTAATTTTATTAGTATATATTATTGTTTATATATTTACTGATTTTGTTATATAATATATAGTGGATATCGACATAAGTTTAAAAGAAATATTTTATAAATTAACTTAGTTTTAGTAATTAGAAGAAGTTCGGAAAAAAATTCAACATTTTGCTGCAATACAAATAGAAATATAAAGAAAAATCTGCAAAAAATGGTTTTAAATTCGGTTTTTGGTTATTTTTAAGTTTTATTTGATGAAATTAATATATAAAATTCTTATAAGTTTCGTTGAATACTTTAAATAGACATATGTACTTAAATATTTTTTGTGAAATTAGTGGCAATATGAATATAAAGTATAGAGTAAATTATATTCCAATTGTTTCTTACATGTTTAACGTAAAAAATTGATGTTAACTGTCGGTAAATTGATAATTATAGCTTAGCAAATAAAATAAAACATTATTATCTTTCAAGGCCAGAGAGTATAGCTGTAGCGATTGTGGAGATAATACAGAGAGGAAAAAACGGTGACGTTTGGTTAGCCCAAAATGATGAACCACCATTCAATGTAGGATGTGAAGACGATGTAAATAAATTGCGTATCCCGTTTTAAATTTTTATTTTCATGTAATTTAATCAAATATACCTTTTACATACTTTCTTTTTTTTACTGTAATTATTAGTTATTGTTAATAAAGAATCTGATTAAATAAAATGGGAATTGTTTGATAATATTCATATTATAGTATACATTTTTAATATGCCTTGTGAAAAACGTTATGTTTTATACTAGCAAAGTTCAATTTGATATAAAATATCTACTATCCATTTATTGCTAACAATAATTTTCGAAGACCTTATATACGTCGCAATACAAAATTATGAGAGGTCAGGAAAACCCGTCAAGATAATTTTTGAATTGATGAGGATGCAAGACCAATACCGAGATATCAAATCCGTTGAAAGAAGTTTCATGATGAGAACAGAATACATCAGAATGATAGTATTAGGATAGGATTTGGATGTTTTTAACCAAATATAGCAAAAATTTTAATTACTGCACACAATTATATGTTAAAAATCTTTGATACATTGGAAATTCATGAGTTTTGTTAAATCTATATATTTTCCTGTTCTTGTGATTGCGTATGAAGAACGTATGTATTTGAAGTA
Source organism: Sycobia sp. Sy_11 (assembly GCA_018907035.1). Classification (NCBI taxonomy): domain Eukaryota; kingdom Metazoa; phylum Arthropoda; class Insecta; order Hymenoptera; family Epichrysomallidae; genus Sycobia; species Sycobia sp. Sy_11. The sequence continues at coordinate 1,723,526 of JACCIC010000049.1, read as the reverse complement.
AAAGTATTCATTTAGAATTGTTAAAATTAAAATTAATTCTTTCTTACCCAAATTATGACATGATCGATAATCTTAAGACTCGTAGAAGGTAAATAGAATATTCCAAATAAGAATATATTTCAGTACCAAAGCAATAAAATATCTTCACGATAAATCTCGTATTGTCGTTGGCATTGTGATAAGCACTACACAGAGACCTCTCGGATATAACTCCGATCCAATCTCGAAAAAATCCTCTTTCTCCCCGGCTCCGATTCCCCTTAATTTTCTAAACAACCCCTTCATCCCGGAGCGTCGCCTCTCTTATAACACCGCGCGCAGTTCGTATCTGCGGGAAGATAATTGAGCCGTCAGCCGCATGCAATGCGCGGATCCACTTGAGCTCCGTGAGCTCGCGCCTCCGCACTTCGTTCTGACTCCTGATATATATATGAAGGGGGAGAGGGATGAAATGTTCCCGCATTATATTACACCGCATCTTTTGTCCGCTCGCTGATGCGATTGGTGCTGATATATATATATATATATATATATATATATATATATATATATATATACCTTCGATGAGATCTGCCATCGGCGCAATATAAAGCGATTGGCCGCACGTGGACACTATATGGGATACTATAAAAGTGGGGAAATTTACTTATGCGCTGTATGAAACGGTTTTAATTGTTTTTTTTTTTTTGCTTAGTAAATAATGCTTGTACATAATAAATTATTATTTAGAATTTCATAAGTAGTGAAAAACAAAAATGTATGTATTTGAGAGAAAAGAAAACACATACTTTGTTGATTTTTAGTTTGAGTAAAACTCTTCTAGTATTATATGAATTGCTGAAAGTCAAACTTTATATATTGGGTGAACAATTACTTAAAAACGGGATAGTCAGATTCTACTTTCTTTTCTACTAACAAACTTATTTTAATAGTTTAGATTTTAGAATTCTAATCCTACGAGAGTGATTATAAACAAGGACAGCTGGACCGTCACCATAATTAATATTATACGAGTTAAAAAAGACTATAATAATAGCGATAATAATATTTATTAGTTTGATTTATATGAATCGACGAAGTGAAATTATTAAGCTGAAATATTTTTCGTTAATTAATTGGAATTGGGATCGTCTCTATTTAAAAATTTGAACTGGCACGTTTTTATTCTTGGTTAGTTTAAAAATCAAAAAAATGGATAATAATTTTCGGTAATTTTCGTACTATTATGTATAGGTAGTATTTATAATAATATATATATATATATATATATATATATATATATATAATATTTATTTCTACCTGTCTAAAGATTGGAGTAACAATGGTTAGAAGATATATGTAATACAAAATTTACGCACCTATTCATAGCAATAAAGTTCCGATCTTTTTGCAAAAATTACTTTTTGACGCATGTGTCTGTAAAGTACTTACTTTATTAACTGTTTGAAGCCAATAAAATCAATAACCAATTTTACGCGCATTTATGCCTGTAAAGATCCCAATTTACGTACTCAAAGCAGTCCGTGCAGTAAGTACTTTACAGACGCAAATATTAAAAAACAATATTTTTCGATGAAGTACTTGAAAAGTGCGCAATTTGTTTGCGTATCTGTAAAATAATTTAACATATATAGTCCATCGAAAAAGATATTAATAATTATTCTGCAAAGTGATAAATAATAAAAAATTTGCGCATCTTTAAATTCTGTTCGGCCAATGAAGTGCGGTATTAGGAACAAAAATATTATATATATATATATATATATATATATATATATATATATATATATATATATATATGATTAATAATGTGAAACGTCGTATAATTGAGTGCTAAAAACTTTATTAAAAAATGCACTCTCGAAACTCTATGCACTGAAGATGGAAAAATGATATTCAATCTGGCACGTTGTCGAGAAATGTGTGTGGCAATTTTTCTTGGAATCCTCCGCCTCGTACATCTATCTATGCCCTACTATCACGTACTATAACGTGCGGAGCACTTGGTTTTCCTGCGAGATATTTTATTATCAAATACAATTTGCGAACGCACGAGCCAGACTTACCCGGTAGCTTTATTTCGCTCGAAAATGCGCATCCCGTAACGTGTAATAAAAAAAAAAGTGTAATATGCCTTTCGTTTCGAATTTACTCCCCACGGAATATCTGCGACGGGAGAGCAACGTTCAACGGAAAATGACGAATGCGCGTTCCATTTTATTCCCCGCTCCAAAACCGAGATAGTTCGATCGAAGTTTTAAGGCGTCCGTATTTTGCCGAACGGGATTGTATATATAAAGAGGTAAAGGTATATAGTCAATAGTGCATACGTATAGATAAATACACATAGCAGGCCTAGATGTTCAGCAGAATAAGGAAATAAATATGGATAAATATAATTACATAGCTTTGTACAACTTAGCAGAAGGCAAAAAAGTTTATATTCATCCCCAAAGAATCTGAAATAGAACTTATCACTACAATAAATTATATTAAAAATTAATAATAAAATAAAATAAGAATAAAATAATAAATAAAATAGAATAAAAGATCCATAATGCAGTTCTTAACGGAAACAATTCCGACTCATTTCTTGAATGTCTATTATACACTTTCTTAAAATTTTCAGCGCGATTCTTTTGTAAATTCGATTACGTTTCATTAAACAATTATTGGAGTTGGAACCGTGTCTATACAAAATCTGAACTGATGGAATTATTTTCTTGTAAAAATTGAAATTGAGCTTCTCTCCATTAAAAATTTGAATAATCATATCTTTTTTGTTACAAAAAGAAATGGAATTGAACTAACCTGTATTCTATTGTATATCGGCACTGAAATTGGATACAATAGCGTTACTATCTCAGGTGTTTGGCAGATCCTTGATTTCGAGCTATTTGAAATACATTTATTTACATTTACAATTATTGTATAAATAGAGATTTACCGATATATTTTTCCTCGCTCGTCTTTTTCAACCAGCTCGTGTACTATTATGGGCGCGGGATAATTCAACAATCGAAGCGCGCCTTTCGTATCCCTTATTCCCTCGGCCGCGCGCGCGCGCGTGTGTGTGTGTGTTACATATAATACGGCATCTCGCGATAAAGATCGCGACCGTCCACGTTTGTATACCCGAACCATTCGCGCCAGCTCTCTCCTCTTACTCTTTTTTTTCTTCCTTTCCCCTTTTACACCTTATGTACATACCTGTTTTACGATGTTATAGATACTTATTATACCTCCGGCACAAATGCCACATCTGAATATATATATATATATATATATATATATATATATATATATATATATATATTAAACGCGAAGGTTTTTGAGGTAAATAAGCATTCGTCAAATACTTATGTCAAGCAGGAGGGATTACATTTATGGCCGTGCACTTGCAGTTGCAGACGTAGCTGGATGGAGCGATTAGATTGCCCTGGGAAGAGGGCGAGAGAATGAGAGAGAGAGAGAGAGAGAGAGAGAGAGAGAGAGAGAGAGAGAGAGAGAGAGAGAGAGAGAGAGAGAGAGAGAGAGAGGAGAGGGAGTCTTGGGAAGCTCGATAACTTCCTGCCCCGGCACGCGGAGATTATTTGTCCATTATTATAGAGGTGTTGCGATCCCGCGAGTTTGCGTTGGACTATTCGCCTATTGGAGTCGTTTATGCTTCGTATATACAATAGATTATATCTTAGAAAATAAATAATGCCGGAAATGCTCTAAGAGCTTTATATAACATTATTGTGTAGGCGTTAAATTGCCTAAATCCTGTATTTATGTAATATAATATTATAATGTTTTATGTAATATATAATAGATGAAATTTTATAAATAATAATATATATAATGATTTAATTTTCTTATATAATTATATATTACCAATTAATATAATAATTAATCTTCTTTTTTTTCTTATTTTTCTGGATTTTCATTTCATCCTTTTATTCAAAATCATTGATTTTGAATGTAACCTCTGAATATTCCTAATGGTTAGAATATTTCTTCAAATTTATTTTTCCCACAAATATTTTGAATGTTTTAAGTAATACATAAATTGTACACTTAAAATCAATGTAATTTTTTTATAAATGACATTTTTAAGAAAACTTTGCGTAGTTTTATATATAGAAATGCTTTTTAAAAGAGTTTTTATTTTTTTTTTTTCAATTTCTAATTGATACATAAAGTATTTGAGATATCGATACATATAGTCGACATATAGTCAATAACTTAAATAGTATGTCAAGTTTATAAGAATTTTTAAAAAAAAAAAGAACTCGACTTGTCCCATAATAAAACGAGTACGATCAGATAAGTTGGGAAGAGTAAGGTAGACTCAGACGAGGGTAGGACGTACAAATAAAGCAGAATGATGAGAGTTAAAAACTTTACCCGGCGAAGCCCATTTTACGGTATATTTTCTTTATTTCGATTTGCTTAGCTACGGTGATACGTCGCAGCATAAGTATATTATATTTTAGGCATTTCCGCGGATTGAAGATTTATAACATGGAATTAGTATATAGTGAGGATTATAAAAATATAACGACATTTTAATTTATTCATATATACAAAATTATAAGTATAATGTAATTCACCTTTTATATAATTTATATACATGTTAGTCCTCTTGTTGAAATATAATTATTATTTTATAGAAAACGGAGACTATACCAATTTTTTTTTTAATTTATATATTAGGTAGTATATATAGATACATGCTATAAACATTCAAGCTTTGGAAGTCTCATTTCATTCTTACATTACATGGGACGCTATGGATAGATATTGTAATAATGAGACAGCATGATAAAATTTTTTGTAATTCAATTGTTCTTACCTTTATTTCGACATTACTAAATCATATTGTTAATAAATCAGATGTGTATATAAATAATCATGCAAGCATAAAAGTGCAAATAAAAAATTATAACATAATCGGCTGGACAACCAATCGCTCGTCTCTCGTACAAAAGGATTGATTTATCATTTATATGAAAACCGACAAATATTTCACGATTTGTATGAAGCTTAATTGTTATTGTATTGATTTAGGAATAGCTGTGCTAAGGATAGACGAAACAAAAGGAGAGATAAACAAGCCTATAGTCTGATTGATTTGCAAGCAGAAGAGGGAGTGAGAGCTAGAGAGCGGCGGAGGGAGAGGGATACAGAATCAGAGATAGATGCAATATAGCGAGAGGAGCAAAAGTCTAATGGAGGTTTAACGCGGCGGAGAGGTAGGATAAAAGAGAAGAATTGAGAGTTTCGGAACTTCCAGCTTTGCCACGCCCTTCGAGCTGCTTCCCCTGGCCCGAGCCGACCAATCCGGGGACAGAGCCCCCCTCCACCCCTCCACCCCGGGTTCTTTTCATGGTCTCGCGCGCGGCGCCCTTGCCTGCTCTTGCGCGCCGCGCGCCGCTTCGTCGGGGAGAGGGTCGAATTCGATTCGACGCGATATGCGTAGGTATATATATAGAGTGTAGTGTATATCCGGGCCGCCGCGGATACATAGATATAATAATGTTGTACGTATATACGTATATATACGTTGGCGTGAGAGGGGTGCAGTCGCGCCGCTTCCCCTTTACTTTTTGCGATATACAGGTATATAATAATCCCCGGTATGCGAGCATACATACACAGACGCGCGCGCGCGCGGACACACACATTGATACTGACAAGGAGGCGCTTCGCTATCAATGCCAATTTGTTACGTCCGCCTGAGCGTTTACGAAATTGCGTTGTAGCTTGCGATTACGCGGCCCCCTTTTTTTTGCACTATAGCCCTCCTCAATGAAAACGTACATCAGGAGTTTTGCGCACACCTATATATAATACTTACACTCTTATTTCGCAAATCAGATCTGTATACACAGGGCGTCCCGATTATGATTGTTACGCGCGCACTCGTGGGAATTCATATACACGTAAAAGGAGGTGATAGTCGCGTGCGTGGCTTAGCGGTGCATTGCCAAGTGTTGCGAATAGTTTTGGCGCAGCGTGCAAAACGGGCCATCAGGCAGCGAGCGAAGGATAATTCGGCCCCCGATCGCGATGAGACATCGAAATTGGGAAGACGGAGAATTTAGCGCGCGCGCGCACTCGATACACGCATGCACGACCAATGCACAGACGACAAAGCGTATATACGTATATGCTTTTTTCTCTCTCCTTTTGCTTCTGTGATAACGATATTGATATTTATTTCGAAACGGCGTTTCCTGAACGACCGATAATCATTTCGGCACGCTGCCTCAAAACTGTATACATTTGCAATTTTTCCAATTACATACAACCTTTTCGTGTGCGACTTATCCTCCGCTGATTAGCGATCCACCAGTGTGAACAATCATATCTGTAAAACTCTGTAAATAAATCTTGTGGTGAATTCTAAACCAAAGTAAATATCGTAAATTAAGCAATAGGCGATAAGTCTATTTGAATATATGCTGTATACATATCAAACTATTATATGTTAAATAGTTCAGAATGTATTCATAATATGCATACGTTAATAAGCATATTAAATGTCAGTTATAATCTTAATATAAAATATAGATGATGATTGAATAACGATTATCTCTCCAAATAAATTATTTTCATATTAAAATTTATAGTAATCCAAGTTAGTATATACCTAATATATATATAATAATCTTGTTACTAAGATATATATATTGGGACGAAGTTCAACGAATTTCAATTTTGACCACCGAGAAATTAAGCAAACAGTATATAGTGTTCGTTAAATGCTGTCAAAAAATTTCATTATCAAAATCATTATTAAAATATAATTAACGATGGAAAAAAATAAAAGAAAAAAAATCATTTTCATTTCACAAAATATTTCAATCATATAAAAAATAATTAAGTAATAAATGTAATTAAAAAAAACGAAAAATTTAAATTAATTTGAGAACTGTAACATTTCATGATTTTGTATAAAATTTATTGTAAAATTAAATAATGGAATTATTGGATATAAAAATAAAAGGTCGTAAAGGATGAACAAAAAATAAATTAATTTTCTTTTATTTATTTTATATTATATATTTATCCATAATTCATATTTTGACCTTATGACAGGCAGAAAAGAGAATAGATTGTGATTGCAAGAGTAATAATATTGATCCCCATCTTTATAGCGTAAGATATACATTTAATAAATTCATCTGTAACGATTCTGCGTTTTTCGACTTTTACACATGCGAATACAAATGAATGAATTATATATGCTCGAATTAATCGATTAGCATACGTTACTTAATAATAATCCAGTTATAAATGTTTGTGCATTCGAAGTTTATTCCACCGTCGATGAAATTATTGCTTTCTGCGTACTCTGTTAAATTTTTTTTCTCATATATTAATACAGACATATCCAAAATGATTTTCTTCGAATTTTTTTTTGTACTACTAATTTTTTACTCGAGCTTTGTCTACTAGGTAATCTCGCCAGTTATATAGAAACTACTATAACTGAAAAGTTAGTACTGACGACTCTTTGAAATCATATACTGGTATATTATGTTTATTCTAATAGAGGTAGAGCTGCGATACCCTCTACTGTGAAGTATAGTGATGAAAATATCTCAATATTTCTAAATTATTCGTCGAATTAGTTAAACTTAATTATACTTCTTCATTTCTGCTTAGATATTTTTCGTTCAGTCTTATAGTCATCACTTGATTCTGCACTTGATCATCTTTTGATTTATGTACCTGATATTAAGTATGTCGGGATATTAAGTGATAACACTTTCACTAACGGTCTACATGCCATTCTCATGTATTTAATTCAAGTAATTTATATTATGTATTTCATTAAACCGTCGATGATTTTATTTAACAAAGTATTATTCGATTCTGACGGAGAAGGATGCTGTTGTGTTTACGAGTTATGCAAGAATGATAATGTTAACGAAGTTGATAACTATAGTTCCAATTCTACATTGGACTCATTTTCAAAAACTTTGAACACTCTTATTGCAGCGAAGTTAAAGGATTATTTATCTGAGCTTATTGCAATATAATACAGCATAGATTTATCAATAGATCTATACTATAAGTAATCTATGTATAAATAAAGTAGACAAGTTATAGAGGTAAATGACACGTAATCTTAGATATTCCATCCGGTGTAACTCGATATTATCACTTAAAACCACATTTATTTATTTTATTTATTTATGATCTTACTAGTCGCATGTATGCATCTTTATTACATCATGCCGATGACATTAAGACTTTTTGCCAATATATTATTCCTAAAAATTGTCCCAAGCTTCAAATAAAATAGGAACTATTTAACTTTGAATCGTAGTAAATGCAAAGTCGTATCCATACCTTGAGAGTTACTTTCCTCTAATTTATGACTATAATGACGAAATTATAATTTATCTCAATTAGATTATATCTTCAATCTCGGCTTTATATTTCATAGCCCCTTTGGTGTCCATATCATTACGTATGAGTCGATAATTTGATCATCTAATGATTATGGTACGTCCGAATTTAAAGAGATTATTTAATATATAATTTTTATTCTCAAGAAGCTACTGAGTTTCTTGTCCTCTAAAACTCCTTCTCTTATCAAATATGACAAACACGACTACCATTGATATGAGCGTTGATTTTAGGGTTTCAAGAGTCAATTGTCTACAATTATTCTGTATGATGCGATGCTTATTTTCAATCTATTTAATAACAATTATATTTATTATGATAAAAATAAGAGTATTTTTTTCAATGTCAAACAATTTTCTAGATAAACTGAGATATTGCTAGATTACAGTATTGCTAGAATTTAATTATAATACAAAGTATTTTTGCTACTATATAAGTAGGCCTTGTAGACGTTGGAACAATTTACAATCAATTCATATCGAAACTGGTATTTCTATCGGTTCAATTAAAAATGAAATAAAAACTAGATTTATGTTTTGTTGTCATGATGTCATACTTATATGAAGTAATAAGAATTGTTGAAGATTACGTTGACGTAAGATTTGGTGCAACCATATTTTCAGTTATAGAAAATACTATTGAGCATTATACTACTTCGTTAAATTCACTAATAATGATATTTTACAAAAGATCATTGAATCATTTTTAAATTAAAAAATACGACTTTTATCAATTTATCACGATATCTCTTTATTGATTATTCTCTGAAAAAAGGAGCAAGAAAACCTCCTCTGCTTTACTTTGTTATATCACAATTTTATAAGAACGTGCCTATTATATGGCTTCGGAAATTATTACAAACAGCAGCAACGATACAATGGGCGGTAAAGTATATATAAAAGGCTAAACATCTTCGTATAGATAATGCAAAAGCTATTTTCCGCAACACCCCCAACTCCATGTATATATATATATATATAGGCAGCTTTAGGCGAGCTGTTCAAATCCCCGCGGCGGCCTTTAATCAAGCCGAGCCGGCACCGGCGAGCGAAATCCCGGGTTGGCTTCCTGCCTGGTAACACCCCAGCAATGATGCTCGAGCTGTCACTTTGCGTAATGCACGTTGGCGCACGCACGTGAATAGCGAGAAGATCTCACACATATATACACTGCTTCGTCTACTTTCATCCACCGACTACCCTGGAGCGGGATATTTTGTTAGCACGATCCCCTACATACATCCGCGTATTACTTTAATTGTTTTACACATAAGATGCGTGCATTGTAACCCGAAGCATCGAACACCTATACGGAATCATGGAGAAGGCGATTTCCGAATGCGACTGGTTTTCATTTAAAAAATTACCCTTACGGAGCCATGGAAATTGGAAATGAAGCTCGATGGAAAAATGCAGAGATTTTAAAGGATAAAAGTATAAGATGACGTTTATAGTGTGAAATCCATGTAGGACTTTTAATATATAATTGTAATCGTTATTTATAGGCATACCTTTTCCTTCAGAGCTCGCAATCTTTCATAAATATTATGTACACATTTACATTCTTGATCCATGTAGAAATATCCTTGACATATCTCTAGTTCACGCTAGATCCTAGTCAGTATTTTTGATGATTTTCTCGAGTACGTAATACTCGACAGATCCAAATTAGATTTCCATCGATTATTTAACAACCATCTTATGTTAATTATTACTCTCACTGATCTATTCAGATTTCCTTAAATTTTACTGACGTAAATTTTACGTCTATAGAAATGATTATAAGCTTTCTGTTTTCAGTCTAGTTAGTCTTTCTTAATTTTAAGTATACTTATATTCTAATAGAATAGTTACATGTGGGACACTTCTTTTTGCATATAAAAAAGTATCAAAAATGTATTATATAGATCGATCTGTGTCATTGTGTAACAATTCGACGCACGGAAGGATTGGATTTTTGGGTTTTTTGGATTATTGTCAAACGTACCGATACTTCATTTTTTTCGAATATTTATATTTTTCCTCGTTTTTTTGTATCCGGGTTCTATCATGAATATTGCATGTAACTATGTAATTTTGTTTTATTTCATAAAAAATTCGAAAAATATGCGCTTTTGTTTGTTTCAATTTTTGACATGAGCACGTCGTAAACTGTAAAGTATCTGTTAAAAAAAATGATTGGACGAAAAAAGAGATTAATAATGCGTAAATTGCAAAGTATCTATTAAAAAAACGATTGAGCGAAGAAAAGTAGTATAGATACTAAGACTTATATGCTGCAGATATAACAATTATTTATTGATGGAAAGTCTTTTGTTGATGAGATATTGTGTGGTAAATTGTTATTGTCCATTAGTTTGCCACAGTGAAAAAAAATAAAATAGAAGAATAAATTATAACCGATCTAGTGTTTACGATTTCAGTGTAAACCAGTCAAATATTAATCACTTCAAACAATTTCATCGTGTTTACCGCAAGCATTAGGAGATTATTTAGCCTTTGCTGTTAAGGTTTCGACAGAGAAAGAGGAGTACATTTACAATAGTAGTTTATATATACCTTTTTTTACGGCCATCATCGATAGATGCGCACTTTAAACCTTCTTAGTTATGTCGTTCATAACTTTTTTGTAGTCCTAAATTAGCTTATCTAAAATTAGATATGATCGTCTAACAATTTTCTAGGGCGTCATAAAGTTAATTCACCAAGAGTGTAAAAAAAGTCGTGCTTCGAGTTTCCTGTCGTCTTTACAACGTTTGGAACATAAAGTCATAAATTGTTACAAAATTTGTTATTATTCAGAAAAGTTTTAAAAGTTTCGCAATTTACAACAGCATAGATAGATTTTTCCATAAATCGAAACAAAAGTTAATTGAAGCAAAAGGTTGATTAGTGGAACCCTTACTTCCCGCTTTATTAAAAAACGATTCTGCAAGTTGAGCAGCGGTAGAAATTTTAAAAATAAAAACACAAAATTATAATGAAACTTTTTTCTTTATTTTGGGATAGGGCTGTTGTAGTTTTTAAACTTTAGTTGAAAATTTAAAAAGTAAAAGAAAATATTTAAGCCCGAGCAAGTTGCGAATCTTTTTCTAATGTTATGGTTGAAAATATGAAATTCGATTTCACGTAATATATTTTAAAGATATGAGAAATAATCAAAAATATAATGGAAAGATCAATAAGTCTCTTTTAACCCTTCATTGAAAAAACAATAAAACCGATACGATGTTCTGAAAATTGTTTTTTTCCTAATTTTTTTCTAATAGTCTTAATTTAAATACATACACACACACACACACACACACACATTAAATTTGAACACGTCCTATAACTTTAAAGCATATATATACTTTAAACGTTATAGAAGGTTTTTAAGATTATGTCATCGATTTAAAGTGGAGTATAACGAAAAAAAAAACAATTAACAGATAAAGATACGAAAAAATAACAAAAATTTTAAGTAAATTTTTATATATGAACATGATGAAAATAACTTTTGTTAAATCACAAAATAAAAATATGTTTAGTTACCTATTATATAAACTTTTTTGTTACCGGATACTATATATATATATTTATACTCAATATATTCATCGCGCGCAGCTCTCGCAGAAAACAATCCATTATTATTCATTCGCGTTTGTTGTACAGCGCATGCCCAAGCTTTTGCGTTCAAGCGGGAGGGCGGACGCGGTGCGAAATCTTTCACCCGAGAGAGCACCGGTGGCGCGTCTCTTTCCTTTGATTTTCTTGATTATATTTCAACCTGACAGGTGTGCTGCGCTCGCGGGCTTTGACAACTGCCTCTGTTACTAACACCACGAAATGTACGCATCAGCAAACGCGAATAACCTCGCGTACATATATATATAACGGAATGGAAGAGAGAGAGAGAGAGAGAGAGAGAGAGAGAGAGAGAGAGAGAGACGAACAGCGAGCGTAGCACGTCGTTTGATCTAACCGGGGGGAGGGGTTGATCCTCATTAGGAAAGTGAGCTTTTATGCTTTTCCCGAATAGTCGAGCTGTTTAAATTCTTCAAAGAAAGCAACCTATTACGGTTAACGAAATATATTAATTTTTCTAATAAGCTCAAAGAATAGTTCTTCGTCCCCTTGGCTCATTATATACCAGGATGCGAATTTATTTGCAAATTAGTAATTTATTATTTACATGATAAAATACTGGAGCGTATGCTGTAACAATCAATTAAAAGTCTGCGTCGAAGTAAAACTGCCTTTAAAGGAAGTTCATTTAATTGTAAGGATTTTTAAAAATTGATTTTGACTCGAGCACTTTGTATAAGCATTGGTATTATGAGAACGTTGAAATAGATTAGATTGTGTCGAAATTAAATTATTCATTGTGAAATATTAAATTAAAGCAAGTAAGTTTAAATTTGTAAAATATCATTAATTAATTACTAATTCATTTGCAAGGATCATCGAAGTAATTAAAAATAATTTACGATGAACATATTTAAAATATGAACGATGAATTCGGTAGTTATTATCATGTTCAAAAATGTTTCAAATATTATATATTAAAACGTGGAATTATCAACAAATGAAATGTAGAAAATTAAGTTACAAAATTAAAGCATCTCGATCAATCGTTGAAAAATACATAAATAATAGTTAATTTAGTAAATGTTTATTTGCCAATTTCGATTGATGTAATAAAAAAATGAGATATAACAATAACTATATAAATATCTATTTGGTCAAGCAATCAATTCATGTAGTTGATCAAAAGAAGTTTGCATGTAATAATGGTCATAGCCTAGTCGCAGTTGTGTGCATCTAAGAAGTATAGGTGGATAAGATGTTTGGTCCAATTTATCGGAATTCTGAACTCCCAGACTTATAGTTTTAAAAAAGCATGCAAACTGTACATTAAACAATGTCCACAAATAATAATTGTAACATTAAAAAAAATTGATTATCGGTTTAAAAAAAGCTCATGTGAATAAATATAGTCATTTCAACGAAAAAAAGAATTTATTTCAAATTGAATGCTCATTTTTATAAAATTAAATATTAAAATTGTCTAATTAAGGAATAGTATATTTCTTACCGAGTATGGAAAGGCTTTATTTACGAAACGAGAAGTTTGCGGTCCGAGGCGAAGCCGAGGGTTGTAACGAGGTTCGTAAAAAAGCCTTTTCGTACTAGGTAAGGACTATATTTTTCCTCATGAGAACCGGAATCAAGCGGTGAAGGTGCGATTTGTAGGTTAGAGTGAGGAAAAATATATATACACATAGAACTAATGTAAAGCCAAGACATAAAAAAAAACTAAAAGTTTATGTAAATATAATACATTTTTAATTAATAATGGGTTCTTTGATAAATTGAAAAATAAATAAAAAAAATTCTCGTATTTTTTTTAATTTTTTTTTTAATAAACTGATTATAAATAAGTACTATATATTTATGCATATAAGCGAGTCCGTGTAAATCTTCGCCTAAAGACACGAACTACAGTATAATTAAAATAAAAATCTTGCGTCTGGATCTGATATCTATAAAAGCATATTCTAATTTTGTGCAAAGGAAGGATGAGCTCGAGTATCACAGGGGATAATAAAGTTTTCTTTTTATCAGATTCTTGGCGAGAGTACGGAGTTGGGAGAAAAACATTTATACAATCGTGTCCCGTGCCTTTAATAAAAAGTTAGATTTTCCTTCCAATTTATAATTATGGATTGAAAAGTATTCATTTTGACTTATAATTTGAAAGTAAAAATATTTATCAGACAGTGGAAATAAGAAACTTATGTAGAAAAAGTGTCAGAGTATCTACAGTAATATAGAACCTGCTATATATTATTTAATAACCAGAGACATTTTAAGATTTTCAAGGTTTATATAAATTACTAAATATTCATCTTTACTGGGCCTCTCTTATTTATTATTTTCTTAACTTCAACTTTATTTAAAAATTTTCTTTTCGCTAACCGATCATTTTCATTTGATTCATTTTTATTACATGAATCATTCTTTGTAAGGTATGTGCAAAGTGCTCGGCTCTTTATAAGAAAGTGAATAATTTATTTAGATTTTTTATTCACAGAAATTATTTTTGGAAATTGATGTTGGAAATTATTTTTCATATAAACACAGAACAGTGAAAATCATTCTACAGATAGAATAATAACAGTGAAATGGTTAATCAATAAATGAAAGAGTACTTCACAAGGAACTAAATATATATATTGTAAAGATATACTTACCAAGGAGGGGCCGTGACATTCGGGTGATGGATTTGGTGAAAATCGGTCGAGGTATCTCTGATTACCTCATCGATGGCCCCTTCGTAGTTTTAACACCTAATGATGTACCTTTCCCAAGATATCAATACTCCAGATTTGAAAATAATGAATAATAATGAAAATCGTGTATGGATGCAGGCTGCAGCTCTTAAAATATTGTTTTCATTCTGACTTTTAGGACTTCCTGAAATAAACTCCAACTTTATATATATATATATATATATATATATATATATATATATATATATATATATAATACTATAAGTACAATGTATACATATTTTTTCAAATAGTATGGTTTCTATATACTTTTATATAATAAATTTTAAGGTTGTTACATACGTAAATGTAATTCATCATAGAAATTTAACATACAATTCTCAAGTATCATATGTCGATGTTAAATATAACCTGAATCATCACATATTACTCAAAGATGAAGTTATTGATATTCGGCATCCCATATACAACCAGTAAAATAAATATAAGAACAAATCATACATTCTTATAAATTAAATAATTAGTTTAATTTGTTAACAATTATTAATAATATATATGTAATGATTTGCTCGACATTTAAACACTTATTATTCACTAAAAGAGTAATTTATTGGAAAACTACAGAGTTGAAAAACTATACAGTAAAATATCTTGGGAAACAGACAAAGTTAGGTTTTAAGATCTATCAATTCTAATCAGACATATCTCAACTAATTTGAGCCAACTCCACGACCCGAATGCTATGGCCTCTTGTGTATTACACAAAACAACTGTAATTATAATGAAAGTCCTTTAATATAAATTAACATATTTCAATAAGTTGATTTAGTTTTCTAGCTATAAGTTATTTGATAACTTATTTTCAGAAACGAATAAATAAGAATAATAATAAATGCACGACTGTTATCAAATTATTCACCTCTATAAGTCTTCGCTTTTGAAGGAATAAAACCATTTCAGTTCTCACGAATTTAAAAGAAAATACGTTATTGTCACTATTCGGCTCTTCGACTTTTTATTAGCCATGTAACTATATCTGTGAGAATACAAATATCTTTAAATAAATAACTCAATTTCTGACATCGGTTTCGAGAGGACCTTTTCGCTGTTGATTACAGATAATCGTAGAATTCTACGATCATTTTCTAAATTTCTCTACATCCTGAATTAGAAACAAATTGTCTCAGTAACATTGAGACGCAGTGGATATTATATTTGCCATCGTCGAAAATGCCTATATGAATGTTTATACGCGAATTTCATTGATCTTTAAACCATCAGCGCTGCTCTCATAAAATTCACTTCTTGCCGCTTCATAAAGCGGCAATGCTAATCTCATACTCTCCTCTTGTTGCGGGGGCGCGGCGTCACTTTTGACTGCCATAGTCGGTTGGAGCGCCCCCTTTTCCCCTTCCACTTCTACGCGGACCATATAATAGCGCGCTTAACCGGCGAGGGGACGCGGACGACGACCGCGACGGCGAAGACGGCGATATTTCGAAGGGGTAGCGGGTGTCCAACCGCAAGGCGCAAAAGGAGATAATTACGCTGTCAGAGTCAGTGTCCCGCGGCGACATTGATATCGTCATCCCGGTACCGGGGCGCAGGGGAACGAGGGCGGCGCCAGCTTTGGTTTCTGCCGCTGAGGCATATGCGGCGTTCCGCGTCGCACGCGCACCACACGCGTCGACGCCGTCTACTCTGACGACGACGTATATATATATATATAATATACAAATATGTATAATTGCCCCTTGGTCGAGGTGGCGTTACGGATGCGCATCGACGTGTTAATCATTTCAGGGGATCATGCACACTTTATCAAAGGCCGGGCCTTCGGCGATTTCGACGGGCGGGACGTATTTCGGGGTATAATTCACGCGGATGTTTGGCAAACTTTTTTCTGGACAAAAAGGTTTGCATGAGTTTTTCAGTTTATATTCGTACGGAGTTTTTGAATTGCGCGTGACATAGCAGGTGTTAACACAATTCCGCTGGTCTTAAATTGTATGATGCATGGTTGTTGGAATTAAAGCGATATACATTTGAATGCGAATTATTTAAAATATACCCCTTGAACTTCGAATAATTTAAAAAAGACACTAAAATTAAAATCACTTTTCGCGTTCCAATCTGAATGCAACTTCCTTCTGAGATTTATTTTCATTTTACTTATATTGCAAACATTAATATTAGCGTCGAATGAAATCAATTATCTTATATTTATGTATTTGTATCATCCTATTTTATCTAAAGCATATATTATCAATTAATTTTACATTCAAAATATAACATTGCTTCATGTTTTACTTACCTTTACTACTATACTAACTTAAATTTTACTAGTATTTATGATATATTAATTATTATTATTATTATTCTCCACACGTGGATAATATATTCACATACGTTTGAATTTTCTTAACTCTTCAGACTTGCTTTTAAGGAATAAATATGACTTTCTCAAAGTTTGCGTGTGGTTTTATAACTTGTATGTACAACAACATGCTTACTTGTTACACTTACACTCATATTTTTACATACTTTAGTCTTTAAATTCTTTGATAATCTATATATTCGCCAAGTTTATTTCACTGTCTATTTGAAATAATTGCATTAAGAAAACGAGAGAGTTTAATTAGGTAAGTGTGTGGTATGGATTTTGTCATGACAGATAGGATCTACGTGTTTTATTATGTCATCTGTTTGATATGACATCGTCTACGTAATTTTCTACAAATAAATTTTAACCTAACCTAATATTATTACTGGATTTTTTTCTGGTTTCAATCTTTATGAAACGTTCGAAGTTGACTTTATATTTAATATATTTTTTAATACGGGGTATCTACCAACTATAACATTTTAAAACTTAAATGTTAGTCTCATAAAGAAACTCTTATTAAGATTTTAATAAAAATCTATAACTTTAATTAAAGTATTTCAAGCATATTATCTATTATCATATATCTTAAACAAATGGCATATTTTGGAATGTAATAAAACACACGTTCGTTCAGATGGTAAAGACTTCGGTTATTGTTTACTATCTAATTTCCAGACTTTGATTGTCATGATATTTTAGTGTTTAGAAGTACTTTATAAGCAGTTTTGTTTGTTTTAACAATTAAGCACATCACAAGTCTATTTTTAGCAAAAATACTCTATCTTTACAGTTAATTAATAACTACTTAAATTTTTATTTAATTTTTCTGTTATTGATACACACGCACACACACACCCACACACCTTTCCAAATTAGGAAGAAGTTAAGGAAATCTGACTAGATCTAAGATAAAAAGCTTAATCATTTTCTTAATTTTCCTGCTTGTAAATTTTTGACTATACAAAACACCTTTTTCTTTCTAACATCAATAAAAGATAAGGAAATCTGAATAAAGCTGAGAAAGTAATAATTAATATAAGACGATTATTAGACGATCGAAGGTAAATCTAACCCGGATCTGGCGACTTTTGCCACCATGAGGAAATCATCAGTAATACTGACTAGGATCTAGCCCGAACTAGTGATATGCCGAGTATATTTCTGCACGGGGTTTTATGCTAGATTCATTTCATTTATATTCTCTGAAAAATGTGAATGTTATCCAAGTTTTGAAGTCATGTATACTGTCTTTAACAAATCCTTTCACGATAATAGACTTTTATTTTTAAAAATTTATTTACAAACTATTTATTTTGAACGAATTACTAATTTAATTATTTAATCATGTATGTATTAAAAAAAATTTTAATAGATTTGCCTAGTAGTTTTTCTATAATGAGTATGGAAAGACTTAAACACAGAAACACAGAAAACGAAAAGGTTACAAAGTGCACTGGCTTAAAAAAACTTAACAGCTTTGAAGGCTCGTCGAAGAAAATTATTTTGCATTGTTGCTAGCTGATTCAGATGCTATGTTTGGTTTCTAGACTTTATTCTAAATTCAAAATCAATTCGCACTGTTTAATTAAGAGAGCGAACTTTAATGTGGGCTTGTAAGTAAAAGTTGATACAGCAGAAAGAAGAAAGCGAGAAAAAGAAAGAAAGAGAGAGGTAGAGAGAGAGGTAGAGAGAGAGAGGGAGGGAGAGAGAGAGAGAGAGAGAGAGAGAGAGAGAGAGAGAGAGAGAAGGGAAACCTTACATCCTTATAGTAGCCCCTCATTATTACAAGATTATACGAGTGCTGGGACGTGCTCAAATAGCCGCGAGGCACCACTGCAAAAAGCAAAATCTAGTTTGAAGCTCTTTCAACGACAAATGCATTTCTCTCTCTGTCTCTCTATTTATCTCTCTCTCTCTCTCTCTCTCTCTCTCTCTCTCTCTCTCTCTCTCATCCACTGTATAATTCCCCATCGACTCTCTGTAATTTTCGTTAGAGCAAGCCGCTAGGGCCTTCCACAAAGTCGAGCCCCTCGGCGAGGCGGATCAGTACTGTAATAATACCTGCTAATGGCTCGAGCTTTTAAGGTGACAAACACGGGCTCGCTCCTGCTCTCGAATGGGGAAAAGAAGGATGACGCTCGCACTTCCAATCGTTCACTGGCCTTTGTTTGGCATGAAAATATATAGCACACTTCCCTCGACCCCTTCCCCGCTATCATTCCGCCACGCCGTGTCCGCGTCGTTTCGAGTATAACCGTATACATTGTAATAGCTTATATTGGTTTTATCCACGTGCCCTGACGAGTATTTCTCTCTTTTTTTTTTTAGCTCTCCACCCCCGCCCCCCCCCATCGAGATTATTGCTATACCGCAGGAAGAGGGTGGCGGGAAAAAATATTTTAAGAGGATCATTTGCCACTGCGTACGAAACAAGCGCATACGCGGGAGTTATGCCGATGCTGTTCACGATAGACTCGCATAACTTTATTACGAAAATGTAGGTCGTTGGGCGCGGGACCGAGTCCTCGTGCCGACGTGAAATATATGCTTGGGGGCGATGAATCGAATCCAATTTATGGGGTGCTCAAACACGTTAAAGCCCATAGGATTTATATAGCTATTTTTGAAATATAATAATCATAAAGACATTATTTTGATGAATAGCTTGCGGCTTGAATCAGTGAATTATGTATCAGTAAACGTTCGTGTATAGGTAATAAAAAATTATAAAATTAAAACTACGACAAATTAAAATTGTACTTTTGTCGACTATGGTAAACTGAACAAACATATATTTTTATCAGTCTCGCACTCTTTCTAAAACAATGTATTTATAATTATATAATAACAATTAGACTGTTGTCTAATCATCTTGTTATGTGTGATTGTTTATAATCACCTCTGTAGAAAGTTGAACGAAGTAGATATAAGGGCACATTAATGGTAGTGGCGGCAGTCAGATTATCCTTTACTAAAACTGGTATAATCATTCATTTATATGTTCTTTTTTTTGTATTTTTTAGTAGCAGTTTTTTATTTTAGATTCATAGACAAGGACAGTTTGATTGTCATTATATAATTACCACATAAATGTGTATTGTTTGATAAAGACTGTAATGGACAATAAAAATATTTGATAGGTTTGAAATTCTACTAAAGTCAATCGATTAAAACCAAACTAATAAATCTGTAATATAGGTCTCAAAGTCTTATATTATAAATTAATATAATCATTCTAATACCGGTCTTCCCTTATAATTCATCCTCCACCATGTCGATTTTGAAATATAAAATTAGAAATATACAAATTAAAATTAATTTTATTAGCAGACATAATTAGACTGACTTGGTTAAAAACATTTTTAATGTTGGTACTTTCAAGTTTGAAATATATATATATATATATATATATATATATATATATATATATATAAATATGTAAACTCAAACTTATACCTAAACAATAAAGATAATATTTTTAGCGATTCATGATGAGTCGCAATATTTCTTTTATTCGATGTTTTAAGTAGTCGATAGATCGAAAACTTTGTAATTGTCTTTTCCAAACTACAATGTAATCATAATATAATATAGCATTTTGCTAACAATTCTGATATAAATAATTTAGTGATTTGACTAATATATCAGCCTATCAATAAACATAGGAGAAGGTACACAAAGGCTTTGTTCTTATTATTCCCAATTTCTAAATAATAGAAAAAGATTGATACTGTAGTATTAGTCGACTAAAAATTCTCGTCATTTATGTTGTCATAATATGTTGTTACTTATAAAGTTTTCAGTATTATTATCTTAGCATTTACCCATCTTTTTTATAGTCTATATCGTTATAATTTATAATATACCTTATTATAATTAACTATATAATTTTTCTTTATTTATGCACTATCTACAAAGTGTGTTCAAATAATAAGGTAACTTTGCAAATATCGAGGACTAGGAGGTCCGTACAATTATCGATTTTTTTTTATTTTCTGTTGGTACATGTGTGCCAAGCATATATTCACGGCTTTAGCTCTATATCATTATTTATTTTTGTTTGTCACAGGCGTACAAATTTATAAGTATTACGTGTGCTCGGCGATTTTCTTTTACCAAAAAAAAAAAAAAAAATAGAGCAAAGAGTTTGCATTAAATTTTGTGTCAAAAATGGAATTCAGTGCTTTAACACTCTTGAAATGTTGACAATTGCATACCGTGAGTCTATTTTGAGTAAAAAGATATTCTAAGAAGGCCGAGATGATGGCCAAGATGAACCTCGCTCCGAACGCCCTAGCACGTTAACAACAGATGAAAACGTTAAAACAGTGAAAAATATTGTGTTAAAAAATCGTCAAATCAATATGACAGAAGTTGTTGAAAATGTTTCATGTCGGTTGGCTTATGTCATGCTATTTTTTCGGATGTTTTGGGCATAAGACGTGTGTCAGCGAAATTCGTTCCAAAACTGCTTAATTTTGACCAAAAGAACCTTCGCGTGACCATAGTTCAGGGGATGTTGATTGAAATCAATAATGATGCTGATTTTTTTCAAAAGGGTTATAACTGATGATGAATCGTGGGTTTATGATTATCACGTCGAAAGCGAAGTCCAAATCCCAATGGAAGAGCCCAGAAAAACCAAGACCGATGAAAGCACACCAATTTCGATTAAATGTGAAAGTTTTGCTCACTGCCTTCCTTGCTTATCGTGATGCAGTAGGTATACACAAGGCTATACACAAAAAACGTCCGGAACTTTCGAAAAACAATTCGTGACATTTGCATGACGATAATGCAAGTGCTCATTCATCGTTGCTTGTGAGAGATTTTTTGGCCTGAAAACACAACCATAGTCCTACCTCAGCCTCCATATTCACCAAAATTGGCACACAGTGATTTTATTCTTTTCTCAAAACTGAAAAGACACATGAAAGAATATCGATTTTCAACGATTGATGGGATAAAAACTACATCGCTGAAAGAACTCAAGGCTATACCAAAAAATGATTATCAGAAGTGTTTCGATAATTGGAAAAAGCATTGGTTCGAGTGTATTAAATGTAAGGGGGGTTACTTTGAAGGGGAGAATATAAGTATTGATTAATAAATAAATATTTTTTGATAAAACCAAAGTCACATTATTTGATCACACCTCGTATTAAAAAGTATGTCATAGTTTTACCAACTACAATCATAAATTTATAAAAATATTATACTCATTTTGATTAAATTTAAGTTACCAATTATTATCGACTAATTCAAGCTAAGTATCCACTTATTGGTTTAAAATCACTAAATTAATTGTAGCAGAATTGTTAGCAAAATGTGATATTATATTACGATTGTATTGTAATTTAAAACGAATAAAAAACAAATTGTAGAAACATCATGATTCGATTGATAATTTATACCTAAATAACTACGTTTATTGTTTATATATAATGAGTGATATTAAGAATTGATCTGATAAAAGACTACCGAATGGAAAGAAAAGTTAAAGTTTAAATTGAAAATACTTAATGATTTACGCTCAAAGTTTGAGTTTGATTTTATCTGTATATATACATATAATGTAAAGGTATACAAATGCGTTTCATTTATATCTTACAGTTTATTAATTATTCTCCTAATATATGATATGTTACAGTGCAATGAACGCTTGAACTACATACGTAATAAATTTAATTTAATCATTAATTATAAGAACACTGTGTAGTGAAATGCAGCCTGCTAGAGTAGGGCTAGTTAAATCTCACTTCGTTATGAACTGTACGGCCGGCTTTGTGCATAAAGGAACAACAGTAGTCAAATCAAACACGAAGCTATTAACTGGGCCAACAATATTAACGGCGCGGTTTCGGGCACTTTAGCTTGTACTCGGACGTCCGAACATTCTCTTCGTTTCTACTCTCACTCTCTCTCTCTCTCTCTCTCTCTCTCTCTCTCTCTCTCTCTCTCTCTCTCTCTCTCGCTCGCTCTATCTCTATCTATCTCTTCTTTCTCTTTCTTCCACAGATGTTTCTACTGCATCTTCTGTATTGTTGCTCTTGTATAAAATTGGCTTTATCCTGATTCTTCCAATAAATTACACCTGTAAAGTTCAATAATCATAATATAAAAGTGTATAATCCATAAAAATATAAATACTTTTACATGATTACTTTGATAATACAGTCAATATCAACGTGTCCATTAGTTAAAAATTACGAATAAAATTTTTCAGTCCTTACTAAAATTTGGCAGAAATATTATACACCTTGGGAAAGTATTTTGGTAACATACTTAAACTTTTTTCCAATAATTTATTTTTGTGAAACTGATATTTTATTTTCCATCAAAATTAGGTTTATGTACATTATTGGTGGAGAAATCAATAATCAGTCTTCATGATAGTGCCTATATATCTAGAAGGACTTTGAATTATGAGTATTCACTTGCTGGATAATTATTTCATATAGCAGGTTCTTTTTATAAGTAATAAATCGAAACATCGTAAAAAATTACAATCGCCAGATTTCGAAGAATTTTACTTACTGTATAGTTTCAATAATCGTAAATTGTGTAAATGACTTATTTAGGCTTTCTATTCTATTTTTTGAGTATAAAATGTAAATTTTACATAATCAAAATACAATCTCAATCCAAACGTATCTGCTGAACAATGGTCAGTATTTGAAATGCTCCACAGAGCGATAGATCCTTTATAAAAGAAAAAGAGAAGAAAATAACGTATGGATAAAAAAAAATCCAATTTTTGATCTATCCGGTTAAGCCAAAACTCTCTAATATCTTAAAAACCGTTCATACGATTACGTATAGAGAGAAAATCAAGTAGGGAGCGCGCGCGCGCGCCAATCTTCTGCATGGTCTCCTACATAATACGTTCTCCAAAAAGTGCAGCCCCCATGCGCAGGCATCTGGCTTGAGCGCGCGCTCGCACTCGACAAAGCTCGGGCAAATGTGTGCGCAAACAAAATAATGTAATATAGCGCAACGGCAACGCGCGCTTGTCTACGTAGCTGGGGGAGAGGGAGGGGAAGGGGGGAGGGGGTGGCAACCCTGCCTCGCGTCAGTAATTTCTCGTATTACAAGACTTAACACGACGTCGCCGACGCGCGACGGGGCGCGGCGCGGCGCTGATCTATATATATATATATATATATATATATATATATATATATATATATCATCGTCGAAAACGCCGGGCCTAAAACAATATTGGCTACGGGGCGGCGGAGTGGAGGGGGCGAAGGGGCTGCCCAGCGCGGCGCCCGTCGTCGGCACAGCGTATTACAACGTTAGAAAAGAAAGGCCAATTTATCAGCGTTGATGGGGGGGGGCGGCGAGGGGTTGCTCCGGGGCTTCTGGAATTATTTATTTTGAACCACGCACGGGCGGCGTGGCGCGGTCTCGGTCGGGAAGTGGCATGCACGCTCGTTTCTCCTACCAGAGTGATGGAAGGAGAGAGGTGGAGGGAGTGGTGAATGAGGGGGAGGGGCAGACGCACGCAAGCGTAAAGTGGCAATTGAGAGGGGCAGGGGGTTGAAGGGGAGGCCTCGAAAAGTGCGGTAGAAATTTTTTTTGAGATTTCTGTATATCAAGAATCATCTACTGATTCGTGCTCGGCTTCTCGGCTCGATCTATTTATCCATATTAGAGAATCGAGTGCCAGGTGCGGATTGCGTGAATTCAGCCGGAGTCTCATATTGCTGCTGATGATGAGAGTAAACCGAAAACTTTTGATAATGTATGTATAGTTAGATTCTACCATAATAATAAGAATTGCAAATGAAACTAAGTTGCATTTTATTAGCATAGAAGCATTCATTATTGAAACATATAAGAACATCTAGCACCCTTGAAATACATTTTATTACATTCAATTCTATTTCGAACAGTTTACGAATTCATTGTAAAACCAATTTTTCCTTATCAATATTTATAAATATATTATATGTGATTTGTTAAAATCGATTCAATTGATTGAATTAAGTAAATTATTAGTTAATTAAAATGTTTATGTTTAGATTGATATCTTCAGTTATAAAGTATATATATACACAAAGTATCAATTTCCATGTTATAGTCAACTGATTTATTAAAATAAAATAAAATTTAAAATTTAAATTTATTAAATTAAATTAAATTATTATAATTATAATATCTATTATATTATTATATTATATTATTATTATAATTATTATAATTATATATATATATATATATATATATATATTATTCTATGTAATAGGACTGTAAGACCACTCAAAATATTTATTAATTTGTTTAAAACAGTACACATAATTACAATAAACACAATATGGACTGATTTATATCTTCATGAAATCCTATATCTCCAAAAAAATCTCTAAAGTGTAAAAAATTGTTCTTCATTTCTTTAAAGAATATTCCCAGTATAGATACTGAAGCCATTGTTCGACAAACAGTTGTCTAGTATTGTAAAAAGTTTTGAAAAATTCTCAAGTAAATAGCTCGCTTCTGACCAGTACATGGCTAAAGTGTAATCTTTTATGCTATTAAAAATGCTTTAGTTTCAATTTTATAACCGTTAATTTAACCGTAATTACAAATGAAGAAAATGTGTCTCTACCTTAATATTTCTTTATGTTGTACATAGATAATGGAGTAAAATAAAATATTATTTTTCATGGAAAAATGTTCACTTGGCTTTACCAGCAGCAATATACAAAAGCGAAATTGCAAGATATAGGATTTTATTGGAGGAGGGGGTGTAGTTTAAAAAAAACACGTTCTTTTAAATTTAAGCTTCTATTGTGTGTATTGTTACCATGCAGTGTAAATATTTTTATATATTTTCTCTCTTTTGAAATGAAAGTATAATAATAAAAAATAATAATATGAGCATTATCAAACGATCTCTTCAAAGAATGACTAAAAACAATCAATTTTACAGCAGTGGGACTATAGATAAGTTTATTACTGCGTATGATCACTTTAAAATTTAATCACTCATAACTTTGATACACAATCACGTTCATCTGCATTCGTAATATAGTTTCCATTTTTTATATAATTTCATTTATCCAATTTTAGTTTATTTGTTACAATATAAGTGAGCCATATTTCATAAAATAACTTTAGCTATATATATATCCGCTATTACGCCACCAAATGCAGGACACGATGGGATATATAACTGTAAAGCAATTATCAAATAAGCTTATCTATAACACGACGCGCTTTTTTATGTTTTTCATTTGTTTCACGTAAGACCCGTCCAGCTATCAATGATCGAAATCCTTCACTTTAATGAACCACTTTAATCAACACATTATTATTGACTTTATATACTAGATGTCTGCGCGATTCTTCCATAATCTTATAATTTTCGCAATACTGCAGGTCTGCCTAAATTCATTTAAATTAGTTTCAATGCTTATAGATATCTGAAAATTCTTTAATTTCATTAGCTTTAATAATACGTTTGATTTAGTAAAACTGAAAGTCCTTTCAATAACCTTATTATTCGCGATCAATTTTCCAAATGGCAAGTGTCTTTAACAAGTATTCAATAATAATTCTGTTTATATACTCTCAATGTTATTTAATTATTCAAAATGAAAATTAAAAAGTATTCATTTTATGTTAAACAATTAATCATCAATTATTCCTAAAAAGTCAGTAAATTGGGTATTATATCGAATATATTTTCTATATCTGAATCAGAACAACAATGTCTTTATAAATATTCAGTTCAATTATTCAAACCAACAGTATGCTTGCAAAAAGTTACTTCGGTATTACTATACAAGAGCGATAAAGTTTAAAAATATCGTATGCATTTAATACGTATATTTATGCGGTGATATGCAAAACACGTGGCATTTTATAATATTTTTTTGAATTTTAAATAAATTCATTTTCACTGACATAATAATTATGTACCTCTAAAGAACACATAATGAATTCTATGTGATATATAACATTCATTATAAATTCAGAAAAGAATGATGTATTAAAAAAAAAATTGGTTTTGAATTCACGTTGCCGTTTGCGTGTACTCCTACTTACTGGATAAAAGGGGGAGGCGGAGACAAGAAAAAACTTGATGATCGACTCCGGCACTTTCAGCTCCCTGTTTCGAAGACAATTATACAGTGGGCCCAAGAATTAGGCAAGCATTTTCGCATTAGCGAAAATGTTATTTAATTCACCAATCTCTTATGATTACTTATGACACTTAGATAGTTTCCATCAGTTTTCTCATCTCCAAGATCAAGTTTCATGTCTCTCGTACTGCAGTATTCAAAATATTACGTCATAAGGGTGTATACACGTCTACCTTGCCAATTATAGGTTCGATGCTCCACGTGTAAGCCCTGTGTAGAAGTATCCTCTATCTATTCCTTTCTTTTTCAGACTAGATTCTAGACAGCATGTTCTTAGTCTTATGGTCATAATATTCGCCAGACCGAGTCAGACTTCCCTACAATTATTTAACATCTACAATATTTCATAAATATTACTCTTTCGAGTCTACTCGGATTATCGTAACTTTTCTCAATGTTCGAGATAACTGCAGGTTTTCTAGTCGGATATAGGAGAATTAAGGAAATGGTTAAACTTTCTATTTTAAATCTAGTCAGATTTCCTTAACTTTTCTCAATGTTCAAAACAACTGCATGATTTGATTTTATTAACTTTTTCCATATACACGTATATAATTATTTATATATTTTTTCATTTATATAGATTTATATATACGTAAAGTCGCAGTTCTTTCAGATAATGAGGAAAGAATAAAAAAATATTTGTTCTATATTGTTTTATCTCGTATTTGTATAATATTATGATGTTAAGATATACGCTTAAAGACAATGCACCATATCATCATTGTAAATAGTGCGTTTGGCTTGCGAACGTAAAAAACTAATATAATTAGTGTATAAAAAATATATCAATAATTGTTAATTATAAATTATATATATATATATATATATATATATATATATATATATATATAATATATAACAATGCGTATAGAAACTTATTTCTTATTGAAATGAGAATGCGAATTAGGTGTATCCAACAGGACCTAATTTAGTTCTCTATAATAGCAATGCCTTGATTAATAAAACTAGTATCAACACTATATTTCCTTGCTCGATTTCCACAATAAATAAAGAAAATTAACCAAATACTGGTCAGATTCAAGAATAGCTTACTACACTATACATACGCTATATTTATACAAATAGGTAATAATATCAATGCGAGTCATTATCGATTATCCAAAAGTTTCCGAGCTCTGATTTCGATTTAGCTCTAAGAATTGCTATCGTAATTGTTTTATAATTTTTCCGCTATTTCTTGTATCCGCGCACGTATTCGTCGACTGTGACAAAATGCAATATGTAGACTATATTTAAAATTTCTTTTACCTTACTGTATAAGCTCACGGCCTGCTTTTATTCTCCTTTTATTGGACGAACATTGCCTTATAAAAATATTTCGTCACACCTGTATGACGCGAACAAAAAAGAAGGTCTTATCGAGAAGATAAGATATCGGCACGAGTGGATACGGTAATCTCTCTCCTCGTTGCCTTGCGTCCGACGGTCCTCCCTCCGCAGCTCGCTCGCCGAAGTTGTAATAAGGGTTAGCCGGTGGGGGCTGTCCCTAAGAAGGCGGGCTCGCTGCAGGACTTGTCATTCGCGCCTACTTTCTCTTTCTCTCTCTGCTAAATCTCCGATGGCTTACAGAAAGTCCCAAGGTGACTCTTCATCACAATACTACACTCTCTATTTCTTATATCGCTTCTCGAGACTCTCTCTCGATTTTTTCGTGATTTGTTTTTTGTTTATTTTTAACTCGTTGACTCGATTTTCTAATGAAGACGTACAGATTGCGCTAGCGGCTCTTCTCTGTCAGTACAAGAGTAGATAATATAGATAGATATTTATTTATTCGATTCAGGGCGCCGGATTATTACCATACAAAGATCATAATAATTGCTTATCAATTTGCTTGATTTTATTATACACGCTATTCCTCTAATCAAATATACAACTTTGGACAACTACAACGAATTCGAACAAAATAATTAATTTTCATTTTATTTAACCCATTCCATGAAAAGTCTATGTTCACGAGAGTATATACCACGATTTTCCAACAATTTCGTTGTTTCAAAAACAATCTAGAAATTTATATTCACGAAATATCGATTCAATGCAAACTTGCATTTATTTATAGTGCGGGTAAGGTATAAACCTCGCCAAGAATAATGTAAGCGCATTCGTCGAATATCCGCGTTTCTGTATATATAAGAAAAGTCCCTCGATATTATTGACCAGATCGAGCGAAACGTGAAAGCTCCTTTACTTTTGCATTTCAAAGGTGCGATCGCGCGATTCTCTCGGTCCGCGTACTTCCGAATAATAATAATCAACAAAAAAAAAAGAAGAAAAAAGAACGAAAAAGAATATAGAAAGGAAGAAAATCGCTTCACGCGCAAAGTATATATATACACATAAGCCAGGGACTGCTTTGGTGGTTAATTTCGCGGTAAAAATCGGAAAAGCGAGGAGGGCGTGTAAGAATAAAGTGTTTTTGAAAGGTAGGCGATCACGTCCCTCGCGCACGAACGGCCAGTCTTAAAAAAAAAAAAAAAAAAAGTGTCGCCTGGGTCGTTCCGACTTGCCGCCTACGGGCCCCGCGACTGTAGATGCTGGGCGTTTGAAAATGCGAACGTGCGCGCGCGCGCACACCCGCTTACACCGCTGGCGCGCTTAAATATACATTAGACCGAAAGGAGGCTCGCCGCGGTGTGCTAATCCTCCTATACAATCGATCGATGGAGCGTCAATTCCGCTTGATGCTACGGTAAACTTCCAAAATATGCTTCTCTTTGATTTTCTCTCTCTCTCTCTCTCTCTCTCTCTCTCTCTCTCTCTCTCTCATATACACATATTCGTCTTCCATTCCTCTCTTCAAATCAGCTTGCTCTATTATAAGTTTCGTCTTATAGTTATCGAGCAGCAGTGCAGATAAAACTACTTTCTTACGTATATATATATAGCTTGAAAATTATAGTTCCATTCATTTACGCATGTTCTAAAACTGCTTCTTACGTGAGTACAATCGCCCAATATGATAATTTTAAGCTGACGAGAGCAAAAGAAAAAAAAAATTTTCACTATACATTAGAACAATTACATACGTAGGATTAATTATTCGATATTTTACAAATGATTACTGGATAAAAAATTTTACATACATTTTTTAATTTATTACAACAGAAAAATTACATTTAAAACTTGATTATGAAGACAATAGACAATATATTTAAAATATAGTTCTTATTTCTTCTGCTGGATTTCTGTACGTATATAAAAATTTCTATAAAAAATTAACATAAAAACAGTTCATCCGTACTTTTTATCTCTAATATTTTCACTACATTTTGTAATTTCTCGAATAGTATCAAGAATTTCCGTTAGTTTTCAATAAACCATTACTTTCGTAGTATCCACAATTGATTTTAAAATTCACTAATCCAACCACGGGGAACGCGATCGCTTTTCGTTCGCAGAGAAATAATAAAGCGTCGAAACTTTTTTTTCGCCTTCCTAAATCGCTTCAGTTCGCATGCAGCCGCAGAAAAAAGTAAACAGACTTGGGGGAATCCTCAAACCGTGAAATTCGTAAATAGAAAAGCAAGCGCAGGCATCTCTCTCGCTCACTTTCCCTTGCTAAATCTACATTCCGAACGAATTGCGTCAAAGATCTAACTCGAGACAAGCCCTTTATAAGGGATAGGGGGCAAGAGTATATATATATATATATATATATATATATATATATATATATATATACATATACAGAGAAAAACCCACCGCGTTTTCGCTCTTTTTAATGCCCAAGTCGGCGTAAGAGGGCATCCATTGAAGTAGCCGACGCGATGTTTGTACATCGATGCGGCGCGCCCTCTCTTCAGAATCCGTCTAATCGTTTGCGCAGATGCACGACTGTTATACACTGTAATATACTATACTGCGCCGAAGAGTCGGCGGAGTACCTGTGGGCTAATGTTTACACCTATTTTCCAGGGCGCGAGCTGCGTATATATATATATATATATATATATATATATATATATATATATATATATATATATAGTATATACATAAGGTGAGTGCAGGGTGCGAGCTGCTCCTGCTGCGAAACAAACCGATATAACTTACGTAATATATATCTTTTATTCGGCAAGAGGCTCGTTCAGCTGCGTTTGGATCGAGGGATTGAAAGACCGAGATAAATAAAGGATTTTGGTTGTGCCAAGCGCGGATTTAAAGTTGCCTTTTCTAATAAGGTTTCCATTAGCCAGAAAAGTAGGTTTTCTATATGCAGTAGAACAATTCTAGGATTCGTAAAATTAAAATTCATGCTTTTATATCTTTATAAATCTTGTTCCGACTTAATCGAGCAATAATAGAGTATATTTTTTTTGATAATATAGAGGTACAACAGTGTTCGTGATAAATCTTGATAGGCCTCGGTTTTGTAACGAAATTCAAAATCAATACCAAGACAAGAAAGGCCGTACGACAAAATTTCAAGACAGGGCTAAAACCTAAAACATGAGTATTGGTATGTTAGCTATAGATATATTACAAGTACTTAATAACATTATATGATTAATATATTATAATAAAACAATGGCAGTCAAACTGTACTTGTTTATTATCACCCCTGAAAAATCTGAAATAACTCTTATTACTAAAAATAAATTAGATTAAAAATTAAAAATAATAATAAAATAAAATAAAAATAATAAAAATAATAAACTATATTCTATGTTAGGGAAGGACAATTTAATTGTCGCCGCCACCTGATATTTTACCTTTGATGTCCGACGTTTCAAACCGATACGTTTCATCCTCAGGAACTAAACTGTTTAAGAGTTTTTTTTCAAATTTTGAGCTATTCGAGGTTTTTTGTCATAATAATTTGTATATGGAAAAATAGTATTCATTAAAATATTTTTTTACAATCTTGTAAGTGTTTATTTGTCATGAAAAATTACGGTAGCATCTTATATATAGCCTTATTCAAACGGGTTTTAAACTTTTTCATTCGACTGATACTACATTACTGATTCCTCTTGACTTCGACAAAACATATATAACAATATTTATATTTTTTGACTATAGCAAGGCGTTTGAAACGGTTATAAAGAATTCCATCTGCTGGAGAGCCTGTAATATTTGCGCTTGCGCAAAGCAGACCTTTGCATGATCTTATTTTTATGTTTTCGGAAGAAATTATCAATTAGTTTTCCTCTGCCAGAATAAATCATCCCGGATTCGTACTAATTTAGAGATTCCACTTTTCTTGAATTTGTGTCAATGCTATATAAGTGTTTGAATAAGTGCTGGTCCTTTCTCGAACCCGCATTAGTAGTGTTATAATAGGCGATCTTTAGATGACATTGATTCAATGATAGTCAGACGGATGGGAATGTTATTTGGGCATCGAAAAATTACTGCTAAAATTGAAGCTAAGAATCAGATTAGAGGTTAATGCCTAGTAGGGGTTTTTCCATATTTTTATACAAAAGGTTCAAATATAATTAAATTTATGAAGATAATTATCTATTTGTAAATTCAATTAAGTTAATTCACTCGAGAATTTCACTTATAATTCGATTTAGAGAGGAGATATCGCTGGGCGGTAATAGTTATGCGCTATCACGTCAAGTATAAGAAGAAAACTGATTGTTTCTGTATTGCTTATTATCAACTGATTGCAGTGTCGGGTTGCTCACTGAACAATCTGTTCACGATCGTGATTTCTAGAACGTATGTTTCGTAATGACGGACTTTCTATAGGAACTGGAATTTTACATAAATAATTTTATTAAAAGAAATAAGAAAAATTTATTTAAATTAAAACAGTATATAGTAAGAATACAAAACTAACTATACTGCTTGCATGTGGATCGTATTAATAGACTAGCATGTCAAATTATTGAAATGAAGTAACGATTTTATCGAAAATAACGTTTCATCATCCACTGAATATCTATATAAATCTCCTATTTTTTGAATACTGTTAACGATCGCTTGCTTTCACAATTCGTTATAGAAATAGTCACAAGAAATATTTGGAAAAAATTGATATTATTACATCATTCATTTTATGACTATTACGCAATATATTTTACGTATTACAATTTTTTTATCATTTTGTTGATGTTCAAAAGAATCTGGACTCTTACTTACTCCAGGTAAAAATGGTTTAAATTATATTAACAATCTTTTACTTAAATAATTTAAATGAACACCTAAAATTTCCCGTTGCACTTACTTTCAGTTCTGTACCAATAGTACTTAAGAAGCTATAGTAATATAATAATAAGCTTCGCTCTGGGTCTAGAATTGCATATGCAATTTGTATATTATAATGTAAAATATTTGAATTTAACATTTACTTTTATTTTTATTTATTTAACAATACTTTGTTGATATTGGCGATATTAAATAGTAGCATTGTCGAGTGAGTTATGAGGATTTATGCTGTTTAAAACAGTTATATTTACGAATTGGGCAGTTCTGCAGGTCTCTTGCAGCTCCATTTATTAATATAAAATTCACCTAAAAAGGCTAGAAAAACATAACTATCGAAATGCTACTGCATCCATTTTGTAATTTACTTAAAGCCTCTAAAAGGATGATTTATTTTTATTTCAAAAACATGTCTGAAAAAATATCAGGTACTTTTGTGTATCATAAATGCACGATAGTGTGGTGGTGTATCAATGCTTGGAATGAGTAAGAAGCATTTTTATTTCTCCTGGAAAAAACGCACTCTCACACACACATACGTAATTGCATTAAAGAACACACATTATTATCCAGGACTTATTAAAAGCCACGCAAATTTGTTGAGTTCGCATTCATATATATATATATATATATATATATATATATATATATATATATATATATATATAGTATGTGTCTGTGTAATTTTATACAGCATACAGATCTTTTGCCTTATGCTTTAACCATCCGTGTATCTGTATACAGTGCTGCTCTTCTACGTATCTTCTTCTCGCCGATGGAATCGGGCGGCTATCGCTATATTCAGATGTATTCAAATGCCGTGCCCCCCTCAGGAATCTCAATAAAAATATTTGTTAAGAAAACAATTCTTCCTCTCTCTTTCACCTTCTTGGTGGCTTCGCTTTATGTATATATATATATTATGTCTCATAAATCGCGGGACGGAATCATGGGAGTTCGAGCAGGGTAGGGGTGCTCCGCGCTGGACGGGAAAGAAGAAAAGAGCCGTCGAGCGGACTTTAATTCTTTCGCGATTTTCTTATTATTTGCATCGAATCCGGCCGTGATTTCGATTATCCGAGCGCACGTCGGCTCTCTTCCTTCTCTGACTGATGTACGCGTCGATGGCGTAGGATTCAACTTGACGCGGTTTATATAAATAAAAAAATTTATGGAATTCAATGAAACGCATGAAGATGTATTTTTAAATCATTGCGTGTTTATAAAATATTTCATATATATTTGAAAACTTATTTCATTTAAGGCAGAATAATGACAATAATTCGTAGAGTCGTTCTCTAAACTTTTCTCAAAATAGATAAATATATGTATTAAGTTTAAATTTTTAATAACAGGAGTTTTTTTTAGTAAAAACATTTCTGACTTCTATATATCCATGATGGAAGGATACGTAACCGCGGATTATTTACAATTATCAATGTCCGTGCTTTCAATCTTATATTTGCTTCGCGCATCGCGCCGTGTATAGCATGAATTTTATTTGCGGATATGTACTTATACCTCTCTCCATACGAATGTTTGGTCTTTAAATTTTCAGTATTTGTATTCCGACTTGCCTGTATTTTTGAGCATCAAAGAAGCGTATATATATATATATATATATATATATATATATATATATATATATATATATATATATGAAGAGCAGGATCGGCTTTATTTATTTATGATTTTTATTTATTCGACGATAGCGTTTTCGTTATTAATTATTATTATTATTATTCTTTGCTGAGCCCTGCGGCCGGGGCTGAATTTTGTGCACGCGCGGGTATTATTATAATTGAACATTTCGATCAGAATTATGAGACGAACAGACGCTGGAATTACAATTTTCATTAACATTCAATGTGGCTTTCGATTCTGATTTATATTTAAGTTTAAGCATAATGAAGAATCCGATACGAAATTGTTAATCTTTTAAATTAACTTTAATTATCTATAAATATATCATTTTAAAATTAAACATTTTTTCAATTGATAATCTCAGTATTAACGACTATCTGATATATTAAACTGTCATTTATACTGCATTTAAATACTGGTTAAAAAAGAAAATAGAAAAATGCTTTAATGATGTATTTTATTTCAAATATTTTGTATAAAATTATAAGATTATTGTGCAATATGCATTTATCATATGAGATGCAAATATTGTCTTCTAAATGTAATATATATAATTATTTTTCTTTTGCCATTTGTTATTAATTCTTTAGTTGACAATTATTTCCTGGAAACGGGCAAATGACGAATCGGAGGGTTGGTGGAGACACAATTAGCATCTTTACAAATTGACATTTTTTTGATTCGCTTTCGGAATCGATACCGGGTTTTCGAATCCATTATTGGTCCGATATTCTCCATTTGAAACTCGTCTTGTAGCATGTCATACGATTCAGTGAATTCCTATGTCGATGAAAAATCATAAAAACGTTTTAATGAACATTTTTTGCAATTATGCATTATAAGCAATGTACATATATAATAAAGTTCAAAACAATGAATGATTATAATCATGATCAATATCCATTAATTGAAAAATGAAAAACGACCGACAGAAAATTCAAAAAACTTACAAGTTAAATAAAAATTATAATTATTTCTATATACTAATGATATTATAAGATGTTGAAGCAGGTACTTATAAATAAAATTCATTTATAGAAATATGTATTGAGGGTAATATCAAAGTTGAAATTCGAATTACCTCGTTATCCTGAAAGACGCAGAAAATATTATTAAAATGCCGGGAAACTCTTCGCACGCAAGAAAATGTATTATTTGCAGCATCTTCACATTTGCAAGCTACTTGTAAATCACAGAACTGTGAAAGAAATGTTGATTAAAGAAAGAAATTGATGCGTTAATTATATAAGTATCTGAATTATGAATTTAATAATAAAATAATATAGTTATAGTTAATAATATAGATTCGTCAGTTTAGTTCCTGAGGATGAACCGTAACGGTTCGAAACGTCGGACACCAAAGGTGAATCTAAATTTAAGGTGTTGGAGGCAGTCAGGTTGTCCTTTACTAACATAGAATATTATTTTTATTATTTTTATTTTATTTTTATTTTTAATTTTTAATTTTTAATATAATATATTGTAGTAATAAGTTCTATTTCAGATTCTTCGGGGATAAGTATAAACAAGGACAGTCTGACTCATTATTTTAGCTAATATATTATACTATAAAGACTGTAAGCCCGATAAAAAAATTTATTAATTTAATTCAGAGCAGTCGATATAAGTACAATTTCTAATTTTAATTTTAATTTAATATAATAAAATAATATAATAAAATGTAAATAGAAGTATTTTTAATTTTTTTAAATAATGTAAATGATCCGAATGAATGTGCAGTTTATTAAATGAATTTACATGCGACGAAATAACGTTTTTCCAAAACGTACGTATTGCGACATTGTTCAAAGTTCGATCCACGAATCACTAGAGATTCGACTGTAATGTACATATATATATATATATATATATATATATATATATATATATATATATATATAAAGTTAAAAACGATTTATATATCTAATTAATAAACCTGTATAAATATAATGGAGGCTTTCGATCAAATCATTCTTAAAATTATAAATTATTGACTTTATTACTTATAAAGAAGAGCTCTAATATCTGGATTACGGATTTGGTTCAGATTGAGAAAAGTAACTCTGACGATCATTTATAAAATGAGTCTGGTAAAATTTTAGTATATACCTAACGCTTTTCAATCCCCAAAATATTCTATTTACTTTTGTTAAAATTTACACTAAGTATTAAAAATTCATAGTCTCGTTTCGAATCCAACTAACGAGTTTTCGATTGGCCTAACTTTACATGAAAATAACTAAGAAGCCTTATAGGGTGTAGATACATTGAGAACTTTTTGCTTGAAATGCTATTCTTCGTACGAATCCAGTGAAGTGTTCATTAAAAAATTATCTTACTGCGCACAATATATGTAATTCGTTTGCTAATTGTAAATAGAAAGAAAAGTATTTTGGGGACAGGAAAGCATCGATCTTAAAATTATAGAAGGATCATTTTGAAGGAAATCCAAGTTAGCTCGCTTATCCTGGACCAAATCCGTCATCCATATGTCGAAACTTCCTCTTATTATTTCTTGAAAATTTCAATTTATTTGTTATTAATTTCACAACTAATTATTAAAATGTTGGCTACAGGAGTCAATTAGTTTGTTCTAACACTGACAAAATTAATTCAGATCTTTTTATTTCAAAATTTTCTGCGATGATTATAAATCAGGTCAGCTTGATTGCCAGTATAATCATCTTTGCTTAAGAAAAGACTATAAGACCGATAGAAATACATGTATTTATTAGTTTTGAAATTAATTTGATTTTTTTATTAAACAAGAGATTTACTCAGTTTTTAAGGATTGTTATTTTCAATTTCAACTCTGTGTGCTCAATGACAACCTTTGTAGATTTTTGAAATTCAAATATGACCTCCAACTGGAAGATCGCGTGCTATATGACAATGGTAAGTGCTCGATGACCGATTTTTTAAGTTCATTTAAAATTTGTTTACTATTGAAATTATCCGTGCATGTACATATATGTATAGGATTATGCAAAATGTGATTCCAGATGCGCAAAGCTATGTGGTAGAGTCGTATTATGATCATAAAGTAAGGTCATTTTCATTCATTTTAAAACTACGATCGAATTTTTTCTCTGATCTCTTGTATACATGTTGAACCATTGTAAAAATATAAATTTACTGTACTTAATGATTTTCTACCATCATGTTTATAATTAAGAATACAGTACACATCGTAGTCGACTTTTGTTTCAATAGCTGCAAATATAAATAGTTCAAGAGCTCGGAATATTCTGACCATTGCGGGTGCACCGATCGATTTTCATAATCCGTTCCTTTGGGCGCACGGAGCGATATATACTATATATATATATATATATATATATATATATATATATATATATATATATATATATATATATATAAGAGTTCTAATAATTACGCTCAGATTGGGATCGTTGTCGAACGGACAGCCGGACCTCGCGCGGTCCTCGTTCTTCTCTCCCCTGTACTCGACGAGGACCGTGCGGTCCTTGATGTCGTCGCGCAGCAGCGAGACGCCGTCCGAGGGCTGCTCGACGCCGGCCATTGACAG
Source organism: Sycobia sp. Sy_11 (assembly GCA_018907035.1). Lineage (NCBI taxonomy): Eukaryota > Metazoa > Arthropoda > Insecta > Hymenoptera > Epichrysomallidae > Sycobia > Sycobia sp. Sy_11. The sequence continues at coordinate 1,684,929 of JACCIC010000049.1, read as the reverse complement.
AATCGTGGCGAAGAGGTCGACGCTGCTCGCCGCGCCCTTGAACTCGCTGCCCGGATTGACGCCCGGGCCCCGGATCAGCAGGGGTACGCGTATGTCCGTTTCGTAGGGCTGTCTCTTGTCCATCGGCATAGCGAACTGACCTGATTGTTATATATATATATATATATATATATATATATATATATATATATATATATATATATTGTTTGTAAACTATTTTAAACTTCACAGACTTTTTGCGAAGACGTTGAGCTATAATTTTTTAAATAATTGAAATAAAGCAGATTACAGTATTTGAATATACACTAAAATTCGCTATTAAAATTGTATGATACATTAATTAATGCATTAAACTTTAATTTTCTATGTTATTTTAATAAACGCACTGTTATTAATTTTAATAAAATTATTAATTTAACCCTACATTCAAAATTACAATGAATCTCATTACTTTATGTCACATTATCTTGAATTGATTTAACCAAATATTGTGCAGTCATATATTGTACGAACAATATCGTTTCATTATCACAGCAATAACGATAGAACAAAAGTTTAATAAATACGAAACATTTTTTGGAAACTGACAAAAAATTACCTGATTAGTATCTAAGGCCCAATACTAAAAAGTTTTCATATACCAAAGATTAAAAGTATACCATAACAATACCAGAACAATATATATTGGAGAAATTGTTTCAATTTTTTGCATATATGGGTATTTGTCATCTATACGCACACTTAGAAGAAAAAAAATTAATAGAGTCAAATAAAATATTTAGTTTCCCTCTAGTAATTGTTTTGTTTCCCCTCTATATAATTATTTGATAAAATCATAAAATTAAGAGTTCTTTAACCGTAGTAAATATTTGATTATCAAGGTATTTGATTATTAATGGTCTATCAAAATGTTTGTGTACATTTCTTAAACTGTTTTTTCTCATTAGATAATGATTTATAATAAAAATCTACTACTGAAAATATGCGTATAATGTATATCAAGTCACATACAATGTTGAATATTGTATATAATTTTTGCAAACAATGTATACAAAAATAAAATATTTAATAGACACAATGAAACCTACCAAGGTGATATCCATTATCGGAAGTGAAAATAATATATGTATCGTTTAATAAACCTTTCTCTTTCAGCTTAGAATAAACGTTGTATACTAATTCGTCAACGGCCAAAAGTGTTTCCCAACGTTTTCTGTAAACTTGGTCGATGTATGAAATAACATTGGGAGGCAGTGATGTCGGCCCCATTCTAGCTAACCAGTGCTTATCCTAATTCAAATAAAATTAAATTATATTCTATAGATATATATATTAAGAGAAAGAAAATCATTAAATCAGTGTCGGAATAATCCTTAAAAAACAAATAGAACATTAGATCCGATTGAAAATTCCTCATTTTTCAAAAATGGTTAAAATTATATGAATTTTATAAGTGTATATTTTATAAGTTAAAGAGTTCATACTTTTGAACAACTGTATCACATTTTTCTCAATGTACGTTTCTTTGAATGCTTGCGCTGCGCTTATATTTACATAACATAACTGTTTAATGATTTTCGTATAAATGTTTAATGATAATAAGAAACAAATATATAATAATTATAAATAAGTACGATTAGCGCGATGCGTCAGCGTGCATATATAAATATAGGTATACCTTCTGAAACTGATTGAAATTTTTCGTTCTCTTGGCTTTTATGTTCTTGTATTTGTCATTGTGCCTTGCCGCCGGAATGAAAGGCGCGTGCGGTGCCGGTGGCGCGAGAACCATAAGAAACAATTGATCTTTCTTCAGTCCTTTTATGAAATCGGTGGCAAAAGTATTCTACGATCGATTTAAAGCAGATTGATAAATGATTGATGTATGGGTCATTTATATCAGGTGGTGTGAGTGGATGTTTTTCTATATATATATAGTTGAACAATTTTTGAATTTTAATTGAATTATGTATATAAAGCTAATTCATTTAAATCTAACTACTGTAAAAAAGCTTATCGATCAATGTTTTTTATCGATACTTATATGAAGTTGAGAAATGTTGAATGAGTTTAAGCGGGCTAACATTTAATCCTAATTCTTGCTGATACAGTTTCAAGTTATATTATATAGAAATTGATGAATATAGATAGCGTAAGAGTTCTCGATTCCTGGTGATTAGGGAGGGAGGTGGGCTCTCATCGCGTCGCCAAATAAATACTATTTATTAAAATAAATAAATACTATTTAAATTTGTTAATAATTAACGTCTTCCAAAGACGGTTCAAAGTTTTCTTTTAGACCAATCATGATGATTTTATATACATTGCAAGTTCGGTATACATGCCTTTAGTATATTTTATACTTGTTATTATGTCCCATAGGCTTATAAAAATAGATTATTCATTCATGAAATTTTGAATCAAAATCAATCATCTATACGTTACAAGCTAATATGAAAGAAAAACATTTTTTATAATAAATTTATAAATATCTATGCTGTTGAGGATTCTATTATATTTTGAAGAAATCAAAATGGGATTAATAATTTATATTTTGAAATAAAAAATAATATTTACTCTAATATAGAATAAATATTAAAAAATTTCGTTTATAATTTAATTTAAATTAAATATAAAATTAAATATAAAATATTAAAAAAGTTCGAAATTTCGAACAAATATTAAGCATTTATGTTTATTCTTAAAGGTTTTTCAAGAATTTGTACATAATTGAAATAGTATGTAAAAAATGTTTTCTATATAATTAAGACAACGAATAATGAAGTAATAATAATAAAAATCTATGTAAAATGATTATATATAATTTAATTTCAATTCAGTAAACTTATTATATTTACATAGAAAATTTAATGGATAATGTATGCAAAACCTTGTTAAAAAATATTTTACATGCTTTTTATTCTATGGGTGTTTTCAATGCGGAGAAATTTTTTTGTTTTTTATAAAATAAATTGAAGAGATAGCTTGGTCAACTTTATAAATAGAAACGTGAAAAAATTAAAATTTATAAAATTAACTTTGGTATAAAATAATATCATGATGATTATAAATAAATTAGAATGAAAATATAAAATTATGTTACATCTTACTGAGTCTATTATCTTTGTGCAATTCCAGTGACAAAATTTGTGACTATTCTCGAATAATGTAAAACTTCATTAGAATGCAATATTTTCGATGATGTTTTTGTATGTTAAGACGTAAATAAGAATACTCAACAGGGACAATTAAAAAAAAAAAGTAATAAAAATTAACTTTTGACTTGCCTACTTTTAACAGTGACTGTATTAAATAAAAATACTGATTATCCAGAATAATTTATCAAAGCTAGAAAATATTTCTTATCGTTATGTTTAAATAAATATAATAAAGTTAATCTATATATGTATATTATACTAACAATAACGTCTGTTAAATAATTTTTCGGAGATATGTCATATTTTTTCTCATAGCCGTTGATCGACAATGAATAGTCGTAATATTTCGAATTGCCAACTAGTCCGTACCATTTGTCCCATCCAGGTGGAACATGAGCTACTCCGCCGGCATCTTTATTTCCGTACTGCAAAGTAAATTTTTTTTCATCTTTCATACTCCGTGTAATGTAGGATTAAGTACAATATAAATTATAAAAAACTAGTCATTCTTTTTTTTTGTTACATATTTATATTTTCTATAATACCATTCATTCCACTAATGGATATAGATCATAATTATAAATATATTATAATTTGACCCCAGTTGTAAAATTAATGATGAAGATTCTATTTATCGCTTATGTAAGAAGTTCATTTGGACTTTTTGATATACTTTTTAACTTACCTATCCAATGTTTTATGCAGGATGCTATTTAGTAATCAAATGCATATACTCAAGATTTAATCGGATCGAATCATCGAATTCCATTACAGCTTAAATAATGTTTTTCAAGAAAAAGGCTTCCACACGGCATGCAGACTATTATAATTATCGAAACTTTTGTATGCACACATATATACACAAATTGAACGATTTTAAAGTAAAATCATCATACTATATATGTTAATAAGATATTACGGGATTTACCTTGTTTAAGTATTTCCCGGCGTAAAAGGTTTTATAGTTCAATTTATTTTTTAAAACTGTAGCAAAGGTGTTTTTCTCGAATTGGTTTTGCCATTCTTTGCTATTACAACCTCCACTTAACGAATTATTGTAGGTTTTGTGATTGTGTTGGTATCGGCCGGTTAATATTGTCGCTCGATTTGGACAGCACACCGGGACTGCGGCAAACTAATTAAAAAGGACAGAATTATAAATACTACTATTAAGAAACGTTAATTTCATTTGCATCATCGACATAGAAGAAGTTCAGATTAATTCAATTAGATTTTATTGCATATATAGTTTCAAATTATCAAGTTAATAGAGAGACATCGATTGATTTTGATTGAATCCATTTATTCACCATATAAGGTATAGATATATACCCTGTCTGGTGTTTAACAAAAAGCAGATATTACCATAATACATTTTAAACATATTGATAACAATAAAAACAATAATAGTAATTTAACATACTTGAACATTAATAAACAAATTTAACGTTTCTCCAAATTCGTAAAAATATATAGTTATACAAAATATATTATTTCGAAATAAATGTCTAATTAGAAAACATTTGGAATTTTTTGTTGTCAAAAATTGTAAAAATCTAAATTTTTTGATAATATAATATAATGAAATTATAAGTATAATATATAGAAAATATTAAATTGACCTTTTTAATAAGTAATCATTTTTATGTACAAGTAATTCATTATAAACTTATAGATCGTAATAACATGATTAAGTAAAAATCGTTGAAATAAATTATTTTTCAAATATTCTTATTACATTACAGATTTTATTATAAAATAATTTATTGCTTTTAACTTACTGCATTTTTGAAGGTAACTCCTTCATCTGCGATATACTTTTTAGTATATGTCATCGGTGTCTAGAATATAAAATGTTATTGTTTAAAAAAATATAATATTAAAATACCCCACAAACATATATATATATATATATATATATATATATATATATATATATATATATATTAGTTTTGTAATACGAAAGTTTTGTTTAAATTTAATAAAAATATAACACTATTTATTATACAGAACCAGAATCACAAAAATATCGTCTTATATGGATTGTAGTATTCTATATATATAGGCCAAATGAAAACTTTATTAAAATTTTAACATAATAGGTATAATTTTCTAAATTATTTATTAAATTTTAAAGACGTATTCAATTTGATAATATTAAATTCAAGAAGACAATTTAAAATGTTTTAATTAAAGTAGATTAATAGTATAATTCAACGCGGTGAGCAAATTGATTAAAAATATTTTGACATTACAATTTAATATAACTATAAAAATGCTTAAAAATTATTTTTCGAAATAATTCATCACCATTCCATCAAGCACTAAATCCAAATCATCAGCAATGATCAAAACAATATTTTTTCCATTAGAAAAATATATTGTATAACTAACGAATACGAATAGTTTTTGCCAAAACATTATATTTACTGTATTATCTTCATTCACAAATAATAAAGAAATATTTATACAATAATTAAGCACTCAAATGTTGTAGCGTTATACTACATTTAACGAATCAGAGAACACTGGCAAGTATTATTACCGTGGTCGTTGTTTCCAGTCTCACATGGAGACTAAAAATAACTCCTCCCCACCAATATTCATTATTAAGTTTGCAGATGAAGAATGGGAAAGAAAGGATTTACATAATAAATAAACTAATATATACTAAATTTTTATTTCATAAATCGGAATATTTAATTAATTCTATAACAGCTTTGAGGAATTTAGCTTTATGATATGTAAAATTAATTTATTTATGCTTTAATCTTTAAAACGATGATTGAACAAATATTAAAAATTGAATTTTCTTCCTATATTTAATAAACAATACAAATAAGTTGTCAACTACATTGCAATATTTAATAAAAATTAGTATATTAAATAATAATTGAAATAATTTTTATGAAAAATTTTAATTTAGCTAAATTTATTTTTTATCATAAGAATAAACATATTTGTACAAAGAGAAGAAAGTATTAAATATGTTTACAATTTATTTACATGACAATAATTCACATACGTTATATTTACACATTAAAATCGCGAACTGTACTACATCTGTAAAATGCTTAGATTCTTCTAGCCATAATGTTAACACAGTTATTATCAATTAATATTTAAACTTTATTTCATTATACATAATTAAGAGCTTATTGTTAGAAATGTAATATTTACATCACATATATTTAATTTTCAGAAGTTATTTACTACATACAAATTGCAAATGAAAAATTGTTATATGGAAAAAGATAAAATGATTTACATGGTCAAATTACTAACAATAAAGTTCACCAATTGTAAAGGATTAAATGATAAACTTCTTATTTATTATTATATGCACATTTGTAGATTATTAAAAAACTAATTTATAACGTAATAGTAAATTTTTTGCACGAAACAAAACAATGTATATTATAACATTATATCATAACACATAATGAAAATGTTATATACTGGTTGTATACTTGTAAAAGATTACATTTAATCATATCCTTAAACTCAGCATAAATGCGATTGTTCATATTAACTTTACTCAACATAATTGACTAGACTCAACAAAAAAAGTTATTAAATCTAGTAGAGTTAAAATTGTTCATTCACCAATTTATCATAATTCTTGTTAAAAAAGTATAATTTATTCTTATAAAATTAAAATAAAAAGTAGACGCACGTATAGTTTCTTGATTACTGAATAAACGATATTTTTGATATCTTACAAGGTTTGGACATAAATAGACTCAATTTTATACAGCTTTTCAACAATCAAAAAAATCAAAATTATTTAAGACAATTTATTACTATGTTTTCCGAGGCTTACTTTTTTTACTGATTTTACTGTTAATATTCTTTATTTGTTCCACGATAATATCGTCAACACGTGGATCATTAATTGACATTAAATTTGCTTGTGACGAAATTTGTGAATTTCTATTTGCTGGCGATTTTCTCGACCACTTTTCAATAGCTGTATTTAACCAACTTGAAAGTCCTTCACGATGGCAAAATGCAATCGTAACAATAATAATAAGAGGTAAAGGTACAAAGGTAATCTGATTAGCATCTCCATGGTCATGCTTCTGTTCGGCTTCAAAATGTAATTCCACATACTTAAAGGATGTATTTGCTTTGAAATACACAGGACTAACTTTGTAGTCATGTGTAGATTTAGAAAGAGAAGACTCAAGTTGTATGAAATATTTTTTGTTGTCAGCTTGAACAGGAGGAAAGTGTAATAAGATACCAGCATTATTTATTTTTGTAGAAAATTGAGTATCTATTTTGGCGGTGTGAGTTGGAGAATCAGACATGTCCTCGCGACAAAGTTTTACCTAAAAAAATTAATTTAATAAAAATTAACTTAATACATATAGAATTTTTAGATGTACGTTTTATTATTAACATACCCTCAATGTTCTATAGTATTCTGGTTGGTTTGAAATTACTCTAACTGATATATCAGTGCGAGAAACTGGTTGCAAAACCATAAGCTTTATATCATAAATATCTTGTGTTGCTTGGACTGCAACTGAACTGGGAATTGCTCTGAGACCACGATTATTTGGATCCTCTTCATTCACCTTTAGTCGAATAGCATATAAACACTAATAAATAGAAATTATGATAATTAATTATTTTTGATATTAATCTAAATACTTTTTGATTAAGATTCTATAAAGTTTATTCTACTCTTTGATAATGTAATTTTTTTTAATATTCAATTTAAATTCATTCTGTTTTAGAGAACTAAAGTTTAAAGTGAAGATTTTCATTTAAGTCCATTTAATATTCAGTTTTTTTACAAGTAACTATGATATCTTTAATAAAATTTAGGAAATAATTTACAATAATCTTACCTTAGGTTCTAAGCCTCTAATACGCCATGTTCCATCTTCTTTCGTGGTTGCTTCTTCCTGTAAATCTGAACATTCAGCTTGACCGCGAGCTTCGACTAATAAACCAGGTTCGGGTTCTCCATTTAAACAAGTCACTATGCCATAAGCACTAAAAGCAACTCGACGTCCGACTATAGTTTCAATAACAACTTTACCCTCTTCAACTCGAATCATCTTAGATGATGGTTCAAAGCGATATTCCTTCATTGTTGGTCTTAAATAGTATTCACCGGGTGAAAGCGAATGAAATGATAACTGACCACCTTCTCCCGTCATTATATTTTTACGATAACTTTTAGGTCCACCACCACCTCCAGAAAGTGAAAGCAAGGCACCCTAAACAGACAATTTCATAATTTTTTAAAACAATTCTTAATTAAAGATATCTGATAAACATACTTGTAAAGGAGTCGATCCAGCTGCATCGATAACTTTAACACCAATTTCAGCTAATTTACGAGCAAAAAATTTATATTCCTTTGAATTTGCATCTTGAGCTAAAAGAAAACCTTCCTTTTCTGCAGTAACGCTACAAATCAAAAATATTTATAATAACAAATATTGATGTTCCCTTTTTCTCATCATACAAACAAAACAATACATACCTGTAGTCTATACTTCCATCAAGAGGTCCAATTTTAAAAGTTCCATCAGAAAGTGTAACAAGTGTATGTACTGGAGCCTCCTTGTCTTTGCTGAAAATCTTAATTGATACATTTTCTAGTGGTGGTGATATGGAACCTTTAATGATCTAAAAGATAATAACAAAATTTGTAGATGATATAATAATTTAAATAATTATTATAAATATGAAATATAAAGTAATTTACCTTGCCTTGTTCTGCATAAAAAATTGCTGCCTCATTTTGACAATCATCTGGTCCACTGATCTTTAGAGAAGATGGGTCAAATAACAAAGCTTCTGAGACTGGAGTGATTATATAATTTTCTCCAGTTACAGTAACAAATGAAAAAATGCATTTGTAATGTTCTCCTTCTCGAATAAATTTAAGATTTTTAAGTCTGTGTGAAAAAAACGATTGTGTTATTTAAACTTATAATTTTACATTTACATTGACTTTAAAAATGAATTATTACTTAAAAATTGTAAATATTATTTATTATATTTGATTAACAAACATTATTTGTAATACGTTACTAAATACTTACATTTTCGGCGATTGCTCTTCAGCGTCTTCTTCGATTTTTACTGAAATACTGTCAACAGTAATAGGACTTATGATACTTCCACTATATATATGTTCAGTTGATGACAAAATAATCGGTGTTTGCTCAACGGTATTCCAAGTAAATGAAGATTTTGGATATTTATGACAACCTTTTGGGTAAAAGTCATATTTACCAGATATTGGAACACAATGTCTTGTGCTTCCTTTCAAAAGTTGAAAAGAAAAACTTTTATTTGGTTTATTTGGTAATGTGTATTCCACTTTTGTATCATGAGACGAAATGAATGTAACAGAATATCCAGTCTGTTGGAAAGGTGGAACGTTTGGTGGTTTTTCGGATGCGATAACAATCTGGTGGTTGGAAACTTCCCAACAAAAAATATCAGTGTCTACTATAACTTCATACTGTCCTGGTAAAATATCTTCGAAAATATATTCACCATCTACAAGTTATATAATAATGTCTTTTTAGGTATTTTTATTTAATTAAATTTTGTTGAAATAAATATATGTTACTAAAGAATCAACGTTTTTTAAAACTTAATAAAAATAATAAGTACTTTTTGCTTTTACAGTTTTTGTTTCCACAATACCATCTATCATCTTTAAAGTGACTTGAGTTTGACTACATTCTTTAGAGTCTACAAATGGTAAACATATGACAGTTCCTTTAAAAGTAGCTTTCAGCTGCAAAAAATTGATATCCTTAAGTGGCACAGAGGAAACATCCAAAATTCGTTGAAGTGGGAAAAATCTACATAACAATACATTTTTTATATTATCTGTCTATTTTTTATTAATTAAAAGTTTTGTTAAACAAAAGAAAATTTTTTAACAAAAATTGACATGCAAAATAAATTATTACATACTGTAAACCCTTAGACTTTTCTTCATCATTAACAATAATATTAAGTTGATATTTAGCAGGTGCTAAATATACAGCCCATTCGCCAGTATTTGAGTTAATTTCAACCTCTTGTTGTGAATTAAAAGAAATATTTTTTATTAGCATTTTACGATTTCGTAAATTTTCTTTTGTTGTAGAAGAAACTTTGCCTGAAACTTTGAATGTTGCAGGTATTATTGTCGGCAGTTCAGGACTACTTGGTGATACTTTCACAACTTTCTCTTCAAATTGTACATCATCTGTAAAAATAAAGTTCAATATTAAACAGTAGTTTAAGCAAAAGTAAAAACATTTAAATTATAAAAAATTGGAATTATTTAATTATGCACGTTTGAATAGTAGGTACATATTTAGTAATAAATATCAACATTAAATAATATTAATTATTTAATTTATATATATATATATATATATATATATATATATATATATATATATTACATTTTAAAATTCAATTATTCACAGGAGTTTTTAAAATTAGTTCAGCTTTTATATTTTTATTAATTTTAAGTTCTCTGAAATTATATTTTCTTGTATCTATAGAAATTCTATTCCTATATCAATTTACTAAATTTATTCATTATACCACTTACTTGCTTCTGCATATAACATATATTGTTTAGCTTTTACATTATCAGTCTTATAAGCTCCATTATTGTCAGTAACAGCTATTAACTTTTTAGATAAAAAAACTTTTGCTCCAGGTAAAGGTTTTGGTGGTTGAATTGATGCCATTACTTTACCACTAATAGTAAAGCCTGTGACTTTAAATTCATGAGGTAAAATTAAGCTATCTTGAACTACAGTAAATGTAAGCTCTGATGGTCTAACATCAAATTTTGTTTTAGAACCGGCGTAATAAGGTACTAAGGAATATTTTCCTGGTGATAATGCTGGAAACAAAAATCTACCAGTTTCATCTGATGTAACATGGCACAGAGGTTTTTTTATAGAATCAAAACCTTCGACTGGAGTTGTAGCACATTTCTTTGCTTGACCATTCTGGAATAATAATTGAGTAATTTTAGGAGCTACAATGAATGAAAAGTTTATCTTGAAATAACTTTTGACTTTAATATGTAGAAAATATATTAGATCTACTTGAAATGGTAAATATATATTTTCTTTTAATTACATTTATTTCAAAATTGATTTGACCATTTTCATATTGTTGACTAAATCTAGGAAGTTTAATTCTTCTTGGAAATTGTCCTTTAACAATGAATTTAATATTTTACTTACTCCAAATAAAAGAAATAAAACTTTTCCAGCTGGTTCTCCATCAGTCGTAGTAACTCGTCCACTAATATCAAAACCAAAGACACTTAATTCTCCATCTTTCAGCTCAGTATTCCCTTCACGTACAGTAACAATTGTTGAATGTTTTTCCATCAGCCATCTAAAGTATATAAATATAAAATTCAAATATTTTTTAAACTCTTTATTTGATATATAGTAATATTTACTTTATTAACATCTGTACAAAATATAAAATATTATCTTACGTGGGATGGCTAGAGACAAGAATATATTTTCCTGGTTGAACTGGAGTGAAAGAAAATGAACCGCCTTCAGATGTTACAGTTGATCCAAGAAGCGTTTTATTGCTTTTATCATATAATAGAACTGATATGCCTTTAGGTCCCGATACAGATTTAGATTGAACTGAGACAATAACTTTACCAGTTATGCCAAAACCTTTAAATACAAAATTAATATCTTTTCCTTGACTACAAAGATCTGTTGAGCCGTCAATGTTTAATATAACTTCTGTTGGATTGAAGCTCCATCCTCTTGGTGGTTCTAGTTTTAAAAAGTACTCTCCTTTATCATAAACAGGCAAAAAATAATATCCTGTATTTGGTGCACATTCAGTTTGATCCTTTAAACTTCCACTCTTTGTATATCTATAATGATAAATTAAAAAATGCATCTTGAATAAATTTTTGAAAATTAAGATTAGTTAAAACATTAAATACATAACCATTATAAGAAAATCAAGCTATGAAATTATCTATCATAATATAAAAATATTTATACATTAAAAAATAATGATAACGATTTTATAACAGAATTACTTAAATATTTTCATTAATTTAATTTGTATTAACAAGTCTCAATTAGGTCCATTGCTTATTTTATATCTAATACATAAATTTAATTAATTACAAACTTGTTTCACTCAATCTTATAAAGAATAGTTAATAATAACTTAAATGAATAATTTTTTTAAAGGATATTTGATAATTAAATATTGAGTAATGCCATGAAGATTAGGGTCTATAAGAAAGTTAATTACTATTTATTTAAAATAAATGTAAGGAGAATAATCGTATTTTGAGGTTAAGAATCAAGGGTACTCACAATTTTACAGTTATCTGACTAAAATCAATGTCGGCATGACTTTTAATGAATCCACCGCAGCCTAAAATTTCTTCACTTGAACGATTTATCGTAACAAAATTCAGTATCAAAATCCAAAAGAGTTTTGAATATAAAATGCGTGGCACAGGAAACATGATTTTTTATTTATTGTATGACGCGTGCATTTATTTATGAGCAACAGAGCTGAGAGCTGCTGGGCTGGGACTGTTGGAGCAGCAGTATACAGACGTTACCTGACGTTACGCTAGCCTACCGCTGGCCTAACGGCTAACACTGACTGACTAAAAGCAGTAGAATCTGGTAGAATGGAGAAGTAGCAGCAGACAGCATTGCAGGTATAGTATAGTCAGGTATAGTATCAAATATAAGCAGCATATATAGTAGACACTGCAAAAACACTCATCGGGCGCAGTAAAGTAACAGCAATCAAATTAGTTAAACGTAAACGAAAAAACGAATAAAAAATCGGACTATCCTTGTTTATGATCACTCTCATAGAATCTGAAATATAAATACTACTACTAACATATAACAAAAATAAAAATAATAAATATTATTAGCAAATGATAATCTGACTGTCCCACCACCAAATTTACCGAATCTCTGTATTTTCTTCGTCCAATTTTTCGAACCGTTTCAGCTTCTTATCAGGGACTCGAAAAATAAATATCTTTTAAATAAACCCTGAAACTATTTGCAGTACGTCAATTTATTATTTGCAAGAAAAAACAGCATAAAATGGACATATTATTTAACATTTGCAATCTTATTAAAAAAAAATTATATTCCTGTAATTCTCAAAAAGATGGCTTTTGCCATCCTTGATATATATGCCAAGTTACAAAATATATTAATATTCTAAACAACTATACGCTTTAGAAGGATTGTGGAGAGATTCACAAATCTTAATTTACGTTGTAGAGTGAGATTATAAAATCTTTTATTAGTATCTAAACTCAAAAGCGTCATTTTATGAACAGATAATTTGATTAAATTGGTAACAGGTTAGCAGAATCTATCACATTAGATAAGCAATTTATGTAAATACAGAAAAATATGAGCTCCAGAATTGATCCTTGTGTAACACCAATTTATTACAACTAATTCATAATGATTTCTCATGAGAGTAAACAACTGATTGTTGCCTTCTACAGAATATCAACACGAGTAATCGTTGTTTAAGTCTGTCTAGCGATCAAGTATGTCGAATCCTATCAAATGGCTTACTAAAGTCAAGTATGATAAGCAATGTCATATACTTTTTGTATTGTCCTATAGTCTGATATTTCTGTTAATGTTAGCAAGATAGTCTCAGTCCAGTGAAATCGTCTAAATGCTGTCTGCATGGAATCAAGAATACGAAAGTTTATAAGAAACTCCTGTAGTTCGTCGGCTATGTTCAATTCTATCTTCTCTATCAATTTCGAAAAAGGCAAAGAGAGACAGGTTAAAAGTCCGACGGCTTTTCTAGCGTTCTTCACTTTTCGAAAAGAATGATATAAGCCTTTTATCTGAGAAAACTTCAGATGAGAATGAGGAATCGAATTGTCTGACCAAGAAACCGCCAATGGCTGGCAAAGATTTAACAATAACCATTTAAGGAATTCCATCAGTCCTCCGAACCTATGATGAAAAATCAGAGATCGCAAGTATAATTTCATTAATACAGATGTTTTCAAACATAAAGTCCTTATCAGAGACCGAGACAAGATTTCGCTCATAAACAATACTCTAGGAAGATACAGACACAGTTAAAAATAATAATAATATTAAAAACTTATTTAACAATTGTAAAAATAAGGATGATAAATGTTTAAAGTAGGAGTAGTATATAAAATGAATTGTAAAAATTGTGACAAATATTACATTGGACAAGAATCTAAGAACATCGGTATAATTTACACGAATGGTACATACAAGCTATAAGAGAATATGGCTTAGGTTTGTTACATTCTTTCGATTTTGAAAATGGGAATATTTTAGAAAAAAGTAATAAAAGTATATATAAGAGAGAAACTCTTGAAAGTATTCATATTTTGAAAAACCGCAAGAATATAAATTTAATGTTAGTGTCAAGTAATATGGATACCACTTATCATTCTTTATTAATATAAAATTATGAATTAAAATAACATTTTGCTTTATATTTAAAATGAAGAGAGGTGGGGACTCTATAAATATTATATAAATTAATTTAGTGAGGTAGAGATGGGGTATATATAGTGCCATGCGAGGTTTTTATATTATAATAGTTTAATCCCGTAAGATGAACCGAAGCGGTTCGAAACGTCAGTTTTTAAAAGGAAATTAAAATTTAAGGTGATGGAGACAGTCAGGTTGTCCTTTACTAACATAGAATATATATTATTTTATATTTATTTTTTAATTTTTCATTTATTTTAATTTTTATTTTATTTTTACTTCTGATTTCCATTTCAGATTTTATAGGAGTGATTGTAAATAATGACAAACTAACTATTATTATATTAGTATAGTATATTATTGTATAAAAACTGTAAAACCGATAAAAATATTTATTAATTTAGTTTACAACAGTCGACATGAGTTCAGTTTATGAAATACAGACACTCCAACAAAGTGCCTGTTCAGCATCTTTAGAGAGGTCATTCAGTCCTGCCTCTTGTCCAATTAGTAGTCCGACGCTGCGTAATTCCTTCCACATTTGATTTTGAGCAATAGCATCAAACAACAAATTGTTATGATATGTAAGTCTTACCATTTGTATTGGTATATTTGTTTGTTTTCTGAGATATAGATATTTCTCGACGTATATTAGGTTACGTCTTCTTAAATCTTTGCGACAAAGGGCTTAACGGTAGCCAAAAAGCTGAACCAGCTCTAAATCAATCCAAGGGGAGGTCTACTCTTTTGAGAAGTAAAGCACCTCTCAGGTACTAACATATTAATTGTAGATACAGTCCAGTGTCCGGCAAATACAAAACTCTACAGACATAAAGGCAACCAATCACAGTTTCGAAGTTTTGCATAATTTGATTATCCACGAAACTATTAAAGTCACGATATGTAGTTGAGTTTTTTTCAATTGAAAAGCATTCAAAAGTTATTTCTTAAAGAGAACGAGAGAGAGAGAGAGAGATTTCTCTGATGTTTGGAAAGTTTTGCGATGGTGGATGGTTTTCTTATGATAGATTACTCTCAAGTATAAGTGTGTAGCGAATTCTGTGTATACATTTCTATGTATGTGTACGGGCATAAGGTATTGAGTGTAAGTGAGAAAGATAGAGCGCGCGAAATGGTTGATCATGTCACCTTGTAGTGCGAAGGTATTGGCCGAAATTGTCGTCAAGCGGATAGTTTATTCTATAACCGGTGCTACCTTTTGTGGGCTTATAGGTAAATCTTTATGATCCAGTAGAAATCAAAAGTACGCCGGACGCTTCAACAAAACTCGTATTCTTCTTAATCGCTAAACCGCAACTAAATCTAATCAACGCGTGTGATCCTAAAAATTGTCTATCAATATAATAATATAATTTATATAACGGAACAACAACATTCACACAAATTGCAACAAATCCAATTCCGGAATTCTGAACACAGTATATTTCCGACTTGATTCTTCAATCGTTACCTAAAGATAGGCTTGCTTTAGATTAATTTTTGTAATATACTTAGTCCTCCGCGATTTATATAATATTGCATTCATATATGTGTTAAATATATAGTTGTCTTCATATAGATAAACCGCTTAGGTATAATTTCAGCGTTTGTAGTTTTAAGTTTCTCGCTCTATTAATGATCGTGAATATGTTTCGTACGGAAAATTGAAGCATAATTCATAAATTCCCATCTTCCTACATACATTAATAGAACGGTAGAGCTGAGCGCGAAATTCGTATCAACATTGAAAATGCGAGGAAAATGCTTATCAGTAGTGGCGTGGATTTTCAATTATGGCCTGAAGCTATTAATTCTGCTTTTTATATTTAAAATCGTGTCGGTACAAGGAATAGAACCACACAGAACGCCGTTGGTTGTGAGTCCTGCGCACAAGTTCGCACAACGGCACTTTACTCTATTCCTCCTTCCACACTATTGAAGACACAAAGAATTTTTTTCTTTCTTTTGTTACGCAACTGCCTCTATTTCCTTGAGTCGCCGAAAAAAATTGCGTTGCTAAATAAAATTCCTCGCAAAGGCTGCCATATATAGTGACGTGGTATACTATTAAAAATAAAAACAAAATTTTATCCATTTTTCTACCGTACCGTATATCTAGTTTATTTAACATATTGGATCACGTTATTTATTTAATTAATTCAATAAATTCATCGTAAATACGCCGCTTTTACACTCCTGCCTCATTTTACAATGAAATTTCTAATTTCAATAGGCGAATTTTGCTCAGCGGTTACTCTATCGCGCCTCCTTGGAACACAATGTTTCAAGACTTCTTCTCATACATTCTCAATACATGAAAAATCTTCACAAAAAAAAATTTATAGAAGTTTTTAAAAGGGTAGTTGGATTTTTTATTGAAAAATCCTTTCAAGTTTCCTTTTAACAAGGGTTTTCGTATTCATTCAGAAAACATTTAATTAAAGTATTCTACGAGGATTTTAGTATGCTCCTTGCTACGGAACAAAGTGGATATATGAAATTTTTAGAATCTTTTTACTGAAGGCTCTTTAATGGATTCCTATCTTCTTTAAAAATTTGTGATTGTCTTTGATTGTTAGTCAATACCTGAACTGTACAAAATGATATGAACCTTTGAAAAAGATTTCAGTGAAAATATTCTATAAAATTCATATGCTTATTTTGTTTCTTATCACAAAGAATTCAACTGAATTTTTTGGAAAAAAATACAAGTATTGTTTTACTAAAAAATTTGAATGGAAACTACAAAGAAAAAAGTTGACGGATTCTATCGTAAAATCTTTCAAGTTTTTAATTATAGTGGCTTCAACATCGATAAAATCATTTACAGCCTTTCGTGTTATTCTTTAACTA
The DNA here is from genome assembly GCA_018907035.1 of Sycobia sp. Sy_11. Taxonomy (NCBI): domain Eukaryota; kingdom Metazoa; phylum Arthropoda; class Insecta; order Hymenoptera; family Epichrysomallidae; genus Sycobia; species Sycobia sp. Sy_11. Next base: position 1,667,396 of record JACCIC010000049.1, on the reverse strand, counting down.
TCTTAAACCGTATGGCTTAAAGCATTATTTATTAAAACATATCTTTCCAATAATATATAACTTCAAAATCGTGATTCAATGCACACATCAGCTTTCAAGTTCTTCAATTGCCGTAACTAATGTTATTATGTGCGCATGAAAATGAAGAAATAGCCGGCGAAGCACAAAGCATGAGTCGATTAATTTAATCAGATCTATAACTACATAATTATGTTAGAAAGAATTATGTCTTCTGACGTAATGACCTCGAAAGCGCCGAAATTCATGGAAAATTCAATATTGTTTTCGTAGAAAAAAATGCAACATTTATTTTTTATTTCTTTGATGCAATTCGAAAAAAATCTAAAAAAGATACGTAATTTTTTATCTGTCACAATTGTGTACTATAAATGTCAATATAATTCCGTTACCTTAAATATCTCAACGTCATTGTGTATGTTCATTTTCTCGCTGATAAATAACTACGATATCGCGCGCATAGCTTGTTTTTATATTTAAAAAAGGATGTAATTGAACGCATAATTTCTAAAAGCAATAATGATCGACTTGTATATGTAAAGCGTTAGTAAAAGTTATGAATTATCGTTGGCGTTATAGTTATGAATAGACAAAAGTCGTATTTGTAAACATTAGAATTTTCGCGTCGAGATGCGCGCGCGCGCACGTGTGTGTGCGTGTGTATTTTGTAGAAATAAAGTTTCCTGCGTCACGAATACGGACCGCGTGCACATAATGAGCGTTTTAATAAAAATTATGAACATTAGCATAATGCGATCTCGTTTGTCTGTATCTGATGCATGTGAGGTATTCTGTGCTAAATCAATGTATCGATTTCAAAATTATTTTGGAAAGGTTTTGGCAATCCTCTAAGGTTACTAAAATATTTTATTTATTCATGCAATAAGAACAATAATATACTATATCAATGATTTTGAGAAAAATAAATCATCGATTTACATTTTGCAAGAAGTTAGTTTTTTTAGTTTTTCAAATTATTTATATATCGGTATCATATATATATATACAAGAACATTTTCATAAATCCTACAAATATCTGAACTTATCAAATATTTAAAATTTTAATAATACACTTCTCTTTCATTAATAAGACTGTTTTATTGCATTATGAATCTTGAAAACTAAGAACTTTAGTTATAGAAACAGAATATAATTTTATATAAGTAATTTAGAATGCATACCAATATTATTTATTACGGACTCAAGATCAGGGTGTTACTAACGGTAGCTCATATTAATTTTTTAGAATTAATACACAGATATAAAAGGAAATTCGGATACAATACAATTGACAATATATTTTTCCGCATTCTAACCTACAAATCGCACCTTCACCGCTTGATTCCGGTTCTCATGAGGAAAAATATAGTCCTTACCTAGTACGAAAAGGCTTTTTTACGAACCTCGTTACAACCCTCGGCTTCGCCTCGGACCGCAAACCTCTCGTTTCGTAAATAAAGCCTTTCCATACTCGGTAAGAAATGTACTATTCTTTCCCATTAATAAAATGTTTTACGTAAACTATTTAAATATTATAAAATAAATATAGTGTATATTTATAATGTTATAGCTCTCTTTTATTGAGGTCTTAGAGATTTTCATAAAAAGAAAAAATAAACACGGTTTTTAAAATTGTCGAACATATAGTGTATGGAAAATGTTCAAGTATTAGATATACAAAGAAAATGAAAAGATATTTAATATCAAAATGTGAAAGTCGCAAATGGGACTATGTACAATGAGTATCAAATTATATATATTTTTAACTTTTTTCAGTAAATTCTATATTTGATATTATTTTTCAAAATCTTAATTAATTTATATCAGAAATGCAATAAGTAACATTAGAAAGAATCATGAAGCGCTTTATAATCCTTGTGGTAATAATTCATTATAATTATGCCAGAAGATTTTTGCGGAATATGACAAACATATGTATCGCATCTGTTGAGCACAGAATGAAAAAATCTAATTCAAGCCATGAGTAAAAAACTTAGGCACAAGACTTTTTTGAAACAGTATACCGAGTCTTAAATACTATTCTTCGATGAAACAATACATTGTAATTAAAAAATTGATTTGATATAATAAATTATTCTAGTTTTTCATGATATTCACATTTTTTATTTAGAAAACAATATAAAAGCAGGTAGCATATACAGGTTTTTCAAAAACTTATACCCGAATCTTAAAAAGTGATTTCCATTAAAAAAAATCTCTTCGACTAATTATCGTGTATAAAAAAATTTAATAAATTATTATTTTTATATCATTATTACGAGCGTGTACATCACTGATGTATAAATTTTATATCATTAGAACTATAGATATATCAGTTTGCGTAGTAGCTGGCACGCATCAAATAAGTAATAGTTATAAATATATATATATATATATATATATATATATATATATATATATATATATATATATTACATATATATTTTAAATGAAACCATCTATCAGTACCCAATATACATTGTAGAACAGCACATTGATGTTTATAATAGTATATGATAAGTAGGATAAGATTTATAGTTATCAAAAAAAAAAAAAAAAAATATATATATATATATATATATACTACAAAGAGCTATATATGGATACACAGCTTTCTTTCCTGGTCATTATAAAGGTTAAAGTGAATATTACGCACTCTTGAGATTAAAGCACATTAGCCTATAGCCATAAATAAAATAATTTGCACAAGAGCCCAAAAAATCTGCTCATATGTTTTATATGAAAACAGAAGTACCGTTCGGCCTGATGTATTAATCGAAAAAATAATTATTAATAGTATTATAAAACCAATGTACATAAATGAGCGAGAAAGGTCGAAATCTCGGTCGAAACTCCACCAGACGTCCGTATCAGACAGATCGTTGGATAATACAGTTTCGTTTATCTCATTATTAGTTAGTTATAAAAATAGAAGAAAAATGTATATGCAAATTGCGCGCAAGAGCTACTATTTCGGCGCAGTTTATATCATAAGTATATAGCGCCGTCGCACGGTTTTATCGCGCCGATGATGATAACGGAACGGGAGCCGCGAATTTCCGGTGGAGCGTGTATATATGCGCCAATACTAACGCGCATGCACGCGCACGCGGAATGGCCAGCATATATATATAAGCGACCGGCGCGCGAGAGCATTATCTAGGCCCGCACAAGTGCGTCTCTATACGCAATAATTATAATAAACCGCAAATTGCGTGTTCGTGTATACATATTGCTCACATGCGCCCGTTCGGAAATCCTCTCATTGCCTCAGACAGTTGTATATAGCAATACAATATTACAAATCTCCCTTTCTCTCTCTCTCTCTCTCTCTTTCTCTTTCTCTTATTTGCGCCACGTTCAAGTGTATTCTTAGTATATCATTGTAAGAACGAGGCAATATTTTACCGCTGGCGGCCGACACTTTACCGTCCTCATCAGTGCCGGCTTTAGCGAGGGAGCGAACCTGGACGCCGCTCAAGGGTGGTAATCTAGAACCAGGTAGCACGCCAACACTACTGAAAATGCTCACATGAGATCTTCTAAGCGAAGTCATTCGATATTTCGCACAAGTCATTATTTGAGATATGAGAAGTTATTTGAGAAGTCGAATGATTTTTTATCTCATACGAAAATAACATACACTTTATTATAGAGTTTTCGTATGACTTGTCATACGAGGTCTCATAAGATATTTCGTTAAGAATTGATTTTGATTTCAGAAAGTCATATCCTATAGGCTATAGAAATATAAAAAAGGTCTAATTAATTTATTTTACAATGACTTATATAAAGTTATAGTAGTATCTAAAAATTGTGTTTCAAGATTATAGTCCTGTTTTTGATTGTTAGATTGCATCTCATAATCTGTGTAATAGTCTTTACAGGACAGAATTGTTATGATAATTGACATTGGATTGTTCAGAAGTGTAGTCATCGAGACGTCCATATCACCTGCTTCGAAACTGGTGATAGCAACTTTGATGGTCCTGTGGTGGATATGTTTTTGAATTAGAATAGCCATGCTACCTTCAAAAGCAATGTTGCTAAATTATTCTTTTTATATATTATGTAGTTAGAGATGAAAAGTTTCGAAGAGAACGTAAGATGCGTTCTGAAAATACATAAAAAATCTATAATTTAAAAAAAATGGTTAACGGTCCTGTAAAGACTATTACACAGATTATAAGATGCAATCACCAATTTCGAAGCAGGTGATGTGCACGTCTCCATGACGCCACTTCTGAACAATCCAATGTCAATTATCATAACAATTTAAAAATGTAAAAAACTTAGCTTGGCCATGCCGCTACATTCGGGAAAGTGGTATAAAATGAAAATTTGTGACGAATGTTGCAAAATATTACGTGTGTTGGTAAATAATGTCTGACATAAATAAATTCATAATGTCACATAGACTGCTTCATAAAACGAAGCATATTTTATTGATAAACCTTGTTTAAAATAATAATTATGTTAAACTACAATCAAAACACAATAATTGAACCACTTTAATCTATGCTTGATTTATCCTCGACCATCAATATGGTTTTAGTAAAAGATACAATACCTACTACTCCTTCTCAGGATTTTAGAATTCATCGCTGACCATAGTATTTTCAGATATTCATCAAGTCACAAAGGACTTATATACTACATAATCAGCCTTAATTGTCAAGACTGCCTCAAAGGCGTCATTTAATTCTTCTTAAATGATAGATCCCTGCGACTAAAAGTGCTTATTTCATCGATATCAATCTCTGCAGGGATCCCACAAGACTCTGAACCTTCTCCAATTTTATTTAACCTGATAGATGCTATATTTTGTATAAACTCCACAAAGTAACATAGGTTCTGTATTGAATCATCTATTACATCATCTAAATCCTCCACAAAACTACGGACTACCTCTCTTAATGCCAAAAGTTTATGAATATTGGTGCTTCAATACTCGAAACCTATCTTCGACGCCCTTTTCGCAACTATTCCTAAATCTTCTGGTCTGTATAGACAACTATGCTGTGAACATGACGAAGCTCTGCCAAATCATTCGTCTACACGAGCTTTATTTTTAATGAAGGTGTTCCTCCCTCCAAAAACGAAGAAAAGAAAGCATTTGCCGACGCTTCTTTTCTATTGTTCATTTTAGTCTTCATCATTATTGATGTTTCAGTGGGAGTATAATCCGAGCGTTGATATTCCTGCTGAGGGATGGTTCTAATCCGTAAAACTTTAACATTATCATCCTCTTTAAAGTTTTTTTTTATATTTTATATATAATTGTCATATAATAAATATACAGTTCAAGAATAATAATTATTAAAATTTCCGACAAAACTATTGTTAAAATTTCAAGTATATTTCAAAATTAATAAAACGAGGACATTAAAATGAAAAATCAATTAGAAAAAAGTAAAAAATTTATATTCATAGAAAAATATATTGTAAGAAAAAATCTAAATACCAACTATATTGATTTGGAATAAAAACTGATGTTCTAATAACAGAAATCAATGATCCGAAAAATTTCATAGTATTATATAACTTGATGATTGAAAAGAGAACATTGCAATAATATTCAAATAGTGGATTGTCAAAACTGCGATGCGTTCACCAATATGACATGTCAAATTGTGAACTTAGTTTCCGACCTTTCTTAACGGAAAAAGGATATTTATGATGGAAAATGGATACACGTTAGCTTAATCAAAATATTTTCCGTCATTTTTTACTACTTCTTCCCATCTTTCTGGCAATATGGCGATACCGTGGCAAAACAACGATGGCGATCTGAAGGCGATATAATCATCGACAAATTCTAGCACTTTTTGAAAATGCCGGAAATGCGTATCATCAACGAAGTCGTGCTACATCGATCTGCATAGGTGATAATCAGAACGCGCTATGTCTGGCGAGTACGTTGGGTGCTGCAACACTTCCCATTCGAGCTTCAACAGGGTGTTTTTGACGGCTTTCACAATATGTGGCCAAGCGTTGTCATGCAAGAGAATGACTGCGCATATTGTTCGCGATTGCTGATCTGCGTTCGATCAATTTCTATTGCAAATCATTCAGTTGCCGTTTGTATACCTCGGCAGTGATGGTTTCATTCGGTATTAGCAGCTCGTAGTACAGCACACCCTGCTGGTCCCACTAAATGTACAGCAATACCTTTTGGCCGTGGATCTTAGTCTCGTCATACTAGATCAACTTTTTATCAGCAGTCACAGTACGCCACAGAAAACTGTTCTTTTTTTCCTGGTAAGCAAAGACAATGCGATGTTGTATCGATTCATAATGACACTTTCAGTCAAATTGTGTGACTGAATCACACTGATCAAAAAAAGTTTAATGTTTACACAAATGATGGCACCTGTTAACTGAATTTTATTGGTAAATGACAAGACTAAAAAATAAGTACTAGATCCGACATATCTGACTTTTCGTACTACTTATATCGCCATCTAAACGTGAAGATCGGAAATTAAGTTTGCCTCCTAATAGTATCTGATTAAACATGTTTAGCTTAGACTAGATTACATATTTAATATGTATCAATACAATTATCGAAGGATCATTGTTATTGGAAGTCAAAGAATCACGACATTTACAAAATTCAAACCTTCAATGAAAATTTACAATTATTACTCTGTTTCTATTAATCGTTGGAAGATTTTAAAAGTTGCGTTAAAATTCTGATTGAGTCAGTAGTTATAAAAATCCATAAAAATATGGATTTTTATAACTACTAAAACCTAATATATTTTTCTTTAAATTTAACGTGTCTTATGATAATTGATAAAATAAAAATAAATAAGTAAATAAATAAGTGATTGTACTAATTTTCTATGACATATTGATATTGCATTTTGAAACAAACAAATTCCATAAAATAAAATTCAAAAAATATTTTTATGTTGTACAAATATCTTTATTTATTCTAATAATGATATCATAGATAGATAATATAGATGGATATATATATATATATATATATCCATCTATATATATATATATATATATATATATATATATATATATATATGTGTGTGTGTGTATATGTATGTATGAAAAATTATCTCTCGTATCTCGGTGCCTAATAAGCGATGGTTCCTCCAAGGGGCCCCGGTAATTTTGACTATTACCCAAGGGGCGTTAACATGGTCAGAGTCGGCACTGCTCATTCCGCGCGGAGGAGAGTCCGAGAGATCGGCGTCGCGTCGACGCAGGCGCGGGGGTGCGGGGACGACGTGCGGCGTCGGCGAGACCGATGATGATTACGATGATGCCGCGCATGTTGTATATATATATATATATATATATATATATATATATATATATATATATAGAATACACGATATATACCATACAGGCGATGATGCGGTGAATGGCGCCTCTATACATTCTATATCTCCGTTCTCATCGCTTATATATACTGGCGCTCCCCGACACTGAAAATCCTCGCATGCAGTTTAAAACTCGAGACGGCGGTGTTGGCGGCGCCTGCGAGAGAGCAAGAGAGAGAAAGAGGAAGAGGAGAGAGAGAGAGAGAGAGAGAGAGAGAGAGAGAGAGAGAGAGAGAGAGAGAGAGGCTACTGTGCAGCTAGAGAACATATTGGCGTGAATATTTAATATACAGAAGTCGGAGCCTGCGCGGATATTAACGCAAGTGGTAGCGGCGATCGTGGGTGCACTATTATAGAGGAACGCGCCGTGCAATTTTGGGTACGTCCGCCCCCGCGCGCGGGACCACCTTGAAAAAACAATAAAGAAGGATATAGCGCGAAGCGCATTACAGATAGGTACATAGATCCATAATTAGTAGAGACAAATATGACGCTGTTCATGGGATTTATCATTGCCCTGCTGGTCTCAGGTGAGCATAATATCGATCGCCTTTAAAACCTGCTTGTCGCGGGAGTTTAAATTATGTCTTTATCGTTTTTTTTCTCTTTTCTTTTGATTTTTTTTATTTTAACAATTTCATTCGATAAATCAATCAAGACTCGATCATCAAAGCCTCCAACTTACTACTATTCAAAATGAATGAATTATATTCCGAATTGTAATAATTATCAGTATTATGCCGTTTGGAGGTATAATTTATAATTTGAACGATTTTGTTAATGCTATATTTTGTATATTTATATCGACATCTAATAGTAATGTTGAAATATTAAAATATTACGATCTAAGCTCAAATTTTAACGGACACGAGTTCCAAAAATTTGTTATCGATTTTGCTATTTAAAATTTTCAGTCGTAATTGTCTCACTCAAAATTGATACTGGAATCGCATTATTGAATCATATGAATTAGGACAAATATTCTTTTCAGGTGTTGATATATACGTAAATTGTTTGCATGATTTCAAACGTGTTCTTATTTTACTCTTCTAAAAAATTCAACCGAACCTTCAGTTCGCGTGTCTATGACATATATATATATATATATATATATATATATATATATATATATATATATATATATATATATAGTTAATTTTATAAATTAAAAAGTCAAAATAAAATAAAAAGTTCTTTTTTAGGTATATGTTATACTTGTGTAATATGGAAAAAAGTTTACATATGTATTTGCAATGCTAAATTTATATTCAGACCAATCTATTGGCAGTAAATCATGTAGATATTTGGAATTTTTCATCCTTTTCGGCACAGTTCTATTTTTGTAATGCTCATAAAAATATTTTTTAAAAATAGAAATTTTTTGTTTATTTTCGTCCAATTTTAAATATTGCATTCGGCAATACAAAACTAGCATTAAAAATAGATATTATATTATTCTTTAAATTGTAAATTTTAAATAATCTCTCTAATTTATCGTTAATTATTTTCTTTTATGTATATATGAAGTCTTTTTTACAATCTGTTAAAGGTGCATATATATACACATATATGTAACAATTTTGGTAATAGGATCTTTTAGGTTGGTATACTTGTAATTAAATAAATAAATAAATAAATATGTATGTGTGTGTGTGTGTGTGTTAGAATAACAGAAATTTGATGAATTAAAAATCGATCTTTGAATATTCTTAAATAAATTTATTCTTAAATAAATTTTTTGACCTTTAATTTCAGAATCAGTGAAAATACAAGCTTTATCCTCATAAGATTGATAAATATTTTGCATTTATTAAAACTTTGTTAAATTACAAAAATTAGCGATTTTCATACAATAAATCTATTATTTATGTTTGTGACGTCCCATATTTGGTACCCATTATTGATATTTAAATTGACATATTTCTGTTAATTTTTATTTTAGAAACTCTCACGCTGACGAGTACCAAAGATGTGTCTCCACAAAATTCTTTATTAAATGAAGTGGAAACAATAATTAATACTGCGATTAAGCTGATACACGAACCGGCAACGTTTAAATTATATACCAGGTAATATTGAAACTTATTTTAAGATTATTAAAATTATTTGCTTAACATTTAATTTCTGATTATCATAATTTAATAATAAAACCTAAAGCAAGGGCTTCTAATTATTTATAGATTGAGAACCTCAAATTAACAATATCATGTTTTACATTGTTTTTGAGATATCATTTTTAATTAAATAGTTTTTATAAATACTAACATACAATAAGAGTATGAATAGAAAATTTTCACCTATTATTACAATAATTAAATTTGTACGGATCAGATTCGGTATTCTTTTGACCACAGTTGAAGGAGAAGAAAAAAATAATTCTTTCGGTCGGGTACTGACGGTTACAATATTTTGGATATCGACTAAATTTAAAATTAACCTAGTAATGCCATACTTCTTTTGAACAGTGTATAATGCGTTTATAAAAGTATTGAAAAATACACGCCCGCGCACATGCACACACACCACCCAATATATAGATTATACACATATATTTTGTTTAATATTTATAAATTAATATTTAATAAATTTATATCCCACATAAATAAAGTCAATAAAAATGTAGCGTTTGATAAAAAATTACATAAATATTGTTAAAATATATTTTTTAAAGCAAAATTATATAATAAATTAAATACTGCATAATAAGATACTAAATTATATGTATTATTAGTTTTAAACATATTATTATTTTTACAACTTAATATTCTAACTTTTTCACAATTATCCAGAAAATAATTTTTTTAAGACTAAATTTTTGTTTGAAAATATCTGCAAAAAAGCAAATAATGCCTGAAGCATTTTCATAATTGTATTGCATCATTGTATTTCATTATATGATAGTATTTTACTTGAGCAAAATTAGTCGAACGGTTAAAGAAGTTATATTTTAAATTTTATAGAATCTTCTCTGTTCTAAAGTATGCATTATGCGCGCGAGGAAATTTTAAATACTTTTATATTAAAGACTATAATAATAACATTTATCTAATTTATAATAATAAATTTAAAATATGTCCGCAATTATATTTCAATTTCTATCATTGCGTAAAAATCGCAAATCTTCCTTACGTTGCTCTCCCATATCGCACACCCATCCATGTAACTATCAATCTACATAAAAATCGCTAGGCTAATCTATGAATATACCTTGTAATGTATAATAATTCATAAATATTAATTAAAATAGCTTTTGGCAGCGGGCATCAGTAACGAGCGCCGTGTACCATGAATTATCCGCACGCGACAGGTTTCTCCCCCACCTGAATTCCGACGACCCCGAGAAATCGCTCGCGCCGCCGTGCGGACGAGTTCTCCGCGCGCGCGCGCACCCGTTCCCGCATGAATCATCCGCGAGCGCTCGCTCCGCGCCCGCGCCGCTGAAACCTTTTGGGCGCCTCGCGTCTTCTCGCGTCTTGCGCCTTCGGGTGGCGCCTAGCATATTTATAAATTCGCCCATTAATCAAGCGGCGAGCTTTCGAATTTTAACAGTGCGAGGAATCAAAGACGCGCCGAAGTCGGGCGCGGCGTGGCGCTCGGCGCGCATACATGCAGGAAATGCCGACGAGCCTTCAAACTCTATTATATACTGGCGGCATGCGCCGCGTGGTTGAGCGCATATATATATATACGTATATACTTGTCTTATTTTTTGCATGGCGCCTAAGCGACGAAAGATAATGCCACGTTGGTCAAGCATGAGCGCCGCCACCGCCGCCGATTCTTTTTTCTCCCCTTACACCCCAGGCGTTGTTACATATAACGCACGGGCACGCGGACGTGCGTGTACATACACACACACACACACACGCACGCACGCACTCACTCACGCACACACACACAATATACAAGTATCATACACATCAGAAAATGTATTTCTATTCTCAGCGCTGACGCTCGAGTTGCGCCGCCGACCAGCCGTGAATATCATCGCATCGATAAAAGTTGCCGAGCGACGCTCACGCGAGCGCCGGGGGCAAAAAAGTCATCGTCGCGAAGGGTTGAACGATTATTTCGTTTCACGCGGAGGACAGTTAACAGGTCGATAACAGGTTCTAGCTCGATCGTTTGGCGTTGCGTGTTACTCGATTTTTTTCTTCCTCATCGCATATACCGATAGCTCTATATAAGCATGTATACGGATAATTATTGGGTGGCTTGAAATGGCGCACTGCCGCCGCAGACTTGGGAATCAGTGCGCTTGCGCTAACCGGTATTGCAGGAACGGGATTAGCTCAGGCACGTGCGTTGTTTTCAGCGTTATATTATATATATCGGCTCCGTGTGGAACTTTTAAATTCCGCATCGCGCGCGATATTTATTTTATTTTTTTTTTGTTTTTTTTTTGGGAATTTTTTCGTTACTCGCATGAACTCGATCGGATATTTGAGGAAATTTTTGAATTCTAACGTAGAAAGGATTGAAATGTGTCATTTTTTAAAGTTTTTATTTCAGTTCTTTTCACGTCTTATCTATATATAATGAAATTCTCAAACATTTGGAGTCGACCAACCTCTTTTCAAAATAAAGAAGCTTAAATATTAACTCGATTTAAAAAGAAATAACGTAATGTAATACCGCAATCTTCTAATTATTGAGTGATGCTCAATAAGTTTTTGAAAGAATGATAACAATATATATTTACGATGACAGATTTTGCTGGGTCAAGTGAACCTACATTCGGCTATAAGCTGAGAACTATCTATTGCGATTTAAAAAGGAATAGAAAAAATCAGTAACTCAAGAGCGATTGAGAAAAGTACGCATATAATACGTGAATATGTCTGAACTGAAATATATTTTATACATAATTCACATAATAATATGTATAATACAAATGATTATATTAATATCTAAAAGTAATAAAATAATAAAGAATAATTAATAAAATAATAATTTATAATTATGTTTATAATAATTTCAATTAATTCTGTCTCACAAGGAGAGAGTCACATGTTTGGGTCCTGGATTGGGCTGTAAGTCACTGCATCTTCTCTAATTTATCCAAACAGAGCATTTGCATAGCCATTCTTTCTAATGCCTCTCTGGAACAAAGACATTAAAAATCCAATTTTTCAACAAATACGTGCTCCAATATAAATAATTCAATTTTTTAAAATGTAAATAATAATCTCCTATAGGACTCTGTACCACTAAAACAATTATATTTCTTAATTACAGAATATGAAAATATAATATAATCATATAATATTCTTTTAATTCCATGCTATATTTGTAAGTTTTTAAATCAAAAGTTAATATTCATTGTCGATTGTGAAGAGGACCACTTATTAAGTAATAAAAAAAAATGTAATAATTTTTTTCATATTTATTTAGCATGTTTAATATATTCTTAATTAAAAAAAATTATTTATATCTGTTGGACAAAGTAAACAAAATAATACAAAGAAATAATATATTTTTTCTATAAACTTCTATTAGTTGCTTAGAGGCATTGAGTAAATATCAAGAAATTCGATTGAAATCGATATTGCTCTCTTCTGCTGCAATAAATATTAAAATAGCTACTGTAAGTATCGAATTAAATTTATGTTTTTATTCCCATGCATTATTTAATATACACGTTTCGTGTATATACAAATAATGCATGGAGTTAAAAGTTTACTTTGTTTTTATATTTTGTAAATAAGAAATAATACAATTGTTTTAATGGTACGAAGTCCTGTTCGAAGTTTACATTCAAGCAAATTTTAATTATTTATCTTGGAATACGTATTTACTTAAAATTTTAAGTTTTAATATCTTTGTTCCAGAGAGGCATTAGAAGGAATTGTTGTACAGATGTTCTATTTAGATTTATAAGAAAAGACTCCGCCCGTCAGAATCAACTCTCTTTGTCAATATATATGTGCACATATGATACTCTTTAAGGGCTTATAAGAATTATTAAAATTGATGACCGTCATTTTAGCGAGATTACTATTAAATAATAAGAAATCATTCATTAAATACTAACGGAAGAATATTAAAAATATATATTTTGCCGATTGCGAGCTGAGAATTACAACTCGAGTTGTGGACACAGCGACTTATACTAAGTTTAAAATAATTAAAATTTATAATTAAAACCATTTTTGTTATTTCTTATAAATTATCTGCAAATATTTACTATAGACTAAATTTTAATTATCAGTATATTTTAACAATCAAATTGTTAAATAATATAGAATTAATCGATTTTTATTTTTGTTTAGCTGAAAGGGCCAATGTTGTAGCTCTACCAAACCCCGACTCCTATTTCGTTAATTCGACATTGAGGGAGAGACTACGACATATGCGTGATTGATTTAGTTCAGATTAAGCGAGGTAATACTAATTACTTCCAAAATAAAACTTGTAAATGTTTAACGTCTAATGTTATTTTATCCGTAAGATATTGTACTGTTTTACCTAGAATTATTCTTCCGTACTCTCTGCCATACTTATTATTTTTCTTCTATTTGTAAATCGAATATACTGAAATGTAATCGTATGAGTTCTATTTTAACAAAAATCTTACTTTTGGAATCAGAATAGAAGAAAAAATAATATTTAAATAAAAAGAAATTATGTTCATAAGTGTATAAATTCTTAGTTATTGTCTTATTTCTATCCAATGAAAAGTATGTAAATTTAGTCGAATTTCAATTTAAATTTAACTAACAGTAAGACATGCGCACATATGCAGACATAAATTTATTAAAACTTCTGTGATGGAAATGTTATTCTTTCTTTGAATTGAAGATAGGGCTGTTTTAGATTCTGCTAAAACGTTGCTAAGACCTTATTTTGAAAATAATTAGAGCTGTCTGGCTGAATCTGGACCAAATCCGTCACATATATGCAGGGATTTCTTATATAAATATTAAAATAGACACTTGGTTAGTTTCACAAAATTCTTTTATTCAATCGACAGCTGTTTAGGCGGTTCAGCCATTTTCAAGATCTTCACATCTGTATAAGATCTTGAAAATGGCTTAACCACCGAAACAGCTGTCGATTGAATAAAATAATTTTGTGAAACTAACCAAGTGTCTATTTTAATATTTATATAATATTCAAACATGTTTCACCAAGTGTTTAGCGAAAATTCTATCAATCGTAGCGATTTCTTGTTACAAAAATAACTTCATGATTAGTAAAAACGTTTCTTTTCCAGATAATATTTTTAAACAATTTAGATTCATCATGAAAGAGTTTCAATAAAAATTCCATTTAAAAATTTATTTTAAATCTATATATAGGAATTAGTTAGAATAAACTAAATTTTATAAAGATTTAGATTGATTTCGACTAGAGAATCTAGAATTTTCTGATGGACTTTCAGGTCTATATACTACTATAGAAATCTATACAGAATCAAGTCGATTCCGATTGGTTAATAAGTATATTTCGATTTGATTTATTATATTTTTTATGGATTTATATAGTAAATACAGCTATCTTTGTGATAGCGTAGCGAAATAATTCAGAAAACTACTTTCAAAGTCAATGTTGGATTTAAAATTTACAGTATTGTACAATATAACAATTAAGTAAATATTAAAGTAGATATTATTCAAGAAATATATATTATGATTTAAATTTTAGAATTATTTGATAGTTTTTATTATAAGTTTTTAAAGTTGATTTTTATTATTAATTTTTTGTTTAAATTTTTATTAAATATTTTCATCGTTCTTACAGTCCTCATAGAATGACAGTCAGACTGTCCTTGTTTATTATCATCCTTGTAGAATCTGAAATATAAAATTTTTATTGCTATAATCATACTTCGAAAGAAAAATAATGAGTAACAAAAGAAGATCGGACTACCCCTTCCACCAATTTTTCTACCCACGTATCTATCCTTATAGGGCTATAAAACTGATAAAAATACTCGACAGTTTGTTTAAATAAACAGCCGAGATAAGTATTTTAATTTTTTAATTTTTATTATTAAGAAAAAATTAGTTTAATAATAAATAAACATTATAATTAATGAACCACATCGCTGGTAGAATTATTATAATTTAAAAAAACTTTAAGCCTAAAAATGGGTATCCATGATGAATAGACATATTAACATTATTCTTGGATAAGGATAAGGCATGCTACAAAAATAAAATGATTTATTATTGCAGATATTAATTTTTCAGTAGAAGTTATACCTAGAAATTGTCTAATCAGAAATGAATTTTAATTTATAAGTCTGAATTAAAATATTTTTGTCATTTGGATCATCAGCATGGGGGCATAAGACATAAATAAAACCCTTGCTTTGGACGTTTTATATTTAATCGATTTTAGTAACCGTTTCTATTGTATGAGTAGCTCAGATTGTGTGCAAACGTATTGCCTGCTGAAAAAACATTAGGAACAGAAGTATAAAATAAGACATGTTTTGAAAATGCTCTCCCGTACCTGCTGATATTTTGACTAATTTCGCGATCTCCATCCTTCATAAGGAAAATGATTTTCGTAAATAAAAAAATGTTGTGAAGTATCAAAAGATTGATATCTCTATTATGTCAATATTTTTAATACTTTACAAGATCTTTTAGTTATTACGATACTTTATTCACGTGAATACATATCGCATATTCTATAAATCAAGTAATTATCATACTTTAGAAATACTTCATTTATAGACAAAAGCAAGTGCATTATAAATAATTTTTTTAATTTTTGACCAGAAATTTCTTAACCATTAATTTGACTATTTCAATGAATCTTTTTATCTCTATTATTATTTTTACAAAAAATGTTAAATTTATATTTTAAAAATATATTTTTATAATGTTTCCATAACACTAAAATCTGTCGGTAAAAACGTTTCATATCAAGCTATCGAATAGACTTGAAACAGATAATAACCATGATCATTAGTGAAAAAATGCTTGTACAATACTAATCGATCTGATCAAGAACATAAATGCGATATAATTTCACCAGGAATGAGTTTAACTACGATTAATTAAAACTAATGATAAACTAATTTATGAATATGTTGTCTTAGATATTAATTTTTATATTTGTTAATCTTCTAAATCTATTTATTCATTCTCTAAATTCTATTTAGGGAAAACCCTTTTGGAGAAGAACAGCTGTTGATGAATAACACCGAAGTGCTCTATGCTTCACATTTTAATGAAAGCCGTCCAACGAAATTAATTATACATGGATTTAGCGATACTGGCAAGGAAGCATGGATACGAGGCTTAGTGGACGGTAAAATTCACATTAAATCAAATAAACTTTTAATACTTAATGCTAATTAAAAATGTGAAAATTCTTTAAATTTTTGAGTAACGTATTTCACGTATATAAAATAAAAGACATCATCATGAAGATTCATCTTTTTCATACATTTGATCGAGTCAACTTTTTAAAAACATAGATTTTTCACGGTGAAAGATTAAATCATTTATTTCTGAAAGATGTACTTCCATAGTAATAAAAATAGTATTGAGTTTGTTTAATTATTCACTTCCATAAAAATATTCATAATTATTTTTATAAAATGGGAGGGAACAAAACGTTGTCTAGATTAGAACTTTTAAGAAATAAATAAATATGAATATTTTATAATACGTTTGAGGTTGATGAATCATAATGTAATTGTAAAATTGAACTCTACGAATAACTTCCATTATAAATTTTTCAATAAATAGACACATTTGAAACCATCGAGGGTAAATTTAATATATAATACAATCTCCTATTTCCTCATATTATAGTCAAATTATGTAAATCGATTGATTAGCGATAAGTAAAACCAAATCCCAAGGAAGTAAATGATTGTGTTTGAAGCAGAAGCCTGAGAAAAGCTTAAGAAACAAAATTTAATCATCATATAGATAAAAACGGAATCCTCTAATTTACTGCTTCTTATCATCAGCATACCTGAAGTATCAAGATGTGAACGTGATAGTAGTCGGTTGGGAAATCCTGGCTGCTGATCCTTACCACATAGCTGCAAACAATTCTCGCCGAGTTGGTGAATATCTTGGAATATTTCTCGAATTTCTGAGCCGTGAATCGAATTTGGAGTACAAAGATGTACACATGTGCGGTCACAGTCTAGGGTCTCATGTAGCTGGCTTTGCAGGAGCATTTCTGGACGGAAGAATTGGCAGAATTACTGGTAATTTAATTTCAACAATAGTAGAGCATTATTATTTCAATCTTTATGCTTAAATTATTATTTAACCTCTTTAATTAAATGAATTTTTGTAGATATATATTTTTTAATTTTCTCAATTTCAATAAGCTAATATATACATAAAGAAACATGTGATGAATTTAAGGTCTAGATCCAGCTAGTCCGCTTTTTGAAACAGTATCCGGAGTAGTAGATCCGGACTTTCGCCTTGATTCAACTGATGCCCAATTTGTTGATATAATTCACACTAGTGGAACAGCATTTGGATTCCTTTCAGCAATTGGTCATGTCGATTTTTATCCAAATAGTGGAAAATTTCCGCAACCTGGTTGCAATTTTATTCCCACTAACAGTGAGTAAAATATTATTTTTTCAATCAAAATTAAAACATAAGCGGTGGTTTCATAACATTTTTTATAACATCATGCGGCTATAATTTAAAGACCCTTACTGTCTATGAAATTTACTTGAACTTAATTAACGGAATCCAGCTTCGACTTTCGCTATCACATAAGGGGGTCGTTATTTACTAGTTCTATTCTTCCTTGTAATAGGTTACAATATATTGTCTTACTAATAAGACCAATAAGTCCACCAAGAAGGAAGAAGAATAAAACCAAAATGTGCCCTAGGACAAAACATAAACTCTAGCAATAATATTTTTTATACTTTCATTTACTTTTATAATTGAGTATTTCTTTTTTTTCGTTGAATAATGGGAAATTCATCTGTGCCATTGATACGAGCTGACAGCTCAGAGTTTTCACCTTGTAACTACCATTGGACCGAACTCAACGGCATCAAGATTCGAATTAACTAAGTTTAGACCTCCACATTTGATGGCATAAATCCAGCCCAGTACATATAGATCCTACATCTGAATTACATCAACTCTTCTTTTATGGTCTAAAATTAACTTGTAATATCAAATCAGGCAATCTTAGAATTGGGATTTCCAACGTTCGACGTCAAAGGTATCATCTTCTATTCTTTTGGCGCAACGGAGTCTGTTGAAGGTGGAAGTCAAAACAGTGTTTTAAATCACGAGCTCGATTGGATACGAAATTTCTGACTTTTCGTCCTCTGTAATCCGGCTGTACTATGTAGATTCAAGTACCTTCATATTAAAATCTTCTGTTATTCATAACACATCTCTCATTCCTTCAAAGACCTTTTCTAGATCATAACTCATATACGTGACATGATTGCACCTCATCTAAGTATTGACATTTTCAGTGTAAGCGATGACTCTGATTAATTAAACATTTCTAATTCAAATTATAATGTTCGCATAAAATGATAATATTTGCCCAAGTTTCACAGCAGAGCTGGGCGATGGCGCGTTTTGTATAATTACAATTATTTTGATCTGGACGAAAGGATTACACGAAAGATTGGACATGTATTAGAAGAGGTCTCATTTCCCCGACGCTTCGAATTTGCTTTGCTTGTAAAAGTCAAGTATTCAGGGTTTTCGGTGTCATCCATAACTTTATGTCTTCATTGTATAGACCAATAGCAATAAAAGCTATAATGTAAAGCATTGAAGTTAGGACTCCGTTAGCTATAGCTTTAACATCGGTAGTCATCTAGACACTATCTCTCGAGGACCCGCAAAATAAATCAAGAGGTTTATTATCAGAAAATTTTATCGCTTAATAATTATGCGATATTAACTTCATCTAAAATGGCGTATTTTTGTCATTTTGACCTTCGGGACACCTATAAAATGGCAGTTTTGTTTTGAGAATCTCTTGAATTCCTCCATCGCACAGCAGTATAGATTTCTCATCTCTAAATTTTCTTTATAACTCCATTCTCGCATGACTTTAACTCATGTCAGGATTCTGTTCTGATGCTTTCTATAGAGCTTCAATAAGTATTCTCCGATTTCCCAGATTAATATTTTTCAACATAATAAATAATTTACGCGACTTCTACACTGATTAGATTATATCCATCCCAGAATCATCGTGTAACACCATTACGGATAATAATTAGAACTATTACCCCTTATCAGTATGATGTCCTTGACATCAGTGAACGTTCCTTTCCTCCTCTTCTACTGTTGGCTATTGTCAGATCAATCGGTTTTCTTAAGATTTTTTATTTTATCCTCTTTTTTGTTTCTCGCTATTCGACGGC
The DNA here is from genome assembly GCA_018907035.1 of Sycobia sp. Sy_11. Taxonomy (NCBI): domain Eukaryota; kingdom Metazoa; phylum Arthropoda; class Insecta; order Hymenoptera; family Epichrysomallidae; genus Sycobia; species Sycobia sp. Sy_11. The sequence continues at coordinate 1,647,686 of JACCIC010000049.1, read as the reverse complement.
TTATTACTAACGTCTGTAATTTTTCCTTTTTACAATTGTTTATCATATTTTATGTATAATAGACGTATATCACATTAAAAATAACGAAAAACACAATGAATGTATGTATTTTACAAATATACTTTAATAATATAAATAATATGGTCTAAACAGAAATTTTTTCTGATTTCACTGTATAGCTTATTGTAGTCATACTAGAGCTTATCAATTAATGACTGAAAGTATAGGAAGTACTTCTGGCTTTAAGTCAAGGAATTGTGAAAGTTGGGAAAAATATAAGGACGGATTTTGCGACCGTAATCCAATTGTCTTAATGGGCGAGTATGCGTCAACATCGTAAGTAATTCAAGTTTAACTTGTAGCATAACTTTAGAATTCTATAAAAATAATATTCTTTTTATATTTATAGCTTACGTGGAAAGTTTTATTTGATGACCAAATATGCTCCTCCCTTTGCAGTGGATTGAAATTTTCACAGGTTTACATGTGAAATTTCATTTTACAATTGGGATTGTAACGCTTTTACCTAGTCATTTGTCAGATACTGTATTTATACATCATTTGCATTAGTTCATACTTATTTTTATTTGATGAATTACTTGTTAACCAATTTTTCATTTATTGTAAAAACATCATCGGCGTATCATTTAAAAAAAAAAACAAATTAAATAATTTAGTTATACTTATTTATTCACTAAAATATAATAATTTACTTTCAATAAATATTCATAATGTAATTTTTAAATGTTTTTCGACGTTGAACAAAACACTTATACAATATATAATTATATAAAAGCTACAGTATAGGATATTATATAAAATTGTTTTAAATAATTTTTTAACTAGTTTAATATGAAAATGTACATCGCAACAAAATATAAAATTGCAACATTCAATTATGTATATAATTCTAAAAACCATTATAAATAAATAATCTATCCAGTCAATATTTAAAGAAAAGCAAATTCTTTAAAAAAAAGATCATCAAAAATCTTCTTATTTGTAATGCACAATTTAATAACTAAAAAATAAACAAAAAAAGAAAAAACAATGCACCTATTATTTGTAATCAAATTCTTTCTCTTAAATAATTGTTTCATGAATTTTGTATTTTTATTGTCTCAAGAATATTTTATACTCATAACCATGAAATAAAATTCATTCTCATGTAATTTGAAAATGCCATGGTGGTTGGCTTTGTATAAAAATAAAATCTAATTATTTTGTCTATCATAGTGGATCATTTTTTTCTTATTTATTTCTTCTTTTTCGACTTTTTATCCCCAGTTGATGCTGGTGCTCCTGTTAAAGAGCTCAATTGTTGTTTTAATTGTAGAAGAATTTCCACCTGTGGCTGCCATATACTTTTGTCATCTTTGCTTTTTAACTCTCTAACAAGATTAGCCTGTTAAAAATTAAATTATTAAATACATGAAGCCAATAATTTAACTATAATTAAAATTTTATATAGGTAGATATCATTTTTAATAAAATTTGAAATTAAAACAATACTTTATTTTAAAGAAAAGAGGCTCAATCCATAGATTAGTTTACAATATTAAAGAAATGTGATTTTTTAAAGAAATGTTAATTTCCTTATAGTCAAAAGTTTAACTTCTCTCAAGAAGATTTTCTAGTTTCATATTAAATCAGAATGATTATTAATTTAAATTTAACCTGTTTTAATACTGCTGCTTCTAAATTTTCAATTTCCTTTGTAGCATCACCATTTTGTACAAGAGCTCTTTCAGCATTTTTATTTTGAGCTGATTTAGTTTCGGCTTGGTTCCTTTTACTTTGAAGTTCAAATTTTTTCTTTTCCAATTTTTTCTTTAAATCTAAAAGTATTTGTTCTTGTGGCTGCCAAACAGTTTTATCTTGCTTTGCTTTAAGATCTTTGAGTATTTGAGCCTTAAATTTAATTTAATCTACATTATTAATTTGTTTATATATATTAATCATATTCGATTCTTAATAGTATACAGCTTATATATTATTAAATTATTGGTGATATATTGAAATATTTTTTGGTATAGCTAAAAATTTTGTTATTCCGAGTACCGAAAATAATGTTTTTGATCAATGATGTAAAACTATAATGTAATTAAAGAATATAATAGAGATAGCTTTTTTTATAAATATAGAAAGCATTCAATGCGCATACTACAAGTACCATTAATTTGAATAAAATTTGCATTTGAAATTCAAAACAGTGGTAGTTGTATATTATTTATTTTCAATCTATTTTATAAACAACAGTGGAGTGATTTTATGAGTGAAAATTGGATTGGGATTTTTGTTTCAAAATAGTTTGTAAAATAAAAGTATAATAATTGTTTAAATAATTGTATTTAATTATGGGATATAGTAATCTGTTCATTAAATTTCTTTGTATTTGAACTTCAACTAGTCCTTTAACAAATTATTTTATACATTATAAGAGTTTTTTCGTAAAGCACTTATAAAAGTTCTTCAAAAGAACCTTATATAATAATATTTAAATATTGTTTTTATATAAAAATAATTGAGTTTAATGCAAATATTATTTTTTTCTAATAACAAATACTATGGTTCGATAATTTATTTTTCATTTTGACATAAATTTTATGATCGTTCAAATTTTATTTAAAGAATGAAATTCAATTTAAAGTATTTTTTAAAGATTAGTTATGAAATAAGATCATAATTATCTAATTGAATGTATCTAAAAATAGTTATAATTAATATTATTATCTTTTTGATATTGATAGAATGTCTAACATATAATCGTCTTGAACAGTTTTACAAGAAAATTAAATTTTTAATTTATTATTGATTAATGAAGTATTACATATATTATACATATTAACAACAGAAATCAACCATATATTAATTTGAGTATCTAATATTTTAAAAATCTCTGATAATGCATTTTTAAATTAAGAAACACAATTTAATAGCGAAAAAATTTGTTTAATTTTTTTTTTGAATACTTACTTCTTTGGCAATACTTGCTTCCAATGATGTTATATCAACAGATATTTCACAACTTTCGTTGGGTGGAGTGGGTTCTTTCTTTCCAGAATATTTTTTCCTTAACTCTTCAATTTGTTTATCTTCTATTTTAGTGAAGAGTGGAAATGGTTTACCTAACATGTGATCAGCTGGTAACATTATTGATATTACATCAGGAATATAGCCATAACTTTGATTAGATAATCCTAATTGAGACCTTAGTTGTCGAGCTGTATTTGGCATAAAAGGAGCTAATAATGCAGACAAAAGGCATGCAATATTACAACATACACCAATAACAGTTGCCCCCTTTTTCCTAGAATACGAAAAAAGAAATATTTCTTATTTTAAAAACCATGTTATATATTTATAGTACATTAAGTAACAATGTAGCTAAATAGATGATTCTGAGGCAAGTGGGCAATGTTGCCTGAGTGAAGCAAAGCTACCAAAATTTGTGTGCCTTCACGTACTTTACTGAAGAGTTGCATACGATTTTGTTTTATACGAAAGATGCATGATGCAATTCTTTAATCATAAGTTAAAAAAGTGTTATTTTAATTTATTTATTAAGGCTGTTTGTTTTTTCTTGGTTTTTTTATTCTCTTATTCTTAATAATCATGTATAAGTACAGTGTTTGTTTTTTGATTTCCTCACTAGTGGAGGAATGCTATATTTTTCTCACATTAGAAAGTTGAAGAAATTTGTATTTTGCTCACTGAGTGTGAAAAATATTGTTCTAATTCTAAAAGCACATTGAACATGTTAATACTAACCTTTCTTCTTCGTTGCCTTTTATTTTGACCCATGGTTGCTGAAATTGCATATACTGATTCCCATGTTTTGAAATAGCTAATATATGTCTAAGGCCATCCCTTAATTTCGCTTGTTCTAAGCATGAAATATAACTTGTCAATTCACGTTGCACCAAAGCCAAAAATTGCAAATCATCTTCAAGAAGATCTATTATTGGTACTTTAGAATTAAAGTTCTTTTCCACGAACATAAGAGCTCTAAAATACAAGTATATTTTTCATATTATTGATTTTATTTACGATTTGATTTATAATGTTGTATAAGATAAATACTATGTCATAGACAAGGATTCTGGAACCATGTATGATCAGTTTGATAATAATTTATTTTATACAAAAATTAGTAAGAATTAAGTTATTCTGTAGCAATATTGAATTGCCTAAATTTAAGCTTCATACATAGATTTTAAAAAATTTTTATGGATTATTAAAAATATTATTTACCTATTTACGAAATTTCCAAGATCATTTAACAATTCACTGTTGTTTTTAGTAGCCAGATCAACCCAATTAAAGTTTGAATCCATAGTTTCAGGCCTAATATATGCGAGGTAGAAACGCCAAACATCAGCAGGTATACCTGTTTCTCTTGCATCTGTTCCAAAAACACCAATACCTCTTGATTTTGAAAATTTGGTGTCTTCATAGTTTAAATACTCTAAAAATTGTTGGTAACAGAAAGATATTATTTGATGAGACTATTATAATTAATTTTTCTTATTATTACTAGTAATAATTTTAAAATTTATGAACACCTTTAGCAGTAAAAATATAAATAAGTTTCACATTTTCATGAACATTTTAATAAAGATTCAGTACCAATAAATGTTTAATGATTTTTAAAAAAATTTTTATTTTATTTTGAATTAAGTTTATTTTTATTTTTGTGCCATTAGAGAAATGGCATAACTTTCACATTTCTATATTAATTTTTCTAATGAATGTAAAACTTTATATACCTGTTGCCATAATGTGTTTTACAAGGGTGTGTCCTTGATCAGCAGCTAAAAGTGTTGCTGGAAACATTATAGCATGGAAGGGAACATTATCTTTAGCCATGAACTGATATAAATCTATATCAACATTGTTTGGTTTCCACCATTTTTCATATTCCTTCGTATATTTTTTTGTAATACTGAGGTAGCCAAGAGGAGCATCAAACCAAACATAAAAAACTTTGTCTCGAAAGCCATCCAATGGTACAGGAATACCCCATTTTAAATCTCTTGTAATGCAGCGAGCTTTCAAACCATCTCTAAGCCAAGGTTTTGTGACTGCTTTTGACACAGGTGACCAGCCATCTTCTACATTTGTAACCCATTGTTTCAACTTTTCTTGTATCTATTATGACAAGCATAACTTTAGTACTTTTACTTAAATTATTTTTAAAAGCAGAAACAGTAATAGTAAAAAACATAAATTTTAAATTACAATTAATAAGAGACTTATAAAAGAGGAAAAATAGGGAAACATACCTTAGGTAAATCTAAAAAGAACTGTGTAGAAGCTTTAATTACTGGCTTTGTATTACAAACTTTACATCTTGGATTAATTAATTCTGTAGCATTCACAAGATGTCCACAACCATCACACTGATCACCCCGTGCATCTTCATATTTACACCTAGGACATGATCCTTCAACAAATCTGTCTGCCAAAAACCTATTACATTTTTCACAAAGAAGTTGATCAATACTGTTGGATAAAATGTATTCTTGATTCTTTATTCTTAAAAACATGTCCTGAACAATTCTATAAAAATTAAATTGTATAAATATTATTATAATATTGAATTAATAATTCAATTAAGATTATGATAATTACTGATTTTTAAATAAGAAAAATATGTATACTTTTTGAATACTCAAATAGATAATACATATTGATAATAATAATTACATATTAATTTTGATTATAATGAATCTTACTCAGTTTGCTCAGGAGTAGTAGTACGTCCAAAGTAGTCAAAACCAATACCAAACCATCTATATATATCATTGTGAATATCAAAAAATTTATCACATATTTGTTGAGGAGTCATTTTTTCCTCAAGAGCTTTAGCTTCAGTTGCAGTTCCATATTCATCAGTTCCACTAAAATAAAGTTATACAAAGAAATTGGTAAGACTCTAAGAACATAAAAAGGACTCTACATAAATTCAAAGGTAAACCAGAAAGAGTTAAATAAAAACTTATTTTGAAAACAGCCAATGTACGAAAGGTTCGGATTGTATAAACCTGACAATTAATATGCACGTTTTATCTGTAAAATTAAATATACATGAATATTTACATGAAAAATTAAACAAAGTTTTTAAATTTACTTTAATTAAACAATTTTATGAAAGAAATATAATTGTATTCTATTTTATTTTAATTACTTAATTAATTTATATTATAATTACGATACAAGTATTTTTTACATCTTAAAAATCATCAATATTTTTTATCAGCATCTCATAAGCAAAAATATAGTAAACTTATAATTTATTTAACTAACGCTGATTTTACCTTTGTATTATGTAGTTATCTTCATTATTAAATCAATTGAATATTAATACTAACCTTATATAAAGAGTATTATAATTTCTTTGTCGACAATATCTGAAACATACAAATTATTAGAGATATATTGTTTATTTTATGAAATAAAAAATTAAAAATAAGGAAAAACCTTGCAAAAATATCTGCTGAAAGAACACAACCGATTATATTTCCTAAATGAGGAACATTATTTACATACGGTAAAGCTGAGGTAACTAAAATATTTTTTTCTCCCTTTTTTGGTAATCTAAAACATATACATTTATTTTATTTTCTATGGTAAAAAGATAGAACTCCATATTTTACTTACACAGGATATACAGATTCTTTAATAGAAGGATAAGCTATCCTCCAGTTATTTTTTATAAAATTAATTTCTTCTTGAGTGATTATTTTAGCTTTTTTTTCTTCAGCAGTAGTTATCTAAAGTAAATTTAAAATATTTTTATAAATTTCCTATATATTTGTTATTTTTAAATTTGATACTAAAATTAATTGGAAAAATTCAATAAATTAGTTTAAAACAACCAATATTATTAATTTAAATATAAAAATGTACATCTATACTATTTTATAAAAGTAAATGATACAAAGTTAAATACTTATATTTTTTCATGTGATGTATTTTTATTTTTGATATGATAATGTAATGTGATAATGCTGAAAATATTCGTTCTTACTTTGAATAATAAAAAACAAGTTATGTTATAATTATGATTTCTTATTAAATTGAATTTAGGCTTAATATATATATATATATATATATATATATATATATATATATATATATATATATATATATTTATAAAGCATTTTTTCAAAGCATAATTTTATTAAAATTTTCTTATTTCCTTAGACTAGCGATAATATAGCATAGTGAGAATATGCACATTGCTTACTTTAGGGTTTGTACACCATCAAAAATTTAATATAATTTGAATAAATGAAAAAAATTATATCTAAGATATTTTTAATATTTTTCCAATTGATTTTAATGTTACTTTTAAATTTGAGTTCAAAGATATATTTTACATTAGCTTCTGTAGTCTTATTGTGAGATTTTCCAGCTCCATTGTGTGAATTAAGAGGAAACCAAGATACTGAATTAATAGAAATGATAGCTTCAATACCTCTTTCCAACTTAATAACCTTTAAGGATTTTTGAACAATAGGTAAACTTTCTATACTTCCTAACCATTTATGAATATTTAAAAATTCTTTTCTAATTACTTCACCTATTTCAGTAGCAATCAATGTTGACCACAGTGTTACCCAAATACATGTATCGACTACTGATACATTATTCTCATCCTAAACAAATATGCAATTTAAAATAGTGATTTGTATAAATACAATATTTAATATTCAATTTGTAAGATGGCTTACCTCAATTAAGTACTTTTTATTTTTTAAAGCTATATCTAATTCTTTTAGAAGAGACCATATTTTAGGTTTCTGCGATATATCTAATTTTCCAGAACCACCATAAGAAACTATTGCAGGCTGTAAATAAATTCAAATCAATTAACTCTAATGAGCTTTTTGGTGGCAATGTCTTTATAAGTAAATAAACGGTGTTTATTTTAAATTCAAGTATTAAGTTCATTCTCAAAAAAAGCATGAATTACTTTAACAAAACTAATAAAATTTTTACCTGTAATTGTGAAGCATCCCATTCGAGCCATTTATTACCAACAATATTGTTTTCTTTATTTATAGGAACAATATATTGAACAGCTGCACTGATACTAAAAAGTTCGTCTCCTGTACATTTTATTTTTAAAGTAGGTAGGCGATTTATTGAACTCTCTAAAAAATAAATATGAATTTTTAAATTTATTAATTGTTAATATTCAGTATTTTAAACTTTAATATGGTGATAATACAATAGAAAATCAAATGTTGAAATAAGGTTAGGATTCTCACGTTTAGATTCAGAGTTCAAGTTGAACGTAAGTTCCTTGCCACTAATTTCAGCAGCTATTATTAATTTTAAAATATTAGGATTATTTGGATTTGAAGAGGCGTTCATTTTCATTAATAAATTAATATATATATGACTAATCAGTAATTAAATATGTTCACTGTCTAACCAGGAAAACCAATGCATGTCACCGACTCAAACGTGTAGAAGTTCAACTGGTTCAAGAATCAGAAATCACTCGTTGTATTCTGGCTGTACTGTTGGAGGCGTTCGAGCAGGTTCAAACCTCTTTAGAGCTCTTCAAACAGCTTCTGAAAGTTTTTTTTTTGATAAACAACCGTGTAAACCTACAACTAAAAACTATAAGAAAGTAACAAATTAATCATCAGCATCACTCACTGATTAAACTGATTTAAGGGAGCATATGTTACGTCATCTAATCCAACGTATGTTTAAAAAAATGGCTAACATACACTATGATTTGCTGATGTTATTGATGATAAATTAAAAATGTTTCATTTACCTATATAGTAATAATAATATTGTAAAACTCGTCTTCTATACTTTCTAATAATTTGACATCATTTAGATTCATTTATAATTATCCAATAATTATATCAGATGCAAACTACAGAGTGTAGTCCGTCCAAAAAAAAGACTTTCAAAAAGAAACTTCATTTCTTGTTTTGAATGTAGCTTCATATAAGCGTGAATATTAGAAATGAAAATGTGTAAAATGAGTACCGTTAAATTGATACAAAATTGTATAAGAAATGCATTAAAGTTACAAAAAAGGCTTTTTGTTGTAGAGATAATGAAATTATCTATATCATATGAGATATGAGTTTCATTATAATTGGATTATTATTTAAGTTTCAAATCAAGAAATACTTTCGCAAATAACTGTTTTTTTTCTCATTTATTAATAAGTTTTATAATAATGAAGTTTCGAAGTTCAGAGGCGATATGATTCCTATATAGTTAATAGTAGAAATTTAATTTATTTAGAAGAAAAAACATTCAAGTTTGAGTGCTATAATCCTGGTTTAATAATTAACAAAACGTTCTATTACAGTTTCTTGTAAATTAGAATAGTACTATATTTATATATTCATTAACCAAATAGTTAATTTTTACAAATTTACTATATTGAAGCAAATCGATTAAACATAAGTAAATTGTATACAAAGCAAGTTAAATATATTTTTGAATTCAACACTTGCAAATTTACTTCTTGCAATCAATTAATTTTTTTTGCAAGTTTTATAAATATGAAAATACTTTTTTTGATAATTAGGAACTGAGATCATTCTGCTGTGTTGTTTTTTTTTTTTTTTTCAAAAAAGCACTAAATTTATAATTTATATTAACGAGTGGATATTTGGACAATATATTCAGGAATACTTTTAAATTAGGTGCAAAATATGATTTTGTAACATTCTACATTATTAATTAAGCTAAGGGAAGGTTTATTAATAAATGTTATCGCAATCTGTACGCTATTAAGTGTCGTGATCGATCATTTTAGAGGAATAAAAAAAAAGTATCCAAGAATTTTTCGCTTATTAATAGCTAATTTATTTTCAAGTAAAAAATTTATAACCATGGCCGAATCGCCATGAACACCTAACAAGTTGGCTTAAAAATTAAGCTAGATTGGAACTTAAACACATTATCCAATATTATAGTTATAAAAAGTGGACTTTATCAATTTTTCAAATTTCTCACTCTTAAACCCCCAGAAAGAAATTTAAAGGTTGGAAAAAATCTAAGATGGAAATTCATTCTTTTTACCACATATTAAAATTTGTAAAACCTAGCATTTATTATTTTGTTATGGGCTTTTAGGTCATTTTTACCATTTCTGGAGATTTAAGGATGGAAAATTTGAAACATCAAAAAATTACCCCTAGTCTATCCGCAAATATGTAGCTGACTATATATTATCAGCCGTAGCACGTTTTTATAGCTACTACATGGCATTAGTTTATTCGTAATGCAAGATAACTCTTGGATAACAGTAGCGTGTTATACGGGGTTCAAAGTCTATCTTAAGGGCTGGAAAAATTCTAAGATGACAATTAATTTTATTTCTGCGCAACATATTAAAATTTATTGTAAAATCTAACATTTATGAATATTTTATAGATTTTTCCATGGTTTTTACCCTTTCTGAACTAAAAATTATCAGCCAGAACACGTTGTTATACTCGTTTTTATAGCTCCAATATTACGTGCGTTGTTGAAGTTGCAAGTTTACACCCCAGGTGTTAATCGGAATCTTGCCGTGGCTATAAATTTTTTTACTTGTCAATGAATTAGTTATTAAGAAGCTAAAAATTCTTGGATACTTTTTTTTTGATTCCGCTAATATCACAACTGCAGCTTAATAAGTATATGATTCAAATGGAATGAGGGGAGCGATGATCCCCGCTATAAATATTCGTGGCAAGGTTTATTTGGATTTATGCGATCTCTATTTAATATATGCGAATTTCAATTTGTCGCGGAACGAATAAATTCAATCATTAAATTATTAAATAAAAATGATTAAATATATTATGACCATTAGATTTTAATAGTTTTTAAAATAAAAGAGTTCATTAAAAATCATTATAACGGCAATTTTTTAATAATGATGTAAATAATATTTTGTATCTGTAATAATAATAATAATAATAATAATAATAATAATAATAATAATAATAATAATAATAATAATAATAATAATATGTAATAATGATTGTAAACAATTTTTTTTCATATATTTGGGTTTTCAGAGTTTATCTATTGCCCATACGACTGCTATACACTCAACTCAATGATTGTATAATTTCTTTCCCTATATAATGGAACCATTGGCACAGATGAAGACTACTTAATCATCCTCTTCTTCTGTCAGAACGGCTCCCATAGATCTGTCAAACTTGTATCCGTTTGTATAGCAAAAGTTTTTATGAATTTTGGTTAGTCCCAAAGAGGCGGTATTTTATCTATATCATTGTTATCTTATATGATTAATTGTAGCGTCTAAATGTTTCACTTCTTTGTATTTTTTCTTTATTTATCATAAGGTTTGCATCTCTAGAATGTTAATCAAATTTTACGAGCCATAGTAGGTATTCTATGAAGGTTTTAGCTGTAATAATTATATTTTTTATATTGGTGAAAATATAAGGTTGTGTTGGGGATTCAAATAATGCATCGATTAGTCGTTGGAATATCACCACCGATGATGAACTTAATCAATATATCAATCTTTTAAATTGAAATAAAATTTTTCTTGAGACTCTAAAAGTGATCACTTGCCGGAAATCTTATCTTGAAATGAAAATAACCAATTATCTAATATTAATTTGGTAGATAATAAAGGACTAATAGCTCTCCAAGCATTGTGATTCCCGAAAAAAGCATAGAAGCTATTTTCTTGTGGGCACATACTCTATTTGAGGTACCCACTAGTATACACAAAGTATACTATTATGTATACGGAAGATCTCTTTGAAACTACACCTAAACATGGTATACACTTTATTATTTCAGAAGGTAAGCTTTTCATCTGGCCAAAAGACTCATATTAAATATTCCTTCTTCTGGTGTCCTTTTTAAGTTTTGGAAACAAAAAGAAATTACAGTGGGCCAAATTCATTGAATAGAGGGAGTTTTGCCTTACGGCGAAAGCGGTGAGTGCTTACGTGTGAGAAGGTGAGGTACACATTTGGCTGCAACTATTTCCATGTGCAAATCTTCGGATAAAATCCTCTGAACTGGACTCTATGATATTCCATTCGTGTCACTGAGTTGATCAATGGTTCGCCGACGGTCTTCCCGTATGAGAGCATTGATTTTATCAACGTTTTCAGCACTTCTAGACGTCCAGGGCGTCCTGAACGGGGTTCGCCTTCAACTGATATTTCTCCATTTTTAAAATGTGACAACCACTCGTAGACTTTAGTTTTACAGAGGGCAGCATCCCGTAAGCAGACTTAAGCATTATCATAGTTTCTGCGGCAGATTCCCCCAACAGGAAACAAAATTTCACAGCCGCGCGTTGCTCTCGACAATCGGCCATCACGTTTTCGCCGAAATGGATAAAGGGATTTCACTAAAAATATTTCTACGAATGAACTGATACACTCACACCGACAGAACTTCGCATACTAACTCTGAAGACGTTTTCCTAACTATCTTGATGATTTTCTGTCTCTAATTTTTCTGTCAGAGTGTTACATTTTACAATACCTGCTCTAGAAATATCTGTTCTCATTTAATTGTGTGCAATTTGATATAAAAATTTCTTTTTCTGACGTGACCTTATGATATGTAAATAATTTCTTTTTTGCTTTTGAATGATTAGGTAAGATTTTTCTTTAATAGTTCAATATAATAGAAATAGTAATAGTTATAATGTGAATTTTATAATATAATAATGTTGTAATGTCCAATAATGTGAAAATTTGGTATGTTTAACGCCTTTGCTGGTAGTTCTATTAGTGGGTACATAGAAAAAGCTTATTTGACTTCTTTTAACCAAATTTTGTAACACTTATATTTTTGTCATTGTAAATGTGTAAAATATTCGCTGTATTATAGACAATTAGTTTTTTAAATTTATTAATTTTTCCTTAAAGAACATAAGATGAATTACAACATACCCAAATTTATCACGTAAAATTATTACTATTTTACAACTACAATTTCAAACGAGTAGATTAGCTCAACTTTCTGCACAAACAATCTTTATTTCTGTAATGTCTATTGTAATATAATGTAATGCTATCGCATAATTAACCCTTTACGTGGAAAAATAATGTTAAATTGTTCATTGCAAGAATGAAAAACAAAAATAAGTAGTTAATAACTAATAACTAATAGTCTAATAAATTTTGCGATTTACGCAATTATTGAATAATCATTATCAAACTAATAGTCCTTACATTAATTAATTGCTACTTATTTTTCACTTTAAGTTTTGGTATTAATAAATGAAGAATTATTTTACTTTGAAAAGGAGCTAATTATGTAATAACCCGTCATTTTAGCATTACAAAAATAAGAGTTCACCCTGTTTGATTATTGCACTTCCTTTATAGAGATCTGGACGATCCTACTCGTTTTGATTTTTGATTTAATCTGATTCTATATTCAAGTTATTTTATGATTATTTTATTAAGATTATGCTTCCACAGGTAAAATTCAAAACTTTTAGACTCTATACTCTTCTCTATTCTTGAATTGGTGATATTCGTATTCCATAGTTGCAAACAAGGTGTAAGTACTCGTAATCATCATCATATGCTCTGACTGCACCGCAACCAATTCTGTTTTCATGATGTCGCATCAATTGAGAAAAAAGATCTGCTGTGGAGACTACAGCTTCCTCTAAACTATAAAAATAAAAATATTTAACATAAATTTAAATCGTACTAGTAGAAAAACTATAGTGTAGAGTTCAATATGTGACGTTATAAAATGATCACCTGGAATGTTGTACATAGAGATTATTGATAATTGGTGATCGATCTTCATTGCGCCAACGCAGAATGACTGGATGTATAATAGGCATATAAGGTACGTCACTTCTAATAAAATGAGATCGTTGTCGGACAAGAAATCGTTCTAAAAATAATACATAATACGCGGAAATAAATTTCAAGAAGGAAATGGTACTTATATTGACTATTGCAGATTAAAAAAAGATTTGTATCGGTCTTATAGTCTTATAAATATATTATTTTACATGACTGTAAAACCTATAAGAATATTTGATAGTATAAATTTAAAGAATATGTAAATATAAATAAAAATGTATAATTATTCAAATCACTGTTGTGATAATTAAATTTCATAATTCTCCTTACGGACGTTGGTTTTTATAATCTACGTATATTGGAAATGCTGTGAGATTGAGTATTAATACCATTGATAATAATGTTTTTATGGTCAATTGATTAATTGTTAATAAAAATAAATATAACAATACTTGATAGTATTCTTAATTTTATACTCATCTTATGGCAAAGACATGGTGAGCACACCTCGAATAATAGAAGATGCTATTATAATTTTGCATAATCCATTGGCAGCAAAATAAAAAAGAAAAATATAAGACTATAACGTCTATTGCTTGGATCGTCAACATACTGATTTTGCGTATTAATAAAATTTTGTTATTAATACTAAAAAATAAGTGTGTTGAAGATTAAAGTAAAAAGTTATTGATAGTTGAATCGAGGAAATTAGTGCTGACCGCGATGTCATAGCCATAAAATTATTTTAATATTTTATATTTAAAACTTTAATGCATGCAGAGTTTATTAGAAGAATAAGTTATTTATTTTTAAAGTTTTAGTAAATTACAAAATTATTCTACACAGATTTGTATTTTCTACAGTTTTTTTCCTAGGTACTCTATGTTCGTCCTGACAGTAGTAGGAGAATCAGAATCAAACGTCCTTAATCAATAATAAATGTCTACTCTATCAGTATATGTTCATATATTCTTACCAACATTTCTACATTCGTCAACTGAACTTATACATTGGTCCGCCCACCTTTGAGCAATTTCTGCAAGTTCGATGTCCCAAGTCATTCTATATTGCTATGAATTTTTATAGTTCTTTAAATATCAAAAACATATTTTGGGTAACTTTTATATTTTTATGGTATTGTTCGGTATTAAATAGTTTTATTCAAATTGAAATGCGATTAAAAAAAATAATAAAGGAAACTAAAAATAATACATTATTAAATCATCAAATGTAATCAAGAATAAACTATATTATGAATTATGTTGGTACTTACAAGAGTTATACGATCAGGTTGAACTTCTGAATAATTTGGTTCTTCGTATAAAGTTATTGATGGAACATTTCTATTATATATAAAAAGGATAATCATTTTCTCATCTGGCGTCAATCCTCTGCTTGAGATTGTACCACATGCTTGCGCTGCACCAGCTTCCTTTAAAATAGATAAACTATATGAATTTTGATTTTAATAATTAAAGAAAATTCATTCCATTAATTAATGAACTCGTACATGATTTTAAATATTAACATTTTAAAAATAGTTCCTTTGAATGAACCATCTATTTCCAGTACATCGTCATATTATATATAAAGTACATTAAATTAAGAAGTATAGCAATGATATCAATTGCAATAAAAATTGTAATAATGTTCATGAAGTAAATAAAGATTATTTGTATTAAGCGCAGCTTGTTAGAGTGTGTAGTTTGTTATAAAAATATTTCAATACCATATCACACACATCTGGTTATATTGTATACAGGATATTATGTAAAACTTTCTCGGTTACATACGTACGTAGATATAGGTGAAATAAAAGGAAAATTAAAAAAGATATCAGTTATTCAAACTCCGAATTCTATAATTTTTAAAATTTTATTGAATCTAACTTTGAATTTCTTTGAAATAATGTTAAAATACCAAAAAATACAAACAGTTTTTTAGGGAATTATTAACTTTAATAATATACATTTAACTTAAAATATCATAAACTATTAGACAAAAAAAGATATAACTTTCGATTAAGAACTATCAGAATAAGTTTACACTTTGAATGGAGAATAAGTTTCACATTGTTTTTTTAAAAACATGACTTTTATTATTTTTTAAAGTTATATATCTTGAAAACGTTCATAGTAATTAACTGATTTATCGCATATTCAAATAATTAAGTAATAAATACTTTTTTTTACATTAAAATAACTAAATAATAAACACCTAGTTTTTTGTATTCGTTCGTAGAAGATAATATATTTAATAGTATATTTTAAATTTTCCTTTGTATTTCATACTAATTAATCTATTACATATTTAACTAGACACTATATAACTATATATATACTTACAGGATATTTACAAAGGGTATGAGTACGATTCGGGCAGCTCTCTAGTTGACAGTATCGATGCTCTTGTGCAAATACAACCACAGACAATAGTAGAATAAACACAAAATAAAACTGCTTATCCATTCTATAAAAACTGTTTGCAACTTTTCGTTTGAAATAGTAATCTATAATAAAAAAACAGTATATTTTTAAGTTAATTTTAAATGCCATTCTAATAATGATTAGAAAATAATTAACTGAATAAGAATTCTGTGATTAGTATTTATTAAAATTTGAACTATTGTAAGTAAAAGATATACGTTTTCGTAAGACTATCCAACACCGTCATAGTTTATTTATTCGTCTCAGGAATCGCAATATATGACGAGATCATCCAAATAGGGATGAACGAAAGGATTTTTGTATCCACTCAACACATCTTGCGTCACAAAATTGTTATAAACATCCCGGAACACTCTTCAAGTCAAAGCTCATTCCCTTCCATTAATAAAGCCTAGCGTACGGGGTAGCAAAGATAGTGTATGATTTTAATCGCTCGGTCAGCGGCACCTTACAGTACCTACTCTTTAGAGCAAGCGTCCTCAATATCTGTGCAGCCCCGCTGTCTTATATTCTTCTGAATGATGGAAAGCTTCTGTGCGGTATCCGTGGTCACCGCGTTCCGTCAACGATAATCAAGATAGAACTTTAATTTCCTATTTTTCTTCTTGACCAGGGTAATAGGGAAGTTGTACGGGGAAGTGGACAGCTCTATTACTCCATCCTCGCGAGCAGTTCGAATACTTGCTCCTGTGTTAACTTTTCTTCTGTGTGGAATACCGATACAGAGGGTAGCAGAACGGCGAAATGGCTTGTTCTCCGTGAGCTTAATATCACGGACAGCGTGCGTTGTCTCGCGAAGTTGTCTAGGGTAACAAAAAATTTCGAAAAAGTCTGTGATGAGCCGTGACAGTTCCGACTCTTTTTTTCCGGCAATCCGTGCTCTGAGCTTCTTCGAAAAAGCGCGCGACTGAGTTTTACTAATCCGTCTCATGGCTCAGCATAGCGTATTAAAAAGATGCACTTTCGAACCTCATCCCCGACGCAAAGGCAGTTGAGTACAAAGTCGTTTATGACTTTCTGTGCAACTCGGACTCGAGCTTATGCCGCATCCCTCTATTTCCACGGATATGCTATACACCCAACTTACCGTCAAAAAACTCCTATCATGCACTGTTTTCACCACGTAGTTTATCTTTTCGCATATAGTCTCAAAAACTTTGGTCTTGTAAAAAGAGTCCACACCAGCCGCGAGTATTCGATTTACACGAACTTAAAAATAGCTAACCACTTTGTGAGCAACATTGGTAGATACCACTAGTGTACGGCATTCCCGGGCATTCCCCGGGGCAGGAGATATCGCTTGTCTCATTGCCCTGTCTTTGTTTCTCACATTCCATATATACGAATTCCTTGGCAGTCCCGATTACAGTGCCGCTCCGGGCAAAAGTGACACTGCAATAGCGAATGCTCTTCCGTGTGTCACAATGGCAGCAATGACGCTAGCTGATGTTCGATGGGTGTCGGTTCCTATTTACAGCTTCGTCTGCATATCTGGGCAGGGAGGATAATAAGGTCTTCCACTGTCTTGGGGATGAGACTCCTTCTAGACCCGTTAGCTCTACATTAGCTGCGTTAGCGCCAAATTAATCCCGCAATGGGATTAGGAAACAGAAAGCTTAATGGTAAGTAAATCAATTCAATTGTGTTCGTTTATATACGCAATGATTTGACCATACATTCTGATACAATTAGTCAATAATTTGCCGAAAGGTGGTTTTGCACGACAGGCCCCAGGTTGATAAAGAATGAAAAAGAGAGGACAGGGCCACGGCACACAAGCTCCCCGTGTCAGTTGAGCGCGGTGGTCGTGAGAAGACAGATCAGGGGACAAAGAGCACGGTCGCGGCGTACAAGTGCTGAATTGCGATTGCAGGTGGCGGCCGCGGGAAGCCAAGGAGTAGACATGGGAGAAGTCACGACCGCGAGATTCTATCTTTTGGAGAACCCGTCGCGGTTTTTATATTTGTCCTGGTGTCGGAGGAATCACTAGAACAATGCACCAACGATGAACGCACGCTCTCTAACTTTTATTTAGGGTACGTGATATCGTCGGGGTAGTTGATATGGTGGGTGCAAACGCTCGGCGGCGCATGTCAACCTTTATTATTTAATGATCGTGCTGTACTACGAGTTGCTCAATCCGAATGAAACAATGATTTACAACAGAAATTGATCGAACATAGATCAGCAATTGTTAGCAATAGGTGCAAAGCCATTCTCTTGCATGCAAGACAACATGCTCGGCCACATGTTGTGAAAGTTGTCATAAACACCCACCAGGAGCTCGAATAAGAAGTGTTACCGCAGCCAGCGTACTCGCCTGACATAACACATTTTGAATACCACCTATTTAGATCGATGTAGCACGACCTTGTCGATACACACTTCCGACATGTTCAAGAAGTGCGAGAATTTATAGATGATTCGTCACGGTATCGCCGTAATGACAGAAAGATGGGAAAAGTAGTAGAAAATAACGGAAAATATTTTGATTATGCTAACGTGTATCCATTTTCCATCATAAATATCCTTTTTCCATTAAGAAAGGACGGAAACTAAGTTCGCCTCTTAATACGATATCCGCGCTTTATGTAGGCCATTATTCTACAAAAATCGGATAGCAAATCACATGCACCATATACTATTTTATAGCCTGTGTGATATAGCTTATAAAATATCTGAATGTAATATGATACTTCTCGAAAATAAGAAGTTAAAAATTTTTTAATAGCCCCAAGCTTTCATATGAGATGTAATACTTCTATGTAATATCAGACGCATCGACAAGGATTACGAAAAATCTCGCAACGACCGAATCGTCTATAACACAGTGCAGAAGCAATTGTTCTCATAATTAATTGATAAAAATTTATTGGTAAACTGGCAATCTGCTTTCCAAAGATATTCTTGTGATCACTTAAAACACTCTCATCAGTATTGAAAATAAATACGTATTCTTTACGTTTTTTCTTAAACTTTCGTAAAATGTAGTAGTATAGATTACATAAGATTAGTTCGATTTTCTGCCGTATTACATCTGCAATAATATCTGTTAAGTTATATAAAAATCAAATGGCTTGTAAGGTATTTAACAGATTGTAAGTCTACAACTGTTCTGCCTGAATGTTATCTCTAATTTAGTTGACCTGCATATTAGTTCCCAGAAGTATACTGAAGCCTTTATTTTTTACCATTTTTTTTACATAATTTGCAAAGTAATTAGGCTTTTTTATTTTCTTTTTAACTTGTATGTAAAGTGTAATAATATTTACGAATTTCTTAATTTAACTTTCACATTAGAACACTGTCAGAAAGCGGAAAAATTGAACCGGTTTGTTACTTAATGCTAAAGGTTATGAGGTTTATGCTCGATCACTACAGCGAAGAACTAGTAGCTTGGTGATCCGAGTTCAAATTCCGGTCTCGGTCGATTGACACAAGCACTGCTGTAATAATTTACATGTGCTTTGTTTACAAACACATCGTAGACCTCCGTCGATGATTAGCACCAATATTTGGAAGTATACAAAAAAAAATGCTAAAGGTTACAATGTTATTGGAAGTCAACTATAATTTTCTATAAGTGATCTATCAAGTATTCCATTAGCTTACATAAATAATATTTTTATAAATTATGAAGTATTTTAAAAAACAGCTAATAATTTTCTAATTTCTACGTTAAGTTGGAATTAACATATTCATAATATATCATCTATAAAATTTATTGTACTTTTGAATTATTCTTGTACTATCTTTATTCACTTATATTTCATCTTATAAAATAAGTTCATTTCAATCCTTGCTCGGTCTCATCAAGACTATGCATGAGCTATATTCACAGGAAATATTTGTTCCAAGAAATCTTCTTTGACAAGAAAATATTACATCTCATCGTTTGAAACTGGAGTGGTTGTAATTTGCCATAGACGCGACTTATTCTCTGGTATTTTAGGCGATCTTATTCAAATACAAAATGTTCTCAGTTCCTGCCTCCTGTATCTATTTAGGTTATCTTTAGCACCTAGTCCCGAATACTCATCTATTTGGTTCAATGAACACATGCGTTTCACGTCTGCGTTTGCCGAATGAAATCACGCCATTCTTTTCTTATAAACCATTTCAGAATTTCATGAATTTATTAAGATACTTTGGATAGATCTGAATGGGGCCATATACTGCTGGGTAAGAAATTAGATGTTCAATTATAAATGTTAGAGAACAACGAAAATCATAGTATAACCCTTAAGCCATATTTGGAAAATTGGATACCTGAAGTTTGTCATACCTAGCCGGACGACAAGCGAGTGAGCGGAGAAGCAGTTCAGTTCGAGCTTAGATGCCATAGCGTACAGTCCATTAAATATATATATATATATATATATATATATATATATATATATATATATATTATATCCCACTACCTTTTACTTGTATTTGTATTTATTTATATTTGTTAATGTCATAACTTTAATATATAATCTGTGTTATGTTTACTTTTGTGAATTATATCTTTTATTTTTTCAATATATTATGAAACTATTTTTTTCATATTTAGATTTGTCTATATGAATACTTAATTACCTTCACTATTATATTAATCTAGTACTTCTATTTTACATTATATTCAATTTTAAATTATCTTAGATTGTTATTCTAACGAACTAATAAATATTTTCATCGGTTTCAATATTCATAAGGTAACTATAATATCAGTATTATAATAGGACTAGTATCGACGAGAATACTTATTAGCATATTAAAAAGTTAACATAAGTATTTTTTAATTTTTATTCTAAAGATTAGGATTACCGCTTTCATCTGCCATGTCCTTTACATGCGTAATGTATTGTATTTAAAATTAGTTTACTATACTATATATATTTTCAATTATTTTACTTTTTGTTAGTATTAATTTCGGTTAAATCATTACATATACAAAAATCCAATAAAAGTCTTTTATTAATCATTCCTACTTTCTCTCCCTCTCTCTGTCTCTCTCTTTTACTCTGTACAACATGCTGTACATATAATAAAACCAAACTATCTATCTATCTATCTATCTTTTTCCCTCTTTCTCAAGCGCCACCAATATCGCCGCAGCCAGTTTTAAACTGCATTCGAGGATTTTCAGTGCCGGAAGCGCTAGTATATATAAGCGATGAGAACTCTTTTTCTTTCTGTTATGCATATGTCTGCTGCCAAATAGTGGTTCTAATCAGTGAAGGACGACTGTGATATTTTTTGATACAAAGCACGTGTAAATTTTTAAAGAGAGGTTTGTGTCGATCTGCAAACACCGGAATATCACTTCGCGCCACCCAATTATTGGACTTTCACTTTAGCGATTAATACACTATAGACTTTAACCATACTCAAAATTATATATTTAATACTCTAAAATTTAGTATTCAGTATTGCTTCAATTTTACAGACCGCTGAAAAGATGCGAGGATACATAAAGTATCCAAATTCAGTTTGAAACTAGCTCTCCTCGCGAGATGATGTGTGTTGACATAGCTCCACAACAGGCTGTATAGATCAAAACAAAGTATTTGTGATGACAGTGGATTATTTAATCGACAAATAGTGTATAGTGTAAATTGTGATATTTTGGAAAATACTGTTCCTACCATTGCAGCTTTGCTGCATTGGACAACTTCACCTTGAAGATGACTTCTGGTACCAGAGGCCATCTTCCTAACAACTCAATAGATAAAGAAAACTCAAAGTCTGCTAATGTAAAATCTTTTGCCAATATATTGTTATGAGTACTAGACCCCAAAGAGAAGAAGCAATAATTCTAGATGCGATTGACGGTTTGACTAATGACGACTACTTAGATGGATTGGAGACGAACACTGAGTTAACAAATATTAAATATATATATATATATATATATATATATATAAAATATCTGGCAATAGAATATGTATTTATTTAAATAGCAAAATTCTCGTAGATAAATTAAAGAATCAAATCTTTTTATAAAACAATATGCTCTTAAAATTTGGTCGCTTATTAATAGCAATAAAAGAGTGGTCATCTGAAACGTTAGTCCATCAATTCCAGATCATTTTTTTCGTGATGTATTGGAAAACAAAGGTATCCAAATTCTGTCTCCAATTAGTTCACTACGTGCAATCGTTCAAAAGCCAGTTAGAAACCATATACTCTCGTTTCGTCGCCAATTTTACATTAAAGAAGAAGACGAAAATATTTTCCCTGATACTCTACAAATATCCTATGAGAATATAACATACTGAACTTATCTCACGACAGATTTTACGATATGTTTTGTGTGCAAAAGGGAAGGGATATATAGCTAAATCGTGTATTGAGAACATTACAAGTCAAGAATCACTTATAACTTCTGAAGTAGTAAACAAAAATACACAATTAGACTCCAAAAATAGCACAAATACAAATACTGAAAACATTATGACTTTCAAGAGAGCGTTGTCTACATCAACTATTGAAAATTCTCATAATAAGTATGATAATAACAAAGCTTCTGATAAGTTTCCAGCACTGACTTCAAATACACACACCGAGAGAGAGAGAGGAAAAAGAAATTTTAAAGACAACTGCTACAGGAATTATTGCTATTCTAAGTAAAAAAATCGATAAAATCATGCACTTTTCTTATTAAAAAAACGATCAAAAAAATTAAAACGCATCTTGACGATTTAGCTCTTATACTGTCCGCACAAAAAACATACCTCGTACACTTTAATAAACAAGGAATAAAACCAGGAAATGTGCAAATTATTGATGATACAATTATAAAATCCTGCAAACAAGCACGCTACCTTGGAATAATATTTGACTATGAACTATTCTTTATTGAGCATATAGAAATCTTGAAAAATAAATGTTTACATAATCTAAATATGATTAAATATATAACAGGATCTTGGTGGGGTGCCGATCCAGAAACCTTATTACCACTTTATATGTTCTAAAATAGGCCCGCTATTGACTATGGAAGATTTATTTTCTTCCCTAAAAATAAAAAAACAGATAGAAAAAATTGAACAGATACAATATGATGCTATAAGATATGCCTTAGGTTACCATAAAAGAACCCCTACTAATATATTATTAGCTGAATCAAAACTAACATATATCGAGGACTGAACTAAATATCTATGTTGTAACTTTATATCCAAAGTTCTTTCTAATACCAACTCACCATTACACCAAATTATTATAAGATATCTCACAAAAAAGTGAAAAAAAATTAGATTTATCATAAAATGTATATACGAATTCCAACCATTAAAAAATCTAATTGATTATTCTCAACTTTAATATTTATTTATTTGATTTCAAGGTTCTTATGCACAATGTGGAAACAAATATTGAATTTTGTGATATACTTAAGAATGTGAATGATCCCAACAGTCATTATAACAGTCACAATCGCCCACTCATTATACCGCTTAAATATAATAAATAGTTTAAAATGCAAATGTGGGTATGGAAGTCAGGACCTCGATCACATATTTTGTTAATGCCCATCGTATAATACGGAAAGAAAAAATTTATTAAAAAGCTCGGAGAACGCAACATACGTCTGTATACTTATGAGTTCAGATCCTTGCTCACTCAACATTGCACCTATAGTAAATTATTATGTTATTTCTCGACGATTGTAATCTAGAAATCTCATAAATAACTCTACATATGCTTATATGCTACATAACCCCGTGAAAGGGTTAAAATAGGTTTTAATAAAAAAAAAGTATCCAAATTTCTGATAGTTTAGTTTTGTGGAAATGTAGATATTAATTCTTAAAGTTAAAACATTAAACATGGTTTCATATCTGAAAATACTCATCAGACAAGAAAAAATCAACATTTGTATTTTTGACTCTGAAAGACTAATATTTCAATAATTAGTCAACTACTTTACACGAAATAAATATAATTGGTAAAACTGTTGACATTTTATTCATTAAACCATACAAGTTTTAATCGAATTTTTTTCATAATTTTTTCCATAACTTTCTATAATTAACTTCAGAATCTAAATCTTCTTTAGTATATATATATTATATATTAGTATATTGTGGTATAAGTAAACAAATTATAGATGATAGAAGACGTAAGAAACAGCATCAACAATAATCAATCTTAATTATAAATTATATTAAAAAAAAAATTAATTCTTTTCTGCAAATGTAAATATTATTTATTGTGATACTTACTGCTACTAATAGCTCTATTTAAGTTCTTTATTACCTTAGTACAGCAGTAGTTATTTTTCATTTATACCTTTATTAGTTTTTAGCTTTATCTATGAATAAAAAATTCATTATTTGCATTAAGCTGAATTAATTATTTTTATTCTATAAAAATATATATTATTAAAACTAAAAATAGTTTCTTTTAATGATACGAGCGATATTCACTATAACGGGTGTAATTGAAATTTTGATATATTTATTAGTTTTTTTATTTTTATCCACACGATTTTTATTTTTTTTCCCAAACGATTTCTAGATGATGCTTGCATATCGCTCAAATAGTATGAATCACGAAGGACAATCTGAAAATTACAAATTATTTCCATGAAATATTATTCCATTTTACATATTTTAATTTATTAGGTAGTTCAACGTAGGAGTTTTTCAGACTCCTCATTCAATCTGTTCGAATTCAGAATGACAAATAGAATTTTTCGCATACGGTCATTTTATTTGTACACTCGAGCCATCGGGCCTTATTGAACGTACTTAGAAATCCTCTCGATCGAATTCAAATGGACCTCGAAAGTTTTTATATCGCTAGATATATATAGATATAATAATATATAATATATTATATATATATATATATATATATATATATATATATATAGATATAGATATAATAATATCATTTAGATACAAGAATTCATTTGGTTGAAGCTATGGTGGCCCGATCACTCGATGTATCAGCATTCAAAAAAAGACAGCAGGATTTATAGACTGAGTGGCATTAAAGTAAATCGAGAATCTAATGCTCCATGTAAATAAAAACCGAGAAATAGTATAAATTCCATCTCAAGTACTGTTTTAATGGTTTGAAATACTAGTATAAGTAAAAAATAAAGTAATTACAATAAATATCAAAATAATTAGAGTAAGTATAAAATAGATGTAATAAATGCACATCTAATTAAACAATTAAATAAATTAATTACGGTGAACGGGATATAATATGTGAGGTATACAAATATGAATACTCTGAGAAATTAAATTAAAATAAGGTATTGAAATAACTTATATAACGAAAGGCATAAAAACATCCATGCTTATATGGAGGAACACATACACAACTAATATAGGGCAGGAAGATATGCCCATACTCACATAAATACATACGCATACCTCTCCATATACATTTATATTCTCCTTACACGATAAGGAGCGCAGAAGGCGCGAACAAGTACTATTTGATAATTCTCAATATTTAGAATATTTTCAAAATACAGTCCATAATAGGTCACGACTAAGCATCAAGTTTGAAAATCAAGCTTCCAGAACCGATACTTTGGGTTATCTTTGCGTATTATCACGGTAGGTGTCAAGCTTATAGTAGTCGATGATTAGATAACTTTAATTATAGTATTGCTCTTACTTGAGAGCACATCTCCACTTGAACACATAAGAGGCTGGATATTGTTTCTAATGAATAGAAAAGTTTAAATGATCTCAGTGATGTTAAATACGATTGTATTAAGAATTTTAATTATTATCGCTTATTTATTGTAAATATCTTTAATGATAGTCGCATCGACTCATAAATAAGTTCGAACCTAATTGGAGAATTACTCCCTTCCATTAAACTCTCAAATTCCTGATATTCAGCAAAATGCAACAATAACAATTGTGAACAGTAATTGCGTCCGGCATTCTAGTGGATTTTCTTATTTAGTGCCTTAACAATGACTTTTCTTCAGGCTTGTGCGCAGTAGCAATCTTCAAAATTTAAAAATACGGTGATTAACATGATGCTCACGATCCTCTCCAACTCGATCAATCGTAGAACGTCCTTCGTCCTATATAATGGATTCTTCTATTCTCTAAGTTGCACTTTCATAGTGGAAAGTCCCTCTGATAATCTGAAGTGAACTGTAGACCCATGTTTAGTAAGATTGTATGGGACGTGCCAACATCATACAAAACTCTGTCATGGAAAATTCTTATGAATCTTGACTGGGTCTACTGAGCTACAACTCAAAATCATACTAAACTACTGCTAAGTAAGTATATTACGATCTGTATAGAGTTACCCTAACGACAAAACGAAAGCTAATTTACTGGAGAACATCTGGAGTTATTTTTAGCGTGTGTTGATTGATTTATAGCCGTATTTAATTGTTTTTCGGGGACAAGCATGCCACTCTACTCATACATATATATATATATATATATATATATATATATATATATATATATAATTATCAAGGCAATGAAACAACCGTATATAAAATTGATAAAGCGATGACTCGTTTTTAATATTCATATAGACCTCAGAGTATGTACTGGACTACTTTATCATTATCTGACAGCTTGACACATATGTCTTGTCATCCAAGAGTCACGTCCCTTGCGAAAGAATCCTTTTTTACTCAGTTTAAGCATCACGTAACTCCTAGACATGATCGAGGAACATTTTGATTTTTGACTTCTGTTATACGTTTATATATGTAGAATATCTTTTATGCAATATAGACTTAAATTTCTTTTTCACTTCGGTAAACATTTATCATTGAGAATGTATCATTTATCGAGCTCTCTCCCTCTAACGTATATATTGGTTTACATACGTAGTCGACCAGGCAATAGACTTTAATAGACTCACTTCAAGTTTCGCAGCATTCGTTTGTGTCGAAGAGCGAACCCTAAACATATCTTTTATATTTACGGCATAAATCGACAAGATAGGTGAAGAGTGCTATACTGTTCTGATAAAACATCTACACATCTAGATGATTTTGGAATTATTGGGTTAATATATGCATTTTACATTTCCTAACTGTACTAATTTTATATAATTAATAAGGTTTGATACCATATGATATGTGCACCAATCACACAAAATATTTTTAAAGAATTAAAAATTTTAAATATTTATAAAATATTCTGTGAATGTATTATTAAGATTTTTTAAATATATCTTGTGAGCAGACAAAAAATTGTTTTTTTTTTTTAAATTATGCTCAAAGTGCTTTCGACCAAATATTTTAGAACGTTTGAAAAATGTTTTTATAAAATATTTTTAAAAACTATTTCCAAATTTTTATAAAATATTACAAAAAATATTCTTGAGCTTCAATAAACGTTAATATAACATTTTTAGAAGCCGATTTAAATTTTTAAAAATATTATTTATTAGTATTTCATAAATATTTTTGGAAATAATATTAAAATCTTTTACTTAATAAAACCATACAAATCTTTCTTATCACCCAACAAAGTACGAGTGATTTATGGAAATAACCCATTTTGGTCATTTACTGCTTTATATATTATTATTATTTTTAGGTTATGATTATTGTGTTGACACGGGTGCATTCAAGAACTTTTAAACTAGTTGGTCATGTTCTTGAATTTCCATTTCCTGTATTCCAAAATTGCACACCAAATATAAATCATTGTCATTATCATTAATCGTTCTGACTGCGCCACAACCAATTCTGTTTTCATTTAGTCGTAGCAAACGATCAAGCAGGCTAGCTGCAGAGACTGCAGTTTCTTCTGTACTGTAAATATAAGAATTTTTAATATAAAATATATTTGAATCTCTTGCGCTATGAAATAATCACCTGGAACCTTCAAAAGTGAGATCCTTCATAATAGGTAATCTATCCTCGCGGGACCAACGCGAAACAATCGGATATACTAAAGGTATAAAACGGGAAACTCTAGCAACATGAGTTCGCTGTCTAACATGAAATCGATCTAAAAAGATATTTAAAACAGAAATTATGCTTATAAAATATTTAATTGTAAATACAAATACATTAAAATAATCATATATCTATTAACATGATGATTACAATATAAGAATGCTAACGAAGGGAGTAACATTTTCTCCTGCAGGCAAAAAATGTAATTATTAGATTAAAGAATATACAACTAATCATATTTTTATTCAAATTGCTTTAGTTTCCTTTATTTTTATCTAAATATTGCATCAAACAGCAAATTTTTCCTGTAAAATATAGATTCCTTAATCATAAGTGGTATTGTAATATTATATTTAATAACGAGAAAAAATATTCTTAAAGTAAGACAAGGGGCTTAAAAATGTTATGAAACTCATAAGTAACCGTATATATAATGATTAAAGAGAAAATTATAATTTTATACAAAATAGGCCTAAAAAACGAGAAGAAAGCTTCATTATTAGGAGTCGAACTTAGTTATCGACCTTCATGTTTAGATGGCGATATAAGTAGTACAAAAAGTCAGATGTGTCGGATCTAGTACTTATTTTTTAGTTTTGACATTTACCAAGAAAATTCAGTTAGCAGGCACCATCATTTGTGTAAACAGTATAAGTTTTTTGATCAGTGAAAAATGAATAGTGTTGAATCGTTTTTTCGACATGTCCTT
This sequence comes from Sycobia sp. Sy_11, assembly GCA_018907035.1. Lineage (NCBI taxonomy): Eukaryota > Metazoa > Arthropoda > Insecta > Hymenoptera > Epichrysomallidae > Sycobia > Sycobia sp. Sy_11. Next base: position 1,618,823 of record JACCIC010000049.1, on the reverse strand, counting down.
TTGCACTATTTTGATTTGAAAAAAAGTGTAGCAGTATCTTATCGATTGCTTTAAGAAATTTATGGCGAACAAGCTCCATCGCTTACAACATGTAAAAAGTAATTTCAGCGGTTTAGAAGTGGAGATACTGACGTTAATGACAAAGAACGTTCTGGACAACCTTAACAGTTTGAAGATAATGAATTGCAAGCATTATGGAACGAAAACTCAGCTCAAACGCAGATAGAACTCGCTAATAAGTTAGGAGTCAGTGACAGAGTAGTTGGCAAACGTTTATATGCGATGGAAAAGATTCATAAAGAAGGACAATGGCTGTCACACGATTCGATCGAAAGTGTCATTATGAATCGATACAACATCGCATTGTCTTTGCTTTCCAGGCAAACCGACTCAGGCCAACCGACCTCATCGATACCACAACGAAACATCCACGGCCAAAAGGTATTGCTGTGCATTTGGTGGGACCAGCAGGGTGTGTTGTACTACGAGCTGCTCAATCCGAATGAAACCGTCACGTCCGAGGTATACATACGCCAACTGAATGATTTGAAACAGAAATTAATCGAACATAGATCAGCCATAGTTAGCAATAGGTGTAAAGCCATTCTCTTGCATGCAAGACAACATGCTCGGTCACATGTTGTGAAAGTTGTCATAAACACCCACTAGGAGCTCGAATAAGAAGTGTTACTGTAGCCAGCGTACTCGCCTGACATAGCACGTTTTGAATACCATCTATTTAGATCGATGTAGCACGACCTTGTTGATCGCACTTCCGACATGTTCAAGAAGTGCGAGAATTTGTGGATGATTGCATCGTCTCGAAATCGCCATAGTTCTTTCGCCACGGTATCGCCATATTGCCAGAAAGATGAAAAAAAGTAGTAGAACATGACGGAAAATATTTGATTAAGCTAACGTGTATCCATTTTCCGTCAGAAATGTCCTTTTTTCGTTAAGAAAGCTCGCAAACTAAGTTCGCCCCTTAATAAAATACAAAAACTAACAAGTGTTGGCATTTTTTTATTACATTAAATATTTTTTTCACCTGCTGGAGAAAATTGGTTCTCCGGTCAGATGAGCCGTTCCTTCTAAGACTACAATGAATTACAAACTCATACACTACAATGACAGTAAGTGTTAGCATAATATGAGGTATGAAATATATTTTTCACCATCTAGTCTACAAATTACAACTTGAATATGAGTTTCCGGCCTTCGTTGTGAAAAATATAATCTAACACTAGTGTGCAAGCTGATTTTTACCTCGTTCGACTTAGTTTTCTTCGTCTGAGGTAAACTGCCTTAGTAGGTAAATAATCAACTTACAAAGTCTTATTAAAATACTGTATAATCTTACCGATATTTCTACATTCATCAACGGAATTTATACATTGGTCAGCCCACCTTTGAGCAATACTTTCAAGTTCATGGTCCCATTTCACTCGATATTCCTACGAATATATGTTTATTTAACGGTTAATAAAGTATAACATAATATATCGGAAAGATTTTATACCTGCATTGTTATATATATATATATATATATATATATATATATATATATATATATATATTACTATCTCTGTATTCATACTCCCAAACAGTGGTACTAATCAGTAATGAAGGTCTAGTTATATAAATTTGTTTGTTTCTTTATTTTTTAAGGGCTCAGATCATCGAAGAAATGTAAAATTTTAGATAGTTTTGAGACATGTACACCCATGATGAGACTGGAGAAAGTTAGCGTTCTTATTACTCTTTTAAGTTATACTAAAGTTAGACGACATAAAATAACAAGTACGAATTTGATTTTAATATTTTTAAAACATCTTATTTTTCTTTATATTTTATCCCATGAAAGTAAACAAATTATCCACTTTTTTGTAGCATATTTATTTTTCATTTTGTAATTTTTTGTAATTACTAATAATAGTTTTGTGTATTTTAATTTATTTTTTTATGCATAATGTATTATACTTTTCATTTAACTCCTCAATAAGCTTTAATGGTTTTAAAGTTTGTCGATCAATACTACATGTACGGATCACATAGGACGGAATGTGGATAATATCAATTCAAGATATATTGTACTCGATAAATAGCCGGATATTCAGGAAGTTCTTTTTAAGATTGTCTATATGAGTACACGCTATACAGTATGAAGAAGCTGGGTATGTTGTCATATCAAGGAATAAGATAATAAAAATCTTACAATGAATTTGTGCCTTATGGTTGGTTCATATCGAATTTCAACATTTTTTCCATTCGTCAAACATAGATTTCTTGAAGCAACCTTTAAAAATTCTCTGTAGTTATAAAGTCAAGTAAATGATAGCACAATCACATACCACAAAGAAGCCAGTAACGTTGAACTAGATACGTAGCTAATGAGAAATTGAATTTTTCAATCAATTAATAATGTAACGCGCGAACAGTAAATGCGTAAATCGATAGTAGCTATCGAAGGAATATTTTCTGTTCATTACGGGGAATGTGTTTATTTCCCGCTGTTTTACTCAGTCTCACTACTTCAACTACGTGTGAATACCTATTTTAGCTCTGCGTTGATGACGTGCCAGGCTACTTTTAATATCATTCTTAATCTTCTGTATATTCTTGATTGATATAGATGAAGAACCGCGAGAATTTTTTATAGCAGTTCCGTGAAGAAATGTGAGAAATAAAACACATTTCGATGTTATACCATCAAGTTACAAAACCATTCAAGCATATATACCCTAAGTAACGCATAAACGTCTTCCTATTAAAGAAAAATAAAAATTAAAAGAGAAGTCATCCATAAGATCTTATTCTTGGTAATATAGAACCGTAGCTTGGAACGGAAGCGAGCAGAGGTTAGTAATAAACCTAAACGATAAGCATAGGTTAATCAACACAATTGAATTTAATTTTTTGGATTATGTTCAAATTTTTGTTGTTTTTTACAACTTACCCAGAATTTTGAATATATTTGTTTAAATGAACCTTTAAACTCCATCAGAATCGATCTCAGAAATAGAGCACATTTTTATAGCATGTATAATCAGTTGCCATCTATTCCTTTTTTTTTTAGATAAAATATTTTTTTTTGAAAACATCAGCTATAACATTTTCTTAGTCAGAAGCGCGGAATAAGACTAGTGCATTGCAAAATAAATTTTGGCAATTGTAAATGGTAATATGCAAATTTAAATTATCTTTTATGTAGTATACTTTAATTTTCTATATTTGTCACTGATATCTGCAGAAAACGCATAGGCCTGATTTTTCTGTAGCAATGCAACTAATTTTATACTAAATGTATTCGATAATTTGAAATATTTTCTTCTTTTTTTTTTTAACGGAACACTGCTGTATTTCCTGTTTTAGTATTTGATATTTTTCCTATATACGAGTAAACAAGAATATTACCAAAATCAAATTAAACCAGGAAGAAAAGAAGAAATAAGAAGATTTGAAAGATGTTAATAATGTATATGGCTCGACGAAGAATTCAGATGAAGATTCAAAAGACAAGAACTGCTTAAATTATTTATTAAAGAACTTCATTTAAAAAATGACACACAGCATCAACTATCAAATAATTATATAATTAAAGAAAAGAACATGACTATGTTTGCAGAAAATACAAGTAAACCGAAAATACAATAAAATAGAATTCGAAAATTTATAATAAAACCTTTAAATATGAATAATAAAGATTCATGCAGTATAGTTAAATGAAGCATATCAAAAAATATAATCATATCAAAGCAAAATTAAAAAATATCTGTAACATACGAACGAATTTGTTTACCTTGAACATACTTATCAATTACTTGTATATACTTTTAATATTTTCGTTGATCGATCAATTTCAGCTAAAACATTAAAAGCTTCTGCAACGATAGGAATCTTAAAGGTAGGAGATAAATATAATGTAGACAATTATAGACCTTATTCCTTGGTCTTTAATATAGCAAAATATTGAACAAACAAATCTACAAGAGAATATATATGTCCTCACTAAAGATAATATAGTAAATTATCAACAGCTTGGATTCAGGACGAACAAAGGCACAAATAATGCATTAACTGAGTTAACAAAAATTATATTTGATAACATAGACTGGAATGCCAACAACAGTTATCCATTTAGATTTCACTAAAGGTTTCGATACATTAAATCATAACACATTATTGGTTAAATTCTACAGCTATGATATTAGAAAAATCCATATAGCCTTTTAAAAGAAGATTTAAAAGATCGAATACAGAAAATTAAAATTAATCAATCATTAAGCGATACGACTGTGACGAATACTAAAGATTCCAAGGTACAACATTTGATCTAATACTATGTATTTTGTATGTTAATGACTTACTCATACCATTTCAAGACAACGACATCATATCCTATGCGAATGATGCAGTAGGAGTTAATTTCTTAGAAGACACATGCGAAATAATTCTAAAAAATATGAAACATAAATTAAAAATAGTTTCAGATTGATTAACAAATAAAACGCTATCCTAAATTATTAATAAGACTGAATGTGTTTTAGTAATTATAATAATAATGTTCCAAAAGAATTATATATCAAAATTGTATCAGAATATTATATTTAATTTGAATTTTAAATGGGATAAACAAATTGATTATATAACAGAGAAAATAACATGAAAAACAAAATAACTGTGAAAGTTACTAGAAATTACCTTAAAAAACAAATGCAAACAAAAAAATGGATATTAAAAAATATATAATATCTGATTGCAATTATAGAATTGTAGAATCATGGTATATTATATGTAATCATTCATCTTTATATTAATGTAATATCTTTATATTATCATTCATATTTATTTTGCATTATTTATAATTAAATATGATTAAGGAATTTTATAAGCTCCTCTATTACTTTTTTTATACAAGCCAGCAAATGAGTAATATTAATTATTTCTGTTGAATTCTAAATTATAACTGTAAATTATAACTTTTGTAAATGACGAATTACTTTATATTTTAAATGGTGAATACATAAATAAATAAAATTAAATAGCGATAAAGGCTATTAAACATAATCTTGATACTTACAATGTTCCTATGATTGAGTGTAATTTGTTGTGAATCCAAATTGACTACTTCTTCAGATAATCCTATTGATGGCCTATTTCTATTATATATAGAGAGAATGATTAATTGCTCATCTATCGTCAGGCCTCTGAACAAAACTTTACCACATCTTGATACCGCTCCAGTGTCCTACAATATACATAAAATATCCCAATGTAAATTGTTCTGACATCTAATATTCACATATTTTGCTTCTATGATTTAATTAAGCCAAATTTTGATATTTTAATACTGTACATCCGACATATCGCTTATGGAAAATAGTCTGAAAATTTGAGAGTAAAGTATTAAGAGTGCATGTACAGAAATGTTCAGAGTTAAGAAAAGCATATCTTCAATGGTCAAGAGTATATATATATATTTAAATTAGAAAATACATTTTAAAATCAAAATGAGCTAAAGTTAGTTGGAAGAACAGAATCAGCCGAATATTTCGTTTCATTTAATTTATTTTCGTATGTATGTATACTATTTATTATTAGCGTTGAAATCTATTTTTGGTTCTATCACATCTTCATCTGTTAAAAATTACACGATTAAGACTTAAATAACATACTTACAGGATATTTACAAAGTGTGTGTGTACGATTTGGACAGCTTTCCAATCTGCAGTACTTATGATCATCTGCATATAGAACTGGAACCACAAGCAGAATAAACCCCAAATAAATTTGTCTTTTCATTCTATGAAAAATATCTGAAGGTTTTCGTTCTGAAGCTTAAAATATGGAGAAGGTATATTTTTACGTTTATCTGAAATATTTTGTATGAACAATAATTCAATATGATACTATGACTTGTCTGGTATCCATAGTTTTAATAAAGAATACAATCAATTTGCACATAATAGTGATTTAAGATTCTATTAGTTTATCTGTATTTAATAGATAATGGCTTTGTGTAAAAAATAAATTTCTTTGAATTAGTTTTATATATCAATGCAAGGCTGTAATTTATTTCAAATGATTGATCAATACTAGTTTCAAGAAGGCGCAATATCAATATGACATTCTATACTGACAATTTTATATTAATATGTGAGAGCTTAAAGTTTACATATTGTTTAATAAATTGAAAGAAAGAAAGGGGTCGCCTTCCGTGAAATTTGAAATTTAGTCGATAAATATGATTGATATTTATTTTGATACTCACAATTACTAATAGATATATATTTTAAAAGTTATTTTTATACAACACGATAATATTCTACATGATTTTTAATTTTATGCTATATATATTGGGATATAGATAATATTATTTGTACTAAGCTGAATTTCTAATGTTAATATAGTACTAATTACATCTGATTAAAAATGACAATAAGTTATCTTAAATATATAACGTGTAAAAGAACTGTAGTGATGGATAAATAATTATTAAACATATTTTGAGTAATTTTTTAACCTTTTACAGCATCTATATTTAAAAAAAAATTGTTTTTTGAAATTAACACGTTCTCTTAATTTCTTGGAATCACTTAATACCAATTACTATTGGATTTTCAAAATTGAGAATGGCTTATAAAATATGGTGAATATTTTGAAAAAATTAAGATATTAAATGAAAAAAATTATCAAAAATTCTAAACATTATAAAAGTAATGAATGTTCTCAACAATATTAAAAAATTTATACAAAAAGATTATATAAAAATCTAAAAAACGTATAAAAAATTTCTATATTCTAGATCTAATTTAAGATAGAAAGATGATCTATAATAATTGTAACAAAATTTAATTTTTCAAATAAATAATTCTGAACTTATGAAAATATTCTATCGCCATATGCTATCTAGCGATAGATATATAACTATTTTCATGTAACTGTGTACACGCGTTTTTCTACAATTTATAACTTTCATATCTCCCTCAAGACAGCCAAGGGTTATACCAGGGTAGTTCCAGAAGCAGGAAAATATTTCTGGATTTGATTGCAAACCTTGTAAATAATTTCTTATCAGATACAGTAGTTTACAGAAGTAACATTTATAAGAAAGGGATATCTTCTGTAAATAAATATTTACACAATTTATGCATATGTAAATGTATAGATAGTTATTCGAAACTTTTTATAAAAGAAAATAAAATTCGTTAATTAATTAATCAGCAAAGTACATTGGTAGATCCAGAGATGGTGAGGGGGGTAATCACCATAACTAAAAAATAAGAAAATGACTGTAAAAATTCCAAGTGCATTACAGGACCAATTACTTCATTATTTCAGTTTATAGAATTTAATTTCATAATTTATTAAATTTCTGCACATGAAATTTTTTTTAAGGAGTTATTTAAACCTATAAAAAATTTACCTATGGCAATGAAATCGATCACTTTCTAAACTATAGTATTTTATGCATGTAAATAAGTATATAATACATAAATTAATTATTGATTTTGGAATATAAATATACGCTAGGTAGTAATGAGCTTAATATTATTATACAGTTATTACATAATATTATTACACAGTCTGTTTGAAAAATAAATAATTTCAAATAAATAGAAAAATGTTAATTTTTTCCAAGGATCATTTATTTCCTTCAAAATAATCTCCTTCTTCTACAGCGATTTTCACGGTCAAACACCGAATCGAACAATTTTGTTAGGTTCCCAGCAGATGTTATCTTAAGGATATCGGCCCTTATAGTACTTTCCTTTCATAGTTTTTTGACAATCTATCGAAGCAAAAAAGCTCCGAATGGTGCCAAATTAAGCGAATATGGTGAATGATCAACTGTTCGAATATCATTTTTCGTTAATAAATTAATCATAAGTATCGAACGATGATGTCGTGCATCATCGGGCAATAAACGCCAACTTTCATTTTGACAATCTTCCGGTCTTGCATGACAAATATGCAACCAACGCTTAATAATGTCGAGATAATATACAGCATTTACGGTTTCATCTTCCCGAATGAATTCCTTATGAATGATTATTTTTGAATTGAAAAAACAAATTAACATTGGGTTACGAGAACATATTTTAAATACGATGACTCGTTACCAATTATGACAGTACAGAACAAGATTACATCGTTTTTTTGCCTCTTTAACCTTTAGAGGGTCGGCGCTTCAAAAATTTAAAAAAAGGGCTGTTTCTATAGAAAAGTAATTTGAAGCATATCATAAAGACCTGAATTCGTGCTAAATGTTTGGAGGTCATTGGTATTACACCAAATGGCATATTGTGGCATATAATGTCATAACGGGCCTATACGGTAAAGGCAAATGTAAAATTTTTTAGACTATATTTCTACGATATTTTTCAGATTCAAATACATTGATAGAACCAAATGCACTCACTTTGTTTGTGAGCAGGTATGATAAATCAAATCCCTTTGGATGTTGCCACGTTTTATTACGCCAAAGTCGGATCCCGGCCCTTGAAAGGTTAATGATGTTTTTGAATGTTAGATGCAAAGCAATTTTCCGCGGCCGTTCAGTTCGTGCGACAATAAATCGCAGACTAACGATTTTAAAGTCCAAATCATCAATAACTCAAGCTCCGTTTGTACTTCAACCAATGTAGATTTGGACTACTGTTTGATGGAATTATTAAGAATTTCGATGTTTCTTTCAATAACCGACTTTCTTGGCCGACTCGAGCGTTCGTCGTACCTCACAAGACCTGATTAGACAAATTACTGAAAATTAATGCAAATGATGCGAGAAAAAGATAATAAGCAGTTCGACATATGCGTTGTTCACTAAACATAACGGATCTTCGTAACTGAGTAGCAAAATTATTTGAAAACATTACGCTGAGTGAAGTTAAATGGTATAGAAAAAAGTTGGCCGAGATTTTGCATCAGCAGCATTGTGAAGTATTCTGTTCTATCGTGTAGAAATAAGCTTTAGAGAATAGCCTACTCCGTTAACCAGGCTCGCCGAGGACTACATAATTCTCCTTGTAATAATCAATAGCTATTAAAGCCGAGCTTCATCTCAAAATTCAGTTTTCTGAGAAAATCCATTTCGGCTACTGTTGTCTAGACCTGCATAGTGGCAAATATAACAAGTTTCGGATTTCTCTTGGAATAGGATTTAAATGACGATTGTTGAGACCATATTTATAAATCAAATTTTGAATAAGACGTACATACTAGTAACTTGAGTGATGTCGTCCATTCTTGATTAAGTAGTTCGATAGGGGCAGGTTATTACAATAATATCAATTATAATGGTTATATACAATAAGTGATATTGGTGAAATAATTCTTTTTTTTTGAGTGCTTATTACACCTAAAAAAACGATGATTTTTCCATTTATTTCTAACATCAGTCGAAAACTATAGGATATAATTTTATCGCATGTTCCGCAAATGTAAAGAACACGTATTTATATAAAATATTAATTATAATATTGTTAAAATATTATCAAATGTTTACGTTAAAATACGAGATCACCTCAGGTACAGCATTACGTAAGTCATGCGTCAGTATCTGAATACTTTTTCTTACTAGCATATTACAACTGTATCGCATGATCAAATAACGTTATGTACTACTAGATGGGTTTACTAATTTGTCCTACAAGTAGATTTTAAAGATGAGCTAGTGATAAAGAGATCAAGCTAAATATAATTATTTTCATGGTGTTGAGTAGCTCCAAATGGGGTAAGACAGAGAGATTGTTTGAATAGTAATATATGCAACTGATTATAGCATAACAATTGTTAAATGTTATATTGAAATTTAAATCACTATTATTATGCAAATGAATCTATATAAATGCAAAATAGTTGGAAGGTAAAATATTTTCACCAAAGTTGTCCGTTGTTTATTTAAGAGACACCAATAATCTCATTTGTAAAAATATTCGTATTTAATAATTAATTAAAAATTTTTATAAAAGATATCGATCTTAATAATAACTACGATTGTCAGTTAGGTAGAATAAATCATAATATTTCAACACTATTTATAACTTGATTGCAGTTAATTTAACTAAACTGATTTTTATGAATATAATATTGAGAGTTAAAATATTTGTTTATAATTTTTCTGCACGCACGAAACATGGAAATTAATTTAAGAACAAATTTTTTTCTTGATTTATATAACTTTTCTTTTCATTGACTCTCTTGACGCTTTTGTAAAATCGCTTAATTGCTACAATGACATTATTATTTTTATTTCTTTTATGAGGTTGCACATTTTTAATTCATTTAAAATTGAAACTTTAGCTTTTTATTTTTGTACTTTTTTGTTTTACGCTTTAAATACGTATTCATATTTCAGCTGTTTCAATGTTTTAATTTTTTACTGACGTACTGGTAATTAAAATGGAAAATATTTTACAGAAATAAAATCTTTTTTTCTTTTGTACAAGTTGTCGCATGAGTTTCTCCAATATAGCGGCTAAGCTACAAATTGCTTTTTAAATGAAGTATTATCTAACAATATTAAAGCAGTTCTAATATAAATATATTATAAATATATTTTAAACAATTTTAATAATGAATTTTCTTGGAAATATTGATGTTTTATAACCTAGAAGTATAATTTTAGCGAACCAGAAAGAATTTATTCATGAATTTAATAGTGCAAAGAGTATATTTAATTTTAAGTATTTAAGAATTCAAGTTAAATCACTTTCATGATCACGATGAGCTTGAAAGAACTGCCAGGAAAGTCAGGAAAGAAGCGGACTCATAGATGAGTTCTCATAGCCCGAACTGCGCTGCAAAACCGATCTTGGGCGAATCCTGGGCACTCCTAACACCGCCGGTCATTGGAACTTCGGGAGCTTATATACATTAACTCCTGCTACGCTTGACACGTGACGTGACCTTGCGAGTTTCATATACACGCACTACCCTATATATATATATTAATATAGGCATTTAAGCCAATCTTTTTTCAAGTGTCAATTTCTTTACCTTAATCCTACCTTATAAGGAAAGCTAGTACCTTATTATAGTACTGTATTTCAAGATGAAAAATTGAAAGTAAAAACGGCGAACACAGAAAGTTTTATGATTCAATTTTAAAAATGAATTTAAAATTTTAGGTAATATGGAAAATGTGAATTTCAAAGCGCTGCATTAAAAATGAATTTAATCAACTTTCAACTCCATTTCCTTGATTCGAATATTGATTAATTTTTGGAAAATAATTAAGAGTTTAGTGAAGAGTATGAAAAGAGTCTTCAGTAGTATTAAAAATAATTCAAACCTCCATATGAAAGACAATAAATGTATGTAGACATATTATTACTAATTGATAAAAAAAAAGGAAACAAAATGTAAAAGAAGACATTTATATTGATTATTTGCAGATATACTTATACGTAAAAGAACATATATTTAAAACAATAAATTTATCATACCTTGCAAAATTAATGATTTTTTTGCATCTTTAATAACTTTAAATACCTGCAACGGTTAACATTTCATAGAATAATAGCCAAAGTATATAGCGATATATTTTGTTCCTTACAAATTAATTTATAAATATCACTTGATGTATCAATCAAAATTTTTTAAAAATTCCAAATAAATGGTAGAAAAATGTCTTGTTTCCAAGATCTCGGTTTCTGCATTTCTTATTAAAAATAATGGGTTATTTTATAATTGTATTTATCTTATGATTGGGATTTATTGTGAAAAAAATTCAGAATGAATCTGATTATTAGAAAGTACAGACTACTTTCTTTGTTACTCTTAAGTATATTTAAACAACGATATTGGAACTATCATTAGAATTATTATTTTTATAAATAAGTCTGATTAATACACTACAAGTTCATTATGAATCAGGGAAAGCAGCAATTTCTCTTTCAATCCAAAAAATAAAGGGTTCAATACGAGTGTGTACATTAATATTTAAGCTGGCAATTCCTGCATTACTGATTCCAATAACTTTATATTCTCCTGTTTCGGCATCTTCTTGCATTACTGGACTACCTTGATCACCCTATATAAAAATATTATATTTATATTAAATGGTTTTAAACTTTTGATAAAATTAAATACAATAATTTATTAAACATCCATAATTATAGACCTATTTGTTAATTAAATGCTTTTGCAACATTATTTGAACGTGTAATATTTATAAAAATTGGAACCGACTTTGGAAAGACATTTCTTGTAGTAACGTAAAGTTAAATTTTAAATACCAGAATTATAGAGTGAAAAGTGAGAATTGTAATTTTGATGAAATATTAAGAGTATTTGACAATAGGCGAGACTCATATTTAGATCCTTTATTATTTCTATATTTTTCTTATTCGTAGATGAATTTAACTTGTTTTTTTTATATTAACAATGCAAGTGATACAATTTCAGTTTAAAATAATATCCCGTTGATTCGTCAATCGTTATGACAATTTCATAACCAAAAATTATAAATAAAATTTGTAAAATGCTCTCATTTCCATTCGGTTTGACGAATCTATTAGAAACTTCGTAGTATTCTAAAGTAGATGTGAATAAATGGCATGGTTAACTAAAATTCTCAATAATTTAATGCATAGATATAATATTATGTAGAACAGAATATTTTTTGCTCGATCTGTAAAAATTGACTGCGCCATCCCCTTAAATTCCATCAGTTATTGAAACTCGGTATAGAAAATTTTGAATATATATATTCCTTCTAGGTGGACAGTAATGGTAACATATTGAGTACCTTATACTATTGAGATTTATTTAATTGATCGTCTATTTTATTTAAATTACGATATTCTTCCTTCATATTAAAAAGTAGTAAAATATTGTCTCAATTATTCTGTTTTGTAAGGACTTTATGCTCGCCTCAAATTCAAATGAGACGCGAGTCTAATGAGGAACAGAACTAGCCTTATCCATGCAATGCGAATGGGAGGGTCTCTGTCGTATAAGAGGAGGCTGCTTCCGCGGGAGGAGGCAAAACACCTCGTGGAATTGACTGTCAGACGTGTAGTTAGAGAGCGAGTATATTCAGAGGCAATCGTCCATATTCTCTCGTGTTTATCTGGATTCGAGACGAGAAAAAGAGAGACCGGCGTGAGACGGGCCTGCTAAAGACAGCGGGAAGACTCGGATCGGTTATACTATCAACACTTTACATCACAATATACGCGCATAATATTTGTTAACATGGCGAATTCTTTGCCGCTCAATTACAATTATTTACATATTTAAAATTACGCGAAAATAAATCAGCAATATATACTGCTTAAGGAACATATTATTTAATAATTTTCAAAATAATCAAAGTAGAATATCAAGTACTTCGGAGCCCACTAGAAAATGTAGGCCCAAAAGTCGTAATGATGTACAGACCTGGCATAAAATAATAGAACAGGAATACTGAACGGGAATCTTGAAGCATATCTTGCTGGCAAAGTGAAGACTAGGAACAGCAAGGTATTGCGTCTGATTTCAAAACTTAGTGAATACTGATTGGCACTTTTTTGCACATAGATCGATAAAGAAAATGTATCACTCATTAATTGGTCACTCATAATCTTACTCTTTTAAACATTAATTAATTCTTATATTTAATAATTATTTAAAATATCCAAAAAAAAATTGTCTAAGATGAATTATTATTTCTTATTTGTTTTGCGCAGTATTATATACTTTTAGTATAAATTTTATAAAGTCTTTTTTACAGTAATTAATATTACTGCAATTTTTAGATGTCAATGTTTTTATTTTTGAATTTTCAGCCCTTTACTCTTTTTGGAAGCGCATCAAATTTATCTTTCGAAATTTAAAGCATTTACATTCAAACTATGTACATAATACATAGTGTGCTCATGTAAATGGCAAAATATCGGAAATTTTTCTTAAAAATTGATAATATGATTCAGACATTCTAGAAAATCTGTGTGAAATTTGACATTGTTGAATCAAATAGTTTTGAAGATATGGGTAATAACTCTTTCACGCGTTTGGAATTAAAAATATTGATCTAATAACTGACAGAATTACAGAAGGATTTACCCATTTATATTCAAGTTTATCGCTTTCTGCAACTTTTATGCTTTACGCAAACAGCAATGAATAAAAACAATTAATATTGTAAGTATCCTTTGTAAATATGTGCTGATCCATAGCTTTTTTTTTTAGAAATACAGGTGTGGCTGCTACGATGATAATATGACTTATATACATAAACCATATTATATACATATACATTAACCAAACTAATAAATATTTTTATCAGTCTTAAAGTTTTTTGACCAAATTAATATAATTATAATAACAATCGAAGTGCCCTTATTTATAATCGCCCACGTTAAATCTGTAATAGAAAACCTAAAATATTCCAATTAAAGTTAATTTTTTAGTAAATGACAATATAATTGTCTCCTTCATCTATAGTTTTCTCCATTTGAAAAAACTACGTTTTAAGTGGTTTGGATACACTTCAGAGATCTTTTAGTGATGGTAGTCAGGGTGTCCTTTATTAATAAATTTAAATTTCATTTGAATCTTTTGAGTGTTATATTTCATATTTCAGGGGGGTGATTATATTGATTGATTAAGAAGACTGTAAAGTCGATAAAAATATTTATTAGTTTCATTAATATTAGTCGACGTAACTAAAGTTATGAATTTTAATATAGAGGTTAATTTTTTAAACTATAGATGACTTTATGCCATACTTACATAACATATGCCCTTTGGATTCAGCCTAAACGTACCAGTACAGAAATTAAATACGTTAAAATTATCGCTGGAATAGAAATGTCCATGCTTAACCAATTTGTCTATAGCTCTATGACAGTCAGTTTCCGGTATCACATCTTCTTCTATAATCTGTGCAACATCGGTTATCTCTTCATTTTCTGCTTGCTCAATTGTTGTAGCTCCCCATCCAACAATAACTACTCGCCCTGAGGGATGATCAGAATTTCTTGAAAATGGAAACATTTTCACGTGTTCTCCGAATATGAATGGCTCACGTACTTTAAGTAAGCCTAAATCTATAGATTCCGAAAATCTGAAAAGTTTGTAATGGGTAATAAATATTTATACTTTCAAAATTTTCTCGAAATACTATAATATAAACACCTCCCTCCCCACATAGCACGCATGCGCATATATAACACATATATTACATATTCTTGAATTTAATTAAAAAATTATGTAAGTCACAATAAATTCTATATTTAATACTTAGATTTTTTTGATATGCTAATTCTTTAAGAAGAAATCAAAATTACTATTTCTAACTCCTACTATGTCACAATGTTTATGCTCATTGTGTCCGATTTCTGATGCCTAATAATTTCCGATGTATAATAATGAAAAGTTAAAAATTAAAATTAAAAAGTAAAAAAATAGTAACAACGTTTATTATCAGTATTATGTAATTCTATGTAATTATCTTACTAATTCTGGATAAACAATATTTTTTATTATAACAAAAGCGAGTCGAATTGGAAACAGTAAGAGTTTGAACTCAGACAGTATCTAATCGATATCTATGTAAGCATTGTAATACGTGTCAAATCAAGAGTTCTATTGCTTAATACACAATACACATTTATGCACAATACACATTTTGTCTTCGCCTTGAATTTTCTTTTGAATGCTGAAATTTATGACATTAACATCGTCGTTCGGACCTGCTAATACAGTATGTGTGCTAAGTTGTGACGATTTTTACAATTCACCATGACATTTAAAAAAACCTTTTGAATCACTCCGTCTTTGGTTGATACCATATTACAAAAGTCTGTTGGTAAAGCGATGTAATGCGTAGATCGATTGATTGCTTAACTTCTATTGCCAATGTCTGGTAAAACATCAGACAGATGCATCATTCTGTAGATGGACACGGATATTGGTTTCTAAGATTAATTACTTTACGTGCATATTACTTTACGCCCCGGAGCAGATGATTTGAAAGATGCATGAAGTTCATCACGTTTGCCGACAATTGGCAGACAATAAAATTTGTGCATTACCCAAGACTTGTCTATTTCCTGTCAAATGTTTCAGTGTGCGATCAAGGGCTACTAATGCTTGTTGTCAGCCATTCTACATTCATGCCATCAAATCAAAGGTCCTGAGAACTTTTCCCATTCCCGAAGTTTTGCTGACATTGCACGTTGGCATCTCAGTGCTTTGCAAATTTAATGACAATTCCATAGCTGAATGCGCAATTCAACCACCTTCGAAATGAGATCGTCATTTTCATATCGGTTTGGTGCACACATACTCAACTGCACCAGTAATTTGTTGATATTTAAGGAATGTACCACATTGTACATATATATTGTGAATTAAATATCTGGGCCCATGACTAATAAACGACGCAAGATATATTCACTTATATAATTTTTATGCTTTTCTCGTAGATGATTGGGATTCGATGGGAAACAGGTGATCAGCAAAATTGTAAATAATATACGTATTTTCTATATTAGATGAGTAACTGATGCATTAGCAAGTACGATATCACAATCTCTATCATTTTCAGAAAGATTTAATTTTTAGCAAGCTTCTCAATAGATTACATTACATTACTCAACCATTCACTGCTCTTATATCTTGAAAAGATTTCGATCTACATACCTTAACTAAAATGAATAAAATAATTAAGAAATAAAACAATAAAGAAGAATTTGAAAAAAATAGAGTACATAGTTAAATTTGAAAGGTGATCGATATAGTAGTTCGGTATCTATAAAGGACATACATGCATACATACATACGCACAGGTATATAATGAAAGAAAAACTGACTACCCCATTTCCCAAAGAATTGTTTTCTGCATCTGCAACGTTCAACGTTTCGATTCATTTTGGCTCCTCTTCAGGGACTCTTTCAGTTTCAGAGTCAGTTCAGGAATCACTACAGACATCTCTTTATATTAAAAGCGATAAAAATATTTATTAGGTTGATTTATATTAGTTGTCGAAAATAGAATTATTCACTACCTTATCCATTGGGAAGGTCTAGAAGGAAGTTTCAAAATTAATTTATAAACGCTATTTTATACTTTTTAAGTCAAGTGAAACAATTCTTTAAGATCATAATTTTAATGCAGGATTTATATGTTAAGTATAATGTTAGTGCTCTTTACGAACGCACACATAAATTAATAAAATAATAAATGCAACAAATACGTTATAACTTACGGAGTGTCGTCAGTATCCTCGTATTTACGAGCAAGCTCAACAGCTCGCCTTTGCATAGACTCTACCACTTGAGTCTGATTCCATTGACCTGCAATCACTCTTACATACGGTAGTAATCTACCATAACGTATTGCAAAAACAGACTCTGCATTCACAACAACCCATCTTGCATTATATATGACACCGGTGCAGAAGACAAACTCCGCTCCCATGTTTGATCTTTTCAATCCATAGACTCTTACCACATTTAGAAAAGAGTCACGCGGAACATTGCGACCGCCGATGATTCGCTTTACGACATCTGTATCAATACAAATTAAAATTAAAAATTGTACTTATCTCGACTGTTCTGATTTAAATTAATAAATATTTTTATCGGTCTTACAGTCTTTATAATATAATATATTAGTTAAAGTAATGACAGTCAGACTGACCTTGTTTATGTTCACCCCTGTAGAATCTGAAATAAAACGTATTACTAAAATAAATTATATTAAAAATTAAAACTAAAAATAAAATAAAATTAATAATAAAATAAAAATAAGAATAAAGTTTGACTGTCATTGCTTTAACTAATATATTATATTATAAAGACTGTAAGACCGATAAAAATATTTATTAATTTAATACGAATTAAATCAGGAACTGAAATGGACTGAGGGAATTTTTCAATAAAAATCACATTAAAATTCACTATAATCATGGAGTATCGCAATTTTTTAGATAATTTCATAACTATGTTCTTGCAATTTAAATTTAAATGCAAGAAAATTTATTTAACGTTCTGTAACAATTAAATTATATTTTTCACTTTTTACTAGATTTTTTCAAATTATATCTTATATTTCATCAAAATAAAAAATGTCTCTATAAACTATATATATCGTCATAATAATGTTTTACGCACAGGTGATTCAGTATGTTACCATAATTTTTATAAAATCAACGAAGAAGCATACACAAACATGGATAGAAGTACAAAGCTCGCATATAAAGTTTCTCTACCCCGAGGCTGACTTGCTACTTCGACATATAAATTACACAACAGTCTCGAACCGTGATGATCATAGTTTTTCCCTCGCTACCAGTTCTTGTTTCACCATTTCACGTACCGACGAGAATTAAAGTTTTTTACTTACTGCACTTCAGCAACGAATATATCAGAAATATTGAAGTATTTTTACAGACGAATTGCAGTTTTTACTCACTGTACTTCAGTAAGTTACGTAGTAAGTATATATTCGTTGCTGAAGTGCAGTAAGTAAAAAACTGCAATTCTCGTCTGTACGTGGGCGATAAAACAGGGACTGATAATGAGCGAAAAAACTATTATCATTGAAGTTCAAAACGATTCACTATTTGTAAGCCGGGGTAGTAACTTAGCCTCCGTGTAGTCAAACTTTTTATATCGGGTTTGTGTTTCTATCCATGTCTATCTTCGTTGATAATATATAGTGCGCGTTTAGCAATAATTGACAGGAACATAGGAGATTCAACGTTTACTACCGTATTTATAAACGTAATTATTTATGGAATTAAAATCTTAGTTCATTTTAAGTTTGCACGTCTAAATACATGCATTCAACAAATAGATGAACTAAAATTATTACTCGAAATAAAATTAAATTATATTAAAAATGAAACATAATAAAAATAACCAAATAATAAAAATAAACTATATTATATGTTAGCAAAGGACAACGTGAATGCCCCTACCACCTTAAATTTCAATTCGAAATTCGTCCAACTTTTCGAACCGCTACCGTTAAAATATAGTAAAATGTTATCTTATTTTTATATAGAAAAATTACATAAAAATATTAAAATTTAAATATTAAAAACACTACTCGAATAATTGACTAAATTATTAGTTGATTTTTCATGTTCTATTATATAACGAAATTAAAAATCGGATCATAGAAAAAGTCAGCAGAGAGCGAAATAATATATATATTGTATTGTATTGTAGATTTTTGCATTCAATTCATCAAATCATAATTATTTGAAAAAGAAATGAAATCTAAAAAAGAACTTATAACAAATGTAAAATAGTTAGGTAAGTTTCATGTAATTTATAAGGATGCATATGAAATATACTTAGCTATTTGCTTTAATGGTTCATTGATGTAAGACATTGTTGCGTTGTATAATTTATTTGTTGTTAACCTATATCGGAAGATTTTAGAAAAATATTATCTCTAAATATTATTCTGGTATATGACCGTTTTTCTTGTTTTGCTATGAAATGTTTTATAATATATTTACATATATGATTATGTTTTTATTTTTTATATGTATAAGTTCTTAATATTAAGCTTTAAATTTAAATTTAAGGTGGTCGGGGCAGTCAGGTTGTCCTTTGTTAACATAGAATATAGTTTAGTTTTATTATTTTTTAATCTAATTTAATTTTAATTTTTAGTAGTTCTATATCAGATTCTTCGGAGGTGATTCGAAACAAGGACAATCTGCCTATCATTATATTAGTATAATATATCTTGCATACCGATAAACATATTTATTAATTCATTTCCTATTTCATTATAATTTCCATAAACTATTTAATTCGATATCTGTTTCACTGTTTTGATATTAAGTTGAAATATTTTTATAGTTACTAATTTTTTTTTTTCTTCTAACAACCGCAAGTTTTTTACATCTTAAGTACTTATTTCAATATTTGATTTGTTCGCCTTTGAGAATATGTTTATGATGTTTAATAATAATAATAATATATATATGTGAAGGAACTGCTGCCGGCAGGAAAGGAGACTCGAAATTCATTGATTTATAATAATTAAAATAAAGATTACTTTCGTTCGACATTGATAAATCCGAGGAAGTAGAAAAAAAACAGATGAAATAATATATTTCGGCAAACTCTTGGCAGTGGATTTTTTAGTTTGTGAGAAAATTTTCCAGAAGTTCAAGTAAATATTACAATTAATAACAGTGATTATTTTACACCTCAAAAATTTCCAAATCATATTGAAACCATAGTGTTTCGGCTGTCGTGATAGAAAATGATTATGATAAATAAATGATCAAAAAATTATGATAATAGAAAGATATTGACAATAATTATAGAAGGTTTAGTAAAATTTAAATATATTTGTAAATGAGGAAAGCTTAAGGAAGCAATTGTAATAGAGAAAGAAAATATAAAAATGTTTGTATTTACTTATTTATCTTTTGACGTATATGATAGTCCTTTTACAAAATATGTAAAACTTAGGCAATGCGATCGAGCTCCCATTTGTTTACCAGAACATTTGTAAGATATTCTTAATGATTCTGAAGTATTAGACGATGGAAATACAGAACAATGATCTGAAAGAATTTTGAAGAGAACAAGAAGAAGCGAGAGGGTAAGAAAGAAAGTTAAAATGAATAGAAAGTTAAAATGCACAGCTGTATAATTCTAAACTGGATCGTGTCAGATACAAAGATGTATTATAACACAAAGACAAACATTAAACACCGTTTTGAATAATACATAAACACAGAGTTTTTAAAAATAATTTATAATGAGAAAAAAAGACATAAATTATATTGACGCCAAAAGTGGAAAAACTATCAGAACTTATGCTAGGCTACTTAGTAAATTAAGTTGGGCTGCTTACGTGTGTTTACGATAGCCAAAAAGCAGATCAATACGAGCAACTGCAAATTCATTTTAATAATAGATTCCATATGTTATGTAAAACCTAATTTATAGAAGAATGATACTGATAAGAAAGTCTCAGTTTTGATAAGAAAATATTACGTGGATATTATTTCCATTTGAATAGATCACATGCTACCTTCGACATTTATAAAATATTATGGAATAATTAGAGAGATTTATGTTATTATTGCATTAGTGAAACATTAAAACAGATTTATTCAACTACTTTCAAATCAAATTAATTCAACTTTTCAAATATTTTCTTAAATGTTTTATTATGATTTATTATATTAATTATATATATTTCTTATATATATATATATATATATATATATATATATATATATATATATATTATATACCATGTTATATATTTTGTATGTACCTGCATCCCCGTCTCGGCTTCGCCCCACATAATAATTTAATCGATTTATTAATCAATTCAATAATATCTATGTAAAAATGCTCTATGTATAAATCTAAATTGCTATAGATAATTTATCGATCGCCGTTTCCGTATAAAAAGGTGCTATCTGAGGGTTCGCATCAAAAAGGCTCTATTACGCAGACCATTTTTTGTTTGCTTCAATTTCAATTGACACCACTAATCGAAGTTTCGCGGTAATTCGTTTAAAATACGAAAATATACATCTTACATACGGCTTCTACGTGAAAATATTGTAATATACATCTTACACACGACTTTTACGGGTAGTTTCGTATTTGGTCGGTAGGATACGATGTCCAGTTGCCTCGAGAGGACTTTCACGAATAGCAACAACAAGAAGATCTATTTCATAGGCAGAGCTATATGTATAATTTGATCTGCGGATTGGCCATAATCGAAACAAGCATTGATTATATTCCATGCTTTTTTATGCATACACCAGCACGGCGAGCATCGAAAGTAAGTATGAAAAATACGAAAGCATGGGAAAATAACCACACCATGATGAGCTTTCTCGCTGTGGAAAATAGTAGAAAAATGTAGAAAAACATTCCTTCGTCGGAAAAAAAATCTTGCTGTGCCACATACTATTTTCCCATACGAGGGCGTTTCATCTTCTTCAAAGTACATCAAAAATTGAATGATAAACGCACAAAATGAAAACATGTCAAATTTTTCCCCGTATTAGTTATTCCTTGGGTATTCCTTGTATAGAAAGAGCAGATATAATATTTCAAGGTCCAGACCATGCGTGCCCTGGAATAAATTACCCCATTCTAGAATGTAATCTGTTGGACTTGCAAAAATATAACCTTATCATATTTCTCTAACGGTTCTTTCTGCAATTTATTTCAATCTTGTGTCATGAAATTAAATGATTGCCTGCAAATTTGAAATTGATAGAGTATGATGATAGAGATGTAGGACCGGGATGTGGGAGGGGAGTACACGGGGTGAAGCTCCCGTCGGGTGATGAAAGACGGAGCCCCGCTCCTGTAAAAAGAAATAAGAATAATTAAGTGAAGATTAGAAGTTTATTCATAATGCAATCTTAACATAAAATCTAAAATAAATTACAATCTTAAAATAAAGTATAAACAATAGAATTAAAAATGAAAATTAATTTTTAAAAAATGACACAGATAATTTTTAATACTTAAAAAATATTATAATAATTTCCATAAAAAATTTCACATAGATTTATAAATTTATTTTATTTTATTTTCCAATCTCGAATATCTAACTTAAAGTGTAAAACAAAGTTCGAGCTCACGGTCGAGTGGCAAATTAAGCCCAAACATCGTAAATACTAGATGTTGCGGAAGCACGGGAAACCGAGGATTACACCCGCCTACACAATTTCGTTCATTCGCTTTTCCTCCAAAGAGAAGAAAAATAGTATTTTTCTCCTTCCAGGCAGCTGTAGAATATCGTATTTTGCGCTTTGAGCATGGGTAAAAAACAATCGATGCTCGCTTCTTCTTTCTTTCATAGTCCGCGAGAATCGCCACCTGCATTTTCTGATTCCATCCTCTCGACCGAAAATTGAAATCCTACGTTTCTGATCGATTATGAAATATTAGCTAATATTTCGAAAACTCAAAATAATTCACTCAAATTTTGATTTTATTTAATGTGACACTTAACCATTTGCATATATGCAGGAAGGAAAGGATTGCAGGGCACTTACATATATATATATATATATATACGGAATAAGTAAGGGAAAGGTTGATCATTAAAATCAAATTCTATTATCGAGACAAATCTTCACAACTTGTCTATATACTAAACTTGCTTACAGTATACTTAAACTAAAGCGTCTACTTACAGTGATTGCGAGCTCGCGGTCGCACAATTATGTTACAATTAAGAAACGCCGCACTGTCGCACCACACATGGACGATGGGAACGGGGAGAAATGTACAGAATAGTACGCAGGAGGCCCATTTTTCGCTCCGAACTACCAAGGCTTTGTCCTCAAAGACGCACGCTCTTCACATACACATACACTCATCAATTCTTTACATCTATCAAATCTATACACTAATCAAATCTATACGCAAAACTATACACCATCTATACGCTATACCGATAATAAAATATGAAAATACAACTGCACTACGATTATTTACTACATGAAAACTAAGATACGCGAGATCTATACTTTACCCTGATCGGTATCGAACTGAACTCCCGAAAATCGTCCTCCGACATCAGTCCCTTCCATTTATTTCCTTTGCGACGAATTCAAATTTTGTATTCATCATAAATATATTTTAATTATTAATTATGTTTCACCAAGTGTAAAGTAATCAATTAATTTAATATTCGAAGATCAGTAAATGACTCTGATCAAACCTTATCATTTTTGATAACTCATAAGCGCGCTGAATACAAGAACTTTATTA
Organism: Sycobia sp. Sy_11; assembly: GCA_018907035.1. NCBI lineage: Eukaryota > Metazoa > Arthropoda > Insecta > Hymenoptera > Epichrysomallidae > Sycobia > Sycobia sp. Sy_11. Next base: position 1,595,093 of record JACCIC010000049.1, on the reverse strand, counting down.
TGCCGAGTTAGATTGTCTTTCCATCAGGAGCAAAAATTCAAATTATTTAAGGTATATTGCATGATTTTGTAATTCTTTTTAACGTAAAAAAACAATAAAAAATCAAAAGAATATCTTTTTTACATTGTTCTCAACAAATCACTGGATTGTTCTATAATTTTATATCAAATTAGAAATTAACAGTGTAAAATAGATAGAGTTATACTTGTTACGATTTATTGTATTTTATTCATGTAATAAAATGAATTAATAAGATTGGATTTATTAAAAAATTTATTATATATACATTAATTTGATTAATAAAGTAAAAGATTATCATAGATCAGGAAAGCTAGCAATTTCGCTTTCAATCCACTGTACAAAGGGCGCAATAAGCGTGTGCACTGCCAGATTTATATGAGGATTTCCTGCGCTATTGATTCCAATAACTTGATATTGATCTGGTGTAACATCTTCTTGCATTACTGGACTGCCCTCGTCACCCTATAATAAAATATAAAATTTATATCAAATGTCTGAATAGCCTAAATATTTCGCAAGAAATACATTCTAATTCGAAATACTAAGTAAAAATATTTAGATAATCATAATCACACAGAAGTTTACAATAAAATCTTAAACTTCTTAGAATTTCACATTGATGCAACCATGGATTCTTGAAATATTGGGTACAACATTTGTTGTTTTATCAAATGTTCACAAACAATTTAACTTATTATGACAACGGCAATTCATAGAACTTTTAATAAATGTAAAATAGTTAGACGTCTTTTATTTTTTTTGTCATATTAAGAATATTAATAACTATACATCTAACAAAAAATATATTATATAAAGCAATTACAACTTCAAGCAGAGGACCATTACAACAATACGCTAAGTTCGTTTTATATTAGGAGGCGAACATAGTTTACGACCTTTTTAACGAAAAAAGGACATTTATGATGGAAAATGGATACACGTTAACTTAATCAAAATATTTCTCGTCATTTTCTATTACTTTTTTCCATCTTTCTGACAATATGGCGATACCGCGACGAATCATCTATAAATTCTCGCACTTCTTGAACATGTCAGAAGTGCGTATCAACGAAGCCGTGATGCATCGATCTGAATAGGCGATAGTTTCAGTATCTCGGACACTAAATTCGGCATCAAATTTATTTACTTGTTGCATAATATTTTTGATGCTTCCACAGAATTATTTATTTCAGTCTTAGCAAACGTCAATTACGACAAAACAAGTTTAATAAACCCTGTTACACTATAGCTTCTTTTTAAGCAAATCAAAATTAAGATCTTGTGCTCTAAAGACAGTCTGAGACATAAGAAATGAGAATAAACGAGATACAATGTAAGACTGTATGAACAATGTTTTATTTTTATATACGTATATATTAAACCTTTAAATTACAACATAATTGATAGAATACTTACATGAGAAATACCCCGTAACTGTTGCATGTATGTACCAGTACAAAAGTTAAATGTGTTAAAGTTATGTTGCGAAAAAAAGATTCTTCTTCGAAGCATATCTTTTATAGCTTCTTTGCATTCGCATTCGAATATCACATCTTCCTCTATGACCTGCACAATATCTGTTAATCGCCGATATTCAACTTGCTGGCGTGTTGCAGATCCCCATCCCACTATTATTACACGCCCTGAAGGATATTTAGAATTTTTTGAAAAGGGAAAAGCTGCTACGTATGGTCCAAATATGAATGGATCAGATACTTTAAGTAAGCCTAAATCAATAGATTTACCAAATCTGAAAAGTATGCATATATATACTTAATATACATTTACATTTTTATTTAAGCATATTAATGTATAATTTCAGTAATATGTATTTAATAATATTTATTTTCAATATCTGTTAAGGAAATTTTATAAAACACTGTGATACTGTGTATATATAATATATGGTACTGTGTCGACAACGTTTGACAGCTGATAACATTTTTTAACGTCAGTAATCCTTATCCAGGAATGCGCGGAGCGAATTGCGAGTTAGTTTACTATCATTAATCGCATCTAACGTTATATTTATACCGTTTGTTAATCCGTTAATATATTTAATAAAATCTAAAAGAAATTTAAGGCAATATGCTGGATCCTTTAGTTTCATGTAGTAACAAATCAAATGTAAAAAATATCATAAATATGGTACAATATATAGTGATCTAATAAAAAATTCCATCTTAAGATTGACTTAATCAATATTTACAATCAACATTAACTTCTTTATACGAAAGAAAACTCGCGATGGATTGACTTAACAAACAGATTATTAATGCTTAATATTGAAGTTTTAAAAAATATTATTCTGAATTACTGATTGAATATTTTGGAAATATTCAATGCTTAAATTTTCAGTCAAGAGCGACAAAAATAATCTACTTTAAATATTAGGAAAGGATTTAAATTTATAATGTTTATTGTTAAAAAATGTTTCATTCGAAATTTCAGAAGTAATTGAAAATTTCCATTCTTATTTATTGATTGATTTCTTATTTTCTATTTTTCAAGATCTAGAAAATAATATATAAATCAAAAGGTTGGAATTTGTAGTCTTAATTAGAAAGAAAATTATTTTGTTTGATTTTTGACAAACTTACAGCGTTACAGAAATGTTACATAAAGTTGAAACTGATTTAGTGATGCCATATGTTTTTCGTATTTTTAGAGTATTATTTTTGTACATATGTATGTTGTACACACGTATTTATACATTAAATAACATAAATTTTTTTATCATATTATTTTTTAATATTGATATAATAGGCAAGTAGAAAACAATTAATATGCAAAATTTTGCTTGTTTTTGATATAAAAATGTGGAATGTTCAAGCAAATAAAGGCTTCATATGATCAAATTGTACTGAAAATACAGCGAACCCGATTAAAGTACCATATGCATATGCAGAGTATGAGGAGACACAGTATTATTGTGTCTCCAAAAAGGGGATTTGAAAAATGATCAAAACCATAAGAGTTCAAAACTTATAAAGAAAAAATATGAATATTATCAAGAGGAGTCAAGAAGCTTGCAGAAAAAAAACGTATAAAGTACAAGTAGAAAAAAATGGACACCATGAGGTCTAGAAGGGAAGAGAAAGCAGAATTTCATTTATTATGTTTTAGTTATGGGAGAAAAATAATGCATGATTCAAATAGTTGAATCTTGGCAATATATTTAATTCAAAACATCCACTGCGCCTATATCATGAATAAATAAAAGATATTTAATATTGTGATTTATATCAGTCGACGGAAGTAGAACTATTGATTTTTGATACACAAATTAATAATAAATCTAGCACGTAATAACTTACTGAGTTTTGTCAGTGTCTTCGTATTTACGAGCAATCTTAACAGCCCGTCTCTGCATAAATTCTTCTGTTTGAGTATGATTCCATTGCCCTGCAATTACTCTCATGTACGGTAGCAATTCTGCACTACGTAATCCAAAAATACTATTTCCGTTAACTGTAACCCATTTTTCATTATAGAGGACACCGGTACAGAAGATGAAGTTGACTCCCGTATCTGTCCTTTTTAATCCAAAGACTCTTACCACATTTGGAAAAGAGCCATGCAGAACATTGTGACCACTGATGATTCGCTTCTGAAAATCTGTATCAATAGAAATTATATTAAACACTGAAATATATAGTTTGAGCCTTGAAGTAATGAGATACTATATGAAATATGACAAATTTTTTATGAATAATAGCAAGAAAAAAAGGTTATACGTCATTACTTAAAATGTTTAGGAACATAATATCTGATCACTTAAACTAATCAATTTTGCAAATTACGAATAGTAAGTAAATCTAGACATTTTTGAACGTAGGCTTTTATGAATTTTTTTTAAGAATAAATATTCCTTTTGAATTATTGTTCTAATATTATTTTGATTATACCGATACATGATTCGTAACAGTAGCGCTCTTACCGTCTTTGCCTTATTCAAGGTTACTTTCTTATTGACATTGATATTGCATTTACGTAAGGCTAAAATTAGCTCAAAGGTCCAAACATCTTATGTTGAATCTTAGTCACGAAGATAAAGCTTTCTGCATTGACTGTTAGATAATTTAATTAATTGCAGAGAGAGGGAGAGAAAGAGAAGAGAGAGAGAGAGAGAGAGAGAGAGAGAGAGAGAGAGAAAGAGAGAGAGAGGGAGAGTTATTTGTAATAAAATGAATGGATTTAGTCAGTATTCGAGATCCTTTGGTATTATTATCGTATTTATTCATTATTATGCACATGCATGCTTGACGACCAATTTAATCAATATTACCGTCAAAGAGTTAGAGTGGTTATCACAAGGTTCCGACGAAATCATTCCGTACTCTTGCAAGTGGTAAAATGGTAATGAAATAGACGATTAGCTAATAGAGTAAATGATTTATATTTCATTCAACGCAGCATTGTAATGTGAGTTCTCTTGATGAATTGGACATTAAGATACGATGTAATATAATATTGTAATACAGATCACTATGCATATTTATATATTAATGATTATTAATATATTGAAGCTTATTAATGAGTCCAATGTATAAATATAGATACGTATAAGTAATTAATATAAAAGTTAAAACTGGCGTGTGGTTCTACTGACTGAATATCTTCAAGAAAAAAAAATTATTTTTGAACGTGAACAGTAACTCTCTGTAGAATTCGCAGATTTACACTTTTAAATTAGTAACAGTAGATGATTTGTTTAAAAATCCTTATGCTGATAGATCGATAGTGTAAATTCGCTGCTGATATTTTAAAGGGTGAATTCTGAGGGGAATTCGTTGGTCAACTATATATTTTTCTCAATGTATAGATCAGTTTTTTTGTGTTACATAGTTGGAAGTGTTTCGAAGAGATAAAACATTTATATGGTTAAACAATATCACAACGTTTCTTCTTTAAATTCATCTATATACACAGATTTGCAACGAAGTGATAAACACAAGAAATTGGTACATACAGAATAAGTATATAAAAACACGTTTCTCAGACTCAATTAAAAAATATTAGATTTCAATATGAGTTTGAATCATTATTTTCTCGAATCCAAGTGAAGGAATTTTATCTGATGATGTAAAAGTCAACTTAAATATTGGTAATGGACTTTAGTATACATTATATAAATCAAAAAAATCATCTGAGGTTGCACTGATGTAAAATTATGATCCATAGAGCGCTGAAATTTTGAAGAAATATTGCAAGATCTTGTCAAAAATATCGTTGAATCATTGCATATCTTAGACAAAAATATTACTCGTCCATATTATTGCTATAATGTTACAATAATATCATATCAATGTATTTTACAATATTAACAAAATATTACATTAATTTGATGATATGTAGCTACCACATAGATGAAAAAGTAAACAATTCTAGGTATAATAGTAAAAAGAGACTCAAAATTATTATATAAGATAATGAAAATCTATTGAAAATGAAATATTCTAAAGAATAATTGAAAAAGTAATATGTAAAAATTGAAAATAAATAATTGTTTATTTATTTATTTTTGTTTTAACCAATTAAAAAATCCTTAAATATTTTTTTATGAGTTATCCAATAAAGACATGAAGAAAAAAATTCAGATTTCAGTTATGAGACACTCATACTTTATACTATTTTAGTCTGCTGCAAGCAAGAGGAAATCGAAAAGTAATGTACAATAAGAATAAATAGATTAACAAATTGTAATGATGCCAAACGCGTTAATAAGGCTATGAGAAATTAATATAAATTCCGAATTAAAGAAAAATTTATGATTTATGTACTCTACCTGCGTGTACTGCAGCCAAAAAGAAAAACATAGACAATTGTAACTTCATTTTAATAATCGATACCATATTTTAATTGACACTTAATTTATATACGAATAAAATTGATAAGAAAAATTAGAGCTATAATAAGAATAGATTACATAGTTATCACTTCCGTTTTCGCAGAAAAAAATTCTATATTCGACACTTTATTAGCTAATTTGATGAGTCGAAAATTTTTTATGAGTCTGATGTGTACTTCTTTTCGAAAAAATTTAAACAGGATACCATTGGTTAATCTTTCAGGTAAATTGAATTGGGTTCAAATATCTCAAATAATTTCAGATTAATTACTGGACAATAATAGTCGTTTTAAGATATTTCATAAAATGTTTTGTTATCATCAATAGTAATTTCTATTTCAGATTCTCTGAGGGTGATTATAAACAAGGACAGTCTGACTGACAGTCATTATATTAGTATAATATATGATAGTGTAAAGACTGTAATACTGACCAAAGTATTTATCAATTTGTTATCATCCTTTGATTGACAATGATTTCTCATCCAAATTATTTAAAATCTTTTTAAAACATTGATTCGTGTAAAAAAATACACAATTAAAATGTCTTTAAATAAATTATAGTATTAGTATTCAGCATAGTTTTAAATTTTTGTAACAGAAAGGATTGTATGAATGATATTTTAATTAAAAAAATTTCAAAACAGAAACGATGTTTTAATGCCATATGAAATTGTTTTAGATATGGAATAAAACTAATTTAGTTTATTGAAAATTTTATTAATATTTTATTAATACTTCTGCAGAAAAGGAAGGCAATACTATATTTTTTTAAATATTGCGATCGTCTTGAGAAATCCTAAGAATTGCTATCTTATTTTGCATCTTGTTTGCTGGATAAAAGTTGACTCTGTCTTGTTTTGTATTGTCTTGAAAAATAATTGCATATTCTATGAAATTACATTTATAATGTTATGATACGTACATAATAATTTAATAAAAAAAATCATATAATATTAATATTAAATTATAACATAATATAATAATATAATTTATGTATTAATAATTTGAAAGTACAATAATAAATCGACAAATATTTGCCAAATAGCTATTAAATAAATAAGTTTAAAGAAAATGTACCTGACATGTCATAAACCTAATTCTTTTATTAATTCTTTATGTTACTTACAATTTATTATTTCATATCGGCTTATTCAAACAATAGTGATTTGACATAAGATCACTAAGCAATGACGATAAGTATTGAATTCGTTAATTATAAAACTAATACGAATAATTTATTATTAAAAGAGGATAGATCTTCTATAACAACAACGATTCTATTATATGAATTACATACCATATATTCAAGATATGCGTATGGTATGTAACTCATAATTTTTTTTTTTGACAAATGTTCATTAAAAAGTTAAGCATTTCGTAGATTGTTTAATTTTTGGGCAGAGTGACCAATTCATACCAATTATTATTAAAGTATGTAGATTTGATAATAAGGTTGATTATGAAATAGAAAAACAACTAAGTCTAAAACAAACATTAGGTTATAACTACAGATATTGCTACGTTTGAGGGTGTCACCGGAGTTCAGGCGTCCCTTCATGTAATTTTCCCAATTCACTTTTTGATTCATTAGCTAATTTTCCTAAATTCCGAGGCTCGCATATACTTTATGTTTGCTCTCTCACAAACGTATTCTCTCTCTCTCTCTCTCTCTCTCTCTCTCTCTCTCTCTCTCTCTCTTTCTCTTTCACTCCTCTGCAGAGGTGAATCTAGCAAATGTGCTACATGTCGCCTCTGCATTGTATATTATCACTTTTTTACTGGCTCACATTTACTTAGAATGTGAAATACAGAAGAGGCAGACTAGCTGGCTCTCACTTTCGGAGCATAAAATATCACGGCTAACTCTTTGGAGTTTTATTGTCTGTTTAAGGTTATAAGACGAGCCTGTGTATTTATCTGCTTTCATACTGATTATCAATAAGACTTTTTTGACCGCTTTCTGTAACTAGCATTTTCAGCTACTAGCTTATGGGAATTGCTATTGTTGAAAATTCATTGGCCAATCTGTACTATCAAGACTTCGAAATATAAGCATACTACGACACTGTGGATGTTCCAAATTTCCAATCTATGACTGGTGATCAGCCGTTATCGTCATAGCAGGATTGATGAACAGATGGCTGGTTCAGAATCTTCATTACGACAAGATTATTCAATTGAATTTCTCACTGGTTCGGACGAAAATTATGATAATTTTCGAAATTACTTAATTTATAAGATTATTATAGATTTCTTTTTTTTTTACTTATCGCATATCCATTATTCAATAGCTTATTGTTTTTGTAGTAACCCTTTCTATCGTTTTAACATAATAAAGTTATATAATAATTACTTGAAATAAGACTTTAAAATTGACATAGCTACAAATAATTTTCATTCAATGGCGTGAAACAACATATATTATTACTACTAGAGATTAATTAATATTTTGATTGGGTATGATAAACAATCGATTTTTGGTTCAAAAAAAAGAATCTCGCACTCGAGTCCTGAGGTAGTGATCGAAGTGGAGTAGGTGGTTCATGATGATGTTGAAAATGACCATAGGAAGCAGCTCTTCCTACCTAATTCCTCTTCTAATCCTCAGAGATACAGAATTCCATCCATCACCGAATAGTATTATCGAACTTCAAACATACAGTATTACTCCTTGAAGTATGTAAGTATCTCGGATGATAGGTCAGCTGCTGATTTGGATGCAGGTAGCAGGGCAGAGTGTTCGACGTGGTCGACGGCTTTAGCGATGTATGTGAGGTACACTGCCGCGTACACTGTGGCGACGTACACTGACGGCTAACTAGTCAAGTGACTTCTCCAAATAGCGTATAAGAGCATGATATTGTTCCTGCAATTGTCCAATCCTTGTCTGAAGGCACATCAGTGATGGTCAAGTTTTTTATAATAGAATCAAACAAGTTACACTAAAAAATGTAATAGATGTAAGATTTTAGTGGATAAATTATGGCGACCTGTATGAGACTAGGGATTTCGACTGGTGCTGATAACGTCACCTAATTTGGGGGGATTTGATCGCCACGTATTTCAACCAAAACATCATTTGTTTCAGTGAAAATGGCAATTTTGATTAGCAAAATAATGCAACGCACTCAAAAGATAGACTGGGTGCCTTACAGAAAGTTAGTTGAAAATCAAAATACATTTTTTATAGTTATAACAGTTAATTTATTAAAAAAAATTACTGAGAGTGTGGGAGAGAGAGATTTATTAATCATAATTTTATTACCTTATATTTATTTTAATAATATTTTATGATACGTTCAATATTGAAATAAACATTATTATTAATTAACATAACAGTATTTAACATGGTTAAATTTTTTAAATAATTTATTATACTAATCTAATGACCGTTTCATTTCGATAATCATTCCTAAATTTTCGCGTTCATAGTTAGATTATATATCATTATTAATAACATTGTGTCATTTGGTGAAATATATATTTGTTTAAAATATTACGATTGACAATATGAAATACTGACTGAATAAGCTAAGTAGAACTAAATAGAAGAAAAATATAAAAGAAAAATAAAATAGACAGAAAGAATTCCATACGAAGCAGCAAAACTAAATACTTTCATCGAATAATGGAAATCATTGTCAATTAAGCATTCCAAATGAATTTTTTAAAAAAAATAGCCTCAAAAATGCTTAAAAGCAGCTTTTACGAAAATGATAATCAAAAACGGCGTAAACATCCTAAAAATTGTGAAAACAAAAATACTGTTCAAAATGCAGAATATTCGTGTTCAGCTTCTAATCCAATTCGTATAAATTTTTTTGTAAAAAAAAAACGAAATGTAAGTGTAACTATAAAATATAGACACGTACTTCGGAATTGAATAAACGTTCTAACAAATATCAAGAATTAAATGGAAATTTTTTTTTTAATAAAAATGCAATATATATTTAAACATGAATGATAGTGAAATGAAATTTGAGGTATTAAAGGAAAAAAGCTTCAATTTTAAATTTCAATATTTAACTCCTCATTTAATTACGTACATTAGGAATGAATGAAATTTTATTTACTGAACTCAATTCGATGATAATTGAAAAAAGGTCTTTTAGAATTGCGTCGAAATGCAGTATTATCTTCTATGTATAAGAGAATTGAATTATATAGTTTATATAATAAAGCAACAATTGTAAATAATTAATATAGATTTGTGTATAAATCTATAAATCAAAGCCTAGGATGGCTGGATCGCTGGAGCGGAGGACTGATAATTCGGTACTCCGTGTTCAAGTCCTGGTCTCGACCGACTGATACAAGTGCCGCTGCAAAAATTTACGCGTGCTTTGTTTATCAACACATCGTAGATCTGCGTCGCCGTTTAACGCCAGTACGTGGGAGCATAAATAGAGCAACGTTAAATGACATTTAAAAATCCGAACGAATAATATTATTTATAATATGCTGATATGTAGTTTGTGAATTTATAATATATAAACAAGTAATTAATATTGATATAAGTTTATTTTTTATTGCTATTCTTAAGAAAATTTAAATCAAATCATTTCTTTTATAATGAATAATATTCGGTAGACTTCGATACGTATATAGTATTAGTAATATTTTCTTTATTCTAAATTTTGAATTACACGTTGAATGATTGTTCACTTCAAATAATAAAGACACACAGACAGACACACAGCGAAAGAGTGAGAGAGGGGGGCATATGGTTAGTGTCTTTTATAGTAATAATTGATAGGAATGTGCTGTTTTAGGGTTCGTTGCTCTTATTAGAAAATTCTTTAGTGAGTGTTGAGAATTTTCGGGTTGATAGCTTTACTTTTGTTCAGTGAGGATGCTCGAATAGTATTGTGATAACATAAATTTGAATGTATAATGAAAATCATGTTTAAAATAAAGAACGAAACGACAAAGATGTGGCACATACATTATTACAGTGACTCTAACCAATTGTTTCATCCTATTAAATGCATATGATGATAGCATCGTATTCACCGATTGTATATCACTCGATTATCAAATAATATTATTATTAATATTATTAAATAATATAGAAAACCCATCTGATTGTCTATCCCTCTGCGTAAAATAATTTAGCTAGTACAGCTTTGTAATAAAATATCAGTCCAGTACGGATAAGTTATTCACTGATACACTGTCTAGCCAGTGGCTCGAATTGGAAGCTAGTGATCAAATAAAACTCGAAGAAGCCAACAGAGTAATTGCAAGCCTGATCTCATTGTATTTGGAAAAACGCATAGAAACTGCCAAACCAGAGTAATTATTTCTGAGATCTCGCTTTCAGAGCTAATAAAAAATAGAGCGACATAATAAATTTGACTTCAGCTTCTCTAAGAAAAAATTCGATTGAAAAATATCAGTACAAAATATTCAAAATGCACACTAGTATGGCCCCGATACATTCGTACACATCTAGCCTGTATTTGTCAACAATCAGCCCGATGATTAACGAAGTAGTTTAGGAAAAACACATATGAATTGTAAAAACCAAAGAATATAAAATCCATGTTGAACTAAAGGGACCATTTACTATATACAGAGAGATATCACCTGTACTTCAGTCATAGTCACCTTAAAAATATCAAAAATAAACTTGATTTTATCTAGATAAAGATTTTTTTTTTTTATTTTATCATTATTTTATTTAGCTCATTAAAATAAAGCAATATTAATAAAGCAATTCTTATTTAAAAATCAAACATGTAGCAAAAATGTTTTGACATGATTACAATTGCATACCGTATACTATTTTACTCCCGATCGAGCCCACGTAACGAATGAATAAGAGCTGTAGGAAAAAAACGCCGCGAGTCTATTTATCTCCACCGCCTACGGCGATCTAATCAATGAAAACAGCCAGTGACAACTGCAGCAATTGATAAAGAAGATTTGAAGATTTCAAATGGGATTCGATGTTAATTTTTTTTCACGAATCTGTCATTAGCATCAGATAATATTTAATATTTGAAAATATTAGTACCATTTCTACAAGTTATAGAAAAAATGTCCAGAACATATATGTAGTTTTGGTTTGGCTTCGCAAATGGAATCGCTGTAGAGTACTATAAACTTCCAGTACAACAAGCAATAATCAACATTACATTAGTTTGCTAATTACCAGACTTTAATTTTCATTCATAGACTAAAACTATGAGACTGTATACGTATTCTTGGAATTAGGTTTTATAATTTAATTTATTGTTTGTGATGAGTACCTATTCTCGTAATGAATCCTCACGTATGGAGGGTTCGTGCTTCGACAGCATCGATAAAATCAAAGATCTAAAACGGTAGGGAATACATTAGAAAACATATGATTCTAATTTATTATCGATTGAAAGCGGATCAAATAGTAAGGACTACCGAATCATCATGTAATACTATTAATAAGAAACTAAAAAGTTATGTTTTGATAAGGGTCAAGATTTCTAACCAAGGTCAATGTGGCTAAGCGACTATAACTTTTGAAACAATGCTTGTTTTTTTTTATATCATGGTATCATTATTAATGAAAAACCTACGCCTACTACTGTCCAGAAATTAATAAGTAACTATCAAAATGATAAATTTCTTTAGATAAATTTGTTTATATGTAATAACAGTATATGTAAAATAACAAAGACAGTATAAATCATGGAAGTAACTAATATATTAAAACATTAACCCACAATTGTTAAATAAAGGGAGTAATTTGATATATACATATATATATATATATATATATATATATATATATATATATATATATATAGTTTGAATACTTCATATTAAGAAAATATGATGATAATTCATTTGGTAAATGCCTGAAAAATGTTTCTAAATTTTTATGATAAATATTTTTTTCAATAATGCAGCTGCTAAAATATTATATTTAAATTAAATATGCTAATCAGATATTTCTACATTTTAATCATTGTAAACTGATAAATGTTATTTATATTTCATAAAAATTAGAAGAAAAGATAAGATTATAACTATATATACATATATATATATATATATATATATATATATATATATATATATATATATATATATTGAAGATATGGATCATTTATAGCATAATGGTTTCTTATTAAACATATAGAGTTATGATTACTATAGAGGATTTCCTGTATATTTTCTGTGTATTCATAGGTAAAATATTAATGAAGATTTCAATTTCAATTCTCATTTTAACGATAAATAATATTTTTTTATTATATTATAAAAAGTAAAACTATAAATATATAAAAATTGTAGAGATGGATAAAATTTATTTTCTAACGTATATGTTATAGTTATCAATGCTAGAGATATCAAACCAAGAATTTTTGGTAATCACGAAGTACAAGAAAATGAGGGCCGCTTTGTAGGATATCTAACTATCAATAATTCGTATGCTTGTGTTGCTGCATTGATTACAGATGCTCATCTCATAACAGCTGCTCATTGCGTTAGAGATGTGGTGAACACAAGACCAATTTCAGCGAAAGTAGAAATCAAAATTGGATCAAGAATGATGAATCAATGTATAGGCTACCCTGTTAAAAGAATATCACATCATCCAGACTTCAATAAAACTGTCTACAATCTACTTGAGAATGACATAGCCATAGTTCATGTGAGTTTCCATTAATAATTCTTTTCGCATCTATCATTCTTTGAAATATGTAAGTTGTCGTGAGTTTTTCTAAAATATCTCTTGTAAATTCATGAAATTTTCTCTATTGAATATAGGAGATTTACCGGTCAGCGCTATACAAAGCGATTCTCTTCAATAAAATTTAAACAAGAATTTATAAATATATTTCATGATGTAATATAAGTTATAATAATGTTTTGTTCGTATCTTGCAATTCATAACTTTTGATATGTATTATTTCTATCGATATAATTGTTTTACAATAATTTCGAATGAAATTTATCTTTTGCTCTCAATTTAGCTTCTTCATCCATTAGATAAATCATTATCGTTAGAGCAAGTATTATTGCCAGCTCCACAATTGAAATCTCCAGTTCAAAACTCAGTCGTAGCTGTTTTCGGATATGAGAGTAATGCACCTGATCAAAATTCATCTAATTTAACAAAAGTTATGATGAAAACTCTGACTCGAGCACAATGCCAAGAACAATTTTCAAATCGTATTATCACTGTAACTCACATTTGTACATTTACACCAATAGATATGGGATTATGTGATCAGGTAAATTCAATCAATTATCAGCTTACATTGCAAACTAATATTATGAAGAGCTCTCATTAACGCCAGTATTAAGCGTGCTATAAATATAAAAATGAATATGAATTGAATTAATATAGAAAAAAATGTCTATATTTTTTACTAAGAAATATGAAGTTATTTTTATTTCTTTTAGTATATTTAATTATTTGAATATATTAAATTTATTTTCAGTTATATTTCATTCAGTTATAATCAATTAAATCTATAATCTTTTTTTAGAGAGATGGTGGTAGTGTTATGGTCGAACCTTTTCAGCCATTGCTTCTAGGCATCGCTTCGACCTATGCTTGCGGTGAACAAAGATACAATATTTTTACTAGAATCACACGTTTCATTCCATATATTTTAAGTGAAATTGAATTTTTCACAACAGATAGTAAATATGAAATAACACCTCCTGCCGTTCACTTCGCTTGGAATACAGAAGTACTAATAAAATAAGGAATAATATAATAATTATAAACTGTAATGCATTTTACTATAAAGAGTACTTAAAATTTGAAAGTTTATAGATTAATAAAACCAACTATTTTGAGACTCTATTATTAATATTTTCTTTCCTTTTATAAGAAAAAATGTAAAAGTATTTTTTACATTTGCATTGATACAATGGAAATTCTAAGATATATATATATATATATATATATATATATATATATATATATATATATATATACATATAATACGATAGATTTACTTTTTTTTTAAATTTGCAATACTTTATAATTTTATAATTGCTATAATATAATTATATAATTTATATAGACTGCAATAATACAATAAAAAAAGTAAAAATTTTTGAAAGGCTACAAGAAAAATTTAATTAATTGAACACATTTTCTCTTATTTTTATTTTGAATGACTGCAGAGAATCAAAAATAGAATATATTTTTTATTCAGTATAATGTATGTAAAAAAATTAGTTTCAAATATGTAGTATACAGAACTAAGAATATCGTACATAAACATAGTAAGAGGCAGTTGTTTGTCAAGAACTTCAGCGAAACCATCAATGTAATCTAACACTTTTTCACTAGTAATACAGCAATATTTATATTATGACTATTTCTTAAACATTCCATCATCTCTCAATAAATATATAACACTGGCGACGAGAATATAAAAAGGATTGTGTTTATACAATGCAAAGGAAAAGCAAAAACGAGATCGCACAACTTGAATAATTGTTATTAATATAGGTCATAAACTACATATCATTAAATGAGGAAATATTCAAAATTCGTGGAAACTTATACGATTTATCAGTATTCAATTTAATACAGCGACCTAGAAGATAATGACGAGCGTAAAAAGGAATTAGTAAGCTTACTGGTATATTATCTTTTTTGTTCGGAGCATGAACACTACCTTAATTTTTTCTGCAACTAATTTAAGATCCTTTTTTCTTAGCCAGTTAGCTACTCGTTGTATTGATTCATCTTCTAGTCACTTCATAAATACCCACTAATCTGTCATTAGTGTCGAAGGCTGAATGTCCTTTACCACCATCCAAGCCTATCCAAACTCTATCTATAGCAGATTCAGGTATATGTGCTATACATGAATATCATATAATAAGATAAATAATTTTTGCAAACATCCTTACTATGATGTCGAATATGCAAAGAGATGAGCATGATAATAGATCATGTAAGGTTTTATTCCCTTTAGCAAGAACCAATCTCTGTTCTTTCCAGTGAATCAGAAAAATTTCTTCCTTAATACAGTAACCGATAATTCCTTATATATATGAAGAAGATATGACAATATGAGAAGAAAGATATGAACAAGATATGACTTACTTTTTATTGAATTTCTATTCAAGTTATTCTAATATCATTCGTTAGCTTCAGCAAAGCAGTTCGGTAGTATGCTTTGAGAGAGAGAGAGAGAGAGAGAGACAGGAAGAGAGCCCAAGATGGAAATGGATACAAAGTCAGATGGACAGGAAGATAGATACATTTTTCAATGGGATAACATGTATCTTCTTCCAAAGATTAGGAAAAACTATGGAAGCCGGAAAGAAATGAATAAAATATACCGGTAAATAGAATAAATGTATGAACGACAGATTGCGGGATTTCGTCGGCAGTCCGCAACTTAGACGAAAAGTGAATGGCCGTGATGATAAGTTTATTACAATTAATTTCATCAAATGAAAAATCTTGCTCAAAGGTAAACAAAAAAACCCTCTCGTAATATTTATATTTTATTACGAAAACTGACACTTTCGCAGAGAACCCATTCATTGTGTTGTAAAGCCTCTAAAAAACGGCTTTAATAAAATTAAAAAAAACTAGAGATATGGCCAAACACCTACGTAGATTTACTAAGTTCGAATTCAAACCATTCGATTGTAATATCAATGGTATTTTTCGTCCCAGCTGATTTGCAAGGAGCAAGCAAGTTTTTAGTTGATACTAAACTAAATTATAAAAAGGCAGAAAAGAGCAGGCTCAAATCAAGCACCTACGAGTCATATGGCGATCAGTCACATTTGCTTAGAAGTTCATCATTACATCCACGAAAATACTTTTAAAGTTACGGGAAAATATTATGTTTATCAGTTATCTCGTAACTGTAATCGACAAAGATTACATTAATACAGATGTAGGACATACGCGCAACGTGCGTTTCCTTGAACTGCACTAATTGTAAAGGTAGTCCAAATACCAGTTTACATAGAAATTTTTCACTCATTATAATCTTGTGACTAAAATGAAAAGTAAGAAATCTTAGTGTATCTAAGAAATTAGGAACAAGAATTAGGATCAAAATATAAAAAAAAAAGAGAAAAAATAAAGAAAATTTGTGGAATATTACGCTTATCATACGTAGTTACTATGCTCTATTGCATTATTCAATTTATTCAATAAATATTATTCTGGCAAATAAAGAGTGAAGAAGCTTCGTAGATATTTCTCTCAGCATAATATTTCAGTAATAAAAAATATTTGAAGATCCAACAGTATATTCTATCCCAAATATATTAAAGTAATTTCAGGCAAAATATAAATGTAAACGTAAATGTAAATGTAAATGTAAATGTACAAACAATTAGTATTATTAAAATTATTATCTTTCATTTGACCCTCACATATTTTTCGATTTTTTCCTCTCTTTTTTTAAAATTATAACAGTATTGTAGAAAAAATATATAAATTCAATGATTTCTAATGCGTTTATTACTTTATTAACAATGTCAAAATCTTACTTAAAACTATTTTGTAGATTAATAAAAGAAATTATTGGAACATCTTATTATATACAGTATAATATGAATATACATTCTTATAGGCACAACAGTTTATTAAATTAATACAAATCATTGATTTAAATATTATCTAACATGACCTTCTCACTTCTCTATTCTGACAAAAAATTATTTTAGGTTGCCAATAGAGATAAGTTATTGTTTTCTGCCTTAAATCTTGTTGCAATCCACAATGATCAAAAGACGACTGAATGGCGCAGTATTAATGAATGTTCAATAAGTAAGTTATACTATTGTAAAATTACCTATAGACTTGATAAAATGTTATTTGTATATTGAGATAATTGAATTTTATATTATACGTAGAAAAATATATATATTTGGATTTATTGAAAATTTAAGTTTTTTATGTTTTATGTTTGTTAATATATTTCTTCCTAGTTTTTAAATAGTATTTATATCGGCCCCCCCTCAAATGTTATTTCGAAACCCGCCAGTGAGTCTGTTAATTACTTTCTAAACCTGCCTTTAATTTAATAATATATATTTATTATTTATGTTTTCCATCTCATGTCTAAAAAAATGCACATAAAAGAACTTTATATTATTAAGTTGTATACAATTACTGAATCTTATATTTTAAATTATTGTTTTATAAATGGCTACTTGTATTAGTATACATTAATAAATAAATACATATATATATATATATATATATATATATATATATATATATATTCTAAAAATGATAAACATATAAATAAATATTAACTTTAGACTGTTGGGATTTGAAACTTCGAACGGCCGTTGAAAAGTGGCCAAATTGGTGTTTTGTATCACGTATCGACTATATAAAAAGTTCATCTTAGAGGTCGAGCCCATTCATAGGCTTTTCAACATTCTAAAGATTAACTTCTTACAAAAAAGTTTTTAAATCGTTAATATTTTCCAATCTAACTCCTTAACAAAAATAAATATAAATTTTTTAGTTACTTTCTTAAAATTATCTAATATAAGTAATACATTATCAAATAACTGAAAAAAAAAATTTTGTGCCGCATTTGAAAAAATTAATTATTTTCACGAGTGCTATGCAAAGTATATTAGGTGTTAATTCTTGTAGAAATTAAAAAAAATATACTACTTCAATAAAAGCAATGAAAAAGGTAACATGCGTAACCAAAGATTTCAGGAAATGTAGAATTCGTTAGAAGATCTAATAATGAAATAAAACTAAGTATTTCAAACAATGTTCATATGGTGTGAAATTATTTTAATCAAATTGCGTAATTCACTATTTTATTTGCATTTGTCTCATATTAAAATTTAGCAAATTAAGTCTGTTCTTTTTTATTTAATATTAGTTTTAAAAAAGATAAGATTAAAATTGACAATATATAATGACAAAATTTTTCAATTAATACGTATCGTTATTTTTCATTGAAAATATAACACTATGTACATTATCGTGAATTTTTTTCTTATTTTCTGTGTATTACTAGGTAAATTATTAATGATTCTTTCATGTTTCAATAATTTTTCCATAGAATTTAAAAGAACTTGTATTGATAGGACTAAAAAGATATACTTTATAAAGTTGCAGAAACGAATAAGACTTATTGTCTGAATTATTTTTTATAGTAATCAATGCTAAAGTTGCCAAACCAAGAATTAATGGCGGGCAAGCAGTAGGGGAAAATGAAATCATCTATGTAGGGTTTCTAACTATCGATCATGTGTTTGCCTGTAATGCTGCACTGATAACAGAATCGCACTTGATAACAGTTGCGCATTGTGTGAAGAATGTGGTACAGACTAGACCAACGATAAATACAGTAGAAATTAAGATTGGATCAAAGTCAATGGATCGATGCACGACTTATGCGGTTAAAAGAATATCACATCATCCAGACTTCAATAAAACTTCTTTCTATCTACTTGAGAACGACATATCCGTAGTTCACGTAAGTACATCATTAATTATTTTTTTCGCTTCTATGGTTATTTTAAATATATAATATAAAATACGATAAATTTATTTTATGAATATCTAAGCATTTGTAATGGTAAGAAGGCCTAAGACATACTGACGTATGATGGATTCTATTTTAATCAATAAAAATTTGGTAAACATTACTTCTGACACTCCTTCGGAAATTTATAGAATGACGAATAATTAAACTCCAGCCATTGAGTAAACTCAGATTGGGAAAGAAATGTAGCGCCTCACATTTACGAAGCAAATAAATCGATACATTTCCTGCTTACACTACTAACTTCTCAACTGAAATAATAGTTAATATAAGAAACTTTTCATACATGAATTTCATACAATAAATTTTAATTTAAGATTAATGCAATAGCAGCTTTATGTTTGCTTTATAATATTTATTTTGAGATTTTATTTAATTATATGATGTACTATCATTAGAAAATGATGATATTATTTTAAATAGAAAAAGATTATTTTCTACATATTTTTACATAACTGTCATGTCTGTCTTACGTTTAAGTACTAAATTGTCATATCATCAAATAGTTCGCGTTACAATCTACTACAAATTAAATACTGTACTAAGCTATAAATTAATTTTTAAAACTAAATAAATCAATTTTATTGTTTGATTGGATAAATAAGTTTATGTAAATAACAATAATCATGTGAAAAACATCGAATTTATGATTTCTCATATTTAGTTATATTTCATAGGTATGCACAGTTAATCGTAAAAACTATTTTAACTAACATTATATTTTATTATGTATTTAGCTTCTTTCTTCGGTGCATACATCATTATCTGTCATGCCGATTGGATTGCCAACTCCAAATTCACGAGTCCCTATTCGGGACACATTAGTGATGATTAGTGGCTACAATAAAAAAGCCGCAGATGAAGCTTCGTCAAATTTAACAAAAATAATAGTGAGATCTGCGAGTCGATTAGAGTGTCAGGAAAACTTTCAAAAACATCTCCTTAGTAACTCACAAATTTGTACCATTACAGCTGTAAATCTCGGATGCGATTGGGTAAGCTTTTCTCTACATGAGTTTACATGGCAATCATTAAAGTACCTTTATGGTTTGGTAATATTAGTCAAATATAAAGAAAAATTTAATGTGTTCAACAGTCAGTTTGAAAGAAATAAAGACAAATACTTCACTAATGGGACAGGGTCAAAATTCCACAATACCACTGTGGTTCATGGATTACACCAAGAGTTCCTTTTACAAATGAATTATTCTCTATCATATATCATTGATGTTTGATTCGAACTGGCCGTTTAAAACATATTTTGACTTCACGAGAGGTTGTGATTTTATCGTTTCCTTAACTCTTGTACCTAAAAAAATGTGACAAATTATCAAGGAAACGTTATTTAACACGAACATATCACAGTCTGTATATTTTCTTAAAAAAAAAAAATAAAAACAAAAATTTGTTGAACCAAGTTGAAATATACTATCTCCACTTCAAACAGATTTGATATTAAAAGGAGCAAAACAATTTTACATCTCATACTGTTAAAGAGAGATTATTACATGTAAAATAAAACTGACTAAAAAATTGAATGTATGTAAATACGAGTTTAATTAAAGAGGTCTATACGTAAACTGTGATACATATTAGCGATATAGAGTTTTAGCTGAATATCATAAGTGAGAGATTTTTTGATTCAGGCTTGGTTTTGTGCCACAGTTTAAATTACACTTTCAATTATATTATGTTGAGTATTATTTTCAGAAAATTGAAACACTTGGATGGTCTTACATTTAAGTTTTGTTCTTTGACATATTTTACCAAGTGTTTAACAAAACTTTCACTAAGCGTATACGTATCATTGAATAAGAATTGCGAACATATTATTTTGTCGAATTTATTAAATTTCTCATTCTTACATTTTAAGCACAAATGAAAAATGTTAATTTTTTTAGGGTGATAGTGGTAGTGTCATGGTTGAACTTTATCATTCGACAATTTTGGGCATTGCTTCCGCCTTTGCTTGTGATAAATATAGATACAATATTTATACAAAAGTTTCACGTTACATTCCATATATAACAAGTGAAATTAATTTCTTCGAATCAGATGAAGAAATTGAATATTCACCTCCAGCGGTTCACTTTGCCTGGACTACGGAACAATTATTACATTAAGAATAGATGTGATATTGATAACATGTATCGCGTTTTATTGTAAAAAATTATTACAGTTTAATATTATGTAAATTAATAAAATAAAATTTAATTTTAAGGATCTTTTTGGAATTTTTAATTATAAAGTTTATTGAAGCATACACTGAGAATAAATGTAATTGATTCTAAAAAAATGTTTCATTACCCTTTTGCAAACAAATTTTTACTTTATATAAAGATTTTTTAATTAAAAAAACGCTTTAGAAAATGCTTTATGAAATTCAACATATTATTTTATTTCCAATAGATATTTAATTATCAGAAAGTAACTAAATATTTAAGTATATGATTCAATTAAAATCATTCTGAATGTGTATAAGATCCTCTGATTTAAATTTGGTTTGTACATACTTATAATAAGTTTTTATTATATCACTTTTATTTTTTGTTAGATCACTTCCTTTAGAAGAATTTCCATCTAAAATATTTTTCCAGTGTCTTCAGGAACATGTAAAACGAAAATCTTGAGATTATCGCTATTAAAACTATCGCAAAGACAATGAAAAGCTTAAAGATGGTCTATTGATAATTTGAGAATATTCCTATTAATACATTTATTTAAAATAATGAGGATCGTGGTTAGGATCAATAAAGTGTGGCAATATATCTTATATGTATAGAAATAGTATTACTTGTAAATCGTAGGAGTTGATAAATGAAAATTACATAAATATTTTTGACTAAGGTAAACAAAAATCTATTGCATGTCAAAAAATCTTTATAAATATTATTCAATTTATTAAATTATTGAATTTAATTTGAATAAATTACATAGTTTTTCTTCAAATCATCGTATTTTTTCAGATTATTCGTTTTTGTTCCATACAAAAATTTTTTACAGTAAAATAATGTTTTAGCCAAGTTATTATACTTCTTGCAAAGTTCAAAAAATACAGTAAGTATAGTTTTGCATGTACTGTCCAAATTTTGTTGCATATTTTCTGCAATGCGTAGATAAGCTTCTAAGGACACTTTTTAAATGAGTAACAGTAAAATATCCAAAAGAAATGTAAAAATTAAAAAATCACTCAGGAATGCCTGGTTAGAAAATATATTTTCAAATGTAACGAATCCTTTATACAAGATCCTTCTATTGCCATTTTCTATCAAATCACCTATAATTTATAAAGCTGCTATTTGGTCTTAACTATCAGAGCTTTATCTGCCGCAAATGGGATAATCGTTTTTGACTTATGGAGTATTATAGATAAATGCTCAAAGATATTTTTTTCGAGCATTTTCTGCTTATTATGGATGATAATAATCTATCGATACATCCACATAGATCGTGAAATATATATCCGCATACTGTTTCATATAATATTAGATCAAGATTTTGATCTAAAATATACGTAGTTTCTAACTGCTGCATAATTATTGTCAATGAAAGTAAATATGTTCACTGTTATATATAATACAGTATTTTTTTAGATCTTTCTTTGGTCCTTATGTAGCTCAATATATTAATGTAGATTGTTTTGTAAGTTTCTAGTTTTAGCAAATAAATGCTAGAAACTTTTTATCAGATTACATAATTGAAACTGATCTGTCATGAAAGTTTTCTCATAGAAATAAAACATTTACTAGTGCTCTTATATTTACAAAAAAAAATAAGTAAGAAAGCGTCTAACTTAGAGGTTATAGCCTGTAATCAATTATTATTTACCGAATATTATCGATGCTAGAAGATGTTATGTGAGGAATTGCAGCACGTCGAAACATTAGTACATTGGATTATAGTACTTTGCAGAACATCGTAAATGCCGTACCATTTTGATAGATTGGATTCTGAACTACCAAAGGGAGAAATCGATGATCCTTTATTTAGCCATGCGGAGCTCGTTCGGACTGTTAGCATCGTGTACAATAAAAAGTTTCGAGGTCTCGATACAATTACAGGGGATGTACTGAAAACAGTGATGAAATGAATCAAGAGCTCATTTATTGATGTTTATTTCCTGTTTAAATGCTAGTATATTTCATCTAAACTGTAAGGTTGTGAAACCTGTGTTTATTAGTAAGGACAAGTTTATGTAGGAGGTATCCTTGTCGTATCTATCTCTGTGTATGTTCGATACCTCACCAATATTAAAATAGCAATTGAAGCCGCGACTCGAAAAAGCCGAGATGGCTGTCCATGATTTAGCCGACAAAGAATACATATTCAAAAAGGGCTGGTTATTGGTAGATGCACTATTTTAGGTTGTAGTCACAGGAAGAGGAAAAAGGAGGGGTAATTATTGCCCTCGATCTGTATCCTGACTTAAAACTCTTAATATTTGTCATTTTTTTCAACTCTATTGGAGGGGGTATCATATCTTCAGAGTTATAAAGTCGGTCTTCAAGGTGCTGTATTATATACTTCGTATATTAGGCGAATAGAAGTCATAGAAGTAAATTTCTAAATGCAGAGGTAGCTTAGGAATCTTTTAGGAGAATATTTTATATGTTGGTATATTTCGAGTGCATATCTAAAATATTCTTCCTAGGTCGATGGGTAGATGATGTAACAGATTTGAATGATGGTTTTTATCGCTTTGGAATGATAGTGCACAAATGCGACTTTATTATGTGATACGTCGTTTAATGAAATGAATGGAAGACCATGTTGTCATCTTATATTTTTCTGTCTCTTAACTGACCGATGTTATTAATTTAACTTTAGCTTGTTAAGAGATTTCTTGATCTTATAGCAGGCCTGAAGCATAATTACAGAGTAGTAGTCTAAATGTGGAAACAGTAATGTTCTCGCAAGCATATTTCGTAAATTCCTGGTGGTATAGTTTCAAAAAGAACGTATGTGACAAAGAGTACTATTCAATTTTTTTGTGAGCTCATGTACGTGGGATCTCCAGATAGAATAGAATCTAAAACCACATTGAGAGTGACTGCACCATTCGAATAAGGTACGAATATCCCATTGCCAAAACTAATACTAAACCGAGTACCTCCATAAACTTCACTTATAATTTTATGGACTCTAAACATTAAGGCTTTGGTCTTAGCAGCATTCAGTTTTCACGTGGCGGAGTCGTCTTACTGCTAAAGCGGCCAGTGAAAGCAAAGTTAATTTCTTCCCTAAGCGATGGTAGAAGATCTGAACATCAATTTACAAATTCTTAACATACAGAATATGCTTAGTATTAGTCGGGTGTGCGTAATATTATCGGTTCCACAGTTTTTTGGGATTATTGATATATATATATATATATATATATATATATATATATATATATATAATCGTTCTATATTTTGAATTGAGACACTTATTTTTAAGCATCCAGTGTGCGAGGAGAAAATACTAAAACAATCTAGATTTTATAATATTCACGCTATAATGAAAAAAATAGTGTAACTATAATGACACCCACCCCTGAAAGGGCTAATGTATAAGAAGAAGAAAAATGATAAATCCTTGAGGAACACGTGAGAGAGAGAGAGAGAGAGAGAGAGAGAGAGAGAGAGAGAGAGAGAGAGTGTGTGTGTGTGTGTGTGAGAGAGAGAGAGAGAGAGAAACAGAGAAGGGTAAGAGGGGGAATAATCAAAAGATACTTTTTATTTAAAAAATTAAATTTTTACTAAGATACTGGGCAATTCGCACCAAAATTAAAGGGAAACAATTCATTGAAAAAAACTATTTAATAATATATAAATTTCCAACTGAAAACTTCCTTCTTTTTCAAACTCGGTGGAAACGCAAACCGAAAGGACAGTAATTTTATTTTTATGAGATGATTATATTATTTAATTTTAAAGACGCCTAATTAAAGTTTTGTAAACATGTTAAAAAATTAATTATGAACCGGTTTTATTTTTCTATGGTTTATATACGTTTTAATAATGTTCCATTCAAAATGTTATTAATTAATTTGAGAAATTACATATACTTAAAAAAAAACGATTTTACTTAATGTGTGAATAGCGAATAGCCTAATATTGATTTATATACAATCTATATTTTACTATAAATTATAGATTAAAATGAAATTGAAAGAAAATTTTATTTAAAGAAATGGCTCAATAAAATATGAAAAGAAGTGTGAATTGTTAATCAAAAATCATCGATCATCAGCAATAGTTAAACCACCAGCAGTATTAATTAAATATCGTAATATTCTTTTTATTCATAGTCGCCAATTAAATTTATACAGTTGATTAAAAGATTATTGTAGATAGTGTAAAATATAGTTGAATAAATATGTTTACTTAATATAAAAACATATAACAGCACTTTAGATATTTCACAAACTATATTTATGAAACTATTTAAGATTTTATTTATTTGAGTGTTATTTTATATAATAAAATTTAAGCTATTAAGAATTATTGATCATTTATAATTTATGATATGATTTATATGATCAAAGTTATTTCTAAGTTATCTATGATTTAGTTAATCTGCTACTTGTAATAAGTTAATTACAAGTAATTGAAGACAGGCTTATTGAATTATTGTAGATCAATATAAAATGTTTAAAACAGAAATTTTGAATAGTAATACAAATTTGTTCTTCATTATCAGTTGAAAAGAATCTAATTCATATCATGGATAATTTATGATAGATACAATAAATTATGTAGCAGTTCATATAAACATGCCGTTGAATTTGCAGACCTTAGTTAAACTAAACGCTTTCCGACAATTGTGAATGTTCTGATAAATTAAAACTACTGTGAAAAAATATTTTCAGTAATAAAAAAGGTTTACTTTTTTATAATTGGAATGTTAAAAATATAAAAATTATTTATTTTCATACATTAAAATCAAAAGTTCAAAGGAGTTTTTTCAGAGTTTTCAAACAATATGAAAATCTCAAAAAACGGTCGTCTTCGTTTTCATCATCGTTTTCTCGTTATTACTGACATTGCCGTAGAAAATCAATATGGTAAATTTGCATTAATATCTAGAGTGAAAAATTTGAATGCCAGAAAACTTTTTATCAAGCCTGGAAAGTTTTTATTACATTTGCCTTATTAATTCTGCTCACAGTCACACTTGCTTGATACTCACAATTAATTCGTTTTTATTTTAAAACAGATTATCTGAGTTTCTTCATATATATATATATAGAATTTATCTTGTATGATGAAAGGTATCTACGTCAATTATTTAATTTTTATTATGGATACATTTATAATAAAATTTTTTCACATAAATGTATGTTTTATTTATGCTGTCAACAAGAAGATTTTTCAGAATTAATATATTGTAACCTACGATTTAGCCAAAGTGGTGAATTACGAGGAACTTCGCTCTCATTTGTTTTCGTTTTTTATCTTAAATTATTACAAATATTGCTCAAAAATGTTTAAAATTAATTCATAATTAAAAAAGAGATACTTTCGATGGCTCGAACACTAGAGCAAAGGACTTTTAATTTAGTCGTCTGAGTTGAAGTCTTGGTGTCAACCAAGTCACACACGCACTGCTGTAAAAATTTACACGTGTTTGGTTTACAAACACATTATAAACCTCCATATCTGACATACAGAAAAGTCATACGAAAATCTAATAAATAGCTTTTTGAAAATCGAGCTAAGGGTTAGAATTTTTTTGTAAATTGTAAATATTAGCGAAATTAATTCATAGATACTAATAATAGAAACACTTAATTGTTACGATATTCTCTGTTAGACACCTTAAACAAACAGATATAGAAGGTCCATTATTTTATATACATCTTGAAAAAGCGTAAATATGAATACTATAACTAATATAATGTATTGTTAAGGTTATTTCAGGTCATAGATAAGATTAAAAAATGTTATATAAGTAAAAAACTGTTTATCAGTTTTTTTATATTTATCACTGTTTACTCACCAATATTCAGAAGATATGACGAGAATCCCGACCATACTTTTAATAACCACATTTTCAGGTAAAGTGTTAATCCTATTTATTAGTCATCAACGAATAGTTTCCAGAAATAGAAGTTATCTGATAAATACAGAATGTTAGTTCTATAATTTCTGCTCAATAACAATGCTTCAGTGGCCCTAAGTAAGACTATTGTGCGACGAGTCATTGGTGGACAACCTGCGCTGGAAAATGAATTCCCATATCAAGGGTCGTTGATAATTCAAGGAAGACATTTCTGTGCTGCTACTTTAATCACAGATTCTCACTTACTTACGGCAGCATATTGCGTGCATAAAATTGTAAACCAGAGGCCAATTCAAATGATTGCAGAAGTGAAACTGGGATGTGCGAATTTAGATCATTGTACTACTTATCCAATTAAAAGAATATCGCATCACAGGGACTTCGGAAATGCGAATAAAAGCCGATACATTTATCACGATATTGCCGTAATTCACGTAAGTTTACGTTTACTGATGTTTACAAATAATTTAGTCATATTTTATATGATGTAGCTAATTTAAATGCACTGTTTAAAGAATGCTTGCTTTTTATTACCTTGATCAAATATGTCATAATTATATTTTATAGAAAAATTGTAACTATCCTTCTTATTATATGTAATTATTTTTTACAAAATTTAAATCTAATAAGGAGGTTGTTCCGATATATGGAGGACAGATATGGTCCAGATTAAGTGAAATAATTCTGATTACATTCAAAATGAGCACTGTCAAGATTTTGGACCAAACGCTCTCCTATTCTGAAGATATGGTACTTTCTTCACAAAGATAATACACCTATGGATCAGGTAAAATATACGGACGTATATAAGAGCAAATAAAGTCTGAATAGAAAAGGAGAAATGATTAGATGACATTCTTATTTCCCTACAATGAGGTATTGTAATCCTTTTGGTTAAGTTATGTTTGAAGGACTTGAGCAGCTACTAGTGTCTGCGCACGTGTTGATTAAAAAGAAAAAACGATGTCACGTGATCTTTTCTTTCTTTCTACTGATACTTTAATCAATTGCTACCTTCCCTAGTCCAATAGATGTATTAACTCTATAGCATTCTTACTTACAGTTATTAAGTAAGATATATTGTGAAGTCAGATGAATTTTTTTAATGAAAATCTCTAATTGTCGTACTCAATTCGAACAAAGAATGGTATATTAAGCAAAAGAATTCTAATGAACTTATGACGCCAGATGTTTAATTTCTTAGTTCTTCTAAACTTAAGTTAGCTTAATTTTGTTTGGAAGATAATCGTTAATGTTTATAAATTCAGCCGAACTTTCATAAAAAATAAAGAAAATACTATGTATTTATCGGCATAAATTTATGAGAGCTTTATTGCTTAACATGTTATCCTTTTTTCAAATTCGGTACTAAAAAATCGATTGTCATTAAATAAGTTATGGATAAATTTAATTATAAAGATATAATCATTTTCAATAGAAAAAGTACCATGCCTTGGAATAAAAGAGCGTTTGGTCCCAAAAATTTAGTGTTCTCTTTGAAATTAATCAGAGTTACCAAATGAATCTGGACCAAATCCCTCATCCATATATCAGAACATCTTTTAACTTAAATTATCAATCTTTTATTAATATGTTTATCTGAAATTTTTTTCTTACATTTTGTATTTATATAACTTCGCCTATTTATACTTCTTGTATTTTACCGAATAAATTATTTTCTTATAATAAATATAATATCACATTGCACTGAACATGGTATAACTAAAAGAAATCTATTTAAATCGATGTCGCTCTCGAAATTCAGATCAGAACTTGATGAAAAAAAATATACCAGAAAATGCGTAGCCTTCAAACATATCGACTTTACACTAAACCAAAATTTTAATAGATGCTCTGCTTGAGTGTCCAAAGAATTTTTTATTTCAGTTAAGCAGAAGCAGTAGTTACTGGGCTCAAACGCAATTTCTGCTAGTCTATAGTTTCATCTTCGGCGAATATATCTGCCTGTGACACAATAAATTGCTATACAACTCTCAATTTTCTTGTATGCCAATGTGTTTAGGACAGATTGCTGGGTATTTCAGTTGAATTACATTGTTGACAAAACTACAAAACGAGAAAATTTTCTACGATTTTAAAAACAATAAAATTTTAAGAAAAAGTTTCATATATTTACAGAACTTTATACCGCAAATCATGCTTCAAACTTTGAATTAAAAACAAGAGCGACAAATATACTTGGAATTTAAAACAAAATTTGGTTAAAAATTACACTAGTCCATAAAAACATAGTAATCCAAATAAAGGTATTTCTATATATTCTGAGCGGCTGAAACCTATTATGATAGCAGCCAGTTCCTATTTTTGGGTCTTTTGGGATAAATGTATATTATTTTCCTATACAAATCTTTCTTTTTTTAGGCAAGGTAGTGAATTAATATTATATTTTTAAATTCTAATCAGAGATATTAAAATTAAAGTCAGAAATCCTATTTTTGTTCTCTTATCTGTTACAAATGTTTGTCATTTTATGTGATAAAAAGCTCTTCAAGGGTCAAGCTGACTGATGACAGGTAAAAGGTTTGTCCAGAAATAGCGGACTTAACGTTAAAGACGATGAACTGAAGGGTGACCATTCGAAGCAACTTAGCATTCGCAAATGCATCTATTTCAATATTTTTTAAGTCTCGATAATACGCTTAACATTATGTTTAACCAACTGACTTTCAAGTAATAGATTGGCGTTCAAGTCGCCCATTGTGACATTGTAACTATAATCAAATGTGAAGATTCTCAAAGTATCTGGAATATCAGGATCGTAACTGAAAGTTACCTTAGGCGGTCGATGAATAGAAGCATTATGAATAGGCGGAAAGTTATCATCTTGTAATTTGAAACATTTGGCCAAATTGAGAAGCTGATAAACTTACCGCCCATCAGTAATGATCGATACCCGCCAACATCTTAATGTGGATATAAATAATCTAAAATTGTGGTGCTAGAAAGTCCGGGACCATCAGCCTCTCTCTAAGAACTTCTTCATCCCCAGGAAGTTATAAACCCGACAGCGAGAGTTTTTCGATTTCCTCAGTGTGACTTCGCCTTCTCCATAAGGTGCTGGCAACGTGGATTGGCTGCGTGCCTTGGTAACCAATAACATGACTTCAGAAGGGGATTTGATGGCCGCAGGAACAATACGGTCCTTTTCGACATTATATTAAGAAATCGCTTGGCCCGTCATCAGGCAATGAATGTCTCCGCACCGTGGACATCACGAAGACCTTTGTCATCGTTAAATACATTGCGCATCCAGTAGCACCTAAAGAAACTGGCCTACCATTTAAGCCCCTTGAATAGTTTGAGGATTATTACGTCAAAGATTTAACTATCTCGTTCGGCATAGGAAGAGACTCTGCACCCTTGAGAATCACTTTTGGTTTATTCCTTATTTTATTTAATAGTATTTACAGTATTTATTATATTTTTGTTTTCTTTATGATATAACTATAGGTTAAGTAGAAACTGTCATATTTTTTATATATTTGCGTTTATTATTTACGTACTTCTGCATTAATATTACGGTTTTTGACACTTTAGCTCATTAATTCAATTGAAATATCAGAAAGTGTGGCACCCATTGCATTACCATTTATCAATTCAGATATTCCTGTTGGTTCGACAGTTATTATTTCGGGATTCGGTAGTGAGACAAGAGAATGTAATTCAAAAATACTTCACAAGATAATCTCAGCAATTGAGCCTTTAGCCATTTGTCAGCAATGGTACACCGATTACATTCTCAATAAGGATCATCTTTGCACTACGACAAGATTAGGTGCTGGATGTGGTTATGTAAGATCAGAATTTGTATTTTATATTCAACTCAAATTACGAAAATTAGTAGTTAATGAATCGAACGATTATGATATAATTCTAGATATTATGATTCAACGGACTAACTGATAAATACCTCTTGAATTTTCAATATAATTTACAGCTGTGTCAATGTGCATTGAAGAAATGCATTAAAAAAATTATTCTTTTTTCAAAAATGTTAATCCACAATATAAGTTTATCTCTTTCATTTAATTAGACTAAGCCAATCTAATAGTTTTACATATTTATTTGTCGCTGAAAGCATATGTCTGGTTAATTAGAGATTCTACTTCCATTCCTGCGTCTGCAAATCAGTAGCTACTTATGAGAAACTGCTAGAGCGCGATAAATTACGAAAAACTACTAATTATAATATATAAACTACTAATTATGAAAACATTGATTCTATCAACCATTAAAGCTTTACTCTTAAAGAAACTACTATTAATTATCACTTTTAATTAGACCATATTCAGCGATTTGTACAATGATACTTTCGAATTGAAAAGTTTCATGTATCAAAATTTGGTTTCCATATCATTAAACATTGATTATACATTCCATTTTTTACAGGGTGATGATGGTAATCCTATGGTTGATGTTTATAAATCTGTTCTTGTTGGTATTTCAACTAGTAATAACAAAGTTAGAGCTGACGGCGTACCTAACATCTATACAAAAATCTCATCTTACATATCATACATACAAGAGGAAATTAATTATTATAATTCAAACTTAAATTTACTAAATCCACCTCCAGCTATTAACTTCCCTTTAGTTACGAAAATATTTTTTTAATTACTAATTTTAATTATTTATTAATTTAATTTATAAGTATATTATACTAAGATTCCACAAAATTTCTGAAAACAAATTAAATATGGTTATTTTATAATATTTCCCAATATTAATAGAATATTTAAACTGAATAGACTATTTTTCAATGATGTAAAAGGTTACATATGGTAGAATAAATTATATGTAATAAATTTAAAATGGAGAATTTTTAGTAACGTAAATTTTATAAGATAAGCGTTCTCTTTCTCCTGTTCCCTCTCTCTCTCTCTCTCTCTCTCTCACTCTCTTTCACTCTCTCTCTCTCTCTCTCTCTCTCTCTCTCTCTCTCTCTTTCACTCTCTCTCTCTCTCTCTCTCTCTCACTCTCTCTCTCTCTCGCTCTCGCTCTTTCTTCCGTTTTCTGTCTTTGTCTGTTTGTTATTTATTTTGTACTAGTTACCCTTTCTTCATGAGAGAAACAAAAAAAGAGGGAAAGAGTGAGATAGATAGATAGATCGATAGATAAAAAGATATATATTTATTAAGACAAAGGGCTTAAAAACCTTCTTAATCTAAAACAGAATAAATAAGGAAATACAATTTATCTAATTATGAAGAAGTTATACGATACTTAAAACTAAATAAAAATTAAATTATGTATAAAAATTAATAATGATTTTAAATTAATAATAAATTAATTTATAAAGGTATTATTGAAAGATTTTCACGTAATGCCATTATGGTACTCTTGCAATAAATCTCTGGATTTTCTAATTTTTTAATATTCATAATAATTATACAAAAAGACAATATGAATTAATAAAATATTAATAGTTGAATAAATTGACTTAATGTATTTATCTTTTTCTTCACAATAAAAATAAAAGAACAATAATTTTGTAGGAAAACTTAATAAATGGTGCATAGTGAATCCTTATCGACATTCCTGATTTAATTTATTAATTTAAGATAAACTGAACGTTCAGTTAAAGATTCGCTGATACTATATTAATTTAATATGAAATTTGCAGTCGCCTATAAAAAATCTCTTTAGTATTTAACACCCGAAAGTTTAGACACAATAAAAAGAAGAATAAACATTAGCAATATTTATTATCATCGTAATGGAAGAAAAATTGAATTTATATTATGAAACAAATAAACAATTTAACTGAATTAAATACTTAATATTGATTAATATTAATAATAAATAACATGAATAGATGATAAACAATATAACAATTTTTATATATTTTGTAATCAGTATATTTATATTTACAGATTGATTTAATAATAAGCAATTAATTAGGTAGATGATTTGTTAATGTGCAGATTTGCATCATTTTTTAAAATAATGGTTTTATAATGAGTTAATAAATAATGCTACCGGTTATCCTTTTATAATTATTGCATAATATTAGTGTTATTTAATTAGATTAGTTTTATTTAATATTAGATAAGTTGCTATGTGGAACTCACTTTTAGTAAATCCCTAGATTGTGAAGGCGAAGTGGAGTAGTCAATTGATTTATAAATTCTATGGTATATAAATGATTCAGAAATATATTTTGATTCTATAGAAATTTCCAGTGCCTATACAAGAATATATGTGAACTTCGTAATGAGACCATTCAATAATGTTAATATTCATTACCACATGTATCTCTATAAATCAAATCATGTACTTTACACAAAATAAGTCTAAAATATTACAAAATATATTAATAAAGGAACTGTTTCTAAGATTACAATTCAATTGCAGTTCCATATAACACTAACGCGGGAATTAATTCCCACATTTCTAAATGATCTCATTACTGTTTTAAGCTCTAATTTTGTTACGTTAAACTAAGTTAAATGTTTCCCTATAAATTAAAATGTATCCCTCCAAATGTATCCCTATAAATCAAATTATTTACTCGAAACAAATTATATCTAACATATTCCGAAATTATTTACAAACGAACATCTTTTAACATTACTTTAATATTAATCTTGATACTAAATTAATAAATGATTTTACAAAAATAATTTCGCAGTTAGATTGCATCCTTTCATCCAAAAATATGTTTGTATCTTAGTTTGAACTAAGTATTCACGTTAGAAACTTTAGTTCGAGGAAAATGCAAATAGCCAATAAGAGTAAAGTGAGACAGAATAAGTTCCTTAAAATTGAATTTATCAATGTCTATTTAAAAAAAAAGGACGGAATATAATATTTTTAATGCCGACTTCATATAACGTTGGCAGCAATTTATGGAGATGAAAAATATTTCTTCTTAATTATAAAAATGGCATAAAAATGAAAAAAAAGCTCTCTTTAATGTAAAACCACTTCAATGTTCATTTAAAAGTATGGTGAATCGTTTTAATCATAATACTGGGGCATATTTCGTAAGTTTATCTTCCGATAGAAAATCACAGAATATCATACATAATCGTCTTCGGTGGTAATGCAGAGTAAATTATCTGTTTGAAACTATGGTTAGTAGATGGCGCTGAAGAGGATTGCAGTATTGTACGAAATATATAGCATTACGAATTATACGTGCAGGTAGCCCTTGGCTAAGTGCTGATTACAATTACAAGATATAAGTTAATAATACACATGATATAATTTGATTTATTTCATAAAAGTACAATATAATGATTAATTAGTCATAATAACATCAAATACGTTATTTTAAATAAGCTTTTAATATTTTTATAATGTGATTTGTAATGTCAAAGATTCACAATAATTATTCTCTGACTCTGTATATATTTGATAATTGTGATATTCATTTCACAGCATGCAATAATATATAAGAAGAACATCATAAAAAGAAATTCCAACGCTGATGACATTGTAAATAGAATTCCATTTATAATACTTGGACGGAACATCTAGATCTTATATGAAAATATGTTGTGGTAATGGTAGATATGATGTACCTGTAGCTTGTATAATTATCACTGGAAGATATACTAATAAAATATTGTATGCTGATATTAAACAGAAATCATGCTCTAACTGAGATTATGTGAATAGAGCAAAATAATGTTTGGAAACTTTTCTTATTTTCTGAGAAAATAATATTTTAAATTCTCATCTAATGATAAATGCCCGTTTACAGGTTCAGAGTAGTTTTCGGTAGCCACTTTACCTAATTCTCGATATATAATAATGAGAAAAATTATTAATCAATTTTTGAAATGCCTTAGATTGCATTTAAATAGAATTATGTATAAAATATTTCCGAAATGTTATTAATATTTTAACAAGAAGTATTAAAAATTCATGATATTTTCAACGAAACAAGTGTAGAATTACTAAACCAGTCCTTAGTTTTGCGAAATCTACCACCAAAATAATTTTTTTAAAATTACAGTCATCGATTCTTTCTAGATTGGATGTAAGCATAAAACGGGCGACCTTCGAGTAGAAGGTTGAATATTAAGTAATTCATTAAAATACAAAAAAGGATCGATTCAAAATATGAACACTTTCAACTGTTAAATTAAAAAACAAATAATATTTTTTTCAAACTCGATTTTTGATAAATTTACAGCATTATTTAAAACGGCTTAATTTGAGACTCGCCCTGATGATGCCATATTCTCTTGGAGCACTGCTGATTTAGCAGTACAAAATTAAGATAATATTAATAAAATAAACATTTTTTTACGTAATAAAAAAGTTATGTTCAATATTCAAGCATGCAATAAAAAATTATTTATAAAAAAAGACAGTCTATTTGATAAAGAATATTGTACCACTAAGACTTAGGAATTTTATTTTTATTTCTTTCAAAATATTAAATAATGTAAATTGTGCAATAATCCATCATTTAATACGACATGGAATGAATCAATGAAGAGGGAGAATGATTAATTTGTTTATTTCAGCAATAGAATCTGTAGTAAAAAGTATAGAAAGGTATTGAAAATAGCTTGATTTAAAAGAGTAAAACCAATTAAACTAAAAATTTACCCATGAGTTCTTAGTAACTTAAACTTGTTAATATTTTGTTTCGTCTATATCTAATTTTTACTTTTCTTAATAATTGAGCTAAGTGAGTACCTAAATTGTTGACACTTGCAATAGTCATGCTTTCATTATTCTGTATCTTGTTCAACGGCACAGTATATATTATTATAATCGTAACTGTAGAAAGTTGAACAATCAGTAAATACTAATAAATTTTATTAAATATTTATTAAAAATTTCAAACTTCAATTAACTTGTCGAGCATTAAATCACCGCCAGTAATTGGTTTAACTATCTATAAGATATTTTCAGTTATACATTAATTAATGCTTAGAACATACGATGTTTATTAGGTAGTATTATTTAAAGATTCTGAAAGTATCGAAATTGTTTAAAAAGCAATTAGTAAATCATATTGTAGAAAGAATTATTGCGTACGCATGTAATTATCATTACATAAAAAAATAAGTTAAAATATATAGGATTCTCAGATAAATTTGAAAAGCTTTTAATTACGCTGAAGCTAAACAGCCATAGATATATTAATTAAATTCGTAGCGTTGAATTTTGCGCAAATGGTTTCAAAGGATTGTAATGCATCTCTGATTGCAGTTGCTGATTCGTCGACTATATATTATCATTTTATATCGATAAATAAATATAGATACTTTGATATACTTAAAAATTAGCTTAAATTAATTATAAGAATAATAATTTAAGTTTAGTTTTACGAGTCAAAGCCAATCGTGTAAGTTCCTCATAACCTCACCGGTAAGCGGTGAAACCTGTTTCTACAAACGAGGCTTCGATGCTACAATACTCATAACATTTACAATAATGTGCATTAATGTGGAGAGTTCTATAAATTATTGGGCGTATCATTTACTAATGCGTTCTGTAGCTACAAACTGTGCGATGATTTGTCACGTATTGGTAACTATTTTTGGTTTCGCGGTTTTGCGATCCTTCTTTAGCGTATATCGGATAAAACCTTTTTCTTTATTTTCTTAAAAAAAAAAGTTTTTTCATACTCGAACATTTGTTCCATCCGTTGGAACATTCAAACCATTCGAGATGACTAAAATGATTGAACAGGCTCTTCGTAAATCACTAAATTTGGTAAATTTTTGATTATTCGAACTCTTCCGATATATTTGAATACTTTATGGTTTGAACAAACGTCACCTCTGCCTTATTACATTTGTTCAAGTTCATGAAATGTTATGATCCATAGTTTTACAACACACCCCATTTACATATATATATATATATATATATATATATATATATATATATATATATATATATATATATATATATATATATATCAAAATTCAGTTTAAGAAAGAGTGGATTCGTAATATTCATTGAAGTGGATCTTACTTGCGCACAATGCGTCGTCAAGTGTCTTAATTACTTCGAATGTGAATTTATGCGTTCCACTATACTTGCATAACCCCTGTCAATCTGAACTACATTCAAACTTCATTAGTATAAAATATGCTTTCTTCGTTGAGAAGATTTCAATCAATAATTCATACATACATGCAATACACAAAAAACGGAGAGTCGCTGAGCATGTTTGTAATACATGTACAATACCTGCTCGTGCTTATAGAATTTGATTCACCGGTGGTTACGTTTCAAAAATCTTTCAATATTCCAGATCGCTATATTGATCCGAAATCAGTACATTGTTGCAACTTTGAATCGAGCGATAGATTTGGTTCTTAATCACTTAATGTAATATACATAATTTACAGTTTATTCATTAGAACATTAATTATGCACCATTGGCCATGTCACTAGCTATTTTACGCAGCGCTTACGTCTCGTTGTATCATTACTTAACATGGCAACAATGCATACGATTTCATCCTCACCTGAATGAAGTTTGATTACACAGTATAACTTCCATTGCATTGGCAGTGTAACAGAATTTCATCTTGGTAAAATCAACGTGTCTCCCTTGATATATGCTGTTTAGCACTCAATTTTCCTCGAATGTGAATTTCATTGGGATACTCCTGCTACGACCCAGTCTAAAACTCACTACGCACCTTCTGTATACGTTGCCACGTTGACAGTTGTTTATCGGAATGTTAGATAAATCAAGTTTTAGAACACTTGATTTAGAATTATTTTAGAATTATTTAATAACAATTATTTTAGAACACTTGATTCAAATCATTCCCCGTCAAAAAAATGTCCATCAGCAGTGAAGGATGGAGATCGTTAGAATCAGGAGATAAATGTATAAGTCGGCGAGTGTTCGGTAGAGTTTTGATTTGTACCGTAAGCGTACCAAATTATTCAAATATTAGCCAAAAATCAGTAGCTGCTTGTTTAAAATTACGCTTAAATAATTTTGCCATTGATTCCCATACACCTTAACCAAAGTGAGAGGAATACGAGAGAATCCAAGTGCATTCTATACTCTCTACAATCGTTTGTTACAGTCGCTTGGTAAAAAATTTGTTTGCTTTTACTTTTATTCATCGTAATTCAGAAATTCATAAAGTTTCTTTAACTCAGTATTCGCGCCTAGAAAATTCCTACAGTTATCCAAATTAACCTTAGTGGATAAACCACGCCTTCAACTAAAACGTTTGAATACTCTCCATCAGGCCGAAGAAACATTAAACACCTTCTTGAAGTTGTACAATATTGAGGCTGCAAAGAATTTCTCCTATACTTTGTTAGAATATAGTAGTAAATTATGTCCATAGGAAAAAATTCTTATTATTAAATTCAAAAGGACAGTCTTGCTTTCTTAAAATATAATTCTCGTTTTAAAAAAAGACATCACCCATATTTTAACTTTTTAAATTAATTTCTAACTATGATGATTTAATAGCGAAAAAATATATTCAAAAGTACAAATAGCAATGAAAAATTTCCGATGCCCAAACCGAAAAATGTTCTCGTGCAAGAAAAATCTAAAGGGGAGCGAGGGGGTAAATCAATTCTGCACTGCCCGAGCGATCGAGCAGCGCCGCGCGGATCACCTCGTCGGGGCGAAGCCCGCGGCCACCGACGCACAGGTGGCGCGGGCATGCCCTCCTCGCGAGGGCCGCGTTCCGCAACCCCTCGGCTCGCGCATCGGGCGGGCGGTTGCGGGGTAGGGTGGATTGGCCAGCGCGGGAACCGCGACGACCACCCTCCCCGACTCGCCGTCGAGGGCGTCCCGGTCGCCTCGGCGCTTCGGGGACGGCCTGCAGTCGTCGCCCGTGAGCCCGCGTTCGCGCGTCGGCTCTCAAGCAGCCCCGCCTCGTACAGACCCCGACTCCCCCCGCGCGCGCGCGCGCGCGTGCGCCCGCCCGCCCCTCCTCTCGTCTAAGCGCCAGTCAACCCCCCGCGCTGATCGCGCGGGACGAGTGCTGCACACCCTCGCCTCTCCCCCCCCTCCCTCCCTCCCCCCTCGCGCCAGCAACAGCCGTCCGAAATCTCCTCGGTCCCCGCGACGCACGCCGGGCCAGGATCTCCGCTCCCGCTGCTCTTTGCCCGTCCGTTCGCTGGTGCGCGATCCCCGCGCCGCCGATCCGCGTAGGGTAAGCTCTCGGGGGCCTCTCCCGAGCGCGACGCGGGGGGTGGGTGGCGCGCTGTGGTGTTGTTGTTGTGCGTGCAGGTGGTTGTGCCGCGCGCCCCAGCGGCGCGGCGGCGACCGAAGGCGGCACCGCGAGCCGCTGGCCGGGAGGAGCCGAGGATTCGCTGATTCCTGCATCCCCGCGGCAATGAGAGATGATGGACGTGGAGGAGACGAACACGGCCTCCACGGCGAGCTCCTCGCCCGCGCCTTCCAGTCCAGCCGCCGACTCGACTTTCGTCAGGTGATTGTCGCGCGCATCGGCAGTTAGCTATAAATATATAAATATATACACACACGTGCGCGTTCGTGTGCGCGCGTGTGTGTGTGTGTGTGTGTGTATGTGTGTGTGTTTCCCCCCTCCACGGAGCTATGAGATATTTATAAGGCAGGGGGCTATCGTATATAGAAGGGTCTCGTACGGCAATCGATTCGCGAGCTTTATAAGCGCAATTCGTTTGGATTAGTTTTTAAAGGGGCTCTGGTATAAGTCGCGCAGGTCGCGTAAACGACGGCGCAGCTATTACGTGCAATACGAACCAGGTCGTGTAATTAGTGAAGGATCGTATATACGCGTTCGTATGAGATTCGAGGCAGTCTATTGCTTTCAGCGCGCATAAAGGGGAAACTTAGAGGGACTTTCGACGAGTACGTTTTGTTTATAAGCGAAAAGATATATACAAGGATGCGTACTATTAATATGCCTCCTCATTCGCTTGAATCTGGCTTTATAATAAATGATGTTGTCGAGAGAATGGAATTAGATTGCGCTAGGTTTCTCTTCGATAATAGTATAGCTTTCATTCAGCCTAAATTACGCTTTAGTGCAAGCTTTCACAAATGGGCCAAAGGATGCGATGCTGCTGATAATAAGATTCTAAACTTATAAATTTATATTATGTTTAAATTATTTTCTAAAACGGCAATGGGAATGAACCAATACTAATTAGCGCTTTTATTATATTTGTTAATGATACTTTTACTATCGGAAAATGACGATACGTATAATTGCATCAATGTAATATTGATGATACGTATATAACCTTCAAAATAATATAATTTGTTCAACTTTATCTAAAATAAGCTTTGTAGATCTGAAGGAATTGTTCTATCATACAGTCGAGCGAAGAATACAATTACAATAGGAATATATTGTGCAATATTGGAAAATATCTCTTTTGAAACCAAAATAAACCTATTCTTTTCTACTTTAATCATGATATTGAAATTCATAAAACTGTTCTAATTAATATAATTTTGAATGCATAAGCTTTCTTTAGAATTAAATATTGTCAACTACCTAGAATATTCTATCTGAAACTTATGTTTCGAGATTTCAATATATATTATAATACGTTAAGACTAATATTACTATTAGCATTACTACTTTGATGCCGTTAATTGACAATTTTGATCTTCTTATTCTACTGTTTGTAGATAATTAACTTTTTCAATTTAAGGAAATGAAATATCATTGCGCTGAAATTTCATTGATCCGTGTTGAAAAAAGAAGCATTATCTTAAAGAAAGTGAAAAAAGTTTCTTGCTGTAAAAATAATAGCTTTAAAATTTTTCAATCTCTTTAAGAGTAATATAATACATTTGAAAATTGATACAATTATCTTTAAAGTGATTATTTTAAGATCAGTTAGTATGTGATAATCAGAAATATTTTTATATTTTATGATTCTCGTTCGAAATGGAAAAGAAGTTATCTCTTATATATTCGAAAACTAATAAATAAATTTTTGATTATACAAACTTGAATGCGTTAGATGAAGATCATTACCTGTACCATACCTGTAAAAATAAAGGGATTTTATAGAAGAATTTAAGTCCAGTGTTGAACTCACGTTATTCGCTATGCGGAAAAATCAGCTACATTCATAAACTAATTACTCAGTAAAATCGTTTTTTATAAATATAAATATTTAAATGAATAATATGTAATATTGTTATATTTAATCAATAATTCAGAATAATTGAACAATATATACAAATATAAATCTATAATAAGTATGCGATAAACATATAATATTAATACATATAATGCAATTTTTCTTCAATAGCGAGAAACTAAATTTTTACATTATGACCATGTGAAATGTTAACTTCTGAGATTGGTCGGAATAAGTATCAACGGTCACCGATTGGTCGCTGAAATTTAACATATTTCAGGATTTTATATATATAGCTATCAAATAATCATGGGATGATGTTAGCGGAACTGAGCCGATGTGCTGGATTTATTGTGATCTACTATTGAAACCGTATTTTCTCAAAATGAATTTCAATTGATTCACGCCCCTTTTCATATAAGCAAAAAGTGATAAAGCATTTTGAATAAGTAGAAATGAGATTTTGTTCATTTCCAATAAAAGTGTTCTTTTTCAATACGAAGAATGAAAGAAACATTTGATTATCGATAATTTGAAACAATTATAT
Source organism: Sycobia sp. Sy_11 (assembly GCA_018907035.1). Classification (NCBI taxonomy): domain Eukaryota; kingdom Metazoa; phylum Arthropoda; class Insecta; order Hymenoptera; family Epichrysomallidae; genus Sycobia; species Sycobia sp. Sy_11. The sequence goes on along the minus strand of JACCIC010000049.1, from coordinate 1,553,048 downwards.
AAATATTAAAATATACTAATACTTACGAATATATTTTCATAATTATAAAAGACTGTTTTAAGTAAATAAATAGATTATTATTAAGAATTTTTCATAATTTAAAATAATTTATTTTCATTTATTTTTTTAAGTTATCTATTTTAATTTATTAAAAGAAATATAATTTTCTTTTAGTTATTAAACTTGAATAAAGTTACATATTGATGTTGACCTACAAATGTATTATTACTGGTCTTGTATTATATCACAGTTGTATAGTTAATACTCGTATGATTATATCGCTCGATATAATTGACAGCATGCTATATTTATTTAGATTGAGCGTTCAGAACAGTTTTCTCTTAGCCAAGTTATAATTTATGCAGTTAATGAAAATTTACAAAGATAGCCGAGACAGCTTGAACCAAATTTCAAATAAATAGAATTAATTGACTTGTTCTTAAAAAAATTCAGGGGAAAAATTTACATTCCATAAAAGAATGATTACAACAAAATTAGTTAAATCCTTGAGATTCATTTTTAATCACCGATTAAACGTCAAGCACGACGTCGTGAATTTGACACCGAACTTAACTATAGAATACAATAAAATCTAATTTCGATTATACCGATAGAAGAATCGATATCTCATCGTGGGATTGTCATTTCAGTCGATTACATCTTTTTATCCTATATTATAAGTAGTATAGTATAGATCCTAAATTTATTGCTATAGTTTATTATATTAGGTTATTATTGTATAGCGATATTTTTAATAATCGCTCAAATTATTAAAGCGAATAACATTACAACAGGGAAGCTACTTGTAATATCTAGCGTTGAATAAGAATTTTTTAATTCTCCTACAAAATATAAATTTTAAGATTCCATCTATAAAGAGTGATTTATTCAATCTTGTTAAAGGAATGTGGAAACCACACGCCTGTAAAGTACAGAATCCATTGTCTTTTATTTAATCTTAAAAACGGGATAAGAAAAAACATGTCACTGGGTGCGTTCCAGTTTGCAATTATTTCATCCCAGGTAATAAATGCTTTTCTCAAACATGTTGTGCAATCAAATACGAATCCAGAAATATTTGTAAAAAGGGGGGAAAAAACATTGAGGACGTCGTAGCTGTTAAAAAAAACAGTTCGAAGTAAAAATGTTATTGTGAACAAATGTTTTTTGCAAAGATAGAAGTCGCATTTTAAGGAAAAAAAGCTTCTAATGTTCAACCTTTAAAAATGCATATTTAAAAGCTATGAAATTTTGAATTTCACATATTGCCATTTTCTTGGACAACTTTCGTTTAAAAAATTGTAATTAATTAAAAAGAATCAAAAAAATTCTTCTATTTAAATTTGTGCAAATAAATATACAAAGAAACAGACGGAAACGGTGGCAGTAGTTTACATCTTAGACTATTAGAATAATGACCAATTTCTAAACTATTTTGTACTTAATAACGATAGGCCGACATCATTTCATTTCCTAATTTTGTAATTGTTTACAATCGTTAATAATCGTTATAACAGAATACCTCAATAGCATCTATAATATCAAGCCTCTCTTAAAACTGTTTCAGGTATATCTAAACTGCCAGAATTACAGCTTAAATACGAAATTTCCCGTATAAATTGTCAAGATACACGTAAGCATCGAAAAATATCATAAGAATATGATACCTTTTATAGAAACCATTGAGATATATATATTGAGACTGAAAAATGCTAATCAAACCCGAAACTTCGGTAAATCATTCCAAAAATATTTCTGAAAGAAATCTTATAAAGCTTTGGATCAGCAATAATTGATCTTACAGATATCCTTTCATGAATACTCTGATCATATTAGTTCAGATTCCTTGCGTGAATGCTTTTAGAAACCTTTCCTGAAATTGATTCAGAAGTAATTTCTTATCTCGTTCGGTGAATTCTTTCAGAAAAGTTTCTGGAAGAATCCTTGTAAAGATATTGAACGCTAACCAAATCATTTGAGAATTCTTTCAGAATCTTTTTGTGATACTATTTCATGATATTATTTCAGAATTCTTTCTGACATCATTTTATGCTATATGTCAATATAGTAATTAAAACGTCATTTCTTACTCCGTAAATAATGATGTTTTGTTGGTAAAGAGGAATTGCCCAAGCAGACTATTTATCGAATGTATGTATCTACTTCGTCTAACATTTCCATCCGCTTCGGTTTATCATCAAGGACTGTCTATGTCCATTTGACAGTGCATCAAAGGCATATTGTTAATATTCACATATAACAATAATCCATTGAAAATCACGTTTATTAGAAAAATACTAAAAAATTGATTATGCCTCGCAATTCCAAATAAAATAATTAAAAAAATAAATTAGAATTTATAAAAAAAATCCCAATAAAAATCTCGGCATGCCTATAAATTCAAAAATTATTCATCAAAATAAAATATGTAATCTAATTTTTAAAAAAAATTACGCAAAATTCCAGCGAATTAAGTAATGAACTTTTGGAATATTAAACATTTTCCAAAAAGCTATTTTCACTTGAAAAATAACATCCAATTAAGTGCCTTAAACACTATTAATTCTTGTTATATATTTTCAAGAATTTTTGCTGAATATTTATAATTTTAAACGATATCATCTGATATCGAATAATTAAATGTTCTCGTATCTCGGATACTTATGGATAATTTCATATGATTTGCTACATTCTTTCATATTAGGTTTTTTTTTATTTTCAAAATTATCTCGATAATCTCTACGACTTGACGCGAATGCAATTGATTGAATTATAATTCATTAGCAAGTGACCGATATTTTTTCAATAGTCTCTTGCCATTTTCTGAATAATTTGATGCTTAGACTATTGTTAAACCGAAATCAGTAAATAATTACAATTGTTCGTCATAACGACTACAATTGGTCAATACAGTTCTAGGAAAATAAATAGTTTACAGCAAATTATATGTTCAACATAATAGATAAAATATAATTTGTATTCAAGTGATTCAAATTATGTTAACGATAAAACTATGTGAATATATCTTTTAATCAATAAATTAATAACTGAGCAATTTATATACTTTAAATATCACGGAATTTAGTGAATTACTCTACGAGATTTTTTAACACCTATAAAATTTTGCATATCACTACATTTAATAAATATCTCAATAGATAAATCCCACTATTTAGAAATAATCGAAGACTATTATTCATTTTCTTACTATACTATTGTGCATTATAATAAAGAGTTCTGGCACCAGGATGAGAAAAAACCGTATTAATATTAATATCACAAAACAGTTAAGTCCTTCCGCATAAAGATCAATTAAATCTTGATTACCGACGACGGCAAAATCTCTCCGCCTGTTGTTCACCCTCGATCGGGAAAGCAGGGGAGGGGGAAGGGGGGGTAGGCGGTAATGTTCGATATGTGCATACGAAATCACGAGCATATACCGGCTTTACAATAAAGAGAAAAATAAAACTGCAACGCGCGCGGAGAGCCGAGCGAATGCTGGAACAGGGGCCTCTCCGCGTCCGCGCCGCTCCGGTCACCTTAAATAATTCAAATTTTAAGTGCGCGCCGGCGCTGATGCTCTCATGTTCTTCGAAAAGCCCTGCTTTCCATTCCACGCGGATTAAAAATGTAAACCTAGCGGGCGGCTGCGTCCGTGCAGCGTCAGCTACATATATATATATATATATATATATATATATATATATATATATACATAATGGTGGAGTTGATTTCTCTAGAGGGAGACAGGCGAAGGAAAGAGGAAAAAGGAAGATTGAGAATGGGAGGGCGGAGGGAGGAAGAGAAAAAGAGGAAAATAGAGGAAGTAAGCACGTGGGGTGTATCGGTGCCAGCAGGCACACGCGCGCCAGCTTCGAGACAGTTGGAGGAGACGGAGGTTATTTCGTTAGATGCGGGCGCGTCGATACGGGATGTTTCGCCGAGCCAGATCATCGTGATCCCGCTCGAGCTATCGCTCCTCTCGCCGAATATCAACGAAGAAATTAAAGTAAATATTGTGGCTATTAAAATAATACGCGTGGCTGCAAAGCCACATTCCCATATCGATTATAGAATAAGGTGCACCGCTTGCGCTCGCTATTACTCAAACCGTATATATAGATAATTAATCTATATGACTAAAGCCGGGATATTATGCTATTATATATATATATATACACGCTAAGATAAAATGCTATAATTCGATAAAATTATAATTAATGTTATTATTGATACGTCTGCACAAATAAAGTACTTATATTATACGTATATCAGTTCGTGCAACAATGATTGCCTATATAGCCGCTATGTTTATACGTGCGTTTTTTTCTTTTACCATTTATTTATTGTTATATATAGTGTTAGAAGAAACAACTATTCTTCCTTATTAAATTTCATTTATGAAATATGCATACAAAAAAACTCTTAATCTTGTCAAGCATTTGTTTGAGGTAGAAAAATTAAATCATTATTTAACTGATAATGGCAGTCACCCATTATCATTATGAGAACTTTCACGTTTCCCTTGCATATACACACACGCGCGCGCGCGCACACACAAACACACATATCTTGAATATTCCTTGTTAGTACGAGTTTTCTATTGTAGACACAATTTTTTGTATACGTTGTACTTGTAAAACCTACTATATCTCCAGTTTCAAATGCCATCTGGCTTTTAATTCTCGAAAAATGAGGATGACGGATCAGTATTTGTCAAATTCGCTCTGCTATACATATAGTGCACATTTAGCAATCTAGGGATAAGACAGAATTACTCATATATTTATATACAATATAAATATCTTTCAATTCAATCTGTATCCGTAGATACGAACTCTATAAGACGGGAAAGAATAACAGTCAAGGCAGCGAAAAAATAGGACTCGCGATAAAATATTAATTGCCGCCTAGCGACATACGAAAAATGATCGGAAAGCGCGTGCGCGGAAATGGTCTCCGTAAATAATGGAGGACGCCTTCGTACGTCGATTTTCACGGACCTAAAGTATTAATGGTAATTTCAACCTCTCCTATTCGCTCGGTATATATACATATATATATATATATATATATATATATATATATATATATATATATATATATATACATTCCCCCATCCGACAAAAATCGCGTCGATCTTCATGCATCGCCATTCGCACGAACTGGAACGCACTGTAGCAGCGTTCCTGAATGAGTGGTGAAAAGTATAGAGAGAGAGAGAGAGAGAGAGAGAGAGAGAGAGAGAGAGAGAGAGAGAGAGCGGGAGGGGGGCGAGAGTTTGATAAGTCTGCCGGATAACACACATCCAAAATTTTTCGATCCCAGAATGTTTCCCCTTTATGCTGGGCGAAGGGGAAACGAAATAATTTTGATAAAATACGCAGGAGCCTATGTGGAAATGTCAACGAGGGTTCGATATATAGAAGCGGCCATTCGTCGTTAGCTTATCTCGTTAACGAACGATTTCTAGACACTGCCCCCCCTCCTTTTAACGCTCTGTTTTCGTGTATATATATAATTCATTGATTTCAGAACAGACGATTTGGTAACTCGAAACTCTTTTTCAAATGATTTTCTCTCTCGTTTTGAATTACAGGTTACACTATATAATCCATATACGAATAATAATGTTTGTTACTATACGATGAACGTATAATTCTAAAATTAAAACCTTCCAGCATTAATATTGATATTAGTATTTTTAGAGTAGCTATTTTTATATTCATGATTAAGTTTTTCAATCGCTATTTTGCAAAAACTACTGCCGCTTATATAAGTTAACCATATCTTAAATTTTAATTAACCTTTCGAGTCAAATATTTCAAACTTAGTTTATCCATCTGGCTAAAAATGAATATTTTTTATTTTGATTATATATATATATATATATATATATATATATATATATATATATATATGATTTTTGACACACATTTGTGTGTGTATAATATCTTAATCAGCGCAAACCGGTGCAAGTGCGATATTGTGCATTGTCTCGTTAACTTTTGTCCCATTAATTTCACATCAAATCGATAATATAATTACCGATTATTCTAGTAAATATAATAGAGGACGATTTATTGTCAAAATCTTACTTCGTTGCCCCGGACGACTAATCATATTCCTAACGAAATTATGACAGATATATTCGAGCATTGATTAACAAATCGTTATAATTTCCGCTTAAATACAGTTGATTTAGAATCCTCATGTTGTACACCAATGCTTTGCAAATAACGACGTTTTGTCTCCTCGTCTGAATTTCACGGTATAAATATATATATATATATATATATATATATATATATATATATATATATATATAGAGAGAGAGAGAGAGAGAGAGAGAGAGAGAGAGAGAGAGAGAGAGAGAAGGGGAGACAAGAGAAGGGAGAGAAGATGAGAAACAAAAAGAGAAAGAGAGAGAGAGTATATGTCATTGTTAAATTTAATTATTCGGCACATTTGCGTTACATTTCACGAAGCAGAGATTCGTTTTATAAATGTGTTTTTCCATTATAATCCATTTCCAACGATAATACACTGAGGGAAATCTCATTGAATAATTTTTTTGGTATATTATTTAGTAATACGAAGACAGCTTGAAGATATAATAAGAATTGCTATTGTCAATTTAATATAGCGCAGACGCTAATTATTAGATTATAAAGTAAAATATAATTTTTATTAATTACTTTTAAAATTGAAATTGAAAGTCTTTTTTTCTAACATTTCGTAAAGTTTTTCAACGTTGAACTCTCTTTATAACTGTTAATAATTATAGTTTTAAATTGACGGTGTGAATAAATTATTTTGATGAATTTAAATATATAAATAAATTATTATTAAACTCGTATAATTCTTGCTAAATATACTATAATAATAAGTCGTAAGTAGAAAAATAATCATTAATAAGAGTACATAAATGATTAACAATGCCACCCATAATTAAACGCTTTCATATCTACTTTAGCCATAATTCTATATTAACTTTGAGCGGTATACAAATGTCGGTTATTAAATTTTCAATTATCTGGACTTTGATCAATCTCACAGTTATAGTTTTACTAAACGTCATTGAGATTTTTGTACTTTACTTCAGAGGTATTTCAACTTCCTTTTAGCTACAATTATTATAATTATAAGCTGGTAAGGGGGCTTCGAACGCTGTAACCATTCATTTTAATCCATTTTATTAAAGATCTTCTTCTTTAACATTTTTATCATAAATATGGATTTTTAAATAGAGTATACGTTTAAACAGATTATATATTAAAACTTTTAATGAAATTCAAATTACGCTACATTGGTATGAAATTAGAAGTAAATTAACCAATAAATATAGAGCAAAAATAAAAATATTAGAAATATTAATTGAAATAATTTGTTGAATTTATGTTTGAAAGAGAAAAAAGTTTTTCAAAAAATCTTTTTACAATCCGTATTAAAGTAAAATCTGATTTCCAAATATCACAATCACCATAGATCCCTGACTTTGTAATCGAACTGCAAGTTTACAAAACAAATGATTTTGACGAATTTGCTGAAAACTTTTCGTGATATATATAATCCAAATTAAAGTCATTCTTAACATTATATAGTGGTGATTTAATACGCGCGTATTAGATTGTCTTTAAAATAGAGCATTTTTTGTTCGGTGGATAAAAACTGACTCCAAAAGTGGCGTCTTAATTCTAATGAATATGATATCGGAAGCATTATTACAATAGTACTCATTTTGTTTCACGGAAAAAGAAAAGCGTATAAGTATCTTCTGACAAGTAATAATGTTAATTATTCTAGTGATAATTGTCTGGAACAAGTTCAGGTCCAATAAATTCACTTTACATTATCCTTTTTGCTTCTTTAACAGTATACAAATATAGTATTTACAGAATACGGCTGATCAAATAAGAAATTGTATTGTTAAACTGTTTTTTTCCCTGAAAAATTACAAAAAGCGATTATATTTTCTCGACAAAATCGTGCTTGAAGAGAGAAAGGAATCAGATGTGTATATATATGTGTGTGTATGTGTGTGTGTGTGTACGGGTCCGTCTCTTGAATGAAAGTACTTTATAAAAGAAAAGTGCCATTGGGGCTCCACAACTTTCAATTAACAAATGCATCGCCTCCCCTCCTGTCAAAGGAGAAAATGCCATTTTAATTAACAAATTGTTAAAAGTTTGCACTTAAGGGAAATTATGAAAATAGCGAGGGAATTTCACGTGCATGACAAGGCAGAGAGGGAAAGAGAGAGAGAGAGAGAGAGAGAGAGAGAGCTCTCTCGGCTTTTTGTCTCGATCGACCTTCGCACGAACGTCTGCAGCGTGCAAATTAGAGCTAAAACTGGGTCAACTCCTTATTGCCCGCGCGTATTAAAAGCTGAGCCACGCGCGCGCGCAGGCCGTGCGAGCTCGTTCGATCCCGCTAGTCCTCCCCGTTTTACTCGAGCTTCTTTTCCCCTTCTCCGTAAGAGGCATCTTTAAAAAAAAAAAAAAAAAAAAAAATCGAGCAAAAAACGGCAAAGCCTATATGTACACCGCTGTGCTCGGCTGTGTATATTTTAAGCGCAAATAATGATTTTCTTATTACGGCGGCCCACATATAGCCTTTTAATTAGATTAACAGGGGGTATGATAGAGAAATGTCTTTTTCCTATGCCCTAACATCCAAAAACTTTTAACAGCTTTTGTCTGCGAAAATTTACTTATCGAACTTGGCTGATGTACTCTAAAATTGCGTCGGTGCATTTTGGTGACAAAAAATTTTAGTCTAGTATTTATTATATGCTGTCATTTTTTCTTTTATCCTATATATAAAGCCAGTTATCCAAAATATGTAATGCAATAACAAAGTAAAAAGTCAAAAAATTGTTTCCGTGTATTTGATTACTATAATTTATTCATTATACATAGTACGTACTTTTATACTTCTAATCAATAATAAAGAATTTTTTTTTATTTCAAATTTTCTCAGAATTTAGAAGAGAATATAACTGAATTTATCTGCATCACATGCATTCACTTTATGACTAACTTGAAAGAAAAGCTACTTCCATATATGTTTCTCATTGGCTCCGCTTATTTCCAAAACGAAAATACCCGTGGATACCTTATTGTTTTGAACTGTAATCATTTTTTTAAACATATAAGCAACATTATGACGTTTATGGTGTATAATATATTTATGTGTTAAGCATATGTAAATAAATATAGATACGTAATTACACGCATGCGTTGATAAAAAATTCAAAAATTAATTGACATTTGTGTTTAGTTTATATTAAATTAGAAAGTGACTAGAATTTAAGGAATGGTTCGATATTGATCATGATTTCTCAGGTAACTTAATAGATACAAACCATTTTACAGATTTTAAATTTTAAATTTGCGTGATTCAATTTTACAACCTAATTCAATTTAATTAAAATTGTTATTAAAATTAAATTCGTAAATTTAAAATTGTAAAATTGAAAAATTATTGCTATTTCGTCCGAATTTTGAGAGTTTCATTATTATAGAGATTGAAAGATTTCTCGAGAAAAAGGTCAGTTTTAAAATATATATATATATATATGATTACGTGGACAGTTATAGAGTTATAGAAACTAATATTTGTAATTTAGAAACTGAAGCAGCATGTCACAAAGAAAGATAATTACGCAGTCTCTTATTGTATTGAAACACATAAATGTACTTTATGTAGCAATTCTTATCTAAACGTCACTGCTGTTAGCGTATATTGTAACTCTTTTAATAACACGCGAGTAACTTACGAATGATCCGTTCCAACTCTGAAATTGAGATTAGAATGTTAATTTAGTATTGCAGCAAGTTTAAACCTATATGAATGACATAAGATCACGATATTCTGTTCATTAGCTAAATTCTTTAAGGATTCAGCTTTCCCTTTATGCCGTACTTTGGGCCATAACCGAAATTCCAAAGCAGCCGTAAATTCTTGAACCGCAAAAAAGAACTTTTAAAAACTAATCCAGAGAGCTTATAGCCTTAAGTATATACGTCTTATTTCGTTGAAAAATTATGCCAGCACTGTGTCCACCCATAGCAGCGGCAGTATAGATCGGCGAATGTATAATAAATTTTTCGATTTTCCAGCGTCAAGAGGGAGCCGAGCACCGAGGAACCGAACAGCCCTCTAGAGGCCGCCAGCCCTGGCTTCATCTTGCGCAGCAACGGTAAGCCGAGAAAGAGAGAGAGAGAGAGAGAGAGAGAGAGAGAGAGAGAGAGAGAGAGAGGATCCTGTACTTTGCATGGTAAATGATTTTAGTTATTTAAGGGGATCCTAGAGTTGCGGGATATCGATGTACGGGGGAGTTGAGCAGAGGTAAATGAGCGTCTAATGGGGAGAATGTCTATTCTGGGAAATGGTAATAATGCAAAATATGTGTCAGTGGAGTGCAGATGTAAGTCACCGAGTATGGGATAAATTTTCATTGATTTTTATATGTGTGACGCTTAAATTGGAAGCCATTCCTTACGTCACATAAATTATAGACAGTGACATAAAAAAACTTAGATTACTAAGAGAATACTATTAATATCTGCATTATTTATCTTCACATAAAATTATCAATTCGATTAATTTTTTTAATAAAATTCTATGACGTCTTCGTGTTACAAATTAAACCTAGTGCGAGAATATCAAATTTTTGTAGGGACATACATCCAAATATGAAGTGAATTAATGATCTTCGAACAACTTTTTACAGTTGTAGTTATTGCTAAATTTCTTAAATTTGAACTATTAGTTATATCCATGAATACAATATTCTGTTTTCTTTTTTAACTAAGCAATATTACTTTAGTATTTAATTCGCATTATGTAACACTATACTGATTTATTTATTATATTCTTAAAGTATCTATAGCGCCATTGTTAATTGTAAATTATTAGAAATTAATATTTACTCCTTTCCTTATGAGATTCTCGTAATAATGAACCACATTTACATTGTATGCCTACTGAAGAGAACAATTCAACCGTACTTTTCTCAGTAGATACTTTTCTGCTATATTTTTGCAACAATGAAATTACTTCATTGCTTAATAAATACATATTTTTTTCTTTTCATTTCGATTCGCTGAAGCTACCAACCTCTAAGGGTATAATGAAAAAAGAAGTAGGAATACATCTTGCAATACTGAAATAAATGAAAATAAAGTATCCTTCCCGATAAGCCATAAAGAAAATTCCCAGCCGCAGGATCTCTCGGGGCACAAACAGTAGCATCTGCCCCCCTTCCCCCGACGAGTGGCTTCGTCCACCGATGGAAATTCTCCAAGGAAAGATAGAAAAGCCCAAAGGGAGCGCGCGTGAGGGAGAGAAAGATAGTTGTGAAGAGAGAGAGAGAGAGAGAGAGAGAGAGAGAGAGAGAGAGGAGCGATAGAATAAAGCTGGGCGCGTAACGAGTTTTCCAGCAGAGAGCTCGGCGGGGGTGGCGCGATGGCTGCGCGATCGCGAAAAAGCGCCACGAAGACTGGTATATATGTATATACAGCAGCTGATGAGAACCGCTGGCTCAGCTCCCGCGCGGGCGCGCGGATCGATTCAAAAGCGGTACGCCGCTCCGCCCCACCCTTTATATAAACCCCCTACCCCGTACCGCCGTGCATTTTCTTCCCCGTGTACCCCCCGCCCCTCTGGTAAAGGTAGGTCGAGCGTGCCCCGAAAGATCCGACGAGGGGGAGTCGAAAGTTCAGCCTCCTTTCTTTATGCATGCTTATATACAGTCAGCGCTTCCTTCGTAATTGAATTTTGTTATTCTTTTCTTTTTTTCTTTCCTGAACGAAGCGCGCGCAATTTTTTTTCTTCGCCATTTCCTCCCTACACGACTTTCTCAGCTTCCTTATTGTTTCCAGCTTCGGTATGAAAATGTTATGTAATAAGCTAATCGATTCGAATTCTACTCGTAGCGATTCTCATTGCAATGATAGACTGATCGACACTTGGTGGAGCGTGGAATTTTTAAAATTTCTATACTACTGTGTACAAATATGAGTAAGACTTTATTTATAGCTTTTAAAATCCTGATTTATTCTTCTAAATATAATTCGTCCCCCTAAAAATAATCCTAATTCAACTATATGCCAACGCTTTTTACAATTTTCAAAACAATTTGTATAGTCATATTCCGGAATAGCCATCAGTTTCTTCTTCGATTCGGCTTTTATTTCTTCAATCGACTTAAAACCGTGTCCTGAAGTGATCTTTTGAGTTTTCTGAACAGCCAGAAGTCACACGGTGCTCAATCAGACGAGTACTGATGGTTACGGAACGATATTGGTTGAATTTTTGGCGAAATGTTCACATAAAATAAATACAGTGTGAGCTGGTGCATTATCGTGATGCAAAAACCAAGAGTTGTCTTTCCATAAATCTGACCTTTGGGCACGAATAGCTTTACGCAAACGGCGCATAACACTCAAATAATATTCATTGTTAACCGTTTGGCCGGTTGGCAGGAATGTATAATGCACCACATCATGATAATCGAAGAAAACAATGAGCATAACCTTGATTTTTGAGTGAGTTTGGCGTGATTTTTTCGGTCTCCGCTTTCCTTTCGCCCGTTAGCCGATCGATTGTTTCTGGATCATAAACGTAGAACCAAATCTCATTTCCAGTTATTACGCGTTCGATCGTGCCCTTATAGTCCGAAAGCATCATTTCACAGACCTCTATGCGACGCTGTTTTTCCAAAAAATTGAGTGTTTTCGGCACCAATTCAGATTTCACTCTTTTTAGACACAAAATGTCTTTCAAAATGGTATTGACTGACGACCCATTTGAAATTCTAACAATATCAGCAAGCGCTCTAGTAGTCAATCGACGATTTTGCAGAATCAGTTCTTTGATGTTGTCGACGTCTAGCGCATCAGTAGATGTTCTTGGTCGTCTTTGATGTGGTTCGTCTTCAACGCATTCTCGAGCTTCTTTGAACAATTTGTGCCAATCCAAAAAACTCGCTCTTCGACATTGAATTCTCACCAAAGGCCTTCTGCAACATTCTGAACGTTTCGGCAGCCGATATTTCATTTCGCGCACAAAATCAGGCTACTTCTTTGTTGAATAATTTCAGACATCGTAAAAATCGAAGAAAAGTTGTTTCTTTGTTCACAAAACTCAAGCGTAACTATATAACAAATAAAGATAATTGCGTGAAATTTGGCACAGATAACTCTGACTCTAAGTGCTACCAACTTAAGAATAAAAACATTTGTCCGAATCGATAAACCCGGGAAGTTTTAATTGAAAAATCTCACTCATATTTGTACACAGTAGTACTATATGTTGGAAAAATGTATTCGTCTGCGGAGGTAGAATTGGACGCAAGAAAACCTTACTATATATTGGATTTAATGAATAAAGTCAGATGTTTTCTTTGAACCGCGTGAAATATAATAACCATAATGTAATACTGGATAAGTGTATAAGATTAGAAATTCAAAATTTGATAGATAAAATAATGAATACCTCACGTGTACGGCATATCTGTCCACAAATATATGCGAGTTACGAGAATTAATAAACGAATATTCAATATAGCGTTAAAGAAAGTTGTTCATATCATATTATCTTGTTTTTTGCACAATTTATAATATTTCGACACAGCTAATGAATAGAGTTCTGAGTGAAAATCGCCCTTAAAAGTATTGTTTATTGCGGTAAGTTTGAAGCGCCCTTACCTGTGATTGGGTAATGGGGTTCGAGCTTCGGCGAGCAGAAGAGGATGAATACCTTTCATGTTCAACGTACCTTTGGACGTGCCAATAAGACTTTGCAAGGAATCTCTACCTCCAAGGCTGAGCTATGTAGCGTAGTTGGGATACTATATATATATATATATATATATATATATATATATATATATATATATATATATACAAGAAGCAAGCAGGGATTGGAGCCATTTAAGCGATTAGTCCCTACGAGTTCATCGTCGTCAAGTTTTTAGATTGCGCGTTATTTTATTACTTAGAGTAATTGAACTCTATGCAATCAATAATAATTAATCCTCTGTAAGAGCAAAGTTGATCATTATAGATAATCGACTAGTAGCCTGGTTAAAACGATGACTTGACATTTATTCGTTTTAAATAAATGCACACACTTTTAACGCTTTAAACCATATTACTACTTATACTATATATATATATATATATATATATATATATATATATATATATATATATATATCTGTTTTATACCAGCGGAAAAGGCGCGACTCAACATTTCACCTTGGCCTCATATATATAAATTAAGTAAGTTGCCCACCATATCTGCTACGCGAACAAATTCTGCCAAAAAATTATAATTATAATTATATGGGCAAATGCCATCGTTGAATTCTTGATATTATTGCACTTTTTTTTGACGAAACATTCCGTTAATTATGTTGTCGCGATGTTTTCAGAATCCCTTTTTCTGTTGTCAATAGACCAATATAGATCTTACCAATCAGAGAAATTAGTTCCTTTCGACACTCGCTAGAATTATGATTAAATGACGACCATCATATAATGGATCTGTTATTTTGACCATCAGAGAATAGCAAGAAGTGACGAAAAAGTGTCTTTCTTACAAAACTTTATTAATTGAATTTTGCGGTTGCTTTATATACCATTCCATCTATTCGAATAGATAACAAATATGTTTTTTACAAAATGTTATATCGAAATTACGATTGCACCAGGTCATTTATCTTCTTATTCCAATTCGATCTTAGTATAGTTCGTCTTTTTGGACACACGCACGCACACATAATCAGTGACATAGAAACCAGGTTATTTGGTTCCCTCTAATTCTTATCCTAAAACTGTCCGGGATATTGAACGCATTTTCTCTTTGCGCTTTACCCGCTCGGCTCCCATAAGCTTCTTCTGTGGATATATATATATATATATATATATATATATATATATATATATACACATTTATTTATTTATATACGCCACAATCTCGCCTCCTCCGCGTCGATATAATACGGGAGCAAAAAGTAGCCCAAACTTATTTATATTTATACTTTCGTCTCTTGTACAAGCGAAACGGAATCTCCTCGTTTTTCGAACGACTTCGAGTGCGCCTCGTGTACTTGTTGTCAGATTACGGGACGTCTAGAGAAAAAAATTCCCGTAATATATGCGATACAATCGCTTCCGTCTCCCTAATCAAATTCCCGATCTCGATAATGCCCCCGAGAAGGTGGGGAGTGGGAATAGAGGAGGGAGGGGGGAGAAAATCCCCTCTGAAAAGCTGAGAAAAGCGGTGTAGCGTATACGAGGTTGATGTATACATGTTTCCCTCGCGTGTGTGCCGCGCCGTATCGGTCTCTCTCTCTCTCTCTCTCTCTCTCTCTCTCTTTCTCTCTGTCTCTCTCCGTCGCTGTCTCTCTCCCCCTGTCTCTCTGCCTCTTGGTGATACACGAACGCTCGCTTTCGAAACTGTTAAAGCGGAGACCTATTCGCTTTTTAAGATGCTGCTTCTGTTGCTACTGCTTCTGCCGCGGCTCAGGCTGTTTATGCCGTCGCGACGAGCGAGAGAGGAGCAGCCACACGGCAAAGGCTCTAGCACGCGACGTGCGCGCTCAATATATATATGAGTATATATAGCATGCACATCCCTATGGGTTGTTACGCGTTAAGAGTAATGGAAGTCAGAGAAGCCCGTTGATAATGCGAAAAGGAATGTTTAAAGCCGAGTGTGAATGAAAATGCAGTTTTTTACGACTGCCTTCACACGTGCGAGATGACTGCTGGAATTCTGTCGTTTCGATGGAACTGCCCTAAAAGTACTTTGGCAAGTGTTGCGATGGAATGCTGTTATGTAGGGTAAAGTTTCATCAAATCATCTTCTACGATAGTCAATGTACTAAAGATATTTTCTATCAATGATAATTATTGTCACTTTCAATCCGCTCCTCCGTTACAAACCATATTCTTCTGATTGTCTATTCAAACGTTCGTCCTTTATCAAGGTAAGCTACTTTATCACTTGCAATTAGTAATTAAGTTTACTATGTTATGGAGTTAACGATAAAAGTATGGGTTTTACTTCAAAAAATCCGTTGCTATATACTACGCCCAACGTAATTATAGCGAAAGATATTTATTTCAAATAAAAAAATTACTATTTATTGTAATAACCAATTTTTGGAGTGAATTAGAGTAAAGGCCCTTAAATTGTATCAGACTCTTTACCTGTATAGGTGAGTCTCTAGTAAGGTGGGACTGCCCATCATCTGACTAACGAACTCTACAGATTACTTTAGGATAATGGGTCATGCAATAGCGTTTTTATGTAAACGCACAAGGATGCAGACAATTTTAGTTCACATCGTATCTGCGTCGTTCGTACTATCGACATAAAACATGGCTCGAGACGTCGATTTTATTTGTGAAGATACAGCAATAAAATAAATTTTCAAGAGTTTCTGTAACTTTAAAAAATTGCGGCTGAAAAAACTCTCTTATTATTAATTGTGATTGATGTACATTTAGAGAAGCTCGTATAATGTCAAGGTTCATTATTATTATTTTACAGAATAAATAACCTTATATACATCACTAAAGTCTGAAATTTTAGTCGCTATATAAAAATAGAAAATTGCGCATGCATACTGATTAAATTATAATAAATTTAGTATTAACGTTTTCAACACAACCATATCTATCGTCACCTCCTGTTCATGATATAATCGGTTAATACCAAATCAGTTAGTTTCGAATCATTCGAATTTTGACACTGAGTTTTTTCAAATTTGGTATTACATTCCGTTTTGAATTTCGAATACTTATTTTATATGTACAGTTGGACTATATGAATTTCTAATACATTCTCTTTCTGAAATTTAACCACTTATACCTTCAAAGTAAAAGCTAGAATATGCGATTTGGTCACTCGCCGTGTAAAGATCTATGCATATATATATATATATATATATATATATATATATATATATATATATATATATATATGCACGAATAGAGCGTGAAATGTATATATAGGATATATACACATACATAGCACTGCTCCGCGACATGCCATACATAACGCGTC
This sequence comes from Sycobia sp. Sy_11, assembly GCA_018907035.1. Classification (NCBI taxonomy): domain Eukaryota; kingdom Metazoa; phylum Arthropoda; class Insecta; order Hymenoptera; family Epichrysomallidae; genus Sycobia; species Sycobia sp. Sy_11. Next base: position 1,535,960 of record JACCIC010000049.1, on the reverse strand, counting down.
GAAATATATGGCGTGCATACATATATACTTAAATACATATAAGTTTTAAAACGCGCGCGGTTCCCGGACCATTACTCTAGCGCTCTCGCTCTCCCGCGAGCATTCAAAAGCTCTGTGATATAAAGAAGTGAGAGAGAGACAGAGAGAGATCGAGAAAGGAGAATCGTGCGAGATCGATATCTCTTCCCATACTGCCGTTATATTAGGTATGTTTTTCCACGTCCAGACATAGCTTTTCGCGCGCGCACACATGCACACACATACACACGCATATATACAAATACCAATGCGTCGTGTCGCGAATTTCTATATTGCACCCGCGCGCGGCCTGTGCAGCGCGCATAATAAAGCAAGAGTGTACCTCGACGGAGAGAGGGACAGAGAGAGAGAGAAAGAGAGAGAGAGAGAGAGAGAGATAGGAAGAGGGAGAGAGTTCCTTTAATGAGACGGAAAAAAAGGCTCGCGAGAGTTGGGTTTCGCAGGAGGAGTTAACGAGGGAGGGAGAAAGTGAAGTTTTGTCCCGTGCCGATCGGTGCGCCAAACTGATGTGACGGGGGAAATAGATCCGGACGCGTATATTAGGTTAACTCTGATTTAGCTTGGAAAGTAACGCGCATATAAAAGAATTCGTATAGCCAGCGGACTTTTTTTGTTAGAACAAAATTCCAATGTATTTTTCTTTGAGGATGGAAAAAAAAGATTGATATTTCAAGCATCTATATTTCGGTACAATGATGATGTTTAGAATGTTTGGTACAATGATGAACTGCTTGGCAGCAGTTCCATGGATTCCTCATAGATGATCAACTTATTTGCAAAAAGCTTGGAGATGCAGGTGAAAAACCTTCGGAGCCATCTGTAATAACAAAACTGTTGGATAAACTTACTCGCATAATTTAAAATTTTAACGCTGCGTGGGACTGCACTCCTGAGCAAGATAAAATAAAAGTCAATCTAATTGCCCGATTGATTAAAGCCGATAAACGATCTATTGAGAAGCAAACTGCGGCACTTGCACTTCAAGTCCAGCGAATCTCATTTAGCGGTGCCACGATAAAGAAACGCTCTCAAAAGGACATTGAAGAGTCAAAAAAACGAACGCGTTGCGGAAAGTATAAAGAAAAGGCCACTGGTGCGCGAGTGTCCTAATAGACAAACAGAACACAGTGTAAAATTCGACGACGCCGCAAAAAAGCATCCGCGCTTCTTTGCGACATTATTGCTATATACCAATGCACTGATGAAATTCGAAGTAATGTATGGATTGCATACTGAGGTGCTGGAATGCACATAACGTTCCAAAAGGAAAATTTTTCTTTTCTACATGGAAATTCAAATGGTCATATGGTAAGAATAGCGGATGATCTCACCATTTTGGCATCAGGCATTAGTACTGTAGTAATACAAGAAATATTTGAAGGTGTATTATACGAGCGCGAATAGAAAAATGTTCTCTATGTTCCCGAGTTTAGGTGTAAATTATTTTCTATTGGCTCTGTGAATAAAAAGGGTTATTCTTATCATTATTTTAGAGATAGGTGTGAAGTTCGCGATTGTGAAGATAAGCTTGCCACGCTAGGAGTTCCATATGGAAGGTTGTTCCAAATTTGTTTTACAGTGAAACAGTGTGTTAATTGTAATGCTGTGCAATTAACAAACGGACAGAAAAACTTAAAGCTATGGCACTCGTGGATGGGGCATATAAATATACGGTCTGTAAAGCAAAAATATGAACATCTTGGTATTAACCGACTAGCGCGGGAAAAACCAGATTTTTTCTGTGAGGGATGTAGTTTGGGCAAGCAGTTTAGAAAGCCGCAACCTAGCGCCGAATTAGGCAGTAATTATGGCCCTGGTGAAAATGTACATACAGATGTGTGCAGCCCCGTAAATGTGGAATCTCCCAATAGTACACGATATTTTTTAATGCTCAAGGATGAGAGCACAAGCTACAGGAAAGTATATTTTTTGCATCATAAGATTATGAACTTATGAAATTCGACGTCAACACAGAATTTCTCTATGGGAATCTTTACGAAGATATATTTAGGAGATTCCTAGCAGAATTCAATCTCGTGAATAGCACAAGTGATAAATGTGTGTTTGTGGGTACAGTGGAAAATTTTAAAGTATATTTGGCTGTGTATGTCAATGACGGTTTAATAATGAGTGAAAGTAAGAAAGGGATTGAGAACGTGTGAATTATTTGAAACATAATTTTAAAATTACTGTTGACTGCGCGAACGAATTTCTAGGGTTCGAAATTAAACGCGATCGCAAGAATCGAATGCTAAAACTTTGTCAATCCGGTTACATTAGTAAAAATTTAACATCATCGATGCAAATTCATCGAGTGTGCCTAAAAAATCAAATTTGATTTTGAAAAAGAGTGTTGATCTCAATAAATAGATCAACACTCACTACTAAGTAAAGGAAATAATGCGGTATTTGAATGGCACGCGTGATTACGACATACTATACGGAAACAGTGGGAGTTCGTTTGATCTTTTCGGATTTACAGATGCTGACTATGCTGGGTGCACTGAAACGCGTAGATCTAGAAGCCGTTTTGTTTTCTTTTTAAATGGTCCGCCAATATCTTGGTCTAGCCAGTTGCAAAACCTTATTGCTTTATTAACAGCAGAATCAGAATATATATCTTTATTTCGTGGCATTAAAGAAGCCGTTTGGTTACACCGCGTAATCAATTAATTAAATATTCAAAGTAAAAGTACACCTATATATGTCGATAACCAAGCGGCCATAAATATTGCAGGTAATTCTGAAGATCACAAGCGCTCAAAGCATATTGACGTTAATTATCATTTTATTCCGGATGTCGTAAATCGCGGCGAAGTAATGACTAAATATATATGATCAAGCGAACAATTAGCTGATTTATGAACAAAGCCTTTGCCAAAACAGCAGTTTTGTTACTTGAGATCAAAATTAAATGTAATCGGTGACTCAAAATAAGTGGGAGTGTTGAAAAGTATGTATTATGAGTGATATTCGCGATTCTTGATGTTAACGGTTTTCCCTCCTTACAGCAATACACCTTGCTAACCATCCCAAGATCATTAAGAAAGATACTACCTTTTGCCTTTTCCATCTTGCCAAACTGCAATAAAATGTTCGTGAAGGGATAATCCCTATGTATATGCAGTGTATATTTTCCGTACTTTGCAATACGGAAAATGTAGTTAGTCGAGCGAGAGCCTTTCGAGGAGTAACTGCGTTACTCGAGACATCGTGACTGTTTATTTGTATTCATTGTATTCATCTTCTTATTTAATAAATACTGTATATATCTGGAATCGATTAAACTTATTTCATTTACGCCTAAGTAAAGAAGTTTAATAGATGGAAATCACGAGTGACAATCGATGGAGTTTCTGGTCCACTGCTTGACCAGATTGGTCCGTTAAGAAAAGTTTAATAGACTATTTTGAGAAATTGATGGTTTTGATTCTTAACCTACAATTTAACTTTATTAGACGTACTTATATAAGTACAACGTTTAATATTTATTATAAAAAACGGTTAATATTTATTACAAAAGAAACGGTAATTATAAAAAGTTCCTTTGTCAGTCAATCTTCAACCATCAAGTTTCAAATAAGCGCAGGCCGATTTGGGGATAAATTATACCTTACTTAAATACTTGGATAATGTACAATTTGTCTTATTTGTATTAATTTATAAAAGAATTAATGCTCCTCAGTGACTTATAATTGAAGTATAAATCACTTAAATGAAGAACAGGCAGTAGTTATTGTTACAAATATGAAGGTCAATCACTTACTAATGGGGAGATACCACATATTCTATTGTGATATTTCCATGAGCTTAAGCACTTTCTAAATAACCTTTAATTCACAATTTTTTTTGATTCATAGATGAAAGTTTCTCCAATAGGCACTAAATTGATCCAAAAATAAGTAACTTATTTTACTATCGACTCCGTAGAAGATTTCTTAATAAGTCAAATAAACAGAAGTCAATCATATTAATTTGTACATTAAACTATAATTCAATAACTTTTGCTAGCCAATTACTGGAAATTCCCGTATGCTATCTATTCCGTCCCTGAGGTCACGAACAATTGTCGAACTATCATTTCGTAAACTTTACATTATCTTCAGTTTTATCTTTATTAAACACTTCGTGATTGGTTTTGTCGCTTTTGAGCTGAAAAAGATATTCTTAGATCGAATTGAGTCATCTAGAGGTCGAAATATTCATTTTAAGTAAGAAGTTTCTTCGAAAATCGAAAATGTTTTCGAAATGAAAATCGTTTATTTTTCTGAATACTAACATACAAATCAATATAGTAAGCTAAAATAGTCCAAAAAAGTTTCATATCAGTTTAAAAAAAAAAAAACAATTATAAAATATTAATACTCATTTTAATACATCTCGTAATCATATAAAAATGCTTTTAATATAATACATCCATTTCGTTTCCGTCGTTTTTATTTCCCGACCAGGCAACATAATCCTAATTTACATAGATCTGTCCACAGACGCAATTACATTCCCGACTCGCAATTTATTGTCTCGGGCGGCTCGGCAAACTCATCGGGAAAACTTCTCGTGGGCCTATGGGAGGATCGTAACTTCCAAAAATACCGATCGGACAGGCAGGCTCTTGCTAGTCCCTTTTCTCGAGGCGCGCGCCCAGTCAAGTATATTTTTCTGCCGCGGGCGTGTTTCGGCCGAAGGAGAGTATATTATATAGGAGTAGGGCAGAGACGCGCAGTGAGGGACTCGCCTGAGTGTGCTGCAGATAGAGAGGTGTTTTGAGAGACAGAGAGAGATAGAGAGAGAGAGAGAGAGAGAGAGAGAAGAGAGAGGGTGGAGGAGAAAGTGAGATTGCGGACCACACGCGTAGTCTTCCCTTACGCGGTTTTTCACACAGCCCTGCAAACAACGGGTCAGTCGCCCCCTTCCATCTCTTTTTCCCTCGCTGTCTCTTAGTACTTCCTTGTGCTGCGCACGCGCGTGTACAACGCGCGCATATAGTCCATATGACGAACTTCTAAAAGCACTGAAAAGCAGCTCGACTAAGTTTTTTGAAACGAGGATTCGTCGAGCGAGTCGTTTTGTGAAAATTGTATCCGATGTGGGTGCTGCACTGTCTAGTCCCTAGGGCAGTCTAAGGACAAACATGCTAGCTGGTGATACAGTCGACTAGTGGTTGTAAACTGGAAAAAATCATACTGTGAGCTGAATTCTTTATGAATTTTCATCAATTTTTACCTAAGACCTTATTATACTAGTGTAGTTTTGGAGAGAGAAAAAATACTTCTGTCGCCATTTTTCTAAAAAACGATTGTAAATATTAATTCATTGTTTATTAACATTATTCGTAGGCAAATTTCAAGATGCTTCTTTGCGAATCCAAAAGAGAAAATTTTGCAATAAAGATTATCTTTTTTTAAGACTCGATTAGAATTTTCATCTTACGATGAACATGCTTGAAAAGGCCTCGATTTAAGCTTTTTTTTAATGCGTTGTTGCAAATGTCGTAGCATCAGATATGTAACACCCGACTTACAATAACAATATTATTTTAGGCAGGTTACACGCTGGAACCTGAATTTTAAAATACAACAGACTGATTAATTTTCTTTCATTAAGGGCCATTTCGTATTTCTTCGAAATTTATTCAAGCGAATCACCGACGAACTCTATTGATCGCTGATATAGGCCTACCTGATGCCTAATTCTAACTATATAATAGATAGCAATAAGGTTTTATAAGCTTCGGTTTTGTTTTTTTTTTTTTTTTTTTTTAAATGAAATGAAATTGAAAATGTATTGTATGCGAAATATGTAGAAAGTATTATCACGTTCGACGAATGCTGTTCGAAAATGGAAATATTAAGTTTTTGAATGAGAAATCTCTATGTCGAAGAGAGTCGCTGGGGACGTGAGATAAAAGCGCGACGTACTTAATTATGCAGGTAAAATGAAGAAAGTGAGGACGGAAGTCGGGAGTATCTCTATATTTCGCTCGGTCAACGGACGCAGTTTTATCTTCGAAGGCCTTTCCGAATCGGAAAAAGGATGCGCGTAAGGAAAAAAAAATCCAGTTTACATTACATCGTGGCGATGCAACGAAGCGGAAGCACAAAAGCTCCATATAATAACTCTCGCTCGAATCGTCATGTTATATTTGTGACTTTCCCTCGATCGAACGCATACTTTTTCCAAATGTTACTTTACTAAAACAGCGGAATAATTTTGAGTTTCATTAGAGACGCGGTATAATTTATAGTTTAATTATATATTGAAATATCTTTTTTGTCAAATACCTACGTAAACCTATTTACCCGACTGGATTTTCTGCTGCTCTTTACAGTCCATAGCATTAGATTAACAAACGATAAACGTCTATATTTAAAATATAATTCATTTTGCCGGTCTCGGGAGGGCAAAAAGCCTTCTAATTTAAAGTCGAACGAGGGCATATTATTGAAGCCGTTCTTACCCGGGTGCGCGATAATACGCTCTAAAATGAAACGAGAGAGATAGAAGAGAGAGAGAGAGAGAGAGAGAGAGAGAGAGAGAGAGAGAGAGAGAGAAGGGAGAGAAGGGGATTAAGAGAGAGAAAGAGAGATATGAAACCGCGGAGATTTACGAGTGCCTCATTACTCCTATACATTATCATCTAATATTATGGAGCTAGGGGATCGCATCTAATCGCCTGCCTCCAAATCCTCCTCCTCGCCCATAAATATTCCGATTATTAGCTGTACCTTCTCCCTCTCCACAGAAACTCAGCTTTCACTCGTGAAACCCGGCTTATCGGAAACAGCCACATATGTATATGTGTAATATACATCCGTCGCATCAGTTTTAATCGGATTTCTTTTCGGTGCGAGTCCCACATACGGACAGACACACACACACACACACACACACACATTCTCACCAACTCACACTTAAGTCACGTATATATAGAAGCTCTTGATTCTCTATACTCTCGCCGTCTTTCTTCGCTAGTGCCATTTGCCCAATTCTTCCCTGTAGCTCTCATACATATATGCAGTAATGACACCACGATGCCTGCTGCTCCCCTCTGTTTCTGGGCCTACTGCATATATATATAAATATATAAATGGAGTATTCTCCGTCACATCGGTTAATCTCATTCCTATTTATATTTTAAGATAAATAGTTGTATGAGGGCCTAAAATTTTCATCAATCATTCTAGTTTTAAGTACCGTGTAACGCTTATAAGTAGAGAGAATAATAACATTTTTAAGCCCTCGTCCGGCTATTTATGCCTAAAAATATATGAGCTAATATGAAAAATTCCTGATAAAACGAAAATTTTTCATTATCCTCATAAAATTTTAACTTACAAGTGTCTTCCGGATTTTTGTCATTGCAATTACTAAAAAAAAATTATATTTATCTATATTCACATAGAATAGACATATTTCTATGAAGCCTATTTTATTATACGGCCTTATGTAAATACATTCTATGATATTTTCTGTGCAATCGATTATTCCTTCATACTTTATTTTTAAGAATATATAATCCTATCATGCATCCCTCTACTTTTTAATTCTGTTTGACATGAAAGCTTTCTATATGAAAGCACAAAACGATATTTAAAAGTAGAACTAATTGCAATAATTTTAAACACTTTAATGTTTAATTTGTCTTAAAAACTAAAGCAATCACAAGGGGTGGTTAATTTGACAAGGAATGCTCCATATATATATATATATATATATATATATATATATATATATATATATGTGTGTGTGTGTGTGTGTGTGCGTATATATATATGTATATATATATATATATATATATATGTGTATGTATGTATAATTTATATGTATGCGGTGCCCATGCACGCACGCGCAATAGCAGTGATTGCAGTTCGGCGTGGAGAAAGAAAGAAAGAGACAGAAAGAGGATTCGCGCGTGCAACCGGTTTCCCAGGTTCATTACACCGGCGAGCGCGAGCGTCTCCCTCTCTCTCTCTCTCCGTCTCGCAACTGCATCCGCGGGTACAGCGCACACGGGGCAGCTCCTTCGTGTCTTTCTTGCGGTCCGTACAACAACAGCATCAGCCGCAATGCTGAGATGCCGGTTTTGCTCTCCGTTTCTCTCTTCTCTCTCTCTCTCTCTCTCTCTGTCTCTCTTTCTATACTTGGCTCATCGCTTCGTTGGAGTTTTCCGTTGGAAGAGGCTTGGCAGGAGCAACTTCTGTTATACCTTATAGTGGAGGGCAGTAAAACACGGGGAGAAGAGAGAGAGAGAGAGAGAGAGAGAGAGAGAGAGAGATTATGCAGAAAGGGGTGGGGAAGGAAGCAGACTATAAGGAAAAGTTGTCGTTGGTAAAACCTGATATTCGATGAACCGATTCCGCCTGATTCTTATTATTAAGGAACGCGACGCATCATCGCTGGATATATTAATTTCCCAAAAGATACCCGCTTTTGGGTCGAAGGGAGCGAGCGCTGAGCGGCCATGAGAAGACTCCAGCGGGGTGGTCCACTATATCAGTCGATAATCTTTTAATGTCGCTTTTATCGACTTCGGTATATATTATAGATATACGGTTGATAAGCCCGAGGCGTATTATATCGACGATTTACAGACGCGCAACCTCCGATGAATCGCTTATATAGCTGAAGCGGGACGGGGAGGAGGCTAATTAGGAGTGTATCCATAACGCTCTGCCGTGTAGAAGTTGAAAATTATTTTATGTAAAATATAGAACATTAAAATGAAAATTCGGGTAATTTTTTGACGCTTGTATTCTCATAACTAGATCACTTGCAATAAAACACAATTAAAATTGTTATATTTAAAAAGTTCACAGCTCGTGCAGCTTTTTTTTTTTAATAAAGGCCGCTGAGAAAACAAATATACCCTTCGAAATATACCATAAAAATTTGCCTAGAATTTTCTTATAATTTCGCTTTCACTTATCTCAACAAAAGAAGTACGTAGGTCTTTTAAAGAATTTTCATGTTCGAATCTCATTTTAGCCGGAGAATTGCTGACCATTTAAAAAATCAAAAATTATAAAAACATTAAACAAAGTAAAAACTTAAAGAGACTTCAAAATTATAGTATTGATTTATTTAGAGATAAGAATATATGAGAAAACTCAATCTCGTTTTAAAAAGGTACAAGGCAAACGGTAAGGTTTTACCCATTGCAATCTTTCAAGGGATTGTTAATTTCAGAACAATCTCAGGATATTCAATTTATTAGATATTAAGATCGGCCTACTTTCAACACATTGTCATTATAGTCTTCTTCTGTTTTGAAGAATCGTATTTCATCCTGCTTGGTAGACGGGGCGTCTAGTCTGTCAGCGTCTTAAACAAAGTAGATATCTAATGGACTTAAGTAATGGAGCACACTTTCCAGGTGACGCGACGCCCGGTGGCTCAGTATAACTTGTCTCTGCCTTTTTCTTAATTAATTACATCTGGTTCTCACAGTATAGCTCATTGACTAATTCGTTGAAACAATTCAACAAATTCTTGTTCTTGCTCTTTCATAACTAATCAGTGAATGATATATTCACAACTCTCTTACGATATTATCTTTTAGTTATATCAAGCAAATATTGAGCCATAATTTCAGCACTTTTGATACTATAAATTACTGTCCCTTTTAATATCGTAGGCCAACGAAATTTGGCAAAGTTTCTTTCCCAGAAAGCAGAGTGTATTTGCCCCAAGGATTTTAGTGGGCTGAATTAAAATTCAATTGGCATTAGATTCAGGTTATAAAATGCCATTTTTATCTATTTGGTAGGTTATTATAAGACCCTTCAGATTTTATTGTGTGTAAAAATATACAGAAAGTTTTTGACAGGACAAGCCTTTCTTTTTTTTCAGATGATGTAGAATTTGCTCAGATATCTTTTCTTTATTGAGGTATCGCAAAAGTTTACGTTATTGTGAATAATGCTAATTCTGCCTATCTGTCAAAATGACTCAAAAAACGAAACAGTTTCTTTTACTCTAAAATTTAACGAATAAAATGAATACTTCTTAGCACTTTCAATTTGAAATTTGTGCCATATTTATCAATCGTGTATCAAGATACAGAAAGGTTTTTTTTTTAATTTACATTCGTTACGTAACTTTATTTAAATTAAATATTAATCTTTGATTATTTAATTACAATCGTGATAGATAAGGCCTAGTGGGTTTTGAGGTTTGCTTAAAGATTTGGTTAATTAAAGCAGGACGAAGTAGAATGTTGTGGTTAAATTCGACATCCGATTTCTGCTTATATCGCTCAAGAAATTATTTGATAAAAAAAAAGAGTCGGTATATGAGACGATGAATTTGCATTTAAAGATTATACTGTAAATCAAACGTTATAGTCTCGTTGGTATGTATACATAATGCGCTTATCAATTGTTACAATTTCAAAACTGTGCTCCCATCGCGCATCGGTCCATTTGCATGGCATCGAGCCTTTACGATCTAAGATCCGTTATCTCGTCTAAGCGGATGATAATAGTATACGTCCAGGCGCGATAAAATTTTATAGGAAGTTTCTTTTAACGACTTTCCGTGATATTTAATGTAAGTTCGTATCGCGGAATGTTGCTCGCGGCGATGAACGATGCAATAACACGTGCAGCATGAGAAAGAAAAATATATTAATATATACGTAGTTCTCGGATCGATTTTTTTTCAAGTTTTTTTTTCAAATTTTTTTTTTTTCATCTTCATGGGGAAGTGCGAGCTCCCGCTGTAAGAATCCAAAGGGAAATGAGCTTCGCTATTTATAATCTTTCTTTTTTAGTTCTCAATGAATAGTTCTATTGAATTATTTCATTTTGATTCGCTAAAGATTACCGATATATAATTTAATGAAAAAATTCGCATTTATAGTTGATGCAGATAGAGAAGGATTTCAATTATAAATCCTACTGCATATTTGATATAAACGGTACACTTTGAAAAGTGTAATATATTACAATGATACGACGGCATCGTAAAATTAAAAGAAATTACCCTTAGTTCGACAATATTTAATACACTGACTTTAAGATTGCCTTATTTATCATAGGTGCCATTAAGTTTTAATTTTCAATTGAAACGCATTAAAAGTAAATTACATATCACAGATAATATTCTGACTACACTCGTAAATATTGCATTTACGTTTGGATTTTATATTTATGACTAACTCCCTTTATCCCTATATTATTATTATTATTATTATTATTATTATTATTATCACTGTTGTTGTTGTTGTTGTTGTTGTTGTTGTTGTTGTTGTTGTTGTTGTTGTTTTATTATGATTACATCTCAGACAGTAGCGGCGTAAGGTATTTAACCGTCGAGAGTCCCGCACAAGGTCAAAAGCAATACTGTCAAGGTCCTCTCGCGCGGTATATGCTGTTACCCATGCCTGGCATATTACGCTATATATATACATATATATATATATACAAGCATCGTCAACCAGCTGTAAAATTCATTCATACAAAAGGCATATGCACCGAGCACACCAACGATCGACCTCCGTTCAAGGCTGTGCGAAGCGTCGAAACGGCGCGGCGGCTATGCACTCCCCCCTCCTCCGCCCCCTCCCCAACCACCGCACGCCGAATTTCGTCACGGCCGTGTTCCTTGCGCAGGAGCTGGCTCGACATATTATTATATAGCCGCGCCCGCACTTTGTGGTCGATTTTATAAGGCAGACCGTGGGTGTGCAAAATGCGAGCCATTTAAAAAGTGATACCGACCGACCCGCGGACATGCACTCTCGCTCTCTGTCTCGCTCTGGCTCGTTAAAAGGGCTTCAGCGTGTGTTTTTCGATAAAATTACGGCTGAACGACCTTAGCTTAATCAATCTTGAAACAAAATCACGGATACAACTGAAAAACATGTACTATCTTTTTGATTTCGACCAATCCATTAGAAATGGAAAACGAGAGTTTTTCTATGTGTAATTTTCACTGGTGTGTGTAAGTTAATCTCCACGAACGACGAGCCGATCATTATGCCGAATCACTACGTAATAAAAGTTAAAGTCTCGCGCAAGCGGTGAAAATTATGCTGAATGCAAACTTTTTCAATTTTTAGTAGTAAAAATTTACCCACCGTTAAAAACGTTGAAATATCATTGTTACGTAACAGTCAGACGATTTCTCGTAAAACAACATACCAGGTATACAAACGTAAAACGCAAATGAAAAGTAACTAATTACCAATAATTAATTATAGACATTGTTAATGTATAAAAAAATTATTGAATTCACTGGAGAACCAGTTAAAGAAAATCAAATCAGCAATTTAGTTTCAGAGTTTTCCATATAGGAATCGATTTTACACTATTTTAATAGGTGACTTAGATTTACGGGTGCCACTAGTATTTATTAACTCATTCATTTTTCATAGCAGTATCAAATTTATTTATCCGAAGAGTTGGACAAAAAAAGTGTATACTATATATATGTGTGCCTGTACAGGGGCTCCTCCACAGATGGATTGTCCCAAACGCTTTCAAAATCAAGCTCATGTACATATATATATATATATATATATATATATATATATATATATATATATTTTTTTTCTCTCTTAAAAAAACATGCATGTATGCAAAAAAAAGCACAAAACAATTCAAACTCAATGTCTACGCAGACGTATGTAAGGTAAAATGTTCAATTCTCCTATTCCTCCCTTGCGAAACGGCAATCGCTAATATATAATACCGAGGAATGTTCAGATTTCTATCTATCTATCTATATATATATATATATATATATATATATATATATATATATATATATATATATTCGCTCGGACGTTCTCCGCATAATTTTATTCAGTAAACTCCGGCAGATGGAAGCGTGGATAAGACCAGGGCAGAAGGAGATTACTTTATTATTCCCTATGCTTAATAGTACGATGGGGTTCGGCAAATCGATGGTTTTTTGAGCATAGATTACACACATACACGCACACCCGCACGCATTCACACGCGTCAGACTATCGAAATATGCATGCGTTGCTGGAGCTTCAATCTATTTTACAGAAATTGACTTTCTTCTTTTTATCCATTCTGAAAGAGCAAGTAATTTTGCCTCGGGTCATCGATACCTGAAAGCACGATACTACGTACAATTCAAATAATGAAATAATACGATACCGACTGAAGTTTTTCATCTAAAAGAGCGTAATTCACACGAGAGAGAGAGAGAGAGAGAGAGGGGGGGGTTGACTCTTACTATTACCAAAACGAGCTTTGAATTTGTTCTTCCAATCCAAATCTCTGGCACGTTTTTTATCCACCAGAGATACACTTATTATGTTACATTCAAATATTTTTAGTGGCAAATATTACGTCTAATGTATATGCCTCGATGAACAGATATCCAACCAAATGATCTAAAAATTCGTTCTGGACGTTGAAAATACAAGAAATCGCATCGAGCCTATATCGACTCCCATAGTCGATCGAGATAAAATTGCGCATCGTCGAAAATGGTCATAATAATATCGCGAAAGGCCAGAATAATAAAACTAATATTTTCATAGGACTTATACGTATTTGCATTAATAATTCTTCGACAATAGCTACTATGGATAGTAAACGAACTCTCGAACAGATTACAAGCTTTGAACATAAATAATTAATTGGTATTCGAACAATTAGCCCTCATTTCATGAACGTCCAATAGATCCTGGTTCCATTTTAATTCCAAAATAGTAGCTCATTTACTAAATACTGATCTGCGCAGACAATCATTGCTGTTAATAATTGCAAGTTCAACCTGATTTACTGCACATTGGTCTTCGCATCTCGCATTTCTGATTCGGTTTACGAAGTTTCTTTTGATAATGGGTATATCGATTTAAATAGCAAAAGTTTTTCTTGAATAAATTTTTCGTTTTACTTCCGAGCGAGTTATATCTTGCATGATGATAAGTTGTAATTTAAAAATATCTATGATCAACGTAAATGTCTTCTAACTATATATACCTAATCAAGATTCTGACTCTAAGAACGAATTTTCTTCGGTAAATGAAAAAATGTACATATTGCAATAAAAAAAGTCATACCTAGTCAGTTTTTTATTCCAATCTACCTACCATCACATCATTTTTAAGTAAACCATGTGTCAAATGACAATTTTACGTTCAATCAATAAATATATAGTATTATATGTGTAGTGTACATTGGTTCTGAAATATTGTATAATATAATAATACATATAATATCTGCTAACATATAATCCTATTTTAAATTACCTCAGCCTTAAGTTATTTTAATTTTTTTAAGTATTTGCATAGAATTGGTGTAAAGAACAGTGAAATAATTACATCCTTAAATACGTGTTGGAATAGATGAAATGAATTCCAGTTTCAATTGTACTTGATCATATTGTACTTATCCGGTCTTACAAATCAAAACGTAAAGCCTATTGCTACACTAATCTGCCAGTCATGGAGAAAATTTTAATATCATTGGACGTATACTTTTCTTCAACATCGCAAAAAATATTAGCAAGGCATCTACTATGACTATTTGTATTATAGTCCATTGGCAAAGAATATACCTCCAATGATTGTTGAACCAGGCTGGAATATACAATTGTTTTCCAAATAATAATTTCAATTATTGATGGTTGAATATTTTAAAAAGATCGAAAATGCTTGATTGTTTATGTGAAAACTAGCAATTCATTTAACTTGTATTATATTATCATTCATTATTATACTATACATATACTATAATATACCATTAATTATACTATATGTATACTAGTATTAGTTCAATTCTTTATGCCAATTCTAAAAAATTAGTCAAAAAAAAAAAAAAACCAAAATAAAAAACGGCAAATAATTTCAAATAAATCTAATTAGAAATAGAATTACATTACTAGAAACTAGTAGAATACCCGATAGTGATAAGTGACTAATATACGCAACAATCATTTCAAATAAAAAATTTATTAATTTGTTAATTTTTATCGCCCTGCACGAATACAGAAATAAAATTTATTGTTCCACTGTAGTATAATAATGAAGTGTTAAATATATCGGCAAATGATTTTATTTAAGATAATGATAATAATTATCGACTGTAATTTCTGTAATAATTATAGATTATTATGTAAGACTGCGATAATTATGCTTCGATAATTATGCCATTTTTAAATATGACTCAATCGACTTATTAATAAATCCATTAATAATTCTTATTGCAATATATAATTAAGAATTGATAAAATTTATGATATTCTCGCGAACAAACAAAAAAAGAACAAATATTATTTACACAGGCACGCCCGGACGCATATAATACACTCATATTGTCGCGCTTAAGCTATTACTTTTAATTACAATGCACTGAAAATTTTTTAATTAATTTATCTTTGAATTAAAAACTGTTATTATTGGAAAGTTGTCTCGATAATAAATAATCCATGTCGCATTAATGTCGGCTATTTTATTTCAATCTTTTTTAACTGGCATTACATATTTGATATACGAATTAACGAATTTTCTATGCAAATAATTCGATAGCTTCATTGCCATTCAAGTATCTTTTTACAATTCAAGCATGATAAAAAAAATCCACGCGAACGTTAACCTCGCTCCCCCTCCACACACACACACACACACATTATATATATATATATATATATATATATATATATATATATATATATTATATACACCCGGTTCCAAGTTGAATCTTGATAAATTGTGAAAAACTACCTATGTCCGCTGCACGTTCATATTCTATGCATATATATGCATTTATGCGAGCATCTAAGGCATTGCTATTCGTGTACTTTTGTGTGTGTATATGTGTATATGTATATATATATATATATATATATATATATATATATATATAGAGAGAGAGAGAGAGAGAGAGAGGGAGAGACGTCCGTATACAATGCATCGGGACTTTGCTTTACGCAGCGCGTGTGCATAGAAAGAGAGGGGGGCGAAAGAGAGGGAGAGAGAGAGAGAGAGAGAGAGAGAGAGAGAGAGAGAGAGAGAGAGAGCACCACTTTCGGAGAGTATATGGCGACCGCGTGGAGCCAACAGCTAGAGTGAACTGCGCGCGCTTCGCGGGCCTCTCCGCGGCACTCGCGGCGCGGCGCGGCGCAGCGCTTCCCGGTCAATGAACCTGATGCGCGGTGCTATGGTCGTCGCTTGGTGAACCCAGTTGGTCCACTCTTTCCCCTCCGTCCCTCCTGCCGTGCCGATCGCGCTCACCCCCTCCCTCTCGTCGCTCTTTCCCCTTCCCGCAAAACTCCGCCCCTCCAAATCTACCCCCTCCCGACTAATTCTCCGTGCTCTTTCGCACATCTGTATATGTGTGTGTCTGTGTCTTCGCGTGTACACTCACTCTCTCGACGTAACTCTTCTATGTATAGTTATTCGCGCGCGAGAGCGCCTCGCGTTCTCCCTCAGTGTACCCTCTCGCTTTCTCTCGCTCTCTCTCTCTCTCTCTCTCTCTCTCTCTATCTCTGTCTCTTTCTGTCTCTCACCTTCTCTCTCCGTCTCGTTCTTCCAAGCGATCGCTAATGCCCCCCACCACCCATAGAATCATACAGTCTAACACGTTCACTTGCTCTCTCTCTCTGTCTCTCTCTCTCTCTCTCTCTCTCTCTCTCTCTCGCTCATTCCCTCTTTACTCTCTGGTATATTCTCTTAGGCCGGGTCTACAATATTATGGCGTGGTTTCGCGCGCGCACAAACAAATCCAACGAGCGCGAACTTTGCGTCCTCTTTTTTCTCGCGTTTATAAAAAAAATAAGATGTCAAAGATTTGTCAATGATCCATAGTTACTTTCTTAATATTTGGATATTGAGAATTAAATTAAGGAGACGTTTAATCAATAGTCTGAAATTTGTATAAAATATTAGCTTGTTTTAACTTTTGAAGATTTCAGACATGGCAGTAATACTTAAACCTTAATTTAGTCATGTACGTATAATCAATGGCCAAGTTGTAAAGTATTTGTCGCTTATGATAAGAGTGCACTTAAGCGTAAAAATTCTGTATTCATTCAACTTTAAGCATATGTTCCTATTTTTGTCTGTAGCCGATAATGTGATCTTTAAAATTCTCTTGTTTATTCTTAACCGCTAATTAATAAATGAGCTTTTTCGGAAAAAGTAAATTATAATATTACAGTTTTTCCCGCAGTGAAAGTGATACTTGTTGCTCTCCAAACTTTCCACAACGATCCGATCATCGTTTATCCATCATTACACTTCGAGGGAAACAATTGATAGATCAGAAAAACCAATCCACTCCTTCCTAAAAGTATAAATCAGTCACATTGTCGCAGATCTACTCAATAACTTCGATTTTTACCCGCCAAACAATAATTCTGGATCACAGTGGAAAACGGATGAATCGGAAATAGTACTTATATAGAGACGTGAGTTTAATGCGTGAAGAAATGTAGTTCTGTAAGAATAATTGAAAAGCTTTCAATATCGTTAATTAAACTTTCGAAATGATTAATCCAATCCATAAGTATTCATTGATTCACAACTTCATTGTCTTTAAATTATTCCAACCGATTAGCTTACGATCGTAGCTCATCTTTAGACATGAAATTTGAAGCAGCGAGAACGACTGAAATTCAGCCTGAATTGAATTACTGACTGATTAACACTGTAGATAAATCGCAAATTCCATTATAGCGATCGAATCTTTACTAAATTCAAAGATATAGATAGAGTAACATTGAGTTCAGATTCATTGGCTTCCAGTGGCGTTCTCCCTTTTCGTTTCAGGCACTGAGTAACAAATATGAACTGTTGAAACACTTCTGTAGTATAGCTCGAAATCACACCGGTTAAACAGTGGACAACGGGCTGATGCGCAAGTCAGTGAAACATTTCGGCGTAATTTTTTTGCAATGGGGCGATTTAAACCGATTTCGCAGTAGATGGCAGCATTGAGCGCATCTCCAACTGGTGCCACGCATCAACGGGACGTACGACGATTCGCGCGTGCAATTACAGATCCCCCGCGCGTTCGCGGCTGTTACATTGCAGACGAGACCTGAGGCATCGGCGAATATCCCCATCGCGCACACACGCGCATAACGTACACTCGCTCTTTCTCCTCTTTCTTAAACGTTAGCTCTCCCCCCCACCCCTACGTGTATACCTCTCCCGGCGTCTCTTATCCTCTCTATCTCTCGGTCGCTCCGAGGTCCCTTTCTTTCTTTTTTACTTCCGTCTCTCTTCCCCTCTCCTCGCGAGCGCTCTCACTCACTCTCCCTCGATCTCTCCCTCACTCCTTGCCTCCCTCCTTTGGCGAACTGACCAGCCCGCGTGATTTCCCTCCTTCCCCACTCCCTCACTACCTCTCTCTATCCCTTTCTGTCTCGCTCTCTCTTTCTCTCCCCCTAGAACTCTTCATTCCGAGAGATACATATCTCGCTCTCTCTCTCTCTCTCTCTCTCTCGTTCCTCGGGGCGATCGAGAGAGAATTCGCGGCGTATTCCTGTGGCTCTCTCTCTCTCTCTCTCTCGCGCGCCCCTTTCCCCCGCCACCGCGTCGTCGTCGTCGCCGTCGTCGTCGTCGTAGCTGCTGCCGCCACCGCTGCCGCTGCCGCCGCCGCCGCCGCCGCCGCCACCGCCGCAGCGCCAGCCGCGCGCCAGCGAACGAGAGTTGCAATGCGGTAACACGGCGAGCTCGCCGGCTCTTTACTTACCTCACAGGTAAGCCTGGCGCGCGCAACGATCGCGCGCGTGTTCATACCGAGCGCGCCCAGCTATAGCCGAATCCGCGCTCCGACGACCGGTATCCCGGTGATATATGTACATATATTATCGCGAGTGCGCGCACCATCCGCGCCTAGATCAGGCCGATATAACGCGCCCACTCCCCCACCCCCCTCAGAACCCCAAAGCCAACCCCCTATCCTTCAGTTGTGAACGCGCGTAGCAAATCGTGACCCCCGAGGGTTGACTGAAAAGACACCCCGGCGGATAGTATACGATAAAGAGACGCGAAGTCGCTGCCCCCCCCCTCACCTTACCCGCGAAGCGTTCTTCCCCGTCGCGCGAGGGTGTAGAAGGAGGAGAGCCGAGAAACCGGTTTTTTTTTTTTTGTTTTTTTTGTTTGTTCGTTTTTGTTTTTTGTTTTGTTAGCGCAAGGCGACCGCGAAGCGAACCTGCCCGCCAGCCGATGAGGAGAGCGAGAGCCCGGCCGGCAGAGAGGAGAGACCGAGAGGGAGGTCCGCGCGCCGAGAAAGTGCGCGAGTGATACGGACGCGAATTGTGCACCGGGACCACGTGCGTGTGCGGTTTTCTCCTCCTTCGCCGTTAGCCCGCGTCCCTTGACGGCACCCGCTCTCCCCCCGCTCGTTTTGGTCCGCGTCACGAAGGTGTATTGCGTATTTGTATAGTTAGTGCGCGTCTTCATCAAGAGAAGGAGAGGCAGGCTGGTGCGCGGTGAGCCAACGGCGGGACAGAGCGTCGACCACGTGCCCAAATCCCTCGGAGTACTTGGTGATAACGCTCGAGGGATGCCTGTGGGTTGCCCGGTGCCGGCGCCAGTACAGGTAATTGAGGATGATGCCCGACCACGCGGATCACTAAAGTCTCCATGCGAACCTTTCCTGGGACCCTCAGAGTTTGCGTTTTGTGGCGCTTGGATGGGAAGCTTCCAAAAACAAAACAACCGATTTCTACACTGAAAATAATTTGGCCGCAGCGAGGCATTTGGGAAAAGATAACTTACGTTGTAAAGTGAATGCTAAACGTTGGGAATTGATCGTCCAGCTACGATACATCGGCTTTTATGTCAAAAAAGCGTCAATAAAAAAAATCGGTCATCGTACAACTCCTAGATTATGGAATCGTCAAATATACCCTTTTGAACGTTCCTTGTGCCAAATTCTCTTCAGTGTATTTACGTTGTTTCCTTGCTTCAGTGTTGCGTTGACGGTGTCTGGGTATATCCTGTATGGTGGTTAGTGTGTTTTCCCCTCTTTTCGTAAAGCATTAAATTTTTGCTAAAGCTTGGTGGAGGTGATGTCAATGCTAAGTGACAATAAGTGCGACACGAACGGTTTCTTTCGTTTTTTACGTAGATTGAAATAAAAAAAAATTATCGATACTTCTTTTATTATACGTATAATTCAGTTGATGCTCTCGTTACGTTTACTTTCGGATCTTTCGCGCGAGGTTAGAACGTCATGAGCCGCGAGAAAACGTAATACCGTGATATGCGTAAACACACATCCATAAATACACACGCACATACAGAAACGTAAATATCTGCTAAACCCAACGGATTAGTTTCTTGCGCGTTTATGAGTAAATCGACATCGAGCTCCTGCACGGCGCGACGACGTAATCCGTCCCGCCGTTATTTAATCGATGACGATGAGTAACGGGGCCAGAAACTGGCTGGACATAAACGGTTCATTAGCCGGATCGAGAGCTCGATGCCCGATGCTACTTCTCGGAGTGTCTAATTGGCCGAGAGCTTCCAATTAGCGCAGTGGGGGGGGGGGAGAGCGCGGGCGAGAGGAGGCTTTTCAATTATTTATGCGGGGCGACCGGGACCGTTAATCGCGCGCAACTTCTGCGAAAATGAAGCTTTATCGACGATGCAATTAGACAAATGCCTGGACGAAGTTGGGCGCTACGGTGTTTTGTCTAGTGACTGATCGGTAATTTTGACGCTCCTTTGGCAGCAGGAAGCGGGCGCGGTATAGTAATTTCACACATATACTCGAAACTTTATGTGATTCCAAGTGACGCCGGATAATTAAAAATACTACTTTTAGATCGAACTTTACGTGTTGCCATGCGCTTCTCGCGCGTCGATCGCACAGAACCAGATTCGCAAACGAAATAAATTACGCGCAATCTGGAATGATCGATCGAAGTCCAAGTCTCGAAATGGACAAGAAAGAAGCGCGCGAAAAAGTAAAAGCAGCACGCGAGCTCCGGAGCTTTTCGAGTAGGAGCCAGGCGCGTACTCGCGGCGCGCGATCCGCGGATGATCGGGCGAACGGGCAAATTTCGACGAGTAAGAGTCGGAGGCGGCGCGCGGGAAAAGGTGAAAGCTCCGAGTTAGTTATACGATAGCCGTGTAAGTATGCCGCGAAATGCTGCGAGGGAACAGAATTTTATATATATATATATATATATATATATATATATACGGGAATTGCTTACGGTCGGTATGAAAAGTTATGCCTATAAACATAGACTATTTAATAGGCTGCGTGATCAATGGAAAATGATCGGCCGATTTCGGAAGAAAGCGTACTACTTGTTTGCCCGCGTAGCGCTTGCGCCGATGACTTTGCGATACAGGGATATATTGCGCTGGAGTGGTCATGATCAAGTGAGTTAAATAATTTGGAGCTTTTGGTCGGACGATTTTCGCGCGGACGATAAGAACGAGTTTACGTTGTAAAGTGTATTATGTACATGATGAGATATTACTTAAATTCATTGAGTCATCCAGAAAATTTCTAAAGCTATCCAATTGCTTCCCTCTACACTCTGCTAAGGAGATAACGTTTTCCAACAAGGGTTAGAACGTGTATTGAATTATTTGACAATTACAATTTAAATCCATACGATAGCCGCGTCAATTTTCATGCTTTGCAATGAGATTCCCGATGCGGAATTCAGCCGTGCCGGTACGTTTTACACACGCATGCCTCGGCGAATACGTTTAATTCGCTCACTTGACGTAACGCCAGCCTACGTAACTGTTAATAAATATATATATATATACACATACACACACACATATATATAACAATACCCGCATGCTCGTAACAGGCGGTCCCATGTGAACAATCGGCAAAAATCCGCGCAATTAAGACAGTACGTGTACATATATATATATATATATATATATATATATATATATATATATATATACATACATATATACATCCATACATACATATATACATACATATAGTACATACATATAAAACATACCAGGTTAAAAAGAGCAAAAAAAAAAAGAAGAGCCATCGGGCGCATGAATCCCGCGAAAGGAAGGCGAAGAAGAAGGAGAAGAGCAGGAGGGGAGAAAAACTGACATAACAGTATACCAACACGTGAAACTTGTATTACGCGCCCGCGCGCGTCGTCTATTCGTTCGTGCTTACATACCGCGAAAATCGTTTCGCATTTTATGCTAATAAACCGAGATGATTTTCAATGCCGTGAGAATTCGCGGCGGCAACAATGATAATCCAATTAACTGCGTTGGGGTGATGGCGTCTGAAGGGGGAGGGTGGGTGGAACAAAGTCAAAAAGAAAGCAGCGAGGCTCTTCTGTGGCATGTGTATATATATATATATATATATATATATATATATATATCCACGTAATATCTCGCGAATATATATATATATATATATATATATATATATATATATATATACAGACGAGTATATGAATCGAGGGGGGAGGGGTGACGTGGAATGAGGAGGTGGGGGAAGGGATGCACGGAGCGGAGAGTTATTTAACAAAGAGGAGGCTCCGATGCTCGCGCAAAAAAAGTAGAAACGAAGGAGGGAGCTCGCGATCGCCGCGCGGAGAAAAAGAATGAAGCGAGGATCAGAGGAGGGGGGGGGAGGAGCAGGAGGACGAGGAGGACGAGGAGGCGAAGCAGGAGGTGGAGAGAAATGGCAAGTCTGCCGGCTGCTTGCGCGACGAGGAGGAAGTCAACGGCCGAAGATTACGGCAATGACATTCACTTTTTCTTGCTCGCGCTCGCTCGCTCGCTCGCTTGCTCGGGCGCGCGCGCCAGCCAGCCAGCCAGCTAGCCAGCGCCGCGCTCGCCTCCTCCCTCTCCTCCTCCCTCCATCGTGTTCCTTGCGCCTTTCTCGCGCCCACATTTTTTTGCGCCGTATTATATACGTGTGTGTACACGCGCACACGCGCACACGCGCGCGCACACACGCGCGCACACACATACTGAGACAAGAGAGATAGATAGAGCCAGAAGGGGGGCGGGGAGGCGGGAGGGAATGAGGGAACTTTTTGCAAAGTGCCGACTTCTTTCTTTCTGAAGGAGGTAGACGCGAAGACACCGCGCACGCGCGACGGCGGCGGCCGGTATCGAGATCTGCCTATAAGGCACGCGGTACGCGGAGCGCTTATAAGCCGCAGCGGCTGGATGCTTGAGTGATGCATTTTTGTCGGAAGGGTGGAAATGGGTTGGGAAGGGGTTGGGGGAATGATGGGGTAAGAGGAGGGAAGGCGGAGAGAGCGATCGGATCGATCGATTAACGCGCGATATCGGCTCGAGGAGCGTCTACGGTCTGACGTTTTACTCTCCGGCCGAGGGAGAGAGAGAGAGAGAGAGAGAGAGAGAGAGGGAGAAGGAGAGAGGGTCGCGATGCGCTTGGAGAAGAGTGCGAGAACTCGGGTATGCAACGACGCTCGTGTCTTCGAACGCCCATACGAGCGACTGTTAAGCTTTTGCGCAAATAACCGCGGGCTTGGCAAAATAACCGCGTTGACGGATGGTCTGATGGCCCCTCTTTTTCTTCATATTTGCCTGGTATCCTGTATTTCAAAGGCAAAAGACGCGCGACTCGGATCCAGATATCGATCTAGAACCGTATATAAGAATTTCTTGAAAGAACGCAATTGTTATCAGATATATGCTACGATTGCGCATTATTTATTCACACAAGAGGGACTCGATCATCAGTGTAACGATTATACTGCAATAGTGAAAGAGAAAAACTTTATTGTTATTCCAGCTAACCAATGGTACATGGACAGATAATTTTTGCGCGTTTAACTTATTTCAGCTTCATGAGAATCATTGAAAAATCTAAATAACGCACACAAAAAGTTCGACGTTCCAACGAATTAACCGCTTTACTGAACATTTTACGCACTAACAAATGCATTGCAATTTATTTATCCAAAGCATCTTCGCACGTTCTCTTGAATCCTGTAGAAATACCAAGATAAATAAATCAATAATCTTCCGATCTATAAAAAAAATCTCGAAATTCCTCCCAACCTTACACAATGCAAACACAAAGAGGAAAATCAGCCCGATAATTTCGCAATTTCATCTCCGATATCCATCAATCCCGCGCCCTTTTCCACGCTTTCATATATATATATATATATATATATATATATATATATATATATATATATACATATACATACATACATACATACATACATACCTACATACATACATACATACATATGCGAGCATGTCTAAAAAAACTAACTAAAAAGCTCCGCTCCCTATCTCCCGCTCGCGTTTAATATTTTTATTTTATCGCTCCCCTCCCTCCTCTTCCCCCCGGTCCGTCGCCCCTTTATTTGTATCTATATATACCTATCACTCTCATTTTTTGTTTCCGATTTTTTTTTTTTTTTTTTTTATTATCTCGTTTCAGCGACGACGACGATGATCTCGCCGATATAGAGAGCACCGTCGAGCGGAAGAAGAAAAGCCGAGTGCGACCGATGGCGATTATCGGCGCTTATGAGAGTCTCGCGCCCGCGACGATGCGCCCGCGAGGAAAAAAGTGACGCGAAGAGGGAGGGCCGGCCTTACAACGCCGATGCGCTTATAGAGTACAGTGAGATAGAAGTGAACCATAGATAGAGATCGCGAGAGAGAGAGAGAGAGAGAGAGAGAGAGAGAGAGGCAGAGAGATAGAGAGCTGGAATCATTCCCTTCCATTGAAGTCATCGGGAGCTCGTCGCAGTCCGTGCCTCTCGTATAGTTGGTGGACCTCGCGAGAGCTCCACACTGGGATTCCTCGTCCATTAGCCGCGAGGCCCGAGGTGATGGGCCAAACAGTGTCTTCGAGCCGGACGCCCGAGTCAGAATAAGCGAAGTGAGACGCGCGACCCGGAAGTGTTGCGCGCCAGCCGAAGAGACAGAGTTTATCAGAGTGCGCGAGGACCATTGCACGCGCAGTGCATACGACGGCGAATCGAGGACAGAGTGCGCGACGAGGCCGAAAAAGGGATAAAGTGCGAGGGAGCGTGAGGATCGAGAGAGAGAGAGAGAGAGAGAGAGAGAGTGAGTGAGAAATCGAGGAGGCACGCGGAAACGGGGCCCGTCCGACACCAGCGGGGCCGGGACACGCGAATGTATCGCCCGCGGCGCGGCCCGGCTCGTCCTCGTCCACGTCCGCGCCCGGCGCGCGTCACCGCGGCCACCTCTTCGTACTCCTCCTCCTCCTCCTCCTCCTCCTCGTCCTCCTCCCCCTTCTGCGGCTCCGCCCCGTACGGCGCCAGCTCGCGATGGACGTGTTCAAGCTCGACCAGTCGCTGACCGTGGGCCTGGGCAGCGCCCCGGCCCCGGACAGCCTCACGCCCGAGGTCAGCTTCGACGCGGGCGGCGAGTTCAATCTCAGCTTCTTCGACGGGCCCGAGGAGAACAGCGGACAGGGCTTCAGCGATCCGGGCTCGGTGGGCAGCGCGAGCGCGTCGCCGCCCCCGGGCACGCCGGGCACCCTGCCCGTGAACCCGGCGAGCGCGGCGAGCCTGCCGCTCGTACAGGTGCCGGCCGGCATCGTTATCAAGCAAGGTTCGTTCTATCTTTTTATCTCCTTTATTTATTCATTTATTTATTTGTTTATTTATTTATTTATTTTTGCTTTCGTTTGCTCACATTGACAGTCCCTCTTATTTGTCGGACGTTGTTATTTGTTTACTCTTTCTTGATTTTTCCGTGTTGTACGAGTAGCGCGCCACGCGCTCATTCTCGTTCAACGTTTGTTTTTGTTTTTTTTTTCTCTCCGCTCACCATCAATCCCCCTACCCCTTTAAATCCCGAACTAACCGGCAACGTAATCACCACTTCTTATTACATCATCGGTGCGAAGTTTTAATGGCGACAGTGGTCGCGTGCAAGTACTTCATTTAATGATAATCTATTGGCATGACCGAGCAAATGTATTCGTTATACGGAAGTTGACGAACCATCCGATTCTTCATGTTTCGACCATTCACTGTATGATCTGATTGGGCGAAGCACTTCAAAGAGAATTTTATTATATTGAATGATGATGATAACTGATTAAGACTAAATTTTATCGTTATCGATTTGAAAAAAATCAAGGTCCCGCTGTAATTTGACGATTTGGGTGATAATGTGTACATAGAATTTAGGGTATAAGCATTTTTCAATTATATTATATGAATTTATAAACAGAAAAACTGTTAGAAAACCAAGTTTCTACGAAGAGTATTGAAGGAAGACTAAAAATTAACAATGAACTAGTCCATCAAAAGCTAGTTTGACATTTATATTGACGAATTTTTCTGATAATATTTATTTCCTATTTGTCACCAAAAAAACGGGAACAAATAAATCTTGAGAAAGTCGTTGACTAATAAAGAGAAGCTATTAGATATGGATGACCGATTTGATCCTGATTAAGCGAGGTAAATTTTGTCAAGTCTAAAACGAACCTTACGAAGTTATTCAACCCGTTGTACCATTCCTAAAGTATATAGTTGTTTCATACCTTGCTTACAGTTAGTATAGAAATTGAATCTCTTTGTATCCAAAGAATTTTTTTCACGAACATTCCTATCATTAGCACCGGATTTGAAATAAGACTATAAAATGTTCCTAGAAATAAAACTACAAATTACAAAAATGGGTACTAACGAAATAAATTTCAAATTATGTATCACCTCATTAGTAACTCATATAGTCACAAAATCGACTTCGATCTTCAATTAAAGGATAATGAAAAAACTATACATGTGTAGACTATATATGTTTATTAGAATATTTTTCACTGAAATATTATATTACTTCTTCAAATCGGATACCAAGATTATTTTGCGTATATGACAGCGTTAGGTACCTAAAACTCTACAAGGCTGAATTTAAAGATAATTCATGATTCACGTTAAATCCCAATGAAATCTTATGCATACACACCGCGCTTTCCTTCGAAATATACGCTATAACAGAATAGTGTACTTCAAACATTTGAGCAATAAATTACGCCAGTCAATTCTCACATATTACGTGCCAAACCGATTCACAGGTGAATCAGTGAAAAGTATGCTCGTTGAAGTAAGCAGGTAGTTCCTTGTCCAGAGCTTCTCCGAGGATCCATATCGTCGGTAACCCTGGATTGAATCTACTTATTCAACCAGAAAGAGAGAGAGAGAGACAGAGCAGCTATGAAATCGTAAGCTATACGCGCGCGCGAGATTTAAGGGCTGAAATGTTGAAACTGAGCAATGCGATTGGTATTTGACTATGTCAGCCACATACGAAACAATCACAGAATGTTGCAAAATCGGACCTGTAACTGATCAATCGTCCCCAATTTGTCGCTCCTATTTCAATCATACACGAAACTTACCTTACTATGACCAACTTTACTCTATAGTGTTCTTCTCCCAACTGAGTGCGCTACCCAACCTTATCTTGGTACATCCAAGCATCTCGTTTATACGTATAGAGTTTCAACTTTTTTGAGTACAAAGGCATTGCATCTTTCTAAGTTCCGCATTCTTTTGCCCGGTATGAGTTTTATATATATATATATATATATATATATATATATATATATATATATATATATATATATATAGAGAGAGAGAGAGAGAGAGAGAGAGAGAGAGAGAGAGAGAGAGAGAGGAGAGAGAAAACACTGAAATGCCAACAAACATATAGACAAATGCAAAAACCGTCAGCAATGTTGCGTCATATAAATAGGTTCTCTATAATTACATTCGATCTTTCATGTATATAATTATATGAAGCATATTTTATGTAATATATGTATGTATATATATATTTATGTATATATATATATATATATATATATATATATATTTATGCCGTCCATAAATCATATAATTAATCTACTATTCTTGGTTAAAATGCGAAAATTTGAGTTACGATCGGAGCAGCGGGCGGTCACTTAATTATTTTATGCCCAATTTCCATCCTGTAAATTTCTGTCGCTTTGTTTCGTACCTTTGGCAATGGCGTTGAATTCCCCGGATCGTTTGCAACGGAACACATAATGAAATTCTCCCGGCGCTCGCGTGCGTACGCGTCACATTTCAGCCCTTACTGTGTATGTGTGTGCGACGCTTGCCAATATGATTCGTTGTTTAGTATGGAGTGTATCGCAAATTTAAGCCTTGTTCCCGGTGATGTTACACCTACATATTTTCTTCGTTAAATTTTTGTTTTGTATATTATGTATGCTAATTTATCGAGCTACTAAAGTAACCCCAAACTTTTTGAACGATCCGAATATTTCTCTTTTCTGTATGGGATAACACAAGCATAATATAAAGAGATAATCTTCACTCATTTATTCCTATTTATCAAAAAATAATTCTGGCTACTGTCGGCCATAATGATCTATATTTAAAAATCCTTTAATTTTCTGAGACTTTCTCCATGAAGTAAACTGCTTTAGATGATGATTTACATGATAGTTATCTCCGAATTAGGCATTTTATTGAGGTGTCTAAAAAAGAAAGCTTTATTGATTAATATTCTTTCAAATGCTTTTACGCTTATTCTTTCAAATTCTATCACATAATTTTACGGTGATATTATTTTTTATTTTTATAAAACTGTGTTTTCATTGATAAAATTTAGAAACGGTGGCTATGGTCAGGGTTCATAAAGTTTATTCAGAATATATCCAAAATTCACTGTTCTAGTCTTACTGTTATTAAACTCAGTCTGTACTCAATATGTAACGAAAGTTAATTGCTACCATAATAGTTTCATATATATGATTCACACTCCTAAGACATTTTGTAATCTGATCGTACACGTCGGGCTCATTATAATTTTCATCCATAAAATAACATTCACGAATAACTAAATACGTAATATGCCGATCGACGATAAATAACCCACTGGCAAACGTTCATGCTTGCTTTTATTTTTCGTAAAATGATTTAGTGTATATATACGTATATATGGCTTTTGGATACTGAGATAATGCCACGCTAAACATGGCATTACGCCGTGTTGACTTCGCTTACTATATACACATACGTATAACTATGCGTACAATAAGAATATCGTATAGATAATTCATTATGTAGCCAGTTGTAATCGTGCTCGTTAACACGGGATCGGTGTCGATCTGTTAAATGGAAACATTAGCCGTTAAACGTTGTGAGACTTGAATTCCGACCAACGTATCCGTACATACGTACCGTCAACGCGCTCGCTTGAACATTCAATTACGAAACTCAATTTCGAATTGATGAATTATCTCTCCACGTGACCAAATTCATCGATCTATAAATTTTTAATCTTTTCACCCAATAGTCGAGTTTATGCTGAATTATTCAAGATTTAATGGAAATACCGCGATCGACAGGGTGCCGTGTATTTGATAAATTCAATAAATATTGCATATGTATCAATTACGAGAGTGGCTTGCTTACATTGCCCACCTTCAATTAAGCTAGACAAAAATTTATTGCGATAAATTTTGTCGTATTATTTTGAAAAGAGCTTTTCTGGTATATATATACCAGAACATATATATATATATATATATATATATATATATATATATATATATATAACGTCTTACGCAAGATAAATTATGAAATCCATAGCCTGCGGAAAGTCCATGCTGTGTATATCGTTCGTAATGATGGAAAAATCTGCGTAACGCATTAGCAATGATATAATAATACAATGTTGTATATATACACGTAATACTCCAAGCCACTGATTATATCATTTTACATTATCGCGCGTATACGCGGGCCTCGATAACGCGCGCGCGCGCGCGCATAGCAGTTTTCGAAGCCTTTTTCCCAATGGACAAAAAAAAAAAAAAGGGAAAGAAAAAAATAGTTCTCTCGTCTGCAGTTCGCAAGTTCTGCAAAACGCGCGCTAATTCTCGATCCCGTCCATTTTACCCCCCGTGGCGCTTCGTAACCCTCGGTATATTATACAGGCTTTCGGTATTATGGCAATTTTCTCCTGTACGCTACGACTACATAATAATGGAAAATTGAGAAATTTTTCTATATACGTAAACCAGAAGGAGGGGCGTTGATATATAACGCGACATAATGTATATATTATACGTGGATCAGAGGCTGCGCACGGTGTAACTTGGGCGTGATCTCCACAGTGTCGAATTCAAAAGGGGGCGTTTTTCCCAGCCCCGTTACAAACCTAGAGAGGTGGATATTTTTTTTTTTTTAATTTCTATTGACTCTAATAACTCGTATAATAATAAAATGGAATCGTAAAAAACCAGCAAAAAAGATTAAATTAACATGGCTGAATTCATTGAAAATTGTTGAATTCCTTTTCAATGTAGTAGTAAACAACTATTATATAAGACGCTTTCTGATAAACGCGAAAGAATTTTGTTGCTTGAAAATAGTTTTTTCGTAATTAAAATGGCGCAATAATGTGCATCCGCGACCAGTTGAAAAACGTCTGCATCGTATTATTTTTACTCGCTTTACGTCCAGACTATCATTTTTAAAAGCCAAGAGGCAAGCAATGCTCTGCTGAGCTTAACAGAAAATCGTATCTTTAGCTCTGGATCAGATGTAGTCGTAAACATTATATCATATATATATATATTATCTCGGTGATTTTTTTTATTACATTAACATGTGGTTTTTAAATTCGTGCACGAACATGTTGTTTTTAGAAAGAGCAGTAGTTTAGCAAAAATGTAATGATCTTTGGAAACAAATAAATCATTTTAATGTAAGTGAAGATGTAAATGGCTTAACGGACACGATTATGTAGAAAATTATTTATCTTTCGCGATAAACCAAATAAATCTAAAGTTTTATTTAAATTATTAAGTAGAATAATAGATGCGTGTTGCATTATGATTTTTAATTCTTGTGAATGCACTAAAGTCAAGAAGATATATGAATTCGGCTAACACTTTGTACGAGAAGGCAGCTCTCTGTTTTCCTATACTAACATTGTCTATCATTCGATTATTTCGAATTATAACATTCTAAATGTTTTGACATACTGAAAAAGTTAACGGGGACTCGTATCACGTAACTTTTTCAAACTCGATGACGTATCTTTGTAATATGAATATTTTTAATTTACAATGTTAGTTAAACTCTTGATTCTGTTTTGTCCCGTGACAATTTGAAACAGTTGCAAACTTTCGTTCAATCGTTCAAAATATTCAATAATTAAGCAAAAAATTCTGGTTCGAACCAAGAAATAAAATTATAATGAAGCAAAAATAAAAATTCTGTACTTTTCTCCCTAGGTTACGTGTTGGGGCTGACGAGTTGAACGACAGGTAGCACATTCCTAGACGTAAAAGGACGGAATAAAATTAAAATACATCTAATTTTGACAGATCTAATTTTTTGTAAATAATTATTATTTAAAACGTTTCATCTGATATGAATCAGTTAATGCGCAGCGCACCAACAGCGTCGTATAAACAATTATGATAATTATAAAAATAATAGAATGTCGGAGATTGAGAATATATTCTAAAAGCTCAAGTATTCTAATAATCGCTTCCTGATAGTAAATTTTGAATTACTACGAAATTTACGAAAATATGATTCATTTGCTACGAAATTGCGTGGCTTCTTTATAAAAAGCAGAATATGTTATAAGCTATTTTAAGAGTTTTAGAGAGAAAGACAGGGAGGCTGGTAAATGTATAAAACGATCTTCTACTATGTAGCATAAAAAGCTGATATTACAATTCTGCAACTTATTATAAATAGCCGATACTTTACATAAATAATTTCTATAACTTTATAATCGAGAATTTTGCATTGAATCGGAATATCGTGAAAAATCTCAGTTGCCGACTGAGCAGAAAGACAAATGAACGCGACTATACGTAAAGGCATCGGCCGATTATATCGCAGCGAAAGGCGAAGTTAAAATGTTTTTTTTTTCACGATAATCCCCCGATTCTGCACACTGCTGTATCATATATAGGCGCATTAAGCTCTTTTTACCCCTCCCACCCGATTCCCCTCAAATCGATCCATCGAATTTCTCACCGGTGTTCATCGAATGCGAGCCCCGCACGATGTATAAATATCCTTCTCGCGAAATCGCTTTCGATTGTCCTCCACCCCCGCGCGCGCGCGTAGTATGTAAGAGAGCGCGCTCACAAAAAGGAAAATCTCTCCTCACGAGGGACGCTGACGCGAAAAACGTTGCGCAAAACGTTATAGGCTTTGCTATGTATATATATATATATATATATATATATATATATATATATATATATATATATAACATACAACTTATCTCCGTCAAACTGTCTTGAGGATGGCGCATTAGACGCGTATGTACGCTAGTCTGCACGCTGACAGAGAGCAAGAATCAGAGAGTGAGAGAGAAGCCAAAAACGTTCCAAAGAAAATCTGTGGAACTTTTCGTAGTGTCTATGGCGAGGGATTCAGTCGTCGATCAAAGCCCGCCGTGGCCATTGTTTCGATACCGCTGTGGCGCGGGAACGCGCGCACAACCCCCGACGATTGCGTTCTTATGCATTTCTTGCTGGGCACATGCTCACATTAAAACACCATATACATAAGTACTAGGTATATATATATAGATATATATATATATATATATATATATATATATATATATATATAACT
The DNA here is from genome assembly GCA_018907035.1 of Sycobia sp. Sy_11. Classification (NCBI taxonomy): domain Eukaryota; kingdom Metazoa; phylum Arthropoda; class Insecta; order Hymenoptera; family Epichrysomallidae; genus Sycobia; species Sycobia sp. Sy_11. Next base: position 1,503,326 of record JACCIC010000049.1, on the reverse strand, counting down.
GCAAAAACTTATGTAAAAATTGTAAAAATGACGGTGAACGAGCGTCCTTAGTTGATTCCAACGGTCATTATATGCTCGCTTTCTCTTCATGTAACTGACGAAAAAAGTGTGGAAGAAGTCCGCTACAATGCAATTCAAGATGCAGATCAATAGTAATCGAATAATCTCAAGCTCTCCTGTAAAAACACGTAATTCTCTGTGGACTTTTCACATATCATTCCTCGTATGTATATTCGCGTAAATACGCGCACACGCTGGCATTTGCTGTAGCGTGGAAAAAGGATATTCTAGCCCGTTTGAAAGAAACTTAATACTCTCCCATTGCTATTGCGGAGCTAATTTAATTCGGTGGATTTCCAATCGTAGGAGGAATAAATTTATCGATATAAATAGTGCACGCGATTTAACAGCTGTAGATTTATATTTGTGCGTCGGGTATCAATAAATCGTCGATGTTCGTACGAAATGAGCAATTTCATTGTTTCGTTGCGATATGGCGCGGCGGTGATTGTACGCGCTTTACAATGCGTGTATATATTATATTATATAGCCGGCATGAGAAAAATGTTTGTGAAAGAATGAAAAAACTCTAATGCCCGCGAATTGCGTAATGGTAGAAAGTGTAAATCCCGTTGATGCATATACTGACGTATATATTATATATATATATATATATATATATATATATATATATATAGCTGAATAATGATATTAAATCTAGTAGAAATAATTGCGGTTCGAAAGTGTTAGGAGCTCTACATGTAAGATTTTAGAGTACACATTATGGTTATTTTTCTGCACCTAATATTTGGAGCAAAAAATATTTTCAAATCATTACTGGCTTATATAAATGTCGGCACGATGCTAATCATATGTGCTTCAAATTTAATTATGAAATTGTAAAGTAGCAAAGCATAGCTATAGACAGACGATTCTTCAATGGGTACTGGTAAGATTTTCTAAAATTTAAAAATAAAACGCATTCCAATCATTCTGATGCGTCAGAACAATGTATATATATATATATATATATATATATATATATATATATCATTTCATTAGCTAGCGTAAATTAACAATAATCGAACGGGCCTGTCGCTCGAGCGGCGAAGGGACGGGACAAAAACGGTCGGAGGAAAACGATCGTTTACATCAACGCCTTTTTCGAACTGACCATTAACCATTACCATTTTAATTCAACTATGTCTATGCCAACATTGCTATTATACGGATTTATATTTAATCTAGATAAAGGACAGCGTCACTTCGTAAAATAACACAGACTTACACTCCATAAATAACTGATCAAATGCTTTTCTATTATAGAGCGCAATATCTCATTTATCCTCCTGGGCATCTTATCCGTCATATTCCCGCGAGTGCGCGTCGCGCGGATTCTCCCCCACCCCCTTTTTTAACACCTTTGTATTTCACAATCAAACACACGCACACACACACACACACACACACACACACACACACACACACACACACACACACACACACACACACACACGAACGCACTCGCGCGCGCGCGTGCATACACACTTGCACACATATGATCCGCATCTCCCTTTACCTTACTTGAGCGATGTGCGCGTAGATATACGTGCGCACACGGTCACTCAAAAGATGAACGTATACCACGCAGCCCCCCTCCCCCACCCTGTCCAACCTGCCTTCCCGTGCCTATAATATACCCGCACGTTTATCATTCATCGTATTCTGCATTCGCCTCCGTCCCTCCTTTTTTCACTCGTCCACTTTATTCTCCTCCTATCTGACGGCCCTCGTCTACTTCTCTTTAATATATGTACGATCCCCGTTGTTCTATACGGACGCGCAGGCGCTTCTTCCTATATGTGCGTCGTTCTTATGATGCGCGTATCTGTATATATATATATGATCGCGAGAAGTGATTCCTGACGTATCTCCTTGGCTCTTTAGACGTCTTGTAAATGCGCTTGGCGCGCATTTCTATTTTATTTATTTAGTTTTTTTTTTTTTACTTCTTACTTTCAGCCCATACATAATATTATTTCCGAGGCACTCGACGCGTGTGCGCGGCTCGCGCGCGCGATGCTTAGAATGTTAATGGGATGTCGATTTTTTTTTTTTTACGGGCTGAGCAAATTGATTTTGATCTATTTGGTATAATAATTAGAAAGTTTTCCATAAAACATTTTAACCTGTTTCGGTTTTTGTCTCGCGCGCAGTGCAAAGGCTTTTATTAACGCACGCTTGATTTATCGTTGAAAACATGATATATTCCGACGTTCTCGCGAGAATAATATAATAGTAATATAATAATAATGATAATGATAATAGCAATAATAAAATTACATATAAACATATTTAATAAAAAGGAAAGCGTTGCTTACAAAATAAGTTTATTAAATTTATTATATTTTTATTTTACAAAGTAAATTTTTCCGAACGAGGAAATAACTTTTAATAATAAATCAGTTGAATGAATTAAATATACATTTAGTTTGATTTTACAAAAAGATAAAACTTTCTAGAAAATCACAAATCAATTGAATTGTAGGGAAAAAGAAGACAGAGAAGCAATTAATTATCTAAAGATTTTCTCAAGAAATTTGAAATTCGTTATTTCTTCGTCAGCGTTTTATTTTCTGTTCAGCACTTTTATCATTTTCTGAGTTTTAGCAAAGAATTTCATTTTTTCTAAGTATTTCATAATAGAATAAGAATTGAATATTTCTATCCAATTCATTAAAATTTGATCTGATCGTAATTAGTTTAATGAAAATCTACCGACAAATTATAATGGTTAATTATAAGTAAATTATAATTCTATTTTAATAATCCTACTGTTTAAATAATTTTTTTAGATGAATAAAAAGAAAACCTTAATCTAATTTCATGACAACGGTCTGAGTGACTTCAATTTACGATATAATAGTATCGTAATTAATTTTCCAAAAAGTCTTTACCTAACTGGTATTGTCTGCTTTTATTGTACATCAGAGATGTTAATTTACAGATTTCATATAAATTAGTACGATAGGCGTTAGATTTCCAATGAAATTTATTTTTATTTATTTTTCTAATTAATAGTTGTCTAATAAATTGATATATAAAATATTAAATGTAATCATTTTATAGTTAAAGACATTTTTATAAGTTCAAAATTGATTTTCTGGAAGCACTTACTGTCTGCAATTTTGATACGTTTCTCAATTAGCATATCTATTTTTGTACGTTTTGAATGTTACAACATATAATTGAAGATTCTATATGGAAAAATGTAGTTTCTGTATCATATAATTTTTATTGATAATCTATTCATACGTATGATTTCATATTCATGAAAATAATCGATTTTTGTTCAAATCTTTCTTTTCGAAACTCCAAATCACTATCTCTAAACTATTCACAATATCTTCAGTGCCATTAATTAAAAGTCTATCTTAATTAATTATGTCAAAGTCTTTCAAAACAATATTCATAATGATTGATATTTATTACTTTCGATAAAAATACAACAATCAAATTCAAGTTGGATAAAACTCTAGAAAAATCATAGAAATGTGAACGAATAAGTATCTATCAATGATGTTTAATAATAAAACATCACCGACTGCTGCAAACCAATAAGTAGATGATAATCACGCGATAAATTTAGTATATATGGTAAATATATTAGATCAAGAATTTTGAAATCAATATGATTTTTTTTTTAATATCTGCCTGTCATATGCTGGCACTCATAAAAAAATTAGCTGTCTGAATACCCACACTCGTTACTACTTCCACATTTTTATTATTTCTGTGTATTTTATGTTACTTTCATTAGCGCATGATTCGACTTACTCGGCATATCTGACTAATAGTTCGTTAGATCGTCTCTTTAAACTCTAATGTTTAGTGAACTTGTAAGATTTCGTCCGAAAGATTATATATAAAAATAATTATTACAGTCTGCCTTGCATAAAATAAAATTTATTTTCCATTCAGATTAAAAAAAGAAAAAATTATTCGAGCAGCCTGATCATTATTCAATTGATCAATTGTTATATTTTGATTCGTTTAAATTATAAATACCTTTCTGAGAGAATCATATACATTAGTTTATACATAAGAAATGTGCATCAGCATTATATACATGCAAAACGTAACTTACGTCGACATAAATTTATACGGATTTCGTTCAAGTACGTTTGTTCGACATCGAAACCTTATAAAGTGATGTTTATTGTTTAGATTTGCCTGTGAAACAAAAGATCTTTCTATTTATCCGTATCTTACGTGCCTCAAGAATCGAAAGTCATCCATCCCAACCCTCGTTTCGATATAGAACAAGCAACGACTCCGCCCGCGAAGCTATCAAAATTCATTTTCTCCCGCGAGCTTTATTCTTATAAATATACAGATATAGCCCCCTACCAGACCCGCGCTGCATCACGGAACGCAATTCCCCCCTCTGCCCCATCCCTTATGCTTGGTGGGAAATCTCCTTTGATTCAAGAGGGGAGGAGAGAGAGAGAGAGAGCGAGATGGAATTATAGCTCGCCCCGTCGCTGCACCTGCGTATTATTAAACCGCGCTCTCGCGAATCTCGTAATGACCGCGAGTAGGCGCGTCCCTCCGGCCCCCCTGCAACTTCTACCTCCCTCTCTTTCGTTTCATCTTTCTCGCTCTCTACGTCCCTCGCTGTCTCTATCTCTCTCTCTATCTTTCTCTTTCCAGCGTGCATTGCCATGGCTATTCCTTATATAGACCTGCGGCCCCGTACGGCATGGCAGCAACAGCAGCAGCAGCATTGTTCGCGCGATTCCGACGAAGGGTTAACGATCTCTCTCTCTCTCTCTCTCTCTCTCTCTCTCTCTCTCTCTCTTTCTATCTATCTATCTATCTATCTATCTCTCTTGCTCTGTCTCTACCAGTATACAGCGAAGCTATTTTCTGCGAGACGCGCTGAGAAGAATAGGAAGAAGAAGAGTGGGAGAGGGAGGAAGGAAGGGAGAGGGAAAAGCGAGATGTTGTTTACTTTGGAGACGCTTCTCTCGTCCCTCCTCCCAGCACACCCAAAGGCTTTTTCAGGATTATTCTCGGTGTTACGTAATGTAGGTGAAGGAAACGTCGAGAGGGATCGGAATGCCTTCGAGGTCCGAGAAACGTTAAAGCCTCGGCCGTTGTGTTCGAAGCGCAGGCTCTGAAAGATGAAGAGGAACGCGGCTGGAGAAATTTTGCTGACGACTGTTTGCCAATGTCAATATAGGTAATACGCGTAATAGAAAAATATTACCCAAGCTTTGAAGAACTGATTTTTGACTTTATTCTTTGAGGTGATTTTTTTAATACGAATCGTATGTAATAATTGTATACTATATATCGTATGTAATAATTGGATAATCATTATAGCGGGCCGTTCAATGATAAGAGTGGATAGTTTATCCATGCAATATATTAATTTCATAATTTCAAAAGAGTATTAATAGATATAAATTGATAAATATTACAGGGTCGTTTTGGGTGAATAAATTCGTAAAGATGTGGTCCGCAAATTCATCAAAAGTCAGCAGATCTTTACATTGCTTCAGAAAGATCGACTAAAAAAAGAGACTAAAAAAAAGCGATTCAAGGAGATACTATTTTAAATGTTAAATTACAATAAAATGATAATTTTTTTGTAATACAATGGTGCGAATATCCGTTTTCGACGCCGCGAATGAAGCAATGACCTCTTGAGTAGTAGATGGCGCCTCGTGCGTTGCTAACTCGCAAACGGAGTGGAGTTTCATTCTTATACCTTGAAAATAATGGATATTAATTTTAACTTGTACGATCCAGACGGATATATAATCGTATAGCAACTATTACACGCTATACGATTGTTTTCTCGAAAAATTGTTAGCAGATAATAGTTAGAATATTCCTTTGATCAAATTGATAATACAACCACTTCTGTCTTTTTCTATACTTTTCGATGAAGTTAATGTCGGTTACTGATTGGTTTGCCAAGATATCCTAATGCATAGAATTTCTATAATGCATAGAATTTCTAATTTTTAATTTCGAATACATAAAGATTAGAAAAAGTTCGTAATTTTTCGATTTGTTCGGGTTCAGGTGTATAATTAAGAAAGATTTTCTTTTAGCACAGAGCCCTTACAGATACAAAAAATGAACTTTTTTAAATTCGTATTTATAGAATTCCTACAGTAAAGCAAACGTAGGTATTTCAAACATTCGCTAATGTCAGTCCTTAGACTTTAAAATAATTACAATTTTCCTGACCTTGACGATCCGGTTTAGCACAGACACGCATGCACCAAACACACTTCCCTACCTACCCAACCCCCTACACATGCACGCACGCGCGTTCGCTCAGAAAACGAGTCAAATCGCTCGTTCTACTTGGTTACTGGTATATATATATATATGAGTGAGTGTGCGTTTCTTAATAGTTCTTCTCCCGTAAAAAAAAAGAAACGAAAAAGAATTCTAGAATACAAAACTGAAATTGAAATTCTCTTTGAAGGGTATTAAAAATGAGGATAAAAGTACTTTGTAAAACGTGAAGAAATGCAAACTCTCTCCGTATAATTATAGAATAAGAATCGTTCTTTTTTCTCTGCGTCATTAGCTGCCGTATTTATATTTTTATCAGAATCCCACAACACGATATATTCAAAAGGAGAGGCGGCCATGTAATATCGATAGGCCCGTATTTAGTTTCATAACCATACAGCAACTATTTGTAACGATCGCAATTAAATCTAATGGGTCTCGTATTAATTCTATTCTTATACTCCTTAATCCGGCACTCTCGCTCGATATTAATTGTACTTCCCGCCCTCCCTATATATTTATATATATATATATATATATATATATATATATATATATATATATGACTATACACCAGTACTGCAGCTAATTCCATATGCGAGTAGTTCCATTAACATTCTTCGTCTCTTTGACAAATAGGTCGGAGGAAACGGAGGAATAGCTCCTTAACGAACCAGCCCCGCGTGGCGCAAAATTTTCTAAAGAAATCCCATCCGTACATATATAATAACCTTGCACTAGCTATTAATCCTTTACATAGATAGATATACACACGCGAACCACAAGATTTCCCGTATAAAATTGATTTTGTACGTGCGCGCGCAGCATTGGAATCAGCGGGAGAGCGAATTTTTTCACATGTGATACATCGATTAATATGCGCGTAAACAAAGTTTAGTAGACGGAGAAATTGCGAATACCAGCGGATTTAGCGATTTATCATTACCGCTTATAGATTTTCCCGATAAGATTGGACGGACTAGGGGCGATCGGCTTCCTGTTATTGAGACATGATTTGCACAGAGAGAGAGAGAGAGAGAGAGAGAGAGAGAGAGAGAGAGAGAGAGAGAGAGAGAGAGAGAGAGAGAGAGAGAGAGAGAGAAGAGCAAAGAGACAAAGAGAAACTGTCCTGTCAGTTTTATATTATTAAATATTATTATAGGTCAAAGGTCTGTGAAACGATACTCACCAACCAATTTTGTATTGTTTGTATTCGGTTATAAATCTCGTCCGATAAATTTAATTGAACTATATATAAAGAGCGTTTTAAACGTGTGTGTGTATGTGTGTGTTGGTCAGTAGGTGGATGGGTGAAACAGTGGGTGAAACAATTGGTAGGTGGATGGGTGATGCAGTTCATGAGAGAATTCGTTAAATTTAGCAAATAATAGTCTATTTTTGTCGCTGCGAACGATCTGCGGCTAAAATTAGATGTACTTCATAGCAGAATAGAATTGGAATATTTAATATATTCATATGGTTTCGTCTATACTCACACATAAATTCCGCGACTAATTGTCATTAAGTTATAATCTATAAATTACGTAGGACTTATTTCTTAAAAAATTTAGCGCAGTTCCCATATTATTGAAAGTTTTTTGCATAATTTTACCTAAAGCGTAATTATAAATGACATATAGATATTTAACGTGTCACAAATTTATTGAAAATTATTTCCTAAAACAATCTAGATATAAAATTATCATTCTGATATGTACACTACTTTTTACTTATCAGTTATTCTTAGTATATTATTTAAATTAATTATATAATATCATAAATTCGTATAAATTATACGTACATGAATATTGATTAAAATTATTTATTATTCAATAAATATATGTGTCACGCGAAATTCTCGACAAACTCATTGGCATTCCCTTCCTGAAAAAACAACTTACGCAAGAAATAGCTGTTCGAGTCGTCTCGGGATCGCGCAAGAAATCACGATATTGCAAATCATTGTTTTTCTCGCACCATTACAGCTCCGAAAATCCTGCGTCGCTGCGCCGAATTCAATTAAAAAAACATCACATTTCGTAGCGTTGTGCGCCCGCGACGCCACGAGCACGTCGATTTGTCCGGATAAAATCGGTAGGACATTAGAGGTTGATCAAGCACGAGAGCGCCAAGATATTTATACGTCGGACTGAGAAGGAAAAAAGACATCCTCCGTCCTTCCCAAAGCCGCGCCGTATTATGTACCAAAAAAAGAGGTTGCGAAAATCGCGCGCCTTTTCTTCCTCGTCCATCTCCCCATAGTCCTTCTCGTCGTTGCGTTCGAGGTGGCCGGGGGGGTGGGGGAGTGGGAGCGAAGTCCAAGGAGAGGGAAGAAGGCCACGCAGCCGGTTCACTGCCACGGTCGCGCTACGTGCGCCGCGTATACGATTATATTGCATATATAGACGTATTGTGTGTATGCGTGTATATATATATATATATATATATATATATATATATATATATATATAGTACGAGGAGACTCCGGGATCGGCATCGCGACGAGAGCGCCGACAGCGCAAAAGTATATTAAACCAAATCCGCACCGACGCGCGCGCGAAGTGCGGCTAGTCGTTGCGTAATCGCGCGTGCACGCGCGCGCACGCGATTTTTAAGTCAACGAACGCTCGGGCCATTATGGTATAACACGTCCTTCTCTCTCTCTCCCCCCCCCCTCTCTCTCTCTCTCTCTCTCTCTCTGTCTCTCCTTCTCTTTGTCTCTTTGACTCGATTTTTTGCTCCTTTTACCTCTTTGGAATATTGCTATTTTTAGAGGAACAACACACACACACACACACACACACACACACACACACACACACAGATATATATATATATATATATATATATATATATATATATATAGCATAGCGGTCGTACACCCGTACGCTCTTTAGTTGGCGGGAGATCGGTAGAGCGATCATTGCGGTAATGGGCGCCCGGTATGATCGTACAAGGATAGTAAAGTTCGCGGAATTCTAGTATCTGGAAACATCGTAGAATCGGGAATGGGAGAATAGCAAAGTTATTCAATTTTGACACGGTCAATTGCAGTGTGATGTTTATACCGATACGTTTTTTCTTCTTGCGGAGTAACGAAATGTAGGGATGAAGGGGGACAATTTAAGAAGGAAAGGTTGATTTTGGCCGATGAAGGGAGGATTTGAAAGCCTTGGATTTATGATATTTGGTATACTGAGACAAACTTAATATTTTTTTCTTCAGAAAACAGTAGAATAATCATTTATATAGATAAACAATCGATGTATGATAGAGAGAAAACAGAATTGAAAATTATATGAGAACTATTATTCAGGAACTATTATAAATGGATTGAAGCCACCGTCCATTATGAGGATAGAAAGAAGTTGATTTATAATTTTTGTGCATATATATAATTTTAAATCTTTATTCATCAAGGAGGGTTTCACTCAAATTTGATTTATTTTCGATTTCTACCGGTCGTAAACTAGTACCTCTATATATACTTCGCTACTTTTCCCCCTTTGGATTAGAACTGCGAAAAGTAACTATTAATTTTTATTTAATTTTTTTTAATTAAACACACACACACACACACACACACACACACACACACACACACGCACGCACGCACGCACGCACACACATACATATATATATATTCAGAATAAATATTAAATATGAAAATTCATTTCTCCTACCTCTATAGATACAGTTGTTTCGAAATAGACGATATTGTTTAAAATAATACATTTTCGTTAAATAAATATTTGTGTTTCGTTAATGTTTAATTTCCATTATTATTGATGATCAAAAATCGGATATTTTGTTGTCATTACCCTTTCTTTCTTCATCATTTATTAAATTTATTGCGTTTTGAGAAAAATTTTCATCACAATCGCATAATATGATTTATAAGCAAAATTCTCATTTGATTTATAAATTTTTTTTTCATTCAAATTACTATAATAGTTTATATTGTTATAATTGAAAACCGAATAACGGGAGGTATGTTTACAATTACTAATAATTACTTGAAATGATTCAATAACATGTCACTTGCTGAATGAAAATTCATTTTATCAGCATAAGTAAAAATAAAGAATGAAGTATCTTGGTTTTGACACCTGTATTGATAAATTAATTGAACTTATTGATAGTGTATTAATTAAAAGCAAATTTTTAGTAATATATATTTGATTTCCATTTCCATTAATGTAAAAAATACCAAATTAACTGTAATCTGATGAATTTAGGACGAGATCTCAAAGATTATACAAAACTCTTCAACGTTTTCAATGCACTGATGAAAAATTTTCAAGCCCAGCCAGGAAATGACGCAAACCATCGCAAAACTTAACTCGGATGAGATCAAGTTTTCGGCAATGAGCCCGCGCGCGTGATGTATGAAAGGACCAACTGCACAAACTTCATGAGAACTTCATAGAATTCGCATTGACACGCTTATACACCCACAAACACACACCCACACCCACCAACACACACACACACACGCGCGCGCGGATAATTACAGCTCAATATTTAGACAGGCTAGTAAAACAGGGTCGTTCCAAGGAACAACTAATTATCCGTAATTTTTCTGCCGCACGGAATGCCACAATTATAATACGGGCAATACGCCCTACCGAGCGCGTCGCGCAATTTATTTATCAATTTCATAAACCACCCTCCTGCCTCTATCATATATCGTGTATATAAATATTTTAAACCCTCCCCTTGCCCCAGCCCGATACATTACATACACGCACGGGAAAAACGAAAGAGCTCCCCTATGCCGATGATAATAATAATAATAAATGAAAAGGTACGAGCGTTTCCCTCGGTTATGCGCCCCTACGCAAAATATTCTTCCCTTAACGCATTTGCCGAAACGTATTTTCATTCCGTTTCAATTCCGCCAATATACCTCCCGCTTATGCTTCCCTGCTATACACACGGTGCAAACAATACTGCCCAGATCTCTCTTCTCTCTCTCTCTCTCTCTCTCTCTCTCTCTCTATTCCGCGCGTAAAAACGAGGAAAGAAAAAAGAAGCGCATAATATAGGAGCAAGGCAAAAAGAGACTCTTGTACGGATATATATATATATATATATATATATATATATATATATATATATATCTGAGCGCCACGCTCGCATTTTATACGCGCTGTTCGTGTTCGCCCTTTCCTCCACCTCCGCCGCCCCCGGAGCGCTGCCGCGACGCGATGCAAAACCAGCCGAAATGATTGGATTTTTATCTCCCATCTCTCTCTCTCTCTCTCTCTCTCTCTCTCTCCCCTCCCTCACCCATCACCCTTCGAATCCTCTTCTATCGCACTCCCCTCCCCCTCCCACCCGGAGCCGCCGCCTCGCGCCGCTCCTTATTCGCGCGAGCGCATCCTTCCCCGCCGTCTTTTTCCTCCTTCGCGAATCGAGCGTCGCTCTTTATTACGTGCTGCGAGGGCGCTGAAAAAAAAGTCTTTTATATCCCCCCCCCCCTCCTGAGCCGGTGCGCGGCGGCTGATTTATCCAAAGCGGCGGGCCGGGATGAATGGGAGGATGCGGACGCGAGTTCTTGCGTCCCTCGCTCGCGGAGCACATCGAAGGAGACGGGGGTAGACGGGGGACGGAGTCGAGGGAAGAATGTTTCACCTTTTTCTTTTGAGAACATCGATGATGTATATATATATATATATATATATAAATATAAATGTAAGGTAAAATTACTATACGTACACGTCCGTCTAACTATAAACCATCATTACTATTTGTATTACATGAATTAATCGAGCATCTGTTTATCGCAGCTACTTTATCCATCACTTTATCAATGTGAATAAACTTTCGCCACTTGACGTTCTAAGACAACAACTATATCTACTTATTCGCGAATATTCGAGCCAAACCTTTACAAATATCATCACTCTCGGATCCGATATTCATTGTTTATGATACAGGCTTTTCTTTTCGAATTCTCGAGACGATTGTGAAGACAGTCGATTTTTGAGGCAACGGTGGACGGTTTATCAAATTTGAAAACGGAGAAAAGTGATCACAGGGGCGTCCTTAGGAATGATGGCGGTCTTGTTGTCTTAGAATTTTTCTTATCCGCCTCGACATTTTATCGACGTTTTATGATCGTTGGCATTATGTTCAGTAATTTGTCGCTTTTAAACGCCATGCTTTACTTAATAGATGTATAACGGATTCGATCGACACAGAGCAGCGAGATATCTCCGATTTTCTCCATTTGATAATCGGTCTTTTAATTGAAATCTTGGAATTTCATTTTCCTGCAAATAAAAGTCCATTACGAATATATACTGCGTTATTATTCAGTAATTCTATAGTAGTACTGGCTGGATTACTGAAATTGAATAAGACAATCCTCATTTGCGACAGATTCAAACGTGGAACAGTATTTCAAGCAGAACAGTTTTGAGAAATCGACGTCTCTCTATTGATATCGGGATGTGCGATGAAGCCAGAGAGCTGTGGAAAAACTTTCTTAACGATTATTTCTACGTTTGAGGATTTTCTCAGATGTCAAGGAAGTCTAATATTGAGAGCTAAAAAAATTCTTGCGCACTTATGTCTAAAAATTATGATCCCGTTTTAGTTATATACAAAGATATGTTAAATTGAGGGTCGATTCCTGTCAGGGAAACGTTTTTTCACCGACAATGATTTGGGATTAACAGAAATTCTTTATTGTTCCAATTGCGCGATAAGATTTATTACGTCTGTCGCAAAGAAAGCTGGTTATATAAACGTATCTTCGAATCGATTGTATCGATCTATGTAGCAAAATCGGTTGTATAATTATAACTCGCGAAATCCAAAAAGTCACCTATTATAACGTTCAAACACAGCTCGTATAATCTTGAGAATATAAAGCCTTAAAGTTATCTCAAAGTTTATGCGCGCGAATTTACAACTTCGCGCAGCTAAATATGCTCGGGGAAGGGGGGAGGGACAAATAAATAAATAAATAAATAAATAAATATATATATATACACATAT